>CM061919.1:27555507-27773439 GCA_031002005.1 Vandiemenella viatica | reverse complement strand
GGTCTTCCATTCGGCTGGTATTTTCCCTTGATCCAAGGAGGCGGTATATAATTTCATCAAATACGGCGCAATTTCCTTTGCGTACCTAGAGTAGAATCTTGTAGGAATATCGTCTAGTCCGGGAGCCTTATTAGGATTTACATTCATAAGAAGTTTAGTTATTCCTTCGACATCGAGAACGAGATCATTCATAATGGTATGATTGTTAAATATTGGAATCTCCTCCGAGTTTTCTGTAGTGAATGCTTTTTTAAATACATCATTCAAAACTTCTGCTTTCTCTGTGCTAGTTTCTGATAATTCCCAATTTTCCTTAATTAACGACGGCATGATCTTACGAGAGCCTCTTATTAATTTGACAAATGACCAGAACTTTTCTGGATTAGTAATCAGATCTTGGGATAAATTTCTGACTTGGATTTCTTTAAACGCATCACACATTTCTTTATGCACTTCCGCTCGCAACTGGACTAATTTAGCGCGATTAGACGAGTCCCCCGGTTTCTTTACCCTGGCATGTAAACGCCTTTGCCTCCTGTGCAAACGTTTCACTTCCCTCTTGAACCACGGGAAGTTCTTACTAACCTTAACAAACTTCCTGGGAACAAATTGATTTAAGCCGGTCCATATTATTTCTTTTAAATTAAACCAAAGTTCCTCAACATTTGTATTAAGCGTATACGTTTCAAAATATTTCGCCAAATGATCGTTCATAAATACATCGTTTGCCTTATCGAAACAATATACGAGTTTGTCTTTATCATGCTTCAAATTAAGCCTAGATTTTAAAGTTACCACAACCAACTTCTGATCACTTATACCGTTTTCTGTACAAACTTTATATACCATATCAGGATTGTTTGTAAGAAAAAGATCCAAAATGGAGGAGGAATCTTTGACGCTACGCGTTGGCTCTTCGACCATCTGTTCAAGAGAATTTTCCGCGAATGATTCTAGGAACGTTTCGGTTATTAGCCTATCTCTTCCGCATGACTTGAACGTAAATGTGTCCCAGTTTTACTATTTGCACTCTGAAAGGAAACGGGTGAAGTGTTTGGAGCTGTAAATTTCGATTTATTCGCGCCGTCACTTCCAGAACCAAGATCTACGTTATCGACGCGTCTTCTTCGTTGAACTAAGGGATCCTCGGGCCTAACGGTGTTCCCAGAAAATAATTCAAATCAAGACGGTTCCATATTTTAGCAGCCACCTAGGTCGCCAATCTCGGTGTGCATTGGACGCTAGACCTGTCAAATGCGTCCCAGCTGGCAGATATCATCGAAGACCCAGTTGTTTCTGCGACACAGCTCCTGTAAACTAAAATTCAAATTATAAATCTTCCACCATACAGCTTCCCCAAAATCGATGAGTGGCACGACACTACAAATGGAAAACTGCAACATTACCGAATTCTCACGCGCTGATTCATACGCCTTGTGGCCCAACTTGTCCATATATTTCACTATATCTGAAACAGAAACATGACACGAGTCGTAAGTACCGATATGCGCAGCTACCCTTAACTGACGGCAGTTCGATTTGCTAATCGCTTTTGGAATGGCCTCCATGACACGTGGCACGATTGCTCCTGGAAGACAAATAGAATGAACGTTAGTATGAGGGTCTGCACCATTCTTCTCAGGAAAGTCTCGTAGGGGTTTTTCCAGACGTCGGACGTTGGAGCTTCCAATGATAAGTAAACCTTTCCCTAGCATCACTCGGTGTCTGCAAGTAAATCTTCCCTGCTGTGCTTCGGGGCCATTCGCACTAAGATCTTCAACCTCCTGCAAAACTGAAAACGCATTACTTAGGGGCAACATATCATTTTCACGTCGGTTACTTTGGAATTTTGATGCCTTTCTCCTACCCACACAGTGCCCAACGTTCCCTGCAACAAACACCTGACAATCCTCACATGCCGGTTCTACATCATTCGCCTCCGGCAATTCTTCGATGCACTGCCGCTCCTCTTCTAAGATGCTCCACACCTGTGCCTGAAGAGATGCCATCGTAGTACGAATCTCTTCGAGAGCCTGACGCATACTGTAACACATTGCACAAACCATGTCCCTGAAACGGAGCCACAAACAAATTAATCACAAAAATCAGCGACTGCTGCTACGGATGCTAAAGCTCAATTGACTGGATAACTACCTAAACAGGAAACATTCATAGATAACAACAAAAACTAGCACAATTGAAATCACACATAAAAGTCGGCTATTGCTGCTACGGCTGTGGGAGCTACTCTTTGTCAACTGGAGAAAATGAAGGAGGGAGGGTGGTGTGGGAGACCGCTTCACAGAATGACCGTTAGTCAGGAACATTATGCGGGTAGATTCAAACAGAAGGTAGGGAGAGGCGGACAGTGAATTGAGAGAGAAGCGCAGCATCTTTCAACGCCGAAGGCGTTAGCTGTTTGTGGAGAGGGGTACCTATTGCTAGTCAACAACATTTGCCCCTATAATTGCTTTATGGATATGCTGCATTTCGTATTTGAAAGTGTCATTTCTATTTGCTTAATGTATTTTTTTATAGATATATTTACTTGTAGTATTTTTTTTTTTAATTTTTACAGTGAAACATCAGGCTCCATCATTCTTCCCTTGCCCTTAGGCAAGGAAATTCGTTGTTGGAAGTTCTTGCCAATTTGGCATCACCTTCCTTCATTACGTTTTGTGGCTTTGTTATTTGCTTTTTGTGATCTGTCCTTTCTGTTGGAGCATTGTTGGTCCATAGGTATAGGCTTGACTCGATTGGGGCACCTGTCGCTTTACGGCGACGTCTGCCCCATCGGTTGCTGGTGTTGGTTTGCTGTGGTTGCGACTTCGCACGCAGTCGCTGCCGCGACCATCTCAGGGATTTTCTGAATGGCGTCTGTCACTGCTAGCGCCAGCTTACGCAAAGCAGCGGCCGACGTATCTGCTGCGGGAGGCGGGGGCGGCTTGCGCGACCCTCTCACCTTGGCGGCCGGTTGCCGAGTGGTGCTGGCGGGCCACAGACTAACATTAACTGGGTGGCATGGATCCCGGAGTATGGGGAAGTTCTTACGGTTATCGTATCTCCTTCCAGTTCAGTTATATTAATTTTTCATTATGGGTGTAGCATAATGGGAGTAGTCAGCTCCATGTTCGTCATTGTAATAGGAGGTGGTCTGGCCACCTAATGTTGTCGTTATAATGTATTCTGATGCCAAGGCTGGCTATTAGTCGGTTTTCAGACCTCACACGCTTGTAGAATTTGGTGGCAGTTTGTTTGAAACGCTGTTTCAATGTTTGTAAACCGCTGACTTGATGTAAGACAGCAGTAGGCGTTTCTCTGGGGAGTTTGCAGGCAAACCGGATGGCCCGGTTTTGCACCGTTTGGAGCTTTTTCATATGTGTGGTCGTTCTTCGGCAGCCGTTACGTGAGGCAGTGCTTTCTGTGGTGATATAATTTAAAGTGTTTAGTTTTCTTTTGTTTCATCTTTGAATATTTGTTTAGTAGCCCCAGCAGTCAGTCGTTCTTCGGCAGCCGTTACGTGAGGCAGTGCTTTCTGTGGTGATATAATTTAAAGTGTTTAGTTTTCTTTTTTTCATCTTTGAATATTTGTTTAGCAGCCCCAGCAGTCAGTCGTTCTTCGGCAGCCGTTACGGGGAATAGTGCCTTCTGTGATAGTTTTAATTCAAAGTGTGTAGTTAGCTTTGTCTCTGTATAGTTGTTAGTCAGTAGCAGCAGCCATCGTCGGAACCGTTACGTGACGTAGTACCTCTAGTGATAATTTAATTAAAAGTGTGTAGTTAGTTGTAGCTTCATCCTTGCATATTAGTTTGTCAGTAGCAACAGCTGCAGTCGTTGGTCGGAATCTTTACGGGAAGTAGTACCTCCAGTGCAAATTTAATTTAAAGTGCATAGTTAGCGTAAGCTTCGTCTTTGTATATTTGGTTATTGCCAAAAGGCCTCCTAATGAGAACGCATAGTGAGTCCGTTTTTCTCGTGTACTCCTTAGTTTTTCTTTCTGTAAGGTAGTATGTGTAGGGACTGTGGTTTTTGTGTACAGACGCAGGCTGAGGTGACTGACCTGCGCACCCAGCTTGCAGCTTTGGTAACAAGAGTAACACAGCTGGAAGTGAGTGCAGTAAATGCGGTATTGGTGACCCTGTAGACGCTGATCGGCATCTATGCGGTCGTCGCCTAGTGGTGGCTGGCGTGTGGTGTCTGGACGTCGACGACGCATGCGGGGACAGTCGTGCAAGCTTGATTCCCAAGAAGGCGAGCTTGTACCTCTGTCCAATCGGTTTGACGCATTGTCTGGATCTGATTCAGTCCTGCAATCGTCGGCCTGTGAGTTGGCAGCCCCACAGCCCACTAAGTCTGGACAAATGCAAAAGGGTGTTTTAGTGGTCGGTAGCTCTAATGTTAGGCGCTTTATCGAACCCCTTAGGGAAATGGCGAAGAGGTCGGGGATGGATTCCGGTATCCATTCATTGCGTATTCTGGGGGGTCTGATCCGAGATGTGGAACAGGCCATCCCGGATGCCATTGAACGGACGGGGTGCAGCCAGCTGCGGATTGTGGCTCATGTCGGCACCAATGATGCTTGCCGCCTAGGGTCGGAGGTTATCCTCTCGTCCTTTGGGCGACTTGCAAAAAGGGTGAACTCTGTGGCCATTGGCCGCAAGATTTCTGCTGAGCTATCCATCTGCAGAATTGTCGATAGGACTGACTGTGGACCTCTGGTTCAGAGCCGTGTTGAGGGGCTGAACCAGAGATTACGGCGCTTCTGTGATAGTCATGGCTGCAGATTCCTTGATCTTAGGCCTGGGGTTGAGTCTTGTAGGAATCCCTTGGATAGATCAGGGGTGCACTACACACGGGAATCGGCTACACGGGTGACAGGGGCCGTGTGGAGTGCATTGGTTTTTTTTTTTAGGCTGAGGGAGGATGACCCTGAGGAGGAAATTCAGTTGCGGACAGCCAAGATAAATTCAGCACCGCGTGGTAGGGGTAGCTTAAAAGAATCCCGAACATTAAAAGTTCTAGTAGTTAACTGCAGAAGTGTTTGTAATAAATAGCCTGAACTCGAAAACGTTATTAGTAGTTATAGTTGGAGCGTGGGGGCTACATGGGCTCTTATGGTGGAGCGTGGGGGCTACATGTACTCTTATGCTGGAGCGTGAGGGCTACACAGTGACCTAGAAATCGATACCGCGGACAGGTAGGAACCTGTTGTAACCTACATCCGCCACGCTGACCTAGATATCGCGCGGATAACAGGTATAAATAGACTGCTTTCACCAAGCTGCAGTCACTTCTGCTCTGCAGTTCGACGAGTAAGGTCGTGTCTCTTCTGAATTCCAGTAGCCATGTCTGAAGATCTCTTCAACTACGAAGGTATGTTCAATAACACTTGTAAAAATTTTCACACTTTCTCAATAGCATACTCTACATTATTATAGTTCGCTCTTTTTTATTTATCTGTTTAAAGTCTCTCTAACAGCGATGTATTTTAGAGACGGGGAAGGATGGGGGAGGGGGGGGCAGGAATGGGGAGGAAAGGTCATGGCCTCTTGAAGGAAGCATCCCGGCATTTGCCTGGAGTGATTTGGGAAACCATGGAAAACCCAAATCTGGATGCCCGGACGGGGATTCGAACCGCCGTCCCCCCGAATGCAAGGCCAGAACGCTAACCGTTACACCACCACGCTCGGTAGTTTGCTCTTAAATAATGTACTATATACTATGTTTGTTTCACAGAAATGTACTGATTATGGTATGAATTAGACAATTCGTCTCTTCCTGGTAAGAGATAGAAATACATATCAATAAATTGCTCAAGTTTGTTTTAGTGTTCACGGTGTAAAGTATATTGTTTTTAAGTACAGCTGAGTTGAGCCAGTTTGATGAGTATGGTAAGAAATTTTTTAGTGATTATTCATTATACTGTCAAGTGTTGCTAATTTTCTACCATTGATTTTTTCTTTTGTAGGAATTGATGAACGTTTGAAAATTCCAACCAACGAACTGAATAGTGGTGAGCAATTTTTTAACTTGTATTTCTTTTTTGTAAATCTATTTTTTTTTCTATTTCATTCTTTTCTACCCATCTGGAAATGCGTGTCTTTGAAGGTATGTGCGTCCTTTAAGATTTGTGGATCTGTTTTTAACTTGTATATTTTTTTCTTTTGTTTATATTTATACTAATATATACACTGCTTTTATGTTTCAGATATGGAAAAAAATTCTAGCCAGCAGCAGAGAAAAAGGAATGGGGCTCTTATACGGTCTAACTCCAAACGACAACGAACTACTTCTAGTGGTAATTACCAATATTTTTTAAAATGTTTTGTTTTGCTTATTATTGTTTTTCTTTCTTGTTACTAAATATTTTTCTTATTCTTTTTCAGGTTCTTCACAGTGGAGTTTAGATGCCATAGGGTCAAAACAAAGCCTACATTCACTAAGTCTGCCACCAACGCCATCAACACAGAGATGGATAATGCCAATAAAACCTCTGGTACAAAAACCTACTACGAGTCATGCTTCACCGGCTGCAGGATCCAATCCATCACCGCAGCCAGCAGGAGATCCGCCTACACACCGGAACCATGGAGTTAATGGTAAGTCATTACGACTTCTTTGAATAAGTCATTGTTTACTGTTTATATATTTATTTTCTATGCTACTAAAAATTTTCCTTTGTTCTGTTTCAGGTTCCGGATCGGTCGCAAACAGGAATAAACCTGCCTCCAGGAGGAATGAGCCTCCTTCACCACCAATGTGGCGGCCTTGGGAGACTCATGCCGCACCAATGCAGGGACCAAGCACCCCACCTACCCGGCCTCTCGCCACATCCATGCTCGCTGTGGTGGGTCCAAGCAATCAGTCTACCGTGACGGGACAGAGCACCGGATCTACATGGCGACCAGCTACACGCGTGCCCACCGTGGCGGGACCAAGCCAACAGACCACTTTGTCTTCCTGGCGACCAGACATAGCAGGCAGTTCTCAGCCGACACCATCAAACAGCCAAGCAGCTGCCAGCACATCCACCTCGGCACCCCCAGCAGCACATAGTAATAATCCAGTAGCATCATGTAGTCAAGTAGCAACAGGATGTGAGTTGGCAGCATCGTCCTTAGTCCTTGAAGACAGGCAAAGTGCATTTAAGAGTAGAATATATTCCGGCACAATTCAAAATTCTCCAAGTTATATTGAACCTGCTAATTTCATTTATGCGTGCTTTGATCTTTTGGATAAAAAAATACGTGAAATTGTTGATAACCAGTCCTCCCCGTCCGTAAAGGTTCAGGTTGGGCTGGTTACTTCATTCAGAATACAGAAGGACTTAAATTTCGAAACCGCCCGTATGTGTTTTCTCACAAAGATGCGTGAGATCACAAGGAGCACTTGCCTGTCGGATTGGTATGAAAAATATGTGAAGTCGGAGATCATTGTAAAATTAAGTGAGTTTCAAGAGCGGGACAGTGGCAAAACTCTCGATAGAATAATATCCCTCGACATTAATATTTCTAAATTCGAACCTTTCTATCGGGGGTCATCCTATGTTGCTCTGCCACTTGATATCTGTAGAAAGCAGGCCGTTGTCAATGTCAAAAACAAAGACGAACAATGCTTTCTATGGACGCTTCTTGCTTCTCAAGTAAAGGCGCCGAAAAAAAATGCTTCACTAGTTTATAACTACAGGAAAGCATACGCCAACCACAAATTCGATTTTTCAGGTATTGAGTTTCCGGTAAAACTCTCAGACATTTCAAAATTTGAGAGGCAAAATCCAGACTATTCTGTAAATGTTTTCGGTCTGGATGTAGTTAAAGGTAGGCATGTAGTTTCCGGGGCCCTCCATCACACTGCAGACAAGCGCGATAAACACATAAACATGTTGATGATTACTGACGGTAGTGGAAAATTCCATTACTGTTGGATTCACGACTTGTCGCGGCTAGTCAAATCTTCAATAGGAAACCATAATGGTGCTATATTTATTTGTGACAGATGTCTGCAACATTTCAGTCGCAAAGATATCCTGGACCGCCACGAGATCGATTGCGCAAGGGTCGATCCTGTAAGAGTTGATCTACCCGGCGACGACGATAAGACCTTAAAGTTTAAGGATTTTGTACACAAGCTGCATGTACCCGTCGTCGTTTACGCGGATTTTGAAAGTTTACTGCAACCTTATGATTCGTGCAGCCCACCACCCAACACCTCTCACACTACTAGAGTCCAGAAACATGTCCCTTTCGCTGCCGCATACCAGGTCGTTTGTGCGGACGTACCTAGTCTGTCGCGTTTCGACTCATACTCGGGTGCAAATCCCGAGAAATGGCTTGTTGACGAACTCGTCAATCTTGCCAAGGAAGTCGATAAAATTTACAAGAGATGTATCCCTCTTGTAATGACAGATGAGCAGGAAGCAGAATTTGCTGATGCTACAGTATGCCACATTTGTGAGAAAGACATTGAACCGGGGACCGTCAAGGTCCGCGATCACTGTCATATCACAGGAAAATTTAGAGGGGCTGCACATAATGACTGCAATTTGCAGTTTCAAAATAAAAGGTACATACCCATTTTCTTTCACAATCTTTCTGGGTATGACGCACACTTCATAGTTATGGCTTTATCAAAACTCGACGGCGATGGGATGGATGTGCTTCCCATCAACACAGAACGATACATTTCTTTTTCTAAAAAGATTGAATACACTTCAGTCACATTAAGGTTTCTGGACTCATACCGTTTCATGCAGTCCCCATTAGACAAACTGGTTGGGACCCTTGAGGACGACGATATGAACATTACCCGTCGTCATTTCACCGACCCCGAGAAGTTCCAATTAGTTAAGCGGAAAGGGGTCTTCCCTTACGAATATATGGATTCTTGGGATAAACTCGACGAGGCCACGCTTCCCCCAAAATCAAAATTTTATAGTTCGTTGTCAGAGTCAGAAATTTCTGATGAAGATTACGAACACGCGACACAAGTGTGGCGGACTTTCCAGATCAAGACATTGAGAGAATATGCAAGTCTGTACATGGGCACAGATGTGCGGTTACTTGCAGATCTGTTTGAGAAATTTAGGAGTGTATGTTTGGGGAAATACACCCTGGACCCCGCCCACTACTTCACATCCCCAGGCCTTTCGTGGCAGGCCATGTTAAGGAACACGCGTGTTGAACTGGACCTTCTGACGGATATCGACATGTTGCTCCTTTTCGAACGAGGAATTCGCGGAGGTATTTGTCAGTGCGTGCATAGGTATGCCAAGGCGAATAACCGGTACATGTCGGAGTACAACCGCGAGGCACCTGAAGATTTTATAATGTACTTCGACGTAAACAATCTGTACGGCTGGGCCATGTCGGAGTATCTACCCTCTGGTGGGTTTCAATGGCTATCAGCTAAAGAGATTGCTAGCATATATTTCATGAGCGTTGCTGCCGACTCACCTCGGGGATTCGTATTGGAGGTAGATCTTACGATTCCCCTAGATAAACACGACGTTCTAGCAGACCTGCCGCCATGTCCAGACCACAAAGCCCCTGTAGGTTCTACCCTCCCCAAGCTGATGACCACGCTGGAGAACAAGGTACGGTATGTTCTCCATTACCGAGTCCTCCAGCAATGTGTAGGCTTGGGGTTGCAGGTTACGAACATTCACCGGGTAATATCTTTCAATCAGTCACCGTGGTTGAAAGATTACATATCTCTCAATACGTGTTCTCGTCAGTCAGCCAAATCAGATTTCGAGAGAGATTTTTACAAATTGATGAACAACTCAATTTTCGGCAAGACTATGGAGAACATTCGAAAACACCGCGACGTGAAATTGTGTACTAAATGGACGGGCCGCCGCGGTGCCCGCAAACACATCGCTTCACCACACTTTAAGCGAGCAACAATTTTCAACGAAGACTTTGTGGCCGTGGAGATGGCGAAAGTTAGGATTGTATTCAATAAGCCAGTGTATGTTGGAATGTGCATTCTTGACCTTTCTAAACTGAGGATGTACCGATTCCATTATGAATTTGCTATTCCTCAGTTTAGAAACCCTAAATTACTTTATATGGACACGGACAGCTTCATTTACTTGGTGCGCAACTGTGATCCATATGAAGTGATGCGCCGCTACAGGGACGAGTTCGATACTTCCGGATATACCACCGGCAACCGTTTCGGGATAGATTCCCATAATGAAAAGATTGTCGGTGTTATGAAGGACGAAGCGAATGGCACCCTGATTGCGGAGTTTGCAGGGTTACGGTCAAAAATGTATGCATTCCAGCTCGAGTCCAACCAAACCTCTAGACGGGCTAAAGGCTTGGCGCGCTCCGTCACTAGAAAGTTGCAGATGGAGGATTATATAAATTGTCTCAAGGGTGAAACACCAAAATACCATCTGCAGCAAAGAATCACATCAACTCTGCACGTTGTAAATACTACTCAAATTTCCAAACTGGGCCTGTCTAGAACGGACGATAAACGGTATATTTTCCCCGACGGGATAGAGACCCTACCGTGGGGGCACAAATCTGTACCTGAGTGAATGTGTGTATGACATTGTATATAGTGGATGAGTGAAGAGGAAATATACCGTTTATCCGTGTATCTAGCTTGTAATTCTGATGTACATATTGTAAAAAACTTAGCACATTAATAAATGAATATGGTTTATATGTAGAATAAAATAACTAAATATGTCTGCTGCTATATAAATGGTTGCTGTAAATATTTTTTGTATATACTTTAATTATAGTTCAAAGTCCGATATAAAATAGGACTACAGAAAAAATCTTTTATGTTTTCTGAGCTTTGTGCTCATTTCATTGTATAAATAAACGAATATTGTAAAAAAAAAATACTACTGGGGTGCTGAATTCATAGAAATTATAAAATAAACTAAATGTACATAGTAGATTGCTGAGCTGCCTGATCATTTGCTTTGTATTAACATAATAGAAAAAATTGTAAAATATACCAAGAGTTCGTAGATTATAAATTTGCTGAGCTTTATGCTCATTTGATTTGTATTAATGTAATAGAAAAAAAGAACATTGTAAAATAGACTAAGTGTACAGAAGAAATTATTGCTGTACATAGATTTTAAGTTTGCTGAGCTGCATACTCATTTGCATTGAATTAAAATAATTGAAGAAAAAAAACACACAATTGCTAGAAAAATAAGTTTATTTATTAAGAAAAATGTACAAAATTTACATTCTTAAATAAATCTTTTTACGAATCCATGTGTTATTTGATTTATCCACTTCACCCGAGATCATATTTTTCCCTCTATCACTCGTTCAACCAAAAATGTACTTGTAAGATCTGTTAGTTGTAATTCTTGTTGGTAAAATGCTCCTGCAATACATTCACCGTGAGATCTTTAAGTAAACAAATTACAGGAATTATTAATTTCACTTTACTGATGGTAAAAACTTCAGTAGACCAGTTAGGCAAGTAGCCTTTCTCAATCTTTCCTTTATATCTGTTGATTCTGACATATTTTTCAACTCAGAAATTTTGTAGGAGTACTAATCTCAATAAGACTGCATACTGTTGAAAGTAGTGAGTTATCTTTAACATTACACCGACAAAGAAGGCAGTCTGCGTTTAAAGAAGATGGGTGTCATACACAGACACTGGATATATATGGAGTCATGGATAAAGTAAAAAAAAAAAAAAAAAAAAAAACGTGTTCAATTGACGCGACAATGCAGGCATCACGGAGTACAGTACCCAACTATATGATGTGTTTTCATCACCATAACGTGCCACAGAAAAGTGTCCTATATGTACAAATATGTATGTTTCGGCTGAAGTGACAGCTCTTGGAGAATACTGAATGGCACCTCCATCACCCACACACACACACACACACACACACGCACACACATCACTTCACCGTCAGGGAGTGCAAAGGAAGAAAACTACTGATGTTATAGATCAAAGGAGTTGAGCTCATACACTGAGGAAAACAACTGGACGTAGCATGAATGCAGAACGACGCTAGTTTAGCTGCCAGAATACCTGCTCGGGAGTATCCATTACATCAGGTTTGTACCTGCGCGGGTTATCGATTTCAAGGTCAGCGTGGTGGGTATCATTTACACTGGAACACCCGCGTGTGGTATCGATTACAAGGGGAAAGGGGGGGGGTAGCGGAAAGTGGGGATAGTGAGGGAGGCATAGCAAAAGAACAATACAAAAGAGGGAAGGGGGTATCAGGTACAACGGAACACCTGCACAGGGTATCGATTTCAAGGACGGGATGCAGTTGGAACTGGGGTTAGTGGGGGAAAGCAGCTGGTCTGGTAGCGGATGTGAAGCGATAACTTTAAGTGACGGGAGTGGGATGGTTTATACCTAAAACTGAGGTTAACTTCTAGAGCATCCCACTCCCGTCACTTAAAGTTATCGCTTCACATCCGCTACCAGACCAGCTGCTTTCCCCCACTAACCCCAGTTCCAACTGCATCCCGTCCTTGAAATCGATACCCTGTGCAGGTGTTCCGTTGTACCTGATACCCCCCTTCCCTCTTTTGTATTGTTCTTTTGCTATGCCTCCCTCACTATCCCCACTTTCCGCTACCCCCCCCCCCCCCCCTTGTAATCGATACCACACGCGGGTGTTCCAGTGTAAATGATACCCACCACGCTGACCTTGAAATCGATAACCCGCGCAGGTACAAACCTGATGTAATGGATACTCCCGAGCAGGTATTCTGGCATCTAAACTAGCGTCGTTCTGCATTCATGCTACGTCCAGTTGTTTTCCTCAGTGTATGAGCTCAACTCCATTGATCTATAACATCAGTAGTTTTCTTCCTTTGCACTCCCTGACGGTGAAGTGATGTGTGTGTGTGTGTGTGTGTGTGTGTGTGTGGTGGAGGTGCCATTCAGTATTCACCAAGAGCTGTCACTTCAGCCGAAACATACATATTTGTACATATAGGACACTTTTCTGTGGCACGTTATGGTGATGAAAACACATCATATAGTTGGGTACTGTACTCCGTGATGCCTGCATTGTCGCGTCAATTTTTTTTTGTTTTTTTTTTTTTTTTTTACTTTATCCATGACTCCATATATATCCAGTGTCTGTGTATGACACCCATCTTCTTTAAACGCAGACTGCCTTCTTTGTCGGTGTAATGTTAAAGATAACTCACTACTTTCAACAGTATGCAGTCTTATTGAGATTAGTACTCCTACAAAATTTCTGAGTTGAAAAATATGTCAGAATCAACAGATATAAAGGAAAGATTGAGAAAGGCTACTTGCCTAACTGGTCTACTGAAGTTTTTACCATCAGTAAAGTGAAATTAATAATTCCTGTAATTTGTTTACTTAAAGATCTCACGGTGAATGTATTGCAGGAGCATTTTACCAACAAGAATTACAACTAACAGATCTTACAAGTACATTTTTGGTTGAACGAGTGATAGAGGGAAAAATATGATCTCGGGTGAAGTGGATAAATCAAATAACACATGGATTCGTAAAAAGATTTATTTAAGAATGTAAATTTTGTACATTTTTCTTAATAAATAAACTTATTTTTCTAGCAATGTGTGTTTTTTTTTCTTCAATTATTTTAATTCAATGCAAATGAGTATGCAGCTCAGCAAACTTAAAATCTATGTACAGCAATAATTTCTTCTGTACACTTAGTCTATTTTACAATGTTCTTTTTTTTTCTATTACATTAATACAAATCAAATGAGCATAAAGCTCAGCAAATTTATAATCTACGAACTCTTGGTATATTTTACAATTTTTTCTATTATGTTAATACAAAGCAAATGATCAGGCAGCTCAGCAATCTACTATGTACATTTAGTTTATTTTATAATTTCTATGAATTCAGCACCCCAGTAGTATTTTTTTTTTACAATATTCGTTTATTTATACAATGAAATGAGCACAAAGCTCAGAAAACATAAAAGATTTTTTCTGTAGTCCTATTTTATATCGGACTTTGAACTATAATTAAAGTATATACAAAAAATATTTACAGCAACCATTTATATAGCAGCAGACATATTTAGTTATTTTATTCTACATATAAACCATATTTATTTATTAATGTGCTAAGTTTTTTACAATATGTACATCAGAATTACATGCTAGATACACGGATAAACGGTATATTTCCTCTTCACTCATCCACTATATACAATGTCATACACACATTCACTCAGGTACAGATTTGTGCCCCCACGGTAGGGTCTCTATCCCGTCGGGGAAAATATACCGTTTATCGTCCGTTCTAGACAGGCCCAGTTTGGAAATTTGAGTAGTATTTACAACGTGCAGAGTTGATGTGATTCTTTGCTGCAGATGGTATTTTGGTGTTTCACCCTTGAGACAATTTATATAATCCTCCATCTGCAACTTTCTAGTGACGGAGCGCGCCAAGCCTTTAGCCCGTCTAGAGGTTTGGTTGGACTCGAGCTGGAATGCATACATTTTTGACCGTAACCCTGCAAACTCCGCAATCAGGGTGCCATTCGCTTCGTCCTTCATAACACCGACAATCTTTTCATTATGGGAATCTATCCCGAAACGGTTGCCGGTGGTATATCCGGAAGTATCGAACTCGTCCCTGTAGCGGCGCATCACTTCATATGGATCACAGTTGCGCACCAAGTAAATGAAGCTGTCCGTGTCCATATAAAGTAATTTAGGGTTTCTAAACTGAGGAATAGCAAATTCATAATGGAATCGGTACATCCTCAGTTTAGAAAGGTCAAGAATGCACATTCCAACATACACTGGCTTATTGAATACAATCCTAACTTTCGCCATCTCCACGGCCACAAAGTCTTCGTTGAAAATTGTTGCTCGCTTAAAGTGTGGTGAAGCGATGTGTTTGCGGGCACCGCGGCGGCCCGTCCATTTAGTACACAATTTAACGTCGCGGTGTTTTCGAATGTTCTCCATAGTCTTGCCGAAAATTGAGTTGTTCATCAATTTGTAAAAATCTCTCTCGAAATCTGATTTGGCTGACTGACGAGAACACGTATTGAGAGATATGTAATCTTTCAACCACGGTGACTGATTGAAAGATATTACCCGGTGAATGTTCGTAACCTGTAACCCCAAGCCTACACATTGCTGGAGGACTCGGTAATGGAGAACATACCGTACCTTGTTCTCCAGCGTGGTCATCAGCTTGGGGAGGGTAGAACCTACAGGGGCTTTGTGGTCTGGACATGGCGGCAGGTCTGCTAGAACGTCGTGTTTATCTAGGGGAATCGTAAGATCTACCTCCAATACGAATCCCCGAGGTGAGTCGGCAGCAACGCTCATGAAATATATGCTAGCAATCTCTTTAGCTGATAGCCATTGAAACCCACCAGAGGGTAGATACTCCGACATGGCCCAGCCGTACAGATTGTTTACGTCGAAGTACATTATAAAATCTTCAGGTGCCTCGCGGTTGTACTCCGACATGTACCGGTTATTCGCCTTGGCATACCTATGCACGCACTGACAAATACCTCCGCGAATTCCTCGTTCGAAAAGGAGCAACATGTCGATATCCGTCAGAAGGTCCAGTTCAACACGCGTGTTCCTTAACATGGCCTGCCACGAAAGGCCTGGGGATGTGAAGTAGTGGGCGGGGTCCAGGGTGTATTTCCCCAAACATACACTCCTAAATTTCTCAAACAGATCTGCAAGTAACCGCACATCTGTGCCCATGTACAGACTTGCATATTCTCTCAATGTCTTGATCTGGAAAGTCCGCCACACTTGTGTCGCGTGTTCGTAATCTTCATCAGAAATTTCTGACTCTGACAACGAACTATAAAATTTTGATTTTGGGGGAAGCGTGGCCTCGTCGAGTTTATCCCAAGAATCCATATATTCGTAAGGGAAGACCCCTTTCCGCTTAACTAATTGGAACTTCTCGGGGTCGGTGAAATGACGACGGGTAATGTTCATATCGCCGTCCTCAAGGGTCCCAACCAGTTTGTCTAATGGGGACTGCATGAAACGGTATGAGTCCAGAAACCTTAATGTGACTGAAGTGTATTCAATCTTTTTAGAAAAAGAAATGTATCGTTCTGTGTTGATGGGAAGCACATCCATCCCATCACCGTCGAGTTTTGATAAAGCCATAACTATGAAGTGTGCGTCATACCCAGAAAGATTGTGAAAGAAAATGGGTATGTACCTTTTATTTTTAAACTGCAAATTGCAGTCATTATGTGCAGCCCCTCTAAATTTTCCTGTGATATGACAGTGATCGCGGACCTTGACGGTCCCCGGTTCAATGTCTTTCTCACAAATGTGGCATACTGTAGCATCAGCAAATTCTGCTTCCTGCTCATCTGTCATTACAAGAGGGATACATCTCTTATAAATTTTATCGACTTCCTTGGCAAGATTGACGAGTTCGTCAACAAGCCATTTCTCGGGATTTGCACCCGAGTATGAGTCGAAACGCGACAGACTAGGTTCGACCGCACAAACGACCTGGTATGCGGCAGCGAAAGGGACATGTTTCTGGACTCTAGTAGTGTGAGAGGTGTTGGGTGGTGGGCTGCACGAATCATAAGGTTGCAGTAAACTTTCAAAATCCGCGTAAACGACGACGGGTACATGCAGCTTGTGTACAAAATCCTTAAACTTTAAGGTCTTATCGTCGTCGCCGGGTAGATCAACTCTTACAGGATCGACCCTTGCGCAATCGATCTCGTGGCGGTCCAGGATATCTTTGCGACTGAAATGTTGCAGACATCTGTCACAAATAAATATAGCACCATTATGGTTTCCTATTGAAGATTTGACTAGCCGCGACAAGTCGTAAATCCAACAGTAATGGAATTTTTCCACTACCGTCAGTAATCATCAACATGTTTATATGTTTATCGCGCTTGTCTGCAGTGTGATGGAGGGCCCCGGAAACTACATGCCTACCTTTAACTACATCCAGACCGAAAACATTTACAGAATAGTCTGGATTTTGCCTCTCAAATTTTGAAATGTCTGACAGTTTTACCGGAAACTCAATACCTGAAAAATCGAATTTGTGGTTGGCGTATGCTTTCCTGTAGTTATAAACTAGTGAAGAATTTTTTTTCGGCGCCTTTACTTGAGAAGCAAGAAGCGTCCATAGAAAGCATTGTTCGTCTTTGTTTTTGACATTGACAACGGCCTTCTTTCTACAGATATCAAGTGGCAGAGCAACATAGGATGACCCCCGATAGAAAGGTTCGAATTTAGAAATATTAATGTCGAGGGATATTATTCTATCGAGAGTTTTGCCACTGTCCCGCTCTTGAAACTCACTTAATTTTACAATGATCTCCGACTTCACATATTTTTCATACCAATCCGACAGGCAAGTGCTCCTTGTGATCTCACGCATCTTTGTGAGAAAACACATACGGGCGGTTTCAAAATTTAAGTCCTTCTGTATTCTGAATGAAGTAACCAGCCCAACCTGAACCTTTACGGACGGGGAGGACTGGTTATCAACAATTTCACGTATTTTTTTATCCAAAAGATCAAAGCACGCATAAATGAAATTAGCAGGTTCAATATAACTTGGAGAATTTTGAATTGTGCCGGAATATATTCTACTCTTAAATGCACTTTGCCTGTCTTCAAGGACTAAGGACGATGCTGCCAACTCACATCCTGTTGCTACTTGACTACATGATGCTACTGGATTATTACTATGTGCTGCTGGGGGTGCCGAGGTGGATGTGCTGGCAGCTGCTTGGCTGTTTGATGGTGTCGGCTGAGAACTGCCTGCTATGTCTGGTCGCCAGGAAGACAAAGTGGTCTGTTGGCTTGGTCCCGCCACGGTGGGCACGCGTGTAGCTGGTCGCCATGTAGATCCGGTGCTCTGTCCCGTCACGGTAGACTGATTGCTTGGACCCACCACAGCGAGCATGGATGTGGCGAGAGGCCGGGTAGGTGGGGTGCTTGGTCCCTGCATTGGTGCGGCATGAGTCTCCCAAGGCCGCCACATTGGTGGTGAAGGAGGCTCATTCCTCCTGGAGGCAGGTTTATTCCTGTTTGCGGCCGATCCGGAACCTGAAACAGAACAAAGGAAAATTTTTAGTAGCATAGAAAATAAATATATAAACAGTAAACAATGACTTATTCAAAGAAGTCGTAAAGACTTACCATTATCTCCATGGTTCCGGTGTGTAGGCGGATCTCCTGCGGGCAGCGGTGATGGATTGGATCCTGCAGCCGGTGAAGCATGACTCGTAGTAGGTTTTTGTACCAGAGGTTTTATTGGCATTATCCATCTCTGTGTTGATGGCGTTGGTGGCAGACTTAGTGAATGTAGGCTTTGTTTTGACCCCATGGCATCTAAACTCCACTGTGAAGAACCTGAAAAAGAATAAGAAAAATATTTAGTAACAAGAAAGAAAAACAATAATAAGAAAAACAAAACATATTAAAAAATATTGGTAATTACCACTAGAAGTAGTTCGTTGTCGTTTGGAGTTAGACCGTATAAGAGCCCCATTCCTTTTTCTCTGCTGCTGGCTAGAATTTATTTCCATATCTGAAACATAAAAGCAGTGTATATATTAGTATAAATATAAACAAAAGAAAAAAAATATACAAGTTAAAAACAGATCCACAAATCTTAAAGGACGCACATACCTTCAAAGACACGCATTTCCAGATGGGTAGAAAAGAATGAAATAGAAAAAAATAGATTTACAAAAAAAGAAATACAAGTTAAAAAATTGCTCACCACTATTCAGTTCGTTGGTTGGAATTTTTAAACGTTCATCAATTCCTACAAAAGAAAAAATCAATGGTAGAAAATTAGCAACACTTGACAGTATAATGAATAATCACTAAAAAATTTCTTACCATACTCATCAAACTGGCTCAACTCAGCTGTACTTAAAAACAATATACTTTACGCCGTGAACACTAAAACAAACTTGAGCAATTTATTGATATGTATTTCTATCTCTTACCAGGAAGAGACGAATTGTCTAATTCATACCATTATCAGTACATTTCTGTGAAACAAACATAGTATATAGTACATTATTTAAGAGCAAACTACCGAGCGTGGTGGTGTAACGGTTAGCGTTCTGGCCTTGCATTCGGGGGGACGGCGGTTCGAATCCCCGTCCTGGCATCCGGATTTGGGTTTTCCATGGTTTCCCAAATCACTCCAGGCAAATGCCGGGATGCCTCCTTCAAGAGGCCATGACCTTTCCTCCCCATTCCTGCCCCCTCCCCCCCCCCCCCATCCTTCCCCGTCTCTAAAATACATCGCTGTTTGAGAGACTTTAAACAGATAAAAAAAAGAGCGAACTATAATAATATAGAGTATGCTATTGAGAAAGTGTGAAAATTTTTACAAGTGTTATTGAACATACCTTCGTAGTTGAAGAGATCTTCAGACATGGCTACTGGAATTCAGAAGAGACACAACCTTACTCGTCGAACTGCAGAGCAGAAGTGACTGCAGCTTGGTGAAAGCAGTCTATTTATACCTGTTATCCGCGCGATATCTAGGTCAGCGTGGCGGATGTAGGTTACAACAGGTTCCAACCTGTCCGTGGTATCGATTTCTAGGTCACTGTGTAGCCTTCACGCTCCAGCATAAGAGTACATGTAGCCGTCACGCTCCACCATAAGAGCCCATGTAGCCGTCACGCTCCAACTATAACTACTGTTATTCGTAGTACAGATGCTGATATCGTAATAGGCACAGAAAGTTGGTTAAAACCGGATATAAGTTCCGCCGAAATTTTTAATAGTAACATGAACATTTTCCGTAAGGATAGGTTGCATTCCCAAGGAGGTAGTGTATTTATAGCTGTTAGTATGTACCTCCCATGTAGCGAAATAGATGTCGATACTGTGTGCGAAATCATATGGATCAAGCTCAACGTAGCTAGGACAAAACTTGTGATAGGCTCGTTCTATCGTCCACCCGATGCAAGCGTAAATATTGCTGAGGCCTTGAGAAATAATGTAAATAATATAGCACGGCAATTTCCGGACCATACAATAGTGCTAGGAGGTGACTTTAACTTGCCAGAGATCGACTGGACTAATTACGTTCATGTTACTGGGGGCAGAGATAAAGCAGCTTCCGAAATCATTCTAGACCGCTCCTCAGATCACCATCTTAAACAGCTCGTAACTGAACCAACGCGATGCCTCAACTGTAACGAAAATATTTTAGATATAGTTGTTACTAATAGGCCCGAAATATTCACGGATATTTCTACCACCGCAGGAATAAGTGATCACAAAGCTGTAATTGCTACAGTAAAACTAACAACCACGCGCAGAAAGAGAAAAGAGAGGATCGTTTACAGATTCGAAAAGGCTTCAAAAGAATGTTCTAGAGCGTATTTGAGGCATAATTACCACACCTTCTTAGTAGCATGAAGCACCGTTGAAGAGAGGTGGCATCGATTCCTACATATACTCGGGGAAGGTATGAACTTGCATATACCGAAACGGACAATCAAGGAAGAGAACGATCCCCCATGGTACACACGGGAGGTTAAAAGGTTACTCAAGAAGCAAAGGAAGATACATGCACGATCAAAAAGGACGATGTATCGGACTGATTTAGATAAGTTAGAGGAGATAAGGGAACGTGTTTAGAATGCGATGCGTGAGGCATTTAATAACTTTCGTGAAAATTCTCTCTCTAAGAGCCTCACTGAAAACCCTAAGAAATTTTGGTCGTATGTAAAAAAAGTTAGTTGTAGTTTGAACAATAAGCCAGTTCTAATAAAAGACGGACGGGAGGTTGAGGACAGCCGTGACAAGGCTACCGTATTTAACACTGAATTCAAAAATTCATTTACGCAAGAAAACATGGAAAACATCCCACTTTACCACATCGTGTGGAATTAGAGATGGATCCGATAGAAATTGATAGCGTAGGGATTGTAAAACAATTAAAACTCCTGAAGTGGGGTAAAGCGCCGGGTCCCGATGGTATACCGGTAAGAGTATTTTCTGAATACGCGGAGGATATGGAACCATTTCTATCAGATATATTCCGTAAATCACTAGAAGAGAGAAAAGTACCTTCTAGCTGGAAAATAGCCCAGGTAATTCCCGTTTTTAAGAAAGGAGATCGGAGTGATCCTAGGAATTATCGACCCATATCTCTAACATCGGTCTGCAGCAGAATTCTGAAACATGTCATATGCTCGAACATAATGAAGTTTCTAGATGAGAACGAGTTACTTACACCATGTCAACACGGATTTCGGAAGAAGAGATCGTGTGAAACACAATTGGCCTTATTTTCCCACGACATAATGAAAGTTATCGATGCAGGTTCGCAAGTTGATGCAGTTTTTTTTTTTTTTTTTTTGGATTTTCAGAAAGCTTTTGATTCTGTGCCACACAACCGACTTTTAGCGAAGATTCGAGCTTACGGTATTTCGGCTCAGATTTGCGAGTGGATACGTGATTTTCTAACTGGTCGATCACAGTATGTCGTTGTTGACGGGGAAGCCTCTTCTAAGATAAATGTTACTTCGGGCGTTCCTCAAGGAAGTGTAATAGGTCCACTTCTTTTATTAATATTTATAAATGATCTAGGTGACAACGTCAAATGCTGGGTGCGATTTTTGCCGACGATGCGGTTATCTATAGGGAAATAAGGTGCCCTGACGATTGCTTAGAAATTCAGCGTGATTTGGATGCTATTTTCGATTGGTGCCGTAAATGGCAGCTTACACATAATTGCAAAAAGTGAAAGGCAATGCGGCTAAGTAACAAGAAGAATCAGATTGTTAACGAGTACAAAATAAACAGAATGCACACATTTTTTCCCGTAACCCAGCAAACTCCACAATCAGGGTGCTATTCGACTCGTCCTTCATAACACCGACAACCTTTTTACTATGGGACTTTACCTGCCAAGATATCTGTGTCCATATAAAGTAATTTAGGGCATCTAAACTGAGGAATTGCGAATTCTTAATGAAACTGATACATCCTCAGTCACCTTCTAACCATGTCAATCGATTTCTTTCGTGGAGCAAATATTACATAATTTTGGTGATTTTTTTACCTGTGTTCACTATCTTTTGCGATGGGCGAGCGATAACACTCTAGCATCGCATTCGGCATTAGGTCCGACTACAATCCTAACAGAGCAGCCATTACACGAAAAGGCATACTGCGGCCGAGTTGTGTGAAACTGTTGTTGGGTGGGTGAGCGAACAGCTGGCGAGTATGCCAGGCCAGGGGAGAAATAAAAACAATAAAACTTTTAAGTTATTGTGAAGCAACACAGGTATTGAGCTTCCTAACGCAAAAACTTTTGCAGACATGAATCCCTTTTGTAATTGGCGGCCTCCCGTTATCAACGGCCGAACTATCCTTCTGGGTCTGACGGTAAAGAATTCCATTCGCAATTTATTATTTACTTAATGGAGACATCCATATATTAATTTGTAAAATATTGCAAACGCATTGCATATCCCCCCGACTATTGTTTTTGATTCTTTGTATCTTAAATACTTTTGGTCCCATTTGTAAGGTTGTTGCTTCACTAGGAAAAATAATGTTAAAGCGTAAGGTATTTCTGGCCGGGAAATTCTAGAAGCATAGTTAAGTCACAGCAGTTTCATGACCATTTTTATTATAGCTACTTGATTATTATAGAAATCTATAAGCGGGCTGTTACCGCATCATGCAAAAACTACAGAACCATAAATCAATTACCAATGTTCCTTCAATATAATATTGTTCTGCTCCGAAGATGCACTGCTCCTTAGTGGGAGCAAAATTTGCTCGAAAATACAGTCAGTAAATTACTTAGCTATCAAACAATATAAAAGAATTCGACTTGACTTTCAAAGACACGGCACATTCGCAACTAATTGTCTGTGGATAAAAAAAAAATGCTACAATTGCTTCGTCGAATTAGTCTTGGATACAGGATGTGGGGCGGAGGTTGAATGGATATGTACAACAAATATTTACACCAGCGGTCTAAGCACAAAACGATACTTACAAATCCCCGTGAAACGTCGATTTCAATTTGCACCATACAGCTACTCAAATTGTGGAAACGATTAGCTGATGCTGTGAACATGTCACTTTTAAATCAAACACTTATAATTTTGTCACCTATAATTTCATCGAGACTGTTGGCCTCTCATTCAGGAGGATACCTGTGTGAATCGCGATCTGCTCATACAGAGGAGTAGCCAGAGCCTTTTTTTTTGTTGTTGTTTTTACCTATGGCTTAACGCCTCGTCCACGCCGACGTCATTAGAGGCGGGATGGGGCTGGGGACAAGGAAAGGGAAGGAATTCGGCATGGCCTTTTGAAGGAAGCATGTCAGCATTCGCCTGGAGTGAATTGTGGAAACCATGGAAAACCCAAATCTGGATGCGCGGACGGGGATTCGAACCGACGTTCTGAATGTGAGGCCAGAGTGTTACCCGCTCACCCACCACGCTCGGTAACATGGATCGCAGTAAAAAAAAAAATATTTAAAAAAAATGTTAAATCAATACAGCTATCATACAGATCAAATAAAAAGGTTTGGATGACCGTAAAGCTTGCATAGTTAAGTCACAGAAGTTCAGAGGTTAATTTTGTGTAATCGAGCATACTATGATGCATACTTTTCATACTACACCAGGCGTAATTGGTGAATGGTTAACGTACTGGCCTCACATTCGGGAGGACGAGGGTTTGAATCTCAATCCAAGCATCCAGATTTGGATTTTCCATGGTTTCCCGAAATCACTCCAGGCGAATGCTGCCATGCTTCCTTCAAAAGGCCATGGCCGAATTCCCTCCAGTTCAAAGTCTCCAGTCCCATCCCGCCTCTAATGTCCTCGACAGTTCTGTGTTTTCAAACAAACAGTAAAACGTAACACTGAAAATAGTTCGGTCGAGTTTCATCAGTGCCACTACCTTGTCATTAGAAATCTATATTTTACACTTACAACTGTTCACCGCAATCCATGAGCTACTTAGTTTGACAAGATCTGAGAAATCATCCTATCACTTCACATTTCATCTAGTACTCGAGAACAACACGTTAATAAATAATAATTATTATTCACGTACCACGCTAAACTAAAACCTGATGTGCGATAACTTTTTGGAAAGAACTGTGTAAGCCGGAGGTATAAATATACAAATGAAACAAATTTAGCACTCACTTGAAAATCGAACAAATAGCAACTCGTAGCTGTTCAAAGAAATGTAAAGTACGTATAATATCTTCGCTGTTATCAAATCCTAAGGACCGAACGATGTGGGTGAACGGTTAACGTTCTGGCCGCGCATTCGGGGGACGCGGGTTCGAATCCCGGTCCGTGCATCCAGATTTGGGTTTTCCATGGTTTCCTGAAATCACTCCAGGTGAATGCCGTGATGCTCAAAAGGCAATGGCCGTATTCCTTCTCGTTCAATGTGTCCACGTATCGCGCAAAACTAAACTCACCGAATTCTAGTAAACTACCTTTGGAGGGTGACGTTAAACCTTTTGGTATCTTTCGGAAGATTATGCCTGAATGGGCCGACACCAGGTTTCGCCATTTCCCTTCTTCAACATGCAGAATTCCTTCCCGCTTTATCAAACCGACGGGGGTTTTGAACCATTGACCACACTATACGAAAAAATATGCTAATTATTTCAATAGTTACGATGAATTTGTGAATAATTACTGTTTTAATACCGCTGTACAGAAAAATGGTAATATAACTGACGGAAATTATCTGGGTATCAGCCGCAGGCTTAGTGGCGACGTACAGTCCGCAAACGAGATAATGACGGAAATTTTCGGTGTTTTGGCTACAGGTACATAATGGCAGACACTTGGGTACATGATTTGTGGTGAGTAATAACAGGGACGGTGGACGGAAATTGTCCGCAGGAAGTGGGATGGGTAAATAACAGGGCGGTGGCGTATAAACTCTAATCGGAGGGCAGAGGCGCCTTCGAAGGCAGGTGGTCTCAGGATGTGAAGGTCATATCCAGAAACGACACACATCCAAGTCTTATGGAAGAGAGTTCTGGATATATGATGGGAGGCGGCGGCGGCAGGAGGTGGGGGAGAGGGCAGAATTGGCACACATTCAAACCTTATGGAAGAGTGTTCTGGATATAGGAGGGGAGGCGGTGGGGGCAGGAGGTGGGGGAGGGGGCAGAATTGGCACACATACAAACCTTATGGAAGAGTGTTCTGGATATAGGAGGGGAGGCGGGGTGGGCGGGGCGTGTGACCTACTTTATACAGACCATCCTTTATAACCCTACTATGCTCCAACCAGAAATCCCTGATGGAGTACTCAAACAACATCTCACAAGCATTAGTATCCCAACACTAGCCCTCAATTTTGGCTCACAAGCAAGTTTCACTTACTACTATGCAACCTGCTCAACCTTTTGACTACTCCAAACCCCCAGAAACCAACCACAGTCCAGTCTAGGTTACACAATATTTCCCTGGGCTTGAATCCATCAACAGAATCCTTGAGCAGGGTTATGATTTCCTACTAACCTGCCAGAAATGAGATCCATTCTTCAAAATATCCTCCCTGACCCTCCCAGAACTTGTTTCAGCAGACCTCCCAATCTCAGCCAACTCCTAGTCCACAAACACAGCCTTTCTCACCCCATCAGACAGCCCAAGGGATCTTTCCAATGGAATACACCCCGCTGCAAGATGTGCGACATATACCATGCCTCCACCACTCTCACCTCTAGCCATAAGAACGAATGGCCACCGACAGACAGTTTTTACTCGGAATCCAAAACATCCAGTAGCCATCCATGACACCAATAATTTTTAATCTTGAAGTAAATAACTCTCAGGTTTTCTGCCGGTTAATTGGTTTATTGGATTCTTTTAACGACATTTCGGCAACTTCCATCGTTGCCTTCATCAGGTTACCTCTTAAATACAGTCCTCACTCCTATAAATAGCCTGATGCCTAGGTAACCTTCACGCTGCTCATTGAATAATTGGCGACGCACACGGCCTCAGACAGGGTCAAACCGGTTTGGTTGCATCTCTGCATCTCGTGGCTGCATCCCTTAGCTCAGCAAATGGATGGAATTTAGTAGCTCCATGGCAGTATCTTGACTGGTCACCCATCCAAAAGCACACCACACTCATCGTTGCTTAATCGGTGGCATAACAGGAGGTCTCTGGAACTGACCAAACAGAGAGCTTATCTCCCACTAGTTGACGTGTCAAGACGGCGTCTGCTCGGAAGGCTGTGTCTAAAACGTTGCTGTTTTGGTCTTTTATGACTGGCTCTCAAGCCACGCTCAGGAAAAGACCACCATCTCTGTTAATGATGTTCACTGAGTCCCAGAAATACGATATCTTAGCCAGAACTTCAGTATTGTCGAAGTTGATGCTGTGAAAATTTTCTGTAGCATGTTCTGCTAATGCAAACATGTTCAATTGTAGTAACCATTGATATCTTTGGTGCTAATTACGCCGTTCCTCGATATTTCTTATGGTTTGTCCGATGTATTCTTTGCTTCATTCACAAGGGATCGAATAAACTCCCGGGACTCGAAGGCCAAAGTTGTCTTTCACCATGCATAACATATCACGTATCTTCAAAGGTGGACGGAAGATACTCCTTACGCTATATCGTGATAAGATTCTTCCGATTTTTCCAGAACTATTCCCGGCATAATGCAACACAGTGACGGTTTTTGGAGAGACTTGTTCAGGTTTTAGTTTCGGTTTCTGGGGGACAAAGGCCTGTTTAATATGTTCTTTAGAATAACCATTCTGTCTGAAAACTTGCCGTATGTGCCTTAGTTCTGCATGTACGCTACCGCTGTCCGAAATGGCTCGCGCAGTGTTGTCAAGACAGTTTTCCGCTGAGCTGGGTGATGAGAACTGGTAGCCCCCAAATACCGATCTGTGTGTGGAGGTTTCCTGTAAACGCCAAAGTACCATATGGCTTGCGTTTAATTAGTACGTCCAGGAATGGTAGCATGCCATTTCTCTCAATCTCCATGGTAAAACATATGTTAGGATGGATTGAGTTCATGTGTTCTAAGAATTCTTCGAGCGCTGCATAGCCGTGTGGCCAAATTATAAATGTGTCATCCACGTATCGACTGAAACATTTTGGTTTTAATGGAGCAGTGTCCAGAACCATTTTCTCAATATCCTCCATATATAAATCAGCTACCACAGGAGAAATTGGCGAGTCCATAGTCACACCATCAGTTTGCTCGTAGTATCGCCCACCGTACATGTAATATGTAGAAGTGAGGACATGCTCGAATAGGTCTACAATTCCTTGGTCGAAATGTCGTCGGATTAGTTCTAAAGTCTCCTTGACAGGCACCCGTGTGAACAGAGACACAACATCAAAGCTCAACATGAGGTCTGAATCAGACACGGTTAGACCCTGGATCGTCTGTATGAACTGGGCAGAATTCGAAAAATGATTTATGCAATGACCTACCTGTGGACTCAGTAAGCGTGTAAGATTTTTCGCCATTTGATATGTGGGAGCACCGATTGCACTGAAAATAGGTCTTAAGGGCACGTTCTCCTTGTGGACGTTTGGTAGGCCACATAACCTCGGCGGCCTGGCTGCACGATGTCGTAGATTCTTGATGGTCTCCTCAGGCAAACCAGATTTCTTGAGAAGGGCTTTTGTTTTGATAACCACTTTACATGTAGGATCGGCTTCAATTGACTTGTAAGCAGCTTTTTGTAATAAGCTCCTAATTTTAGAATCATATTCTTCCGTTGATAGAAGAACTGTCGCATTTCCCTTGACAGCATGAATAACTACAATGTCATCATTACTGCTTAGTTCACGTAATGCTTGTCGCTCGAGCGTCGTGATGTTACGCTTAGGTGGTTTGGCCTTCTTCAGAACACAAGTTTTGCGACGTATTTCTTCCGCTGCATCTGCTGGAAGTGTACGTACAGCTTTTCCACTGCACAGACCATGTCCTTCGTGGGCACAGACTTCGGTGCCAAGGCATAATTAAAGCCCCTCGCCAGTATTGAAACCGTGGCGTAATCAAGTTCTACTCCAGAGAGATTAAGTACTGTGCGGTTTGCTGTGTACTTTATGTTGCCTTTCCGCGCTCCTTGAAGGCGATTATTTGTCTAGTTTTGGTTTTCTCTCGTCCCATGATAAAGCAGACAATCTAGATGAGAGATGTAGGTGGATAGAAAGTAAGAACCGCGCATTTTTGTCAAGCTCAAAACGAATACAGCAAATCCACCAGTACGATGTAAAATTCTGTTAGCACTTTTGCTGTTTATGTGGTGCGTAACCATCACAAGTTGAGGCAACACATCATTGTCCCTGCAGCGCAACAGAAAGACCAGAGTCCTGGTAAGTCTGGCCTTCTTTTTGCGCAGTTTCTCAAATTGCTCCATATGATGTACCCTTTCCTCCCCGTATAGGTATCTAATATGACATTTTAGTTTTTCCCGGCGTATTGTTGAAATAAATAACTCTCGGGTTTTCTGCCGGTTAATTGATTTATTGGATTCTCTTAAAACTGCCATCGTTGCCTTCATCAGGTTAACTCTTAAATACAAAGACAAGAGTCTGACTTACTCGCGAACCAGTCCTAGCTCATATAAATGCCTGTTTTCTAGGGAAGCTTCACGATGCTCTTTGGTCGGCGATGCACACGCCCTCAGACGGGGTCAGACCGGTTTGGTTTCATCTCTGCATCTCGTGGCTGCATCCCGTCAGACAGACCTCTCTAGCGTTAAGATGAGCGAGGAAGTAGCGACGAGGATACTGCTTGTCGCACAGTCGCGCCGGGCGGTTCGAGTGCCCCAGCGCACTCGGCTTTGCCGGCGACATCTGCGGCAGTGTTGACGACCCGGCTTAGGAACATGGTATCGACAACGGATTTGATCAGTACGGCCCCGCAAGAAGATACGACGACCCGGCAACCGTACTCGGACTCAATCATGGATATAACTGATACCGTGCACTCATCGGATACGATGACCTGGCCTGCCCATGGACTAGACCCTCGCGCAACGAAGTGGTCCACCTCACCGTTATTCGGTGGAAATGCCAAGATCTCAAGAAGTGAGCAGAGGGGAAGCTGCTCCAAAATCAGCATCCTCGCGTCGCACCTCGTTTCGGGCAACAAGGATAAAAAGGCGGGAAAGAAGATCATCGGTGCCTTCAGTTTCCCGCAATCATCCGCCACTCTCCAGTTTCGCGAGAAATCCACCAACAAGAACCGAAAAACAAGTTCAGCTGGGGACCAACCCGACGGTGAAGGGTTCTCGCAGGCGCGTCGTACCAGCAAGCCTCCGCCAACACTAGACCCTGGCAGAATTGAACTCAGCAACCCATATGACGTGCTGATCCAGGAAAAACCAGAGCAGCATCAACAACAACAACAGCCGCTGCAGCAAACACAGCCACAGCAGCAGCAACAACAGCAGCCGCAGCAGCAACATCAGCAGCCGCAGCAGCAAACACAGCCACAGCAGCAGCAACAACAACAACCACAGCAGCAACATCAGCAGCCGCAGCAGCAACATTAGCAGCCGCAACAGCAACTGCAGCAACAACAACAGCAGGAATCCACTAACAGACAAACACACTCAAGATCTTAGCTTCCAACTATAGTGGTCCAATTCCCTACTACCTACAAGGAGCTCTATCAGCTGGTAAAAGGAGTAATACAGGAACACCCGTTCCAAGCAAAGACAGCTGAAAGGGACAAGGTCAAGCTTACCTTCAACTCTACGTCTGAATACTTGGATGTCACCGCTGCACTACAACGGAAAAGAATCCCCTATTACACCTTCCCTTCTGCTCCAGAAAAATTGCCGAAAGCAGTAATACGAGGTATGCCATCAAACATGCCTACCACTGATATCAAGGAGGAACTGGAAGAACTTGGCCTAGACATCCGCTCGGTCAGTCAGCTCAAAGGCCTGGGAGCTCCGACCCCATGCCACCATTCCTGGTGGTTCTGCCAGACAGGCCCCAGAATAAAGGGATATGTTTAATGGACAACTTAATGTCCCTACGAATCTCTGTCGAGAAACTGAGAGCATCAAACGGCCCTGTGCAGTGCTACAACTGCCAATCTCTAGGGCACGTTGCTAAACACTGCAACATGCCACCAAAATGTGTGAAATGTGCTGGCGCACACCTTTCCAACGACTGTGCCCTAAAAAAAGGAGAGGGCAGCCCCAAGTGTGCCAACTGTAACGGCCAGCACGTGGCCAGCTACAAAGGATGCGATGACTATAAGCGCGCCCGAGCCCGCCAACGAGACACTGCTGCAGAACAAGCCACTTAGGGATTGCAATCCAGCAAAGCGGGATCCCGCAATCCCGCGGGATCCCGCATCATTAGACAGTCTGGCGGATCCCGCACAAAATTAAGCGGATCCGCAATCCGCAAAATCCGGCGGAAACGCGTGTCAGTCTGCGTGACTCGGTCTCTGTTGGATATTTTCCACTGTTTGCCTGTACCCTTCCACTTGGCATTTGACTCGTGTGAACAAGCGTTTGTTTTTGTCAACCTTCGTCATTCTTAAGTAAATAAATACACTTTTACATATTCATCAAATCTTACGTTTGTTTCGAGTACACATTTCTGTAATTTGAGTTATGTTGCGTATTTAGTACGATTTTCTAACTATATAATTATTTTTTAAGTGTCGCACACGTTATCTGAACTACACGGTTACAGCTTTTTATTCACGGTTTCATTATTCCCATTTTCTGTATTTGCAGATAAAGTAATTGTGACAATTTCCTAATTTGCGGCTGAAAATTTGATTATTCGGTGATATGAAACTAATGTTATCGTAATTTTAACGATCGCGTACCTATTTATTTAACAGCTATCAAAAGGAAATTCTATATCCTTTGACTTATTGTTGTTTTGGCCGCTGCCTCAATGCGTTTCTTTACTGAGAGCCACCTGCTTACATGTGCCGCTCAGGCTTTCGATTAATCCCTCTTCTCCTTGTTATTATTTCGACTAAAGGTAAAAAAAGTTATAATGAAATTTTCACGGGTGTATCGACGAATTGTGTTGTAGGAACACCATACTTCGACGGCTGCCTCCGCCGTCATGATCACGTGTGTAATTTCGTGTGTTTGCAATGAAATCCGTAGATACAACCTATGAGGACTTCACTGTAATCACTCGACGAGAAAGCCTCCTTTCTTACTAAAAAATAATAATTTCTACTTTAAAAACGTCGTTACGCCACAAAGTAAATCTGAAATACTTGACAGTTTACGTGTTGGTGAGTAGTTTCTTTTAATAACATTGAATCAACTGTAATATCAATCAAGGAATCAGGAGATATAATAATGAATCACGCAAAAAAAGGCCAAGTCTCGTGCTTGTGCAGTGACAAAAAGTTATGAGATCTTGTTCTGAGCCAAGTCTACACTTTACACAGTATATTCACTTCACTTTGTGAAATGGAATGCTTTTCTCGGCGTTATGGAACGTTTATTTAGAATAAAAAAAATAAAAAAAATTCTGGTAACTTGGCCACTAAGCATACCATATTTTTAAAGTTATGTGATGTATTGTAAGGCACGTAATATGACCTAAGACTCAATATTTTCCATTTTTATTATTTATTTAAAAATTGGTTTAGATTAAAAAACAAAAATGTAAAACCTCGAAATATACTTAAGACACGCTAAAAAATTTTAATGTCATTTTGCCATTCAAAATATTGTTAACTGTTGATTTTTATCATTTAACATTAAAAAATATTTTTTAATTTAATTATTATTTAATTTATTAACGTTTTAAGTAAGTATGTTTTAAATATATTCGTTAAAAAACAGTTTGTACTAATCCCGCACGGATCCCGCGGGATTGGCGCAAATCCGCGCGGATCCCGCGGGATTGAAAACACTGCGGGATTGCAATCCTTAAGGCCACTGCAGTACAGAGAAACGTGAAGAAACGTAGCAGCAGAACACCGGCAAAACCCAGCGGCACGCCGAAGAACCTACTACCAATCAAACCAAGCTACAACAGACCACCCAAACCAAACCGCCACAGGGCAATAAGCCCACCCAGCTCAAGCGCCCAGAGGCTTCAAAGCGTCAGCTTCAAGGGACTAAGGCCCAAGGCTCTAGCAAGAAGAAGAACGTCAACACAAATCAATCAAGGAAGACAGCCTCCTACGTGGAAGTAACAACTGGTCAAGTCTGTACCTCAAGAGAACCAAACAAGTCAAGGGAAGACTCTACAGGTCCGACCACACAGCCAGGACATTGCCATCATCTACCAAGTCAACATCCCGCGCAGAACAATGGTATAGGAGTAATGGAACGACCGAGCGTGGTGGTGTAACGGATAGCGTTCTGGCCTCGCATTCGGGAGGACGGCGGTTCGAATCCCCGTCCGGGCATCCAGATTTGGGTTTTCCATGGTTTCCCCAAATCACTCCAGGTGAATGCCGGGATGCTTCCTTCAAAAGGCCATGGCCGAATTCCTTCCCATTCCTTGCCCCCATCCTTTCCCGTCTCTAAAGACCACGTTGTTAAAAAGGGACGTTAAACTGTAAAAAAACAAAAAAAAAAGTAATGGAACGTCTACTGGACATAGTAGGAATTCTTCTCACAATGTTGACGACCTTGATTTCCAAGTTCGACCAACTCGCAGTGGACATCAAATCCGCGGTAATGACGGCCCATAGAGCCGAACCCTCACAGAACCCTCAACACAACTATATATAAGGACTAACTCACTGTATATGGAATGCGGACGGCATATTTCAACAACTAGGTGAGTTTTGGCAGTTCTTGCGGGATGAGAACATCGACATCTGTTTAGAAGCCGAAACTCACCTCAAACCTGGCCTCAGCGCGAATGTTGCCAACTATCAATGTTACCGCTGGGACAGACCAACCGCGGGAGGCGGAGTGGCTATTTATGTCAAAAGAGGGATACCACACCATGCGATCCACACCCCTCCTCTGCAGCTAATAGAGACCACTGCAATCGAAATAACAACCACCACGGGGCCCGTAACTATAATAGCAGCATACAGACCTCCAAGAATAACACCTTTCGAAGATGACTTCGGGCAACTACTAAACCTCAGGGGAAAACTCCTGATTGGAGGGGATCTTAACGCGAAACATAATTCGTGGAATTTGCGCATCACCAATGTGGCTGGCAACCAATTATACAGGATGTGCATTATACACAACTTGCAGGCGTGCTGGAACACCCCCCTCAAACCTCTCCTATGGCTTAGGTTCATAAATGACTTTTTTATGATCTGGGCACATGGAGAAAACACACTTCTAAATTTTCTGGACAGTTTAAATACCTTTAATTACTCGCTGAATTTCACATGGACCTAATCCCACACCCAGCCCACTTTCTTGGATGTTGACCTATACCTCTCTTATGGCCACCTCAGCACCTCGGTTCACACCAAATCCCTTCAACTCACAGCAGTACCCCCATTTTGACAGTAGCCATCCATATCACACCAAATGTTCCCTCGCCTGCAGCCTTGGCATTCAAGGCAGTCATATATGCTCCAACCAGATATCCCTGATGGAGTACTCATACAACATCTCACAAGCATTGGTATCCCAAAACTATTCCTCAGTTTTGGCTCACAAGCAAGTTTCACTGACTAAAATGCATCCTGCTCAACCTCTTGACTACTCCAAACCCCCAGAAACCAACCACAGTCCAGTCTAGGTTACACAATATTTCCCTGGCCTTGAATCCATCAACAGAATCCTTGAGCAGGGTTATGATTTCCTACTAACCTGCCAGAAATGAGATCCATTCTTCAAAAAATCCTCCCTGACCCTCCCAGAACTTGTTTCAGCAGACCTCCCAACCTCAACCAACTCCTAGTCCACAAACACAGCCTTCCTCGCTCCATCAGACAGCCCCAGAATCTTTCCCATGCAATAGACCCCACTACATATATCATGCTTCCGCCACTTTCACCAATTCTATCAATGGTGAGAGCTTTCCTATCATAGAACACGTCACCTGTGAAACCTCGCATGTAATATACCAACTGTCCTGCAAAGACTGCTTAGCTTCCTATATAGGTTTGACTAGCAATCCACTAGCCATAAGAACGAATGGCCACCGACAGACAGTTTTCACTTGGAATCCAAAACATCCAGTAGCCATCCATGCCATTTCCCATGATGCCAATAATTTTTATTCTGGTTTCTCGGTCCATGCTACCAGTGTCCTCCCAAACAACAGCAGGTCCTCTGAATTCCGAAGGTGGGGGCTTGCCTACCAGTACAAACTAGGCACAAGACAACCTCCTGGTCTCAATTTGAATCAATACCCAGTCAATACTTTTCTTTCCCTCTGTCTGCTCCTTGACACCAAGCCCACTGTCTATGTTGAACCACCACACACCAGTGGTGATGTTTATTTGCATAGATTCTCTTTTTTTATTATTATGCTTTTTCTGATTATACTTTTTTCCTATTTACTAATACTCTCTCAAATTTATGTTATGGACATTTTAATGTATTATTCTGTACTTTTTGGAACATTTTGCATTACCCGTGTACTAGATTCAATTCACTGTCCCCCTCTCTCTGTCATCTGTTTGAATTTGCCACCACCTTGTTCCTGACTAACGGTCAATCTGTGAGATCGTATCCTGCACCATCCTCCCTCCGTGATGTTCTCATGTTGACTATGTCCTGAAATATTCATTGTTTCTCCTGTGTTTTGTGCTTATTTATGTGTTCACCCCATTATACCATCATCTAAGGGAATGATTAAATCATAAAATCTACAAAATATTTTTTACATTAAACCATTCTTTTTTTCTTGTTCTAATTATATGTTTTCGTATTTTTAATATTCTCATCGTACTATTTTCTGTGGGTCTTCCCCACCCAGATATACCATATCCCAGTTGGCTTTTAAAAAGAGAGAAACATTTAGTGATCAGAATATACCCCGGGGCAGAATTTTCTGAGGTAGCTGAACACAAATACTATAAGGCTTAGTTTCTTACAGCATTGATCCACCTGATTTTCCCAATTCATGAAATTGTGAATTTGAATCCCTAGCAAGTTACCTTTTTTTTCTCCTTTATTTACAGGGTACCTCACTTTTTTATTTGAAATGATATCATTTGGGTTTTGTTTATGTTAATTACAAGGTAATTATCTTCCAACTATGTTGCTAGTTTCTGGAAGTAAAGATTAAGGTTTGTTTATAGATTCCATAATTTGATGTTTGACATCTTCACAGCTGCATCATCTACATATTGAACTATTGCGTCATTATCTCCTATTCGTCTTGGGATATCATTTATATATAAAATGAACAACATAGGCCCCAGCACAGAGCCCTGAGGTACTCCTGCTTTTATAGTGAGAACGTTGGATGTTACATTATTAAAGTCTGCTTTTTTTCATATATACAATCGTAAATTGTCTTCTATTTGACAGATACGACCTTATCCATTCATAAGCCTTACCCCTTATTCCCCATTTTTCTAATTTGTTGAGTAGAGTCTGATGATTTACTATGTGAAAGGCTATTGATAGATCTATAAGTACTGCAGTTGTGTACTCTCCATCATCCAAAGATTTTTTTATCGAATTTACAAACATTATGACTGCTATTTCTATAGATATGTACTTCATAAACCCATGCTGAGCATCTGTATTTATTTTGTGCTTGTTAAGGAAGTCAATAAGCCTCTGTTCCATTGCTTTCTCAAAAAATGTTGATATACTAGAGATTACTGACAACGGACTATAATTGTTTACATCTGGCCTCTCCCTTTCTTGAATATGGGTATAACTTTATAAATTTTTAAAGAATCTGGAAATGTTCCACTTATAAATGAATTATTTATTATGTGTACTAAAGGTTGTAAGAGATTACTATTACATTTTTTTATAAGCATATTGGATATCTCATCAGTTCCCATGGACGTTTTCATCTTTAATTCTTTTTCTGTAGTTGGTCTAAGGAATGCTGAATCTGTGTTCACCTTAATCCCTGAGCAGTCATTGTCTTTTGACTTGCTACTGTGACTGTTAGTCAGTTTTTCTGCTAAATTTATATAATGTCCATTTAATTTGCATGCAATTGGCCTAGAATCAGCTGCTACTTCACCATTATATACAATCTTCTAAATGCTTTGAGCCTGCTTCATAATCTGTTTTTCCCCCTACATATTAATAATTTTCCATAATGCTCTTTGTTTATTGCCACTTCTGTGTAGTATGCTTTGAATGTTGTCTGATTTTACCTTATTAATCTTATTTTTCAATTCATTCTTACACTTCAGCAGAAATTACTTTAGTGATGAATACCCTTCTCTACACAACCTACTAACCCATTTTATATGTTCCTTGTATTGTATTTTTTCTTTTTTATTGGGAAAGCTATGTCTTTGTAATAATTAACTACACTTATGAATGAGTCATATTTGTGTAGGAATTAAATGTTTCAATCCATGTCTCACTCCTTAAAATGTTCTTAAATAATTTAATTTTTTGTGTAGTGCAGGGTCTATATTCTTCAAGTAGCCAAGTTTCCTGAGGTTCTACTTCATTTTTTATAATAATTTCTTGTGTATAGTGATCTGATATTGATGTGTGTAGTTTCTTTGTTGTATATTCATCCTCTGGATACTTAGTTATTACACTATCTATTGCTGATTTTTAAGTGGCAGTTTCCCTTGTAGGGCTGTTTATGCAAATCTTAAGTCCTAACCAACTACAAATGTCTCAAAATTCTTTTGTTATCTTATTGCTCTTTAATACATCAATATTAAAATTTTCCATTAGAATTACTGCACAGAGATTCTAGAACCTCATTTAGATTTTTATAGAATATTTAAATGTTATACGGCCACTGTAGTCATAACTTTGCTTTGTGAACAGTTTGAAAAACCACACATTTCCAATTTTTTTTCACACAATAATTGCAATTTTATTTTTAATACTTTATAATCTAATCTGTTATACTAAAGTTAAAATTCCACATACTTTATATCTTTCCCTGCTGTAACTATTTCCCACAGTATATCCTTCAATGTGCAGCCCTGGAATTAATGCGTGTTCAGTAAGTTTTATTATGTTCGGACTTGTTTCATCTATCAATAATTCTAGCTCATTTGTTTTGCTTCTGATGTACTGTACATTTTGATGTATGATTTTATAATGTCAATTTTCACTCTCCCTAATCTTATGTTTTCCTCTAGATACTTATGGTAGTTAATCTCATTTCTTTGCTCCTCACTATAATATTGTTTGATAAAGAGTTACTTTGCCTAAAAAATTACTTGCTTTTGTCTCTGTTTATGTTTTGTGTGTTTCTACTGTGTTATGTTTCAATAACCATTTGTCTAGGAATGTGAGTTTACTGTTAATTTTACTGTTAGTTTCTTTATTTATATTTGTTTCTTTGTTGTCATTCCTAACATTTTTATAGCTTAGCAACCACTTATCCATAAAAGTTAAATTTTTTGGAAAGTTTATTATTATTATTATTTATTCACAAGTAGCCTGTGGCTAATACATTTAACAATATTATATGTACACTATATAATAACAAAAAATACAACAATATAATGATTTTTACAAAGCCACACAGCTTTCCAGCCATGAACCCACTTTTTCTCTAAATCTTCCAACAGATACAGAATCCTTTATTTCTTGCGGTAATTTATTATATATAACTATTCCTTTATAAAAAACAGTCTTTTGTGCCTTAGCACTTTGTTTATGAGTCACATGAAAATGATTAACCTGTCTAGTCCCATAATTATGAACATCACAATTTTTTTGTACCAATCTGCTTAAATACTTGGGTAAGACATTATTTTGCAGTCTAAATATAAATGTTAACACATCTCTTACTATTTCTTTTTCAATATATAAATAACCCAACATTTTAAGCATATTGCTCACATTTTCTGTACGTCTTTTATTTAAAACTGCTCTGATTCCCTTATTTATATTTGTTTGCAATTTAATGATTTCTGTCTTACTTGCCATTATAAGCACTGTGGAGCAGTATCTTATATGTGGCATCACAATTGTCTTAAACAATAGTTCCTTTCCTGTTCTAGACAATATCTTTCTTGACTTATATATTAAATTAACCTTTCTTGCAACTTTTTTATTTACAAAATCCACATGAGCTTCAAAATTTAGTTTGTTATCAATAATTATTCCTAGATACTTATACTGTTGGACCCAATTTATTTTGGTTCCATTTATTAAAACTGACTGTATTTCTTCTGCCTCTTTTCTTGCTCTATGCTTCCCCATTATCATACATTTTGTTTTTGAAACATTCAAACTTAGTGAATTATACTGTAGCCATTTACTAACACCTTTTAGCTCATAATTTAATATTTTCACTATATCAGACACACTCTTCCCATGAAAGAAAATCAAAGTATCATCTGCAAACATATGTAATTTACAATATTTAAGTCTCCCTGGAAGATCATTTATGTACAGAATGAACAATAGTGGTCCCAATTTACTTCCCTTTGGCACTCCATACTTTACTTCTCTTTCCTCAGAAACAATGTCATTAAATTTCACCTTTTGATACCTGCCTGTCAAATAGTCTTTCAACCATTCATATACATCCCCTTGTATATTATACAATTTATTTAATTTTTGTAACAATAAATTTCTGTGAACAGTCTCAAAAGTTCTTTTGAAGTCGAGGAATACAGCTACTATTGCCTCTCCCTTATCTATGTATTAATGTACCTTTTGTATTGACTTTGCTAGAAACTTGTATCACAAGCATATTGGCAATAAAAAATTATTATTATTATCTATTAAGTTTAACCAATTTTCCATTACTAATTGAATTGCTGTCTCTGTACTATGTTTTTCTCTGAACCCAGACTGACAGTCTGTTAAAAGATCATTTTCCTTAATATAATTTAGTAACACTTCATATACCACAGATTCTGTTATTTTTTCTATTAATGATAAATTATTTATAGGTCTAAGATCACTACATTTAGCACTACCTTTCACTTTGGCACTTTGAACAATAACAGAAGTCTTTAATTCTTTTGGCATCTTTTTCTGTTTTAATGAGTTTTTGACAATGCTAGTAATTTCCTTTCCTATCACAGACCATAGTCTTTTTATGACCTCAGTACTAATTTCATCCGATCCCATAATATTCCTAAAATCTCTTATTATACTTTACACTTTTTGTTCTGTAATATCCTGAAATTTTCGAAGACACTTATTTTCTATTTTTGGTACCATTTTACAACCTTGTGTTTTTGGAATGTTTTAACCAGTTCTTCAACACTTTCTATGAAATATTGATTTAATTTATTTGCTACCTGTTTTGAATCAGATATACATTCTTCCCCAAATATTACATATTTTAATGTATTTTCCTTACTTTTATACATAGCTTTAATGTATTTCCATAACTTTTTAGGTTCATCTTTTAGTTGAAGAAATTTTTGTTCATAAAATTCACTTTTTGTTTTCCTCCATATATTTACAAATTTATTTCTACATTCTTTATATTCATTCCATGACTCCTCTACATTCATCCTATCTCCAATTTCTTTCATTAACAGGAACCTCCTATATGCTGTGTCCCTTTTTACCATGGCATCCTTAATTTCCATTGAATACCAAGGACATGGTACATTCTTTACCCATCTATCTGGTTTCTTAGCTTCCTGAATACCCTGGACTATACTGTCTCTTAAAATTATATATTCCTCTCCTATATCCATATTATTAGTACTCAACTCAAATCTTTTATAATCTATTTTATTTTCTACTACTTTTAATAATTTTTTATAGTCGATCTTTCCCTTCACTAATATTTTATTCCTATTCCTTATTTTACTATTGGTCCAACAGGTAATGTTTAATATATTATGGTCAGAGATCTTTGGTGTTTCTAATACAGTATATTTAAGATTAAAATTGTCAGTTATCACTAGATCAATCAAAGTCTCACTATCAGGAGTGACCCTCCTCACATTCTTTACAATTTGTTTCATTCCCGCCCCACTGATTTGTCTTTCCAGTTTTTTTGTATAAAATTCGTCTTTTTTTAGCCAATCTATATTAAAGTCCCCCCCAACAATGCAACTGTTTTGACTATTTTCTAATAATTCAACTATAACCTTAGAGAACAAATCTATGAACGCCTTTTGGCTGCTACTAGGTGACCTATAAATCCCCACAATTGTCCCCAGTTGTTCTGCATTAGTATATACCTTGATAGCCAATATCCACCATTTACCCTGATTAACTTCTGTCATGACTACATCATACAAGAAGTCTTCAGTTACATATATAACAATGCCTCCAGTGTGTTTATTCTCTGAATCACATCTTAAGTGAGAATATCCTTTAATTGCAATAAGTGCTTCCAAATCAACGTCTGTCACATGTGATTCTACTACAATTACTACCTTTGGGCTATTTTCTTGTATAAAATCTACTACACTGTCCCTTTTAGCAATAAGTCCATTTACATTTAATACTACAATACCTCCATATTAATAGTTCTCTATTTTCCTTGGTTGCTATATACAGTCATAAGTAATAGCTCTCCTCTTCAATTGAAGTCGCCTTTTATAAACTGGACATTCCCTACTTAGAACCTTATGGTTCACATTCAATGATAATCTTAATTTATCATTTGCTTCAACACAATTTGCACATTTCATTTCTGTATTTTTACAGTCTTTAGCTAAGTGATCTTCACCACACTTCACACATTTTATTCTGTTTTTACAATTTGTACTTCTATGATCATATGGGTAACATTTAAAACACCTTGTTATACCCATATACTCATTTATTTGACAACACTGCCATTTCAACTTTAACCTTTTTTGTCCCATAACCCTATTGAATGTCTGAGCATCCACCTCGACTATAACCATACACATATTTTTTATTTTCTTGTTCAATTTAACAACTATTCTTGAATCTTCATACACTGTATCAGGGTTTTGGTTTCTGATACATCTTACCAGTTCTTCATCTTCCATCAACTCTTCTATTCCAAAAATTCTTATTCTTGGATCCCTGAGTTCTGGTATTTTTACTTCATACTCATTTCCCAATGTCTTCTTTACCTCAGTATTCATCTTTTTGATTTTATCCTTACTACTGCATGTAATGGCTACACCTCCATTTCTTAACTTTCTTACATTTTCAATTCCTACCTTAAGTTCTGTAGGATTTAACTTATTCTTGCAAATATTTTTTGTTGTCTCACTGTCCTGGTTTGGTTTCTTTGGTTGAACAATAATCACTTCTTCTTTGGTTTGTTTTAATCTATCAGTATATGTTGTCTTCACTTCTGCTTTCTGACTAATTTCACCTGCTTCATTCTTCTTCATCATCTCTTGAATTTTTTTCCAAAATCTGTTGTTCCATTGAAGCCTCCATTTGATTTATCATTCCACTTACAGCATTCTTTACACTAGTATCAATAAAGTTTACATATTGTGTATTACAGTCAACACACATCCACTTCAACTGTTTTTTTTTTTTTTAATCAATGTCACTTCTGCTGCTGTTATATCTTCACATTTTGCATGAAACCAGTTTTGATACATCCCTTCACAACCAACTAATTCTTCTTTATTTTCTGCTATTTTCTTCTTGCATCTTCCGCACTTTTCTCCTATTTTGAGGTTATAGGCTCCTCAAAATATTACACTTACTTCATGCAACTTTTCCTGTATTATTTCTTAATTGATTTTTGTCTCACTATGTAAAAATATTGTTGGTTCCCTTAACTCAACCATTTATAACTTATATTCATTTTGTTTATTTGTTTGTAAACTGTTTAAAATACAGCTGTCCAAAATCTTTGTTGTTAAACACTCCACCGCCTTCTCAACCAATGTTTTTTACATTCAATTTTCCAATATAATTTATATGTAGTCCATGTCAGGTGTAATGGTATTGTGACATCACAGCCACTTTCCTCCAATCTGCAAATAGTACCTGCGTAAGTGGACAAATACAAACATATTTCGAGAGAACATGGAAAATTACAAAAGAATGAAATATTGGAGACAGAAATCGACGGATCTGAAGTAATGAAGACAGGCGAGGTAAGCTTGGATGTGGTTAAAGTTGTGCGGAAGGCGTATGTCACCTGTAATAGCGGAGCAGACGCACGCAACCGCAGCCAAAGCGCGCATAACAGTCAACAGTGTTGGTACCTGGGCCAAAAATAAGTTGACATTCGCGGCAGTTGCTGGCGCTATAAACAAAGAATGCGGAGCAGCTTTTTTAACGGAGATGTGTCATGAAGATGCAAGATCAATACCCTTAGATTGCAGATCAGATGGAAACGATGCCGGGAAATTAAAGCAGTTCCGATTGATTAAAGAAGAGAAGTAGATCAACAGAAAGTCACTCAAATGGAAATTGAAGCAGAGAGAGGGAAAGGCTAGAAAAGGCGCCACAGTTATGTCAAGAAAAGAAGAAGATTGTCAGGAAATCTATTAAATGGAATTGGAAGGACAACGTGACAGGGGTAGAGATGAGCCCTACATCTATGTATTTTGGACGAGGATATCTACCTACTCCCTCGATGGTCACAGATAGGGGATGCCCTTTATCCTTATTTGGCATATGCAAATTGCTCAATCGCTACGGCGAATAAATCCTTGAGTTTTTCGACTGAGGCCAAGGAAAAAATAAATGCATTTTCTATGCTTTATCCTAGCCTGAAAAAATGCCAAAAATTAAGCAGCAGCAGCAGCAGTAAGCTTGGTGAAGTGCAGTGTAATGTGTGAGATGCCTCAAACGATAGTAGTTGTCTAGAGGTGCCTGACCTCTACAATGTAGCTTTTGTAACTTTTTTTTCTTTTTTTTCAGAATATTTCCTTGTATACGGACAGTCTGGGTGAGAAATGTGATAACTAAACTGTACAAAGTTTCTATGTGCTTTTGTTTCTGTTTTTGTATGTTTTATAATTTATTTGTTTCCTTTTTTTTAAAACTGTCTGTTTAGTTGTTCTATTTATGTACTGGCCACCCTGAGATTTATGGTAATTTAGATTTTTTTTGTCTTTAATATTTCTTCAGTTTTATTGGGAAAAGAAAACCTGAACAATTATCACATTTGATAGGTGGGGAGTGTGACATCACAGCCACTTTCCGCCGATCTGAAAATAGCACCTGTGTATGCGGACGAATACATTGTTTCAAGTTAGTCATTATATTGTCTCTGGTCGTGACATAGTAGCGGACAGCTTGCGTCGCATTGCGTGAGACGCTATTGGAGCTGATAAAGCAACGATGTATTCGTTACTGAGTAACGGGTTCGTCGCCTGACTCGAAGTACCGAATCATTACTCAAAAATTCATTTCGTTACTGGCATGTTTCGTTAGTCGCATGTGTCGTATAGATACGAACACGTTCCAGCTCTCGCAGCTAAGTTTTGACTGTAAAGGCTAATTTTGTAGTTTTTTTTATTTTGTTTAATATTAAAATTTACAGTGCATAATTTGTAATTAGAAAATTTATATGGATAATTTGAGATAGTTACTGTTTTTTCATTGATCGTTCATTAGTGAGGTTTATTGATTTCAAACATTTATCAAATGTGTTTATTTTAAGATTTGATACCTTCAATTTTATTTCACAGTATAATTTACAATATAGAGAGTTGTCTAATAGTTTGCGATATAAATCTCTGCATTCGTTACGTTCTAATAATATTTAGTTAAATTCAATTTCGTGCGTGCTCCGGTGGCAATTTCCCTACACACTCATATTCCCCCCTTCCCTGCATCCACCTACATTTGCCCTTTACAAATTTTAACTTTAAATTCTTTCAACGTTTTTGGTAAATTATTCATAATTTCTCTTTGTAACTTATTCCAATCCCTGACATCCTTACCTAAAAAAGAGAATCTTCCTACACCCTTGTGCTTGAAATCGAGTGCCAGCTTGTGGTCATGTTCATCTTTTCCCTTCCAAGAATTACTTTTACTTCTTACACCAATATCTTTCCATGCCTCATCATCAAAATACGCCTTGTACACTCCCATGACACTCTTCAGCCTCATCCTGTCTTGCAGTGAATCCCATTCCAGCTCTTTTATCATATCTGTTACTGCGATCATTTCAACAACAAAAAATCTAGCAGCCCTTTTTGCAGTTCCAGAATTCCATAAACAAACAACAAGGTACAATAACTTTATTCCTTTTGCCTGGGGTTAGTTATTGTATTATTACCGCGGGATGCATGTGATCAATGATGTACTGGCTTTGATACTGAATGTTTGTTGTAACCGCGACGCAACAACAATTACGAATCTAATCAGATGTTTGTCCTGTACCTTTGTTATTGATTTAAAAGTTTTTAATATTAATATTTTTAAACGAATCAAAGCGGGAGTCAGTAACACTTGTCGGAGAACGAATTGAAAGTGCTCGGAGAACATTTAAAAGTACGTGATTGATAATAGTTCTTCTTCCCGACTCCCGAAGTAGTCCCTTTAAAGTTTGTATTGACCACCTAATGGAAGGACGATCAGACTTCGTTTTTGGTAAATTAAATACCGGCCTCCACCATTGGCTGGCTAGGGTACAAATCAATAAATATTTAACGAAAAGTTTCTTCAAATAAATCCACGTGTATGCTGAACACAAGCCAAAGATTTATTCACAGTTTTGTACTGCACAAATGTACCCGGCCACCAATGGAAAAAAGTAATTAAAGCACATACAAGTAAATTACTGGTAGTGACTATATAATCCGAAGATGCAAGTTCTTAAGAGTTAAAAGCAACAACTCATTCAATCACTTTCAAATAGCTATTCATACCAACACAGTTCACTAACACTCCACCATGAAGGCCTAATCTCGTAGTTTCCTTCTGTGAGTGAAACGTTTTCCCGACGCGGTAGCCCGTAATTAATAACTCACGGGGAACTAAACACTTCAATACAAATTATTTGTTAATTATTTTCGGCCACGACTTACACCGAGCTACAACAAGACACGGAGGCATGATAACAACATGACGTTCTCTGCCAGACTCCACACAGACTACAGAGTGTGTGGCACACACTCTAATCGACTAATCGATTGTCAGTCTCGCAAGTCATAGCATAGCATAGTAATAGCATTCGATACTTGTCATAGAATTAAATTTAACAATTAAAAATGTTAATTAACTGTAATGTGACACACTCTACCTGCAGGCCCAATTTGATGGTATGTCCACATTTATTTTAACAAATCTATCACAAAAGGATGAAGAATTTACAAAAATAAATGAAAACAGTATTTATTTATTTAATTTAATTGCAATGGAGCACACGCTCCGGTAGAAATTTCCCTGCACACCCAACTTCCCCCTATTCTGCACCCACCTACGTTTGCCCTCTACAAATTTCAACTTTAAAATCTTTTAACGTTTTCGATAAGTTATTCATCAATCCCCTTGGTAACTCATTACAATCCCTGACACCCTTAGCCAAAAAGAAAATCTTCCCACACCCTTGTGTTTGAAATCGAGTGCCAGCTTGTGGTCATGATCATCTTTTCCCTTCCATGAACTACTTTTCATACCTACTGCAATATCTTTCCATGTCTCATCGCCAGTATACGCCCTGTACACTCCCATTACCCTCCTCATCCTCCTCCTGTCTTGTAATTAATCCCATTCTAGCTCCTTTATCATATCTGTCACTGACTGCATTCTGCGACAATTTCCAGAAACAAATCTAGCAGCCCTTCTTTGCACCTTCTCCAACTCCTGTATTTGATACTCAAAATGTGGGTACCATAGAGGAAGACAGTGGTGAAACCTACTATTTAAAACGAAATACTTTGATGAGATTATAATAATCGTTAAACACATGTCCCATTATCATTTAAGGCTTGTATGCAAGGTTTTGAGTAGGTTACTTTAAAAAATAACCGCCATTAGTTATTGTCACTAGATATGCCACAGTCAGATGAAAGGTCAGGTTTTTGTGTGTTTGTGCAAACAGGTGTTTGATTTGAAATTAGATTATTCTTTCGATTATAAAATTCATTACAGCAAATCAAGTATACATTTAGAGGTTTACCGTAAGATCCATGTGCTATTTAAGTTACTTTAAGTTTTATCCAAACAAACAACTTACCTAAACTTATTTTACTAAATAAACAATTTACTTAAACTTTACCAACTACGAACGAAGTCGTCCCGTATGCGATACGATGCTTCATGCTAGTGTTCGATTGTACCGAAAGCAACGAGTAACAATTTGAAAGTAACGGGTATTGATTGGTTTAGTAACGAATACATGCCGGTACAGAATTTCTCGTTAGTTTTACAGCTCTAGGCGCTATAGTAACGGTGCGGTGTATTAAGCGTCTTGAGGAGAACTGAATGTGTTTAGCCGGGACAATGCGTGTGTTACATAAAGTTTGAATCGTTCAGGAATGCAGAACATTAACTGTGACATTAAAAGTAACTTGGGGTAAAGCTGACTAGATTTGTTAATTTGCATTTATGTTGAAGAATTCTGCAATCTGCGGTTGACGAAGTTTCGATTATTCTTAATATTCAAAACGTGGTGGTGGAAAACCGGTTCGATGTTCTATGCTATTGCAATAAACGTGTGGTGGACTTAAGTTTGTGGTACAGTACTTGATTACTTTTTAAATTATTTATCCACCTCCTGTTTCGGGCTGATTTGGTAAGTCACCTGGCGATCTGACGGCAATAACGAACTATTTAAAATTAAATTAACATGCTTCTAGAACTGTGCATGAATAATTTGCAAATTTCAAATAGCATTAAGTTCGAGTTGAGAGAACATATTTCGCGACGTACAATAAATACCACATAAATGTCTTACACAATTCTTCTAACCTTTCTATTTCAATGTTTAAGCTTAACCTTTTCTTATCCCTATTTGAACTATTAATGTCTTTAACATGTTGTCATTAAAACTCCTAATTAGATTGGTCATATTTGGTTTGTCATTTCTATATGACACCGGATTTAAGATGACATTTGTCCTTTTATTTACATCTGTCAGTTTACCTGCTACATCTTTGAAGATATCATTATTATGTCCTATATCTATGTCATTTGTTCCGGCCATCACTGTAACTGTGTCATTTAGTCCATAATTACATGTCTACTTATCAGTACTGCTGAGACTATCGCATTTGGTTTCATTACACTTTCTACTTGATAATCTTCCCCAATAAGAGAAATTAAAATGTTGACACAGTACCTCCTTTGACTGTCAGATAGGAGAAGAACTTTTTTTCTTCTCTCTCTCTGTGTGTGTGTGTGTATGTATGTTTTTTTTTTTTTTTTGATACTGCCTACACTTGAGTTTCCGAATACCGGTGTTTTTTCTTCTGTTTGCTGTTATCTGCTTCTCTACTGTTGTCATTTGGTCCCAGTTTTTCAGTTCACACTCGCCGACGCTCGTCTTGTTTGTCTCTTTGTTAATTTCTTCCCTTAGAACACACTTTTTTTAATTTTTGTTTAATTTTATATAATGCATTACGATGGAGCACATTTTATTTCATTTTCACACTTTTTTTTAATTGTAATAGTGTTTTCCTTAACTTTTTCGCTTCTTGGGAAATACCAGACACATTTGATGTCGCCGGAATAAACTGCTGGCCGTTTGTACACAGATTTAGAGAAACCTCTGTCCGCCTCTTTAATCGTTGTTTGAGCTCTACACTAGGGATGTAACAGATCTCCGCATCCGCAAGTGAGGAACTTTCGTGTGAAATCCTACATACGCTTTCGCATCCAGAATATGTTTTACTTACGTTGCAATATATATTATTCTTAATACGAGATTTTGCCCATCGTCTCTTAGCTAACAACAATGTGGTTGTTTTTTCTAACGATCTTACAATAAAAATAACAATGAACTAACTGGTGTTATTACCTAAGCGACTAATTTACAAGTTTAATGTAAAGTAAAGCGCCTTCTTCACGGTCCAACTTACAGGACTTCCGTGTAGAACTACAATAGCATGCGCTAACCTATTCACGCTAGTAAAGAAGTCCAACAAAATGTTCCAAGCAGTCCTTTCCACTCGTATTTTCTCGCGGCACACATCGTGTCTTACCGCACACTCGCAGGATTTTTCCTCGAAACATGATCTAACACCATAGCTTGTTGGACAGCAAGGACTCGTGTTGGTTGTTTGGGCGTCCCTACATCCAACACGTCCTGCATGTAGTTCTCTAACCCTTTTCTTGGCCCATCAAGGATCGAAAATCGGATGAACGTAGGTCCTACAAGCTGTACTGTGAATGGGCCGCTAGAGCGGTGGAAAGGCGGGTGGGGGGCACAGAGATGTGCTGCACCGTGGCATTGTGCTTTGCGCTTGAATTAGTAGAGCCGCGAACTCCACAAACTTCCATGATAAAGATTGTTTTTTTAGACGCGTGGTTAGTTGTATAAATAACTAGCTGGTACCCCACGACTTCGTTCGTGATTGTAAAGAATTCATATTGACAGTTATAGACATCTAACCTCCATAGTGCACGATGGGAGACTTGATACTATTACCACACACAAATACCAGTCTTCTGCGCTATGTAGTTCCGGCAACAAAGTAAAATTTACGGATACACATAAGTCTTTTGATGTAATACGAAAAATATTCATGATCGACCAATTTCAAACACCATATCTCACACACTCCCACAGTTACCGAATTTCGGCCAACGTTGTGATCGATGGGAGACTCTGTGTTACTACCACAACAAACGCCAGTGATCTGCGATTGATAGTTTTTCACCTAAAAGTGACACATGCGTCTTTGGCAGAAATATGAAATTGCCGCAGGTCGACCATTTTCCATCCCCCATATCTTCCACACCCCCATAGCTACAGACATCTAACAACCATAGTGCACGACAACAGACACGATTCTACTACCACACATAAACACCAATGATCTATGCTATGTAGTCGGTGTAGACAAAGTGAAATCTGCGGAGACACATGCCTTTCGTCGAAATACGAAATATCCTTGGTCGGCCACTTACAACCACCATATCTACCACCGTACCACAGTTTCTGAAATTCGGCCGCTGTTGTGATCGTAAAGATGACTCTGTGCTACTACTACACACAAACGCCAGTTATCTGTGATCTATAGTATTCGCTGAAAGTGATACACCATGACACTTTTGTCTTTGGCAGAAGTATGAAATTGCCACAGGTCGACCACTTTCACCCCCATTTCTCCCACACCCCCATAGCTACCGACATCTAACAGCCATAGTGTCACGACTGGAAAGACGATTCTACTACCACACACAAACACCAAAGGTCTATGTTATGTAGTTGTGGCAGGAAGAGAAGTATACGGAGATACGAATTTTTGGTCGAAATATGAAAACGCCCTGCACTGACCAACTTTAATCATTATATCTCCCACATTCCCACAGCTATCGGCGTTCGGCCAACGTTGTGCACGACAGGAAACTCCATGCTACTTCCACCCACAAACATCAGTGATTTGTGCTAGGTAGTGGTGGCTGAAAAGTGAAATATAGGAAAAAACACGTTTATTTTTATGTATATATAAGATTTAATTCACTTGTGAAATCATCCCAAGTTTTTAGTTGTTGCAAGATGAGGCAAAAAATAAATCAATGTGACAGTATTATATGTAAACAGACGTTACTTCTGAAAAATGTAGAATTTGGCATAAAAAATATAGGCTACTTATTTTAATTTTAAGTTTACCAAACGTTGAATATATATATATATACGTGTGTGTGTGTGTGTGTGTTTATGTGCGTGTGTGTTTGTAAAGTCATGAAAATTATCAAAAGTTTAGCCAAAAATACGTCTAGAAAAGAAGTAGGGGGCCCCGGAATCAAACTTCGCTGAGGAACCCGAAATTCCTTAAACCGGCCCTGTGCGAATGAAATTTATTTCCACATCCAAGACCACAATTTACCGTTATATCATTACTTCTGCATGTTTTATTGCAGCAATTGCAAATTGTTCCCGCCATCACGAAACCAAATATAATTTCATTGCGCTTAAAACCCTTCAGAAGTGTTACAGCAACATCCTTTCATCTTAGTACTAATTTAAGTGCAGGAGGTGCATATATCATTTGGACGAGTTAGACCAATATGTTTCAGCGTGGTAGCAGTCCGAAGAACCAACTCTGTGGGTTATTGATCTCCAAGATGTTATACGTTCGACCACGAGATGGGAGTACGTTCTTCTTTTGGTTAATGTTAACTCTGATTTAAAATACATTGTCTAACAGAAAATCGAAGGCCATATTGTTTTGGCTTACAACTTTTGTTCTGCATGAAAGAATTTACTTTTTCTTGGCTTGCATGTAAGTATCATATGCTTCAATACTTCACTGCTCATGTTAAATATTATTACACTATTTTTTTCGCTGTGAATAAAGAAATCACCAATTTACTTACTTGTGACATGAATCGTTTTTGAAAATCAGCGCAGCAAAATGTTGTGAATGTGAACAAGAAGTTTCTATGCGCTCTACATTTCAAGAAGTGGTGTTATATGAATTCCAAAAGCAAACTTATTATGGAATTAGCTGTTCCATTAAAAGGTAGGTAAATGCCTTTGATTACTGAAGTTTAAGAATTTGCTAAAGTACATGGCACTAGTATAACGTTGCTCCTAATTACATTTGAGTGCCAATATTCTGGATTAAAGTGCTATTTACGTTTGGTTCCTTTTTCACCTCAAAATGATGAGCAATTTCTTTTAATCCAGGAAATTATTTCTGTGTGTAAATTCAGAAATATGTTTTTAGCTACATTGGTATCCTGTTCTCCAGTATTACGAATTGTAATGGTGCAACGGTTGCTGCTTTCCGTTGAAAATTTAAATTTTTGATCTTATTGTGTTTGTTAGTTGGAATAGTAAATATAAAAAGTCAGAAAAGTAGTTCTGAAAAGATTTTTTTTTTATTAAGGCGTATTTGTTGCAAGTGAAAGATATATATAAACACGAAAGACAAAGCAACTGCGAAATGCTATCAGCACTGGTAAAATAATATAAAAATTATTGGTACATGAATCATTTTAACCTAAACAGTTTCGTTTTGTCATAGAAATCATGGTTAGGTTGAAACACGGCCTGGACCAAGTGAAGAAATTTTACGAAATTTTCGCCCTGAGGCATCCAAAAAAATCACGGAATTTGGCGTATTTGTTTACAATGGAAGCAATCGATTATCTCTGGTTGCTCGTTGCTATGTAAGATGGAGGGCATTACAACTCGGATAAATATTTTTCTGAATACTTAGGCCGGATAAATATTGTCTATTTGTCAATTTTGTGCGACTTTTTACAACGGAAAAAAACTGAAATGGTCAGAAAGCATTACAACAAAGGATTAAATCAACATTTTAAGTGACTGTCTCTGATTTTTCAACGTTGGAGGCATCTAACGGTTGTGCGTCGCTGTCATATTTCGGCATTTTTAATTAAATTTCTAATGAATTTTCCTCAAAGTATGAACGCAAAATGTGAAGAGGACATGTTGATGAAGCGATTGAAGTAACAGGTTAGTACCACTTTCGTGAAGGTTCCGAAAGTGGTGCAGTCCCCTAGAATTTTTCTATACCCCCATTTTCACATTTTTTTTTCTTTCTCTCTCAAATTATTTGCTTGCATTTTCATCACACACTTTCTATTACCCTTAACAGATTAAATTTTTAAATACTTTGAGTTTGTGGTAAGGAACACTAAATTTTTCTTCGTAATATATTCTACATATCAGACATTGATTGTGTTCTGTGGTAATTTATACAAACTAATCTAGTTTTAAAAACATTTGTTTTAGGAAATCTGATTGCAGTTCCAGATGTGTGCATGAAAAGGGAACCTTATTTTCCAGAAGTAGTCACTTCAGCTAATATAGCTGTTCAAAAAAAGATACTAATGCTTACTGTGTCACTTAATCATGAGTAAAAAGGAATACAACTTTTTTCACTCTGGTATTCGATCTCATGTGGAATGACAATAAATACATCGTTAGTACTTTCTACCTCTTCATGAATTTTATAAACATAGGACCTAAAATGTAATGTGTGCATTGTATTTTAATATATTTGGCTCTAAATATTCTGTGCAATGTTTGTTATATTGTCATTACAACTGTTTCTTTCTCAATGGATTTAATAAAAATTAAATAAGAAGAAATTTAGCCTTTTTCATTTTAATTTCCCTGCATTTTTTCCCAATTCTCCAGCCGCATTGTAAAATAAATAAATAAATTAATCAAGTTACTGAAAGAAACAAAGTGAAAAGTAAATTAAAAGCCATATATACCATGGAGGAAGGAATATATGGAGACGACGCAAGGGACCTTCACCACGTACTGGAGTGAAACCGGGTAGAAAGAAGTGGGGTGGGGAGGCCGCCATATTGCTTGGCCGGAGTAACACGGGGGGATAGGCACAAAAACCTCAAGGGAATCATAAGACAACCGTGGCACCGCAATTTGATGATGGATTATTATGTAACTCGACGAGACAGATCAAAAATAAAGAATACAATTTTTTGATATCGTGCTTAGTTCTCGAGATATTCTGTCTCAAAAGATTGAAATTCAGAAGAAACATGTCCCCAAATTCAAATTTGATGATAGATTCTTACGTAACACGACGATACAAATCGAAAATAAAGAATAAAAGTTTTTGATATCTCACTTAGTTCTCGAGATATTGTACCTCAAAATTGACGTGGTTAGGTTGATATGCGGCCTGGACCAGGAGAAAACTTTCGCCATATCCAAATTTGATGATGAATTCATACGCAACTTAACCAGACAAATCGAAAATAAAGAATAAATTATTTTTATATTTCGCTTAGTTCTCAAGATATTGTACATCAAATGTGAGGAGGTCAGGGTGAGATCTGGCCTGGACCACAAAAGAATCACCGAAACCACCATATCTACACTGTGGAAATGCAATATAGGTGTTTTATTTTCTTCCTGGTGATTGTTGTTAGGTTGAAATACAGCCTGAAACAAAAATAAAGTCACCAAAATTACAAGGAACTCTATCTATAACTGATTTTTAACATGCTAGATCTCGAAAACCAAGCGAGATATCAAAAAATTTTATTCTTTATTTTAGATTTGTTTCGTTGAGTTCTATAAGAATTCATCATCAGATTGTGGCGCCACAGTAATGATAGAACTGCCGGTTATGATGCAGACTGGACCAAAAGATAATTTTGCTGCACATGCAGATTGGGCGTTTTATTTTTTAAAGTGCGGTCCGACCAGAATAAAAATGTCACTAAAGGCACAAGGAACTATACCTGTAACTAATTTTTGATAATTTATATCTAGAAAGCTAAGGGAGTTATCAAAAAATTTGACTCTTCATTAGTATCACCAATTTACATGAAAATCAATCATCAAATAGCATCGCCAGGGCCATAATAGTACTGTCCACTTCAACACACAGTTCAATTTAAACAACAGTTCTACAACAACACGTTAGCAATATCAGGATCCCTAGTTCACGTAGCAAAATTATCACAACTAATTCCTACGTATACCTTCAGTATAAACAGTAATTGAACTAACACACGTGCAACAAAAAATTCATTGTATTGCAATGTAAACTTGCCCTAAAACTACTCTTGTGTGCTTGATACTCGTAGTAATAGTAGTAAAAAAGAATCATATTATTTTGAAAACAACAAATTAATCACTAGTAGCCTCATGGATTGAATAAACAATTATATGCTCTAGACCGGGGGTCCCCAAACTTTTTACTCCGTCGACCCCTTGATATGATATTTGCCTTCTTATCGACCCCCACAAGTATTTAATAAAAACATTAAATCATTTTTGGCATTTCTGATACCAAGAAATAAGGAGGCCTGCATAACAACTCAACGAAATAATTTATAAAATCCACACAGTAAAATTAACAAAAAAAAACCCAGATACTTTCCACTGTTATTATAATCACAAAAAATAGGAATAAAACTATGGATAGATGGGATAAATTTCAAATAAAGACCTGCCAAAAAGAGCAGATGGTTGTTGTACTGTTTTAACTTGTCACACAGCGATGGACGTAAGGCACTCTTCGGATGAGCCTCTGCAACTGTCACCTGTTGACAACCACCTTACCTCAGTGTGAAGAAGTAATTGGTTTAAAGTTTCATCATTTACTTCACATGACTTCGCAAACAGACGAGAACTGAGAGGATGAGCTTTAATTTTACATATTGAAATGATTTTTTGTAGAACATAGCTATTTTTTCCTGTACAGTTTAATTGATCCTCTTTAGTATTAATCGACCCCCTTTCGACCCCTCTGTATTAATCGACCCCGGGAGATCTCTTATCGACCCCAAGGGGTCGGTATCGACCACTTTGGGGAACCCTGCTCTAGACGTTTGATTCAGCATGTATTTATGATGAAAACTTATCCTTTGGGCTTCAATTGCTTGTTGAAGTTTGAAGTGTAAATTCCTTGGCATAATGTTTGATAATAAACTCAACTGGCTAGAGCAAATTGGGTGGGTGTTAGGAAAAGGTTACAAACTGCTTCATTTGCTTGGAAGGGATGATGAGAGGATGTAACAGAGAAAGTAAGGTAAGGTAAGGAACTGGGTTAAAAACAATATACTTACTTTAATATGGTAGTAAAGTTTGGAACCTACATTTTGGAAAATTTTCTTTTGTGAATAAATGAACATAAACACTGTAGGAATTTAAATGTAAATTCATACATGTTAAATTTTTAAAATAATAAGTAGAGGGAACTTGATGAGTAGGGGAATTAATTACCACTGGAGCACTTACTCCAAAGAAACTGAAAATTAATTTTATAAAAAGAAGCAGTAATACTCAATTTCTGTAGGCTTTGTTATTTATAACTCATCAAATATGAGCACTGTCATCTCTTTTTGAATCATTTATATCTATTTATTTGGAAATAGGTTCATGCAGAAATAAAAATGGACTTCATAAATAAAGATTTTATTGGCCTTTGAATAATATCAATTTGGTGAATGTGTTTCTAATTGAGTCTCCTTTTTTAACAATATTCTTCCCCCAGTATCTAAATCTAACTAATAGTTGAGAGCAGACTGGGTCCCAGAAGTACATCACTATGTTTCATGTTGGACACATTGATACAAAGAGGCGTTTGCAGTGCAGTGCAGTGTTTGGATCATCATTAGTTGCAGACACTCTACGTACTCTTGCACTGACTGACTTCGAAGTATCAGAAACACACACCTTCAGAGGTTTTCTCTTAGTTTCTACCAGAAATTTTTAAAACAGAATAGTTTAGTACAGGCTGGTGAGGAATTTTCTGTTACAATGTTACAGGGATTCTTAATTCTCTCTGTTGTGGATAATATTTTTTTTTCTTTTAACTTCAGGATGTTTAAATATTATACAGGGAGATTCTAAGTACTATCCACTTATAGAATTGTAATGGTGTAAAAGTTATAAAATACTATCAAAAAATTTGGATATAATACTCTGGTGCTCCTCATTTACAGTCAAGAAAATTAATTTTACTCTCACAGGTTAGCTATCAATTTATGGCACCACAGAGAACCTGTTGTAATGTATATATCATTGTTTTAAATAGTTTACTAGTAACTTACACTATATCTCATATATTTGGTACTGCATTTTCTCTCAATCTTATTGATGACAATGAAGTTCTATCCACATGATCTTCTGAAAAATGAGCTGTGCGTAAGTAACTATAATTAGTTGGGGTCCAATTTTGTCTCCTACAAGTCTTGATCCATTTGGATCGCTGATCTTCATTCTTTGGAAACCTGTATCAAAGAAAAAATATACTATGTATTGGATATACAGCAGGTGATTCTTTTTAACTTGAATAACAAACTGTTTATTTCTACAGTCCTTAAATTTTAGTTCATGTTCAAATAGATTATATTTTCACATTCCATTTCAGTAATTGATAAGAAAGATTTCAAAATCTAGAAAAATAGTTGTAGACATATTTACGATCAGAAACAAGTCATATCTGAAATTTTAAAAATAGCATAAAACAATGTTTAGAACTTAAAAAAAATTAACACTTCAAAAAACCTCATAGTTTCTGAGCTTACTTAGAAGATATTGTACTGTTAGTGGCCTATATAATTTTGCTTGAAAAATCAGTGCATTCATAAATCAGAAGCTAACAATAAATAAATTGTTTGTTCTCTTCCAGTACACACCGCATTTCAACCTGCCAATATTTCCATTAATGTTGCAGCTACAAAATCAAACTATGTAGATACATCTAAACACAAGAAATGCATCGCGAACTATATTTCGGACAACAAAGTTTATTTCATCACGTTCAGTAGTTCGCGCAGCACAAATTATCACAATTAATTTCATCGTACACTTTTAGTGCACACTTAAACGTGAGTAAAACATGCAGAATACCGTATTCACTGTGTCGCAATGTAAACATGACCCGCTTAAATTAAATTTTCAACACTTGTCTACAATAAGGCTAGCTTTTCAGGTGCAAAATAGTAACATATGCTAATTGTCTACACTACACCAATAAAAATTTGAGAACGATATGATCCTGTTGAGAGCAATGAATAAATTTATAGCGAATGGCCCTAATGTTGCAGTTACCAGTCAGATACTTCAAGAACGATGATTACAATGTGACTTACTTCTGTAACGCTATTCCAGGTTGTTTCCTATCTTGTCTGTTTGTGCAACCATATGCAGCACAACTTGGCATTATAGAAAACTTTAGAATATTAGAAAATTAAATATTCTCAGCAGCTGACACAGTGCAAACAGCTCAATGTTTTGGTACTCCTACGATATCCGCCGCGCAAGCGCAGTTTTTTCACGAAGTTTCACGGATTTAGCGTTATCTCGTCTCCATATATTCCTTCCTCCATGATATATACATATATATACAAGTTTGAAAATAATGTATTTATATGACGTCACAGCGTGATTCTGCGAACTAACTTTTGGAGCGCTAGCGTCGCAGCCAGCGTTTACTTCGTCAAAGGTAATGCTGGTCGTAGACATGGAGGTAGGAATAGAGGTGAGACCAGGTGTCGCTTAAACTGTGAAACAGCCTGTCTCCGGAGCCGCCATCTTCGTGAGTTCAAAACATTGGTCTGTTTCCATTAGCTTCCTGCTGTGAACATTTCATGTTCGGATATTTCAAGGTGTTTTATAATGCCAAATTGTGTTGCCTAAGGTTGCACAAACAGAACAAGTAAAAAACAACCTGGAATAACATTCCATAGGTAAGTCACGTTGAAATTATTGTTCTTGAAGTATTTGTAGTGCGGCGTCTGCAAGACATAATAGATGTCATTATAGATTTACAGTGCCTGTTAAAAAAGTTTATTCACAGCTCTCAATAGGACGACGGTGTTATCAAATATTTGCTGATGCAGAGAACAATTTTATCTTACTATTTTTCACGTGTGGATCAAGTTTACATCGCGATGAAGCGAACACATTATTCTATGTGTTTTAGTCCAGTTGTACCTAATTTATGTTGAAAGTGTTTGATGAAATTAATTGTGATAATTTGTGAAATGCGATCTAGTAATCGTAATGAAGTCCATTTTGTTGTTATCTGAAATGTAATTCGCAATACGGTTAATGTGTTTGGTTGCATTTGCGTCGTTTAACTCTTTTGCGGCAACATTAAGTCAAATTGTGATTAGGTTGAAATGCAGCCTGTTGTAGAATATTCTTTTTCTAGCATAAGGAACAAATTATTTATTTGTCATTAGTAATTTATTGAGCTCGTTGTTAGTGACACAAGCTTGCGACTTTTTATATATGGTAGCAAGATAATTGCACTGGCCAGTTCTATCATTACCTTGGCGCCATAATCTGATGATGAATACTTAAGTAACTTAACGAAACAAATTGAAAGTAAAGAACACAATTTTTTGATATCTCACTTAGTCCTCTTTTCTTTTGGCCCAAGCCACATTTCGACCTAACCCCCTCATTTTTGAGACAGTATATTTCGGGAACTATATATATATATAAATCAGGCCACATATTGTACCATTACGGAAACTCCTTGGGAAAGCTAAATGGAGTGGGCTTCCTGATAAACCGTAGTGTGAAAAATAAGGTTAAACTAATAGAAGGTAGTTCAGATCGAGCAGCAAGAGTAGTGTTACAACTATCAAATCGCTACAAAATACAAATACTGCAGGTATATGCTCCAACATCCTCGCACTCAGACGATGAAGTAGAGTCTTTCTACGAAGATGTCACGACACTGCATGACAGAGGCAAAGACTGCCATTTCCAGATTATCATGGGAGACTTCAATGCTATTGTAGGCACCAGGAAACAAGGAGACACTGTGGTCGATAAGTTCGGAATACAAACTAGGAATGACAGAAGGGAACGACTTGTGCAGTTTGCAGAGCACACAAAAATGCACGTCATGAACACATTTTTTAAAAAACATCAAAGTCGAAAGTGGACATGGAGAAGTCCAGATCATAAAACTAAAAATGAAATAGACTACATCCTGTCCAATAGCCGACATTTTGTTCAAGACGTCACTGTTCTAAATCAATTCAACTCCGGAAGTGATCACAGGCTGGTCCGAGCGATACTTAGTATCTGCATAAAACAGGAAAGGCGAAAGCTAATAAAAGGAACCAATAAAACATCAGTAAATATAATCAATCTCACTGAAAAGAAAGACTTTTTCAACGCACACTACCGGAGATACTAGCTACCACTGCCAATGGAAATTTAGCTTCAACTATTAACACATTAGCCATAGAAATTGCAGGAACTGTTAAAACCACCAAATTAAGTAAAATTAGCAATGACACAAAAACTCTCCTGAATAAACGGAGGAATATGAAAGTAAAACCCGGAAAAAAACCTAATTGAATATTCTGAACTGTGCAAGACCATTAGAAAAGAAATAACACCTGACATCAAGAAATATAACGAAAACCTGGTCAGATCAGTTATAGAGAACAAGAAAGGCTATAAGAAAGCAAAACAAAGGTTAATGATAGGAAAGAAACAAATAATAGCTTTAGATGATGATAATGAGCGTATTACAGACAAAACGTCAGTATTGGTTCATCAGTTCTATCAGTCCTTATACAGCAAGCAAGATGAAAATCCTTTAATGACATCAAGCCCAGACTCACCAATTCCTGAAGTCCTCCCATATGAAGTTAGAAGGGCAGTGAACGAAATGAAAAAAGGATTAGCTAGTGGTTATGACGGCCTGTCTATTGACGTACTCCAATTGACTGGAGAAGAAACTTACAGACACATAGCTAAGGTGTTTTCACAATGCCTCGAAGAGAGAAGTATCCCATCCAGCTGGAACAAAGCAATGATTGTGTTGCTACACAAAAAGGGCAGTCGTTACAATATTAAAAACTACCGCCCCATCAGCCTCCTTCCTGTCATATACAAAGTGTTTACAAAGGTCATCAATAACCGCATCAGTTCCACCTTGGACACAGCGCAACCAATTGAACAGGCTGGTTTTAGGTCAGGATTCAGCACAGTAGATCACATCCAAGTCATCCACGAAGAAATAAGTCAAGCAAATGAATACCAGATGCCCCTCTGTTTGGCCTTTATCGATTTTGAAAAAGCTTTTGATTCAGTCCATCACTCAGCAATCATGCAAGCCCTTTTAGAACAAGGAGTGAATCCCGGCTATATCGACTTACTGTACAACATCTATACCACTTCCACTGCCTTTGTCAACATCGCTGAAGTCACCAAAGAGTTCCCAGTAGAAAGAGGGGTAAAACAAGGAGACTCTATATCCCCCAAGCTATTCACTTCAGTCCTAGAGTTGGCAATGTCAAAAATCCAATGGCAAAACCGAGGTTTGAGAATAAATGGAAGAAATCTCAACAACTTAAGATTCGCTGATGATAGAGTTTTACTCTCAAACAGTCTGGAAGAGATCAAAGAACTGATAAATGAACTAGAGGCAGCGTGCAGTGTGAAGTGGGCCTTAAAATAAATATATCAAAAAGCAAAATCATGCAAAACAAATGGGCAGAAAAAGATAAAGACAAGGCGGACATGAAAGATTCTGGTATTGAGTCCGTAGATCAGTACATCTATCTTGGCCAACTGATCAATATGAATGGTGACTGAAAGCCTGAGATCTACAGATGGATAAAGCTGGGCTGGAGAGCATATGGAAGAAATTCCATAGTTTTTAAATCGAACATGCCAATACATCTTAAAAAACAGGTATTTGAACAATGTGTATTACCGGTCCTCACATATGCCTGCCAGACTTGGACCCTAAATAGTCACACGAAGCAAAAACTGAGAACTGCCCAGCGATGTATGGAAATAGCAATGCTAGGGTTTACAAGAAGAGACAGGAAAAGGGCCGTGCACATCCGTTCAATAACTAAAGTAACAGACATCTTAAAAAGAGTCATGACCCAAAAATGGCAATGGGCCGGTCATGTTGCTCGCAAAAGAGATGAAAGATGGACTACGGTAGTGCTGGACTGGATACCGAGAAACCTGAAAAGAGCAAGAGGAAGACTGGGATAAGAATATACGTCGAGTTACAGGCGTGAACTGGAAGAGGGTGGCTCAGGATCGATCGGCCTGGAAAGAACTACAGCAACACTATGTAGAATTAAATTCTAATATATAGCTCATTAGGCTTAAAGAGGCTACATCCTGAAAAAAGGATCGATATAGCTGCAATAATAATAATAAAAAATAATATATATATATATATATATATATATATATATAAGAATTCATCATCAGATTGTGGACCCACGGTAATGATAGACTCCCCTTGCACTGATGCTGCTGACGAATTTAAAAAGGTCTATCAAATACTAGTGGAATATCTTCTGAGTAAGCCGTGAATTCTTTTGAAGGTTTCAGTTGCCTTAAAGTCCTAACAATTCATCTAGGCTATTTTGATAATTTCATATAGGACTTGCTTCTGCTTGTAAATAGGTCTAGACCTATTTTTCTTGGTTTTGTAATCTTTCTCATTAAAGGTTTTGAAAGGATTAAAATTACTGAAATGGAATGTGGTAATATAATCTATTTGAACAGCTATCTGATCTATTTGAAATAGCAATATTAAGCTTAGGTCTTGTTGTATTTTTTTGCGACTGTAGGGAGAAGAAAAATTCTGTTCGGCATACAAAATTCCTATCAAAAATTATTTAGCGGCTTGTTTTCCTTGAATTCTAATGTTTATGGGTTATATCAATTAGGGTATTTATAAATGTGACCCTATAAGACTTCATTTTTAGTAATGCGATGATTAAAAACGAAGAAATTCTTCCGTTCCGTATACATTAATTGTGTTTCTTGACCCTACCAATATGGCGACCTCCCCACCACACCGCTCTCCACTCGGCGTCACTTCGTTGAATGGAGAAGATCCTTTACGTTGTCTCCTCTCTTTTCTTTGCTCCATAGTCGTAAACAGTCTCTATTATATTGTCTCTGTTTAAGTGGTTTTTAGCCAGACATAGATTTCTTCCCCAAGTGAAAGAATGTGACAAGATCACTGATATTAACACCTGTAATTGTCATGATGCACTCGATCATGGACTTGTCAAATGCTTTACTTGTGTTGTTGTTTCTGATTCTAGTTTCTGGAACCTTAGATATAATGACATTCTTGGTTCTGTATGATCTGTCATTAAACTCAGCTATAATATCTTAAGAATAACTATTTGTTTTTGATAGCTGTTCACCAAGAAGTTCAACACTATCCTCCAAAGTTGAAACCTTTGCTTTGACACTGCAAAGATGTGGTTTTAGGTCAGCTAGCTGATTAGAGAGTTTTTCCTACCATTGACCATTCCCTCCTTGAATTCATTTTTGATAGTAGGCGAAGACACCGTCTGCGTAGCAGAACAATATTTGTCGACATTGAAGCCCCAATATGTCATGATTTGTCGCAAGTCGCAGGTCTAATTTTTATTTTCGCCTGTTGCAAAAGAAGCAGATTCTTTTCTGCTAATTCTGACATATTCAAGATGAAACCATCGCAAACAGTTTCTACTTCATTGTACTCCTTTACTAACAATAGGCTAATTTACTATTTTTGAAAATGGTTTTAATTAGTTAATTGATACGCGTTATTTACTTGTTACTATTTATTTTTTAACGAAAATGCTTATATTACGTAAAATTCAGAGTATTTGAAAGCCCGCCAAAACGTTCCTTTGCTGCCTAGCGCAAACCAACGACACTCGTGACGTGCCAGCAAGCCCTCACTCCACATAAGTAACATCTGGTTGGTTTCTCTAAACTTATGTATAAATTGTTGGAAATATGGTTTATAAATAGTGTGTAGTACATCAGTCTACAACCACAACAATAAAACTCCCCAAATAAATGTAAGTGTTCCCACAATAGCTGAAATAGTAAAAAATTCGCTTCAACTTGCTAGTAGAAACCCAGACGACATTACGACTAAGTCGCATATCATTTACTGTAGAGATCATTTACACCATAATTTCGTCGAGATAACTTAGTGCGTTGTTTAAGAAGAGTATCAAAGGTTAGGGTTCTTAGGTTCGATCCTCGCGTCGGAATATGTTTTGTTATTTGTGGGAGTCTTCTTTAGATACTAGATACTGTTGGTAGCGTCGCATATTCTTTTTCTAACATCCTGCATAACATAAATTGTTTTTTTTGTTTGTTTTTGTTTTTTGTTTTTTGTTTGTTTTTTTGTTTTTTTGTTTTGTTTTTTTGTTTGTTTTTTGGATAGCGTATTATAAACATTTGAAACATAACCAAAAAATACTTCAAATCTGAAACTGGACGTTACTTGCACACCGATAAAAAGTTAAAAAAAAAACTGAAAATTACTTGTGCATTAAAACTAAATACCGCCTCAATAGATGCATTTATGTCAGAAAGGTAACAGGCGGTTGTATCGTACTATCGTAACGTAAAAATTCCAACAAAAGGGATTCAAAGCGTTCGGGATCTGTTGCGAGATTAGCGTGAATTGTTAATGTTAAAATTAATTCACAGCTGAGCACTTAGATTTTTTCCAATGATAATGTATCTCTGGTATGTTTCAAAATTAAAAGCGGAGGTTATCTTTTTATAAAACTTTTTTTTTTGGTAGCAGTTTATGTTTCAAACGTTTGCATGACATTTTATGACTTCTTCGAATAGAAACATAATTCTGTAAAACAGCAAACAGAAACGAAAAAAATGTACACACAAATAAATATCATTCTAATCAAGGTGCGAACATAGTATCTTCAAATTCCTTTAGCACTCTTTAACCATGCAGCTACGTGGACACCACGGCATCGTTACTTATCTTCTCGTTAATTTTTTTTTTTTTTTTTTTTTTTTTTTTTTTTTTTTTTTTTGCTGTCGTCAGTCTTTTGATTGCTTTGATGCAATTCTCCACCCCTTCCTATCCCGTGCTAACCCCTTACAGCCCACGTCCTCCCTTATCTGCTTCATATATTCTAATCTCTGTCTTCCTCTACAGTTCTTACATTTGACTGTTCCCTCCACTAACAAATTAACCAATCTAGCATGTCTCAAAATATGACCTACCAGCCTGTCTCTTCTTCCTGTAAGCTTCTTCCATAAACTTCTTTTCTCACCCATCATTTCCAAAATTCTTACTTTGTCTGTCCACCTAATTTTCAGCATTCTTCTGTAGCACCACATTTCAAATGCTGCAAGTTTCTTTCCTCCCGGTATTCCTAAAGTCCATGTTTCACTACCATAAAGTGCTGCGCTCCACACAAAGAGTTTTAAAAAGTTCTTTCTAATTCCTAGATCAATATTTCAAAATAAAAGGTTTCTCTTTTTCATGAAGGCTCTTTTTGCGAGTGCTATTCTGCTTTTAACATCATTCCTTCTTCGGCCATCGGTTGTAATTTTACTTCCAAGTAACAGAATTCACTTACTTCTCCTATAGCATCTGATCATATTTTTATATTTAATCTACTAGTATTGGTATCATTTCTACTACATTTCATCACTTTAGTCTTGCTTTGATTTATATTCAGTCCAAAATCTTCCTTCAGTTATTTTGTTCATACCATTCAGTAACTTCTCAATATCCTCAGTCCCTCTCTGCTAACAAGACAATGTCATCAGCAAAATCGTAGCATACTGATTTTTTCTCCCTGAAAACTTATGCCACTGGGAAATTTTTCTTTGACTTTCTTCATTGCTTCTTCTACACACAAGTTGAATATTAACGGGGATAGACTACAACCCTTGTCACACACCTTTTTTGAACTGATGCATGTCTCTCGTGATTCTCTACTTTTTACAGTCACTGATTCTTATATAGTTTATAGAGTATTCTTCTATCTCGATACTTTAGACCCTGACTTCTTTAAAATTTTGAACATCTTGTCCCCCCTAACATTATCAAAAGCTTTTTCTAAATCAACAAACGCCATAAAAGTATCTTTGTTTTTCTTGATACGCCCTTCAAGTATTAATCTTAAAGACAGAATTGCTTCCCTTGTACCGCGATTTTTCCTAACCCAAACTATCTTCACCGTACTAGTCTCTTCTACTACCTTTCCATCCTTCTGCTATATTATTCTGGTCAGTAATTTTGAAGCATGTATTGTGAGACTAATGATGTGATAATTCTCACATTTGTCGTCTTGTGCTTTCTTTGGAAGTGTGAAGATGATAATTTTTATTATAATCAGTTGGAATTTCTCCTGTTTGATAACATTTTGATATCAGCTTGAATAATCTTTCGATTCTTCTTCTCCTAGGGATTTAAGAAGTTCTGCAGGGATCTCATCAATTCCAAATACCTTATTTACTTTCAAGTCATTCAGAGCTTTATTAAATTCTGTCCTCAAAACAGGATCTCCTAAGTCATCAATGTTGTCATCACCTTTCTTTTCCATTACACTATTGTTCAATTCGACCCCAACATAAAGTTTCTCCATCGGTTAGCTCTATCTTCTGAGCTTAAAAGAGATTTCCCATCTGCAGCTTTAATGTTCATACCTCGTTTCTTCATTCCTCAAAAATTCTGTTTGACCTTTCTATATGCAACATCTACTTTACCTACGACCATTTCCTTTTCTACTTCTTCACACTTTTCTTGTAGCCATTTTTGTTTTGCTATTTTGCAATTCCTATTTATCTGATTTCTAAATAGCCTGTACTGCTCTCGTCTTGCTTCATCCTGAGCATTTTTGTACCTTCTCCTCTGATCCATCAGCTCCAAAATTTCTTCTGTTATCCAAGGTTTTCGGGCAGCTTGTTCCCTAAAGCCTAATGTTTCTTTACCAGCTTTCATTATTTCGGTCTTTAATTCATTCCATTCGTCCTCAGTTGAACTCCTTTCATAGCTACTTCTTAGATGTAAGTCTATAATTTCTGCAAATTTTTCTCTCGTGCTAGATTGTTTCAATTTATTCACTTCCAGTCTGTTCTGCTTCCTTATTCGCTTAAATTTCAGCCTGCACTTCATTATTATCAAATTATGGTCAGAGTCTATGTCTACTCCTGGGTACGCATTACTGTCTAGAACTTGATTCATGAATCTCTGTTTGCCAAGATATAAACTAGCTGATATCTGCCTGTATCCCCAGGACGTTCCCAGGTTTCTCGTTAGTAGTAAACACTTAAACATCACACTTTCTACGTGTGGTGAAGTGAACGCTGTCGGTAAATGAATAAACAATAAATTCAGTTTCGTTGGGAAAAAAAAATATCATTTATCAATAACTAGCAGTTACCCGCGACTTTGTCCGCGTGGAAGAGTGTTGTCAGGGTCGGCTTAAGGAATTTCGGGGCCCCCTGCGAAGTTTGATTTCGGAGCCCCCTACTTCTTTTCTAGATGTACGTTTGCCTACACTTTTGATAATTTTCGTGACTTAATATTCACATACATAGACATATATATATAAACATATATATACAAACAGGGCAGCAGTTAATTGAGTATTAGCTGATCGGGAAAACTTCGCCGAGTCTTTGTTGTTTTATCAATGCATCTCATATGGATCTCCCAACTACTGTCACTTTCATTTTTGCCTAAGCCCTGCTGCCCATTGTGTCAAATGAAATAGTTTTTGTTTTCATTTTTATAGGTATTATATTTATAATACACTTTTTGTTTACGACACTTCTTTTCTTTCTTTCCTTTGCTAGTACATATAGGTTTTTGGGGCTGGAGACACGTGAGCAGACATACACATTTTAATTCAATAACTTTTTATATGAAATTTCAAAAGATGAATGAGTTTATTCAAACGAAATTACATAAATTGCTGAAACAGATTTAGAGCAATATATGCCTTATATATATAGGCATATTGTAATTATATCATATATGACTTTCTCAAAACTGAATCTGATGAAAGACTTCTCGTGTAATTCCACACCTCGGAAACGTCTATTGTGTATGCAGCTTATAAACATTCTAAATTTGCAGTTTGTTCATTAAGTATTAACAAATTTTGAAGGGGATCGTGGCGAGGCCCCCTCAAGCTTTGGGCCCCCCGCGACTGTGGTTCTTCCGGTAGCCTTAAACCGGCCCTGAGTGTTGAAATGTAAGATTTTCTTGAGAGGTCTGGTCACTCAGAGGTTTGGGCGTCCAACTGAACATGGAAAAGTCCCCAGCTTGAATCCCAGTCTCGGAGAGGATTTTCATAGGTCCTTAGCTCGACCTTCACCTCTGGCACAGGTTGTTGTGTGATGTGAAGTACGCCAGAATGCCTACGTGGTTCTGATTCCACGTTGAACTGTAGGTCCTCTATTCCCAGTAGGATTACTGCGTTAAGTCAAGCGGCTACTAAAAGGGCTGATTGCGCAGATGTATAAAAGCCTTGCCACAATGTCAATACGACCATACAATTTATTTTAGAGCTATTTTTATTGGTAATAGTAGTAATAAATATTGAAATAAAATAACAAAAATTTATTTGTTCCAAACAACTTCATCGAACTTTTCAAACAATAAAAATATTCTGTATGTTAGGAGTATTTTCAGTTTAATACATCGGTATATACAATACTGTAGGACTTGTTATTTTCTGAAAAAAACATGTAAATTTTTTGCACTTGATACCCGCGAGTAGGCAACATATAGTTGACCAAAGGAAAAGCAGGGAGTATCCAAGTGTATTCCCACCAATTCCAAAGTTTGACCCTGCGATTTATTAATTCTCTTTGAAAATGCAATTTTTAATGGGAACTGTAATGTTTTAAATTCAAAGGGAGTATTACTGGGAATAATTGGGATACGTGGAATTATAACGACTTCCCTTTTAGAAGCACCGGTAACAATTGTCGCCATCAAAATGTTTCTTCCTAGTTCTGTGAGGCGTAATCTGGTGCCATTGCAATACCTTGGGGGGAGGGGGCCGGGAGGTCGAGATTACTCATCAGGAGAACTCGAGTGATAACCTTAAGCTCGAGTTTGTAGAACGGTAGCCCAGTTAACTGGAAAGAGTTTAAAACCTCGACGAGGTAGGTAGCAGCATCGTCAGTTAACATTGCTGTAAAGATGGAAGAGTGTGTTGTCACTTCCCGGCTATTCCTCTAATACTTTTTTTACTTCCGGAATCATTTTTCGGGACAAGTATTGTCCTCTCACATATCCAGATTTCGTCATTGATAATATTTAGTTGAATGCTCGGGAAAACATTAGTAATGAGCTCGCGTTTGTTCAGGTGTTTCAGCAACTCATTGCAATGCCAAATAAGCGGCGTGTTGTTGTTGCCGTCTATTTGTTTGCTTCGGTGTTTCAGAAGCTCTTGAGATCGATTACCATTCCGCTTGCTCTTTGCACCGAGCTCGCGTTTTTTCCCCGGTGTGATCGTCCAGACACCAAGTGTTCAGTTTGGTGTCGTCACCCAACTTGCGACTGCTCCGGCAATTCTACATCCCCAGAAGCCCCAAGACGTTCGAAGTGCTCAACCCTTTGCAGCTCTGCTAGAGGATTTGTTCCTGGGTTTTGGCTATTTTCATAGCCGTAGTTTTCTTATATTTAATATTTACCCGGCATCTCTTAAAATTACTAATTCCAAGACTTGCGAATAAAAATTAATATAGTTTTAATTAATGGAAACTCAAAACGTCAAAATATGATGGAAGCGACTAAATATCAAAAAAAAATTACTAACATTCAAAGAGCAAATAAATACCTAAGTGGCCCAAGGACATTCATCTCGTTAAAAAATTGCGAAACTAAAAGTGAATATTTTGATTTGCGTTGAACTTAATTTGCTATCTCAATATTGATTTTGCTTTGAGGATATATGGGTTCCATCAATTAATTCTGCTTTAAAACAGAAATTTAGGTATTACAGTAGTAATTGATTCTTTTATTCATAACGATCAGTGTTAATGTTGGTTTCTCTATCTGCATGTAGATCAGTTTACTATAGTTCGTTCGTTTCGATCCATTAATTCAGCTCTGAAATATAAATTTCAATGTTAAATTTCTTTATAATAGGTTTCTCAATCTGCAAACAGAATTGAATGTTTACCGGCAAATCACCACTCTGCTTGTCTGACATTACACTATCTGGATAAAACATTTATAAATTTCAAAAATTTACTTCAGGCAATGCCGCGTGTTCTGCTAAGTTATCCATTCTTATTATAGATCTTTTGATACAATATCATTATAAAGCGATACATGACGTCACTAAAATGGTGCTCGTAAAAGAAGTTTAAATAATTAATAATGTTTCAGTTCTCATTTTGGCCCAGGCTGCATTTCAACCATGTCACAATCTCCCGCTAATAATACCGCTAAAAAATCAAAGCTTCTATCACTCGCGCATTAATACATTCACTATATTGCATGTTAGTAACGTCATGAATGGCGAAATAAACTTGACCTATTACTTCAGATCGCGATACTAAATGAACACGAATAATGACGCTGAAAAAGTGGCACACGTAAAAGCGCAGTAAATTAAATACTGAATACATCTGAAACATTTAGCCGCATGAACAATGTTGTCAGCATTATGACAATTATTGCAGTAATGTAATTGAAAAATGTATACTAAAATGCTTGTAACTTACAGTTTACAACAGAAAGTCAATAATTCTCTACAACTTTCATTAATATTACTGGTCAAGTTTACATCGCGATAAAGTGACTGTTACTGCTCGTGACTTAGTAAGTGTGTAATGAAATTAAATGTGATGGTAATTTATGCTATACTGTTTAGGAATCTTGATATAGAAAATCCTGTTTCTACTCGAAATGCAGTTCCAATGCATTTAAATGTGTGGAGGGGTGTTCATATCGTTTGATTTTATAGCGGCAATATTAGCAGAGATAGTGGTTAAGTTGAAATGCTGCCTGGACAATATTTTTTTTGTTATAGCATAAGGCAGAAGGAATTTAGTTATTAATAATAAATAAGCACCTTTCATAAGCTCTGTGTAAATGAATTGTATCGTGTTGTAAACGACTTCCAATATTGGTTCAGGAAACAAGAAGTTTCTACATTAGACCATTGAATACATTCGTTTTAAGTGAAGGATTTATTAATTATTTGTAGGAATTGAACAGTAAGAAAAAAGCACTGTTTCGTGAATCATAATCTACTATTTGTACTGATTTATACAAAAAATAATAAAAGGTTAGTTTAAAATTTTTGCAAAAATAATTTGTAATATTACAGAGACTGTATAGTAGCAAAAAAGAAGACACACAGGAAATAAATTAAACCGAGATAGAATGGAATCCTCTACATTTTTATAAATACGACATTTTGGGCACTACAATTTTGCACTTTTAGTGAACCAACTTTCGTGCTGGTCTAGTTATAGCATTTTACGTTTTTTTCCCCCAATCTTTGATTTTTCATACTTATTATGACGCATATAATGCGAACGAAATTATGGCGTAATATTTGAGATGTCATACTATTTTATGTAGGCAAATGAAAACATCTATATGCGAACTTAACAACAGTGTCTACCTTTTATTTTATTTTATTTTAAATTAATTTAAGTTTAAGTACAGATTTATATTTCCTGCTTCCAAACTATTATTTGTCAAGTGCATCGGTTTTATGGCTTTTAAACTAAACACAAACTTGCATATGTAAGAAGGTTTTTGCTTTTATTTCTGAAAAGTAGTGTTTGCGATTGACGTAAAAAGCAAAGAGTAAATGTGGCACGGCTTTTCACGAAGTAGGAAACTCTTTGTTGTTTGCGAATTGATATTAATGGCAATTTCTAAAAGAACTATGCGTTTTTGCGGGATGAAATCTATCCGATGTCACTTCGCACACAATTAACTGACTTCATGCCAAATTTCATTTAAATATTTTGAGTTATTAAGCCGTGATTGATTTCAGAAGTACATCCAAACGTTCTCATTTCCTCATTTATATAGATATAGATTAATTATCTGCAGTTAAGAAAAATTGCCCACTACATCTTGTTATTTAACTGTTGTGCTTACCTTATACTATTCTTGCATTTTTCTCGTAAATATCTCCTAAAACAACTAATTTAATTTAAAATTTTAGTCATTCTTATGAAGGATTTCAGTTAATCTCTAACTTCCAGTTTAAATATAAATGATTCTCGAATTGAAGTTATTACATTTTCAAGTTCCGCACAATAAAAGTCAGCTAGCCCGACAAATAAAGCTTTTATATTCGGTATTTTCCGCTGAAGGCTTTTACAAATTGTTCTTCATTTTATATTCAAAACAAAATCTCATTATTAACAAGAGATAACCATTAAAAAACAATAAAAATAGTAGAAAACTTGGATACCGGTAATAGAAAACGTTCCATACGCAGCCGCAGCGCATACAAACACATGACGTCACTAAAGCGATCGCCAATCGCAGAGCGTTTTCTGTCACGTGACGAGGGGCAAGAAAATCCTATTTTTTTTTCGATTTTTAAAAAATTAAAAACAATCCATCTTTCTTTTCCAAATTAACAACAATAGCTCCCTTACACAATAATTTATGTGAATGACTACAATTTGTAATATATTTTCAATACTGTCAAATAGCCTGTTGTTTGAGGCAGCACGGACAAATATCTTGCTTATTAAAAGGTGGTATTGTATTAAAACCATGAGTTGAAATTATGCACAGTAAAAATAAATGTTCAGAAATAATGTGTTTACAATCTAGCTGTTATGATGTGTTAAAAATAATAATAATAAAACGTCTGAAATTTCTAACTCAGAATGTGGAGAATTTATAAACGGAAGTTATTGCAATGTTTAATCATCTTTTTTACTTAACGTTTCACTTTTGGAAGTTACCATCACTCGGCATAAAGTAAATAAGTTCAACTATTCTCAATGTTTACTTACCAATGTTTACAATTGTAAAGGTTACTTAACTTACAAGTTGGAGCTTATGTATTGAAGAACAACACGTTTGATACTTAAACAAGCTAAACTTCATGTACAAGGGAATAACTGATCAGTCAGATTATGCAACAATAACAGCAGAATAATTGTCTGTCATAAACAAACTTCATTACTGCACACATATTAATTAAAACTATGAAATAATCAGCATACTAAATTTTCATGTATGATGTGTGGCATTTGTTAGTGGAGGAAACAGTAAAAAGGAGGAATTATATGGGAAGAAATAAATTAGAATATACAAAGCACTTAAATGAGATCAAGAGACTTGCTCAAAATAAGAAGAGATAGAGGACTGCATCAAATCAGTTGTCCAAATTACTGAATTCCCATTTTGTATTGGGGCAGTTTCTTCCCAACAAGCCAATGGTTTAGCAATGAAAATTACAGCCTCTTCTGATTTTCTCTAAACCCTCCATTGCCCAGCTCCTCAACATACCTCAACCACCCCCTTTAAAACCTACACCTCACTCTCTGTACTCAAAACCTACTCCCAAGCCTAAACTGTCAGTTATAAACCTATCATCTTCACCATTATCTGAATCCCAACTCTCTGTACTCTCTAAAGAACTCACCTTCCCACCTACCCCCATATTTGACCATACCAAACTAGTTCGCGACTCTCTGTCACACTGCTGTACACTTCACTGGCGGTATCACATTGCCACTCATGGCAGTGAACAGGGGTATCAAGACCACTTGGAACCAACTCTACATAAATTCAAACCATCATCCACACTTCACTCTCCACCTCTTCCTCAGAACTATCCCCTCAAAATGTTCGAGGATTTACAGTCCACTAGTTTGGCTTGACCCACTTTCCTTAAATCTTGAACAAACACCAGTAATCTTATCCCAGCTGAAACCCGCGCCAGGAAACAACTGTCCAACAATCCAGTACTCATTATCCTTCCAGCTGGCAAGAACTCAACCACTGTCATCATGAACAGGAGTGACTGTGTGCTGAAACTCTTTGTCGGTTATCAGACATCAGCAATTACTGCTGTCTGTTGGAAGATCTAACTCTTAGTGTCAACAAGAAAATACAGGAATATGTACAGTTTAGTGGGCCTCTCCAAGGTCTCAACCACAATCCATTTCACTTCTCACTCTCCAAAATTCATGTACACCTACCCTTTATCTCCTTCCCAAAATCCATAAACCTGGCAATCCAGAACACCCAATTGTTGCAGCTTATGGATCACCAACTGAGTGCATCTCTGCCTTGGTTGACCAGTACCTACAACCCATAGATAGTCAGCCTCCTTCTCATACAAAGGACACAGAACCCCCTTTCTCCGGCTTTCTACCATACCCACCCTTCTTCCTTCCAACTCCATACTGGATACCATTGATGTCACCTCCTTGTACACAAACATTCCACACTGGCATGGCCTCAGGACCATGGAACATTTTGTAGACCAGCACCATCCCAACAGCCTCCCTATGACATCCTCTCTCATCAAATTGGCGCACCCGATTCTTAATAACAACTACTTCTCCTTCGAAGGCAACATAGTTCACCAGACCTGTGGCACTGCCATGGGAAATTGTGTGGCCCCCTCTTATGCTAACCTGTTCATGGTCCATTTGGAACAGACATTTCTGGAGGACGTTCTTCTTAAAATTCCTAAATTGGCTTTGATTCGTTGATGACATCTTAATGATTTGGACGCATTACTTTAGATGTTGTGGGAAATGAAAATAACAAAAAGAAAGGATTTGTCAGAGTTAGGCTATTAAAGAACAATTCATTAAAAACATTAAATGATGAACTTCTCAATGAGGACTGGAGCACGGTTTATAAATTAAAAAGGGTAAACAATAAATTCAATTATTTTCACCAAAGGTTTTTGGAAATTTACGAAAAGGGTCTCCCTACAAAACTAGCTCCAATTGGTCAAAAACGAGTAAACAAAAATTGGGTTACAATTGGTATTAAAACATCTAGCAGACATAAAAGGGAATTGTATCTAAAAGTTAGGAATACTGATAATATGCTTCTCAGACAACATTACAAAACTTACTGTAGAATTTTAACTGAAGTAATAAAAGAATATAAACGTTTGGCCATAAACGATGAGATTACTAGTGCATATAAAAAGATAAAAAGTGTTTGGAACATTATTAAAAGAGAAACAACTGCATCATCCCGTGAACATAAACCTATATCTATAAGCGTTAATGATAAACTTGTAAATGACCCCTCTTATGTAGGAAGTGCTTTCAATAACTACTTCTTAACAGTTGCTGAAAAAATAAAAGGAAAATATATTGGGAATATGGATGCTATAGCAATCCTTAAATCCTTGTCACCAAAAACAGCACCGATGTCTCTATTTCCCACCAGTCAAAATGAAATTGAATAAATTATTAAATCCTTAAAAAATAAAAAAGTCATTTGGTTATGATGCGGTTTCGACCGATGAAGTGAAACAATGTAACATTAGCATTAGTAAAGTTATTAGTCATATTTGCAATAGTTCTTTCGAAGAACGTATCTTCCCTGACTGACTCAAAAAGTCAATAATCAAACCGCTTTATAAAAAGGATGATACCTCAAAGATTGAGAATTACAGACCAATATCACTTCTACCAGCATTTTCAAAATTCTTTGAAAAAGCAATGTACAGAAGGGTGTATGCACATCTACAAAAGAGTGACCTACTCAGTAAAGTACAGTTTGGTTTTAGACAAGGCGTCTCAACAGATTCAACAATTTTTGCTTTTGTAAACATCATAGTGGAATCAATGCATAAAAAATTAAATTCCCTAGGTATATTCTGTGATCTTGCTAAGGCTTTTGACTGTGTTGATCATGAGATTCTACTAGGTAAATTAGACCACTAGTGGTAAGCCAGGACCATTGTTTAAATCATACCTGGAAAATAGAATGCAATGTGTATCAGGAGACGTTATAAACTCAGAATGGGGTATAGTTAAATGTGGTGTGCCACAGGGTTCAATTCTTGGCCCTCTGCTGTTCTTAATCTATATAAATGATCTCCCACATATACTAGGTGATAATGAATCCGTGGTGCTCTTTGCAGATGATACTAGCATATCGTTGAAAGACCCATCAGCACAAAACCTCGAAAACACAGCAAATGATGCTATAAAGAAAATTAACAGGTGGTTTAATGCCAATAAACTAATACTTAATGTATAAAAGACACAGTTACTTCAGTTTGTTACAAAAAATAAAACAAAGGACAGCTATAATATGATATCAGAAGGAAAAGCAATCAGTGAAAGCAGTTTCATAAAATTCCTGGGAGTATATATAGATAACAAATTGAACTGGAAACACATTATACAACAACTTCTTAAAAAACTGAATTCTGCAACATTTTCACTGAGGGTAATATCTAGAATAGCTAATATAGAAACCAGAAAGTTAGTATATTTTGCAATGGCATAGCTAGGTCAACAAGGGCCCCGGTGCAAAAAATTTATTTTGGGCCCTCAGGTCAGATGGGCGACCTTTTTTATGCTTTGTGTTGTTGGTATGGGCCCCCTTAGACGAGGGTAGAGCTAAAAAAAAAGGTCGCCAGTTTGCCGTAAAGGCCCGTGGTCCCTCTGAATTGCGCTTGCGGGCCACCTGATGTATGCTTGGGGGCCCCCCTGAGCGTAGGGGCCCCAGTGCACTGCACCACCTAGCCCCATAGTAGCTACACCGCTGATATTTTGCATATTTTCATTCCCTGCTCACGTATGGCATCTCATTCTGGGGAAACTCGTCTCAAGCACAAAGGGTATTTAAATTGCAAAAGCGTACTATAAGAACTATTTGTGGAGCAAGCCCACAGACGTCGTGCAGAAATCTATTTAGAAACCTGTGTGTACTAACAAGCCAGCACAGTATGTATACTCTGTACTATCATTTGTAGTGGAAAATCCTGAACACTTCAATCTTAATGCTGACATACATAGCCATTATACTAGGAATAAATATAATATTCACAAGGATTACAAATCACTGTCAATTGTACAGAAAGGGTTAACATTTACTGGAGCTTCCTTATTCAATGTCTTACAAACAGAAATTAAATGTTATCTACAAAAACCCAACTACTTTAAGTCCAAACTGAAAGAGTTTCTGCTTCAGAACCCATTTTACTCTGTGAAAGGATTCTCTTCTTGGCATTTGGTAACTAAGAATGACTGATAAAATAGTATATATGGTGTATGGAACAGGAAGGTGACAAAGTTGTCCACAATTACTAAAATGATATATGATTTTTTTTCTTTCTGTTGAAACCTTTGACAAATGAAGTTATTACACTGTTTACAATATTTCACTCATTTATAGTAACTAACATGGGATAGTATGCACTCAAAAACTGCTGTGGAAAATTATCATACTAACAGGTTTTTAAGTAATTGACAGTTTATGAGTTGAAATAAATAACTCTCGGGTTTTCTGCCTGTTAATTGATTTATTTAGTTCTTTTTCTTTGAGCACCAAAGATATCTGCGGTTACTACAACTGGACAAGTCCGCATTAGCAGAACATGCTATAGAAAATTTCACAGCATCAACTTCGACAATACTGAAGTTCTGGCTAAGATATCGTATTTCTGGGACTCAGTGATCAGAGAAGCGCTGGAGATTCGATTAAGTGACAACAGCATTAACAGAGATGGTGGTCTGTTCCTGAGCGAGGATTGGGAGCCAGTCGTAAAAGACCTAAAACAGCAACGTGTTAGACACAACCTTCCGAGCAGACGCCATCATGACACGTCGACCAATGGGATATAAGTCGTTCGTGATTGGTCAGTTCCAAAGCACTCGTGTAATGTTGCCGGTTAAGCAACGATGAGTGTGGAGAGCACTTGGATGGGTGATCGCACATGCCAACTGTTAGGGCAACGTTATGCGCGGTTTTTACTTGGATGGGTGACCACTCAAGATACTGCCATGGATCTACTAAATGTTATACAGTTGCTGAGCTACGGGATGCAGCCACGAGATGCAGAGATGCAACCAAACCGGTTTGACCCCGTCTATGGCCGTGTACATCGCCAACCAATCAAAGAGCAGCGTGAAGCTGTCCTTGGAAACAGGCTGTTTATAGGAGCCAGGACTGACTCACTCACTCACTCACTGACCAACTCACTCAGATGCACCACTCACTGACTCCTCGCGCTCGCCACTGACTCACTGGCCTGACGCCATGAGTGCTGCCGCTTCCGATGTCGACCCGTTGGCAGCTGAGGACGGACCAGATGGCGACGAACTCTTTATTGAGGCGGGACGTGAGCGAGACCCTTTCGTGACCCGGCTCGACCTGCGCGCTGATGTACATCTCGAACCGATGGATCTTGCCAACCCGCAACGGAAGTATCAGTTTACTTCTTGGTCGTTGCGACCTGAAGTATGGTTGGACCCTCCCAACCAATCCCTTCGAGTGCTATGGGGCACTGAAATTTACAGGTGAGGGAGATGAGGACGTCAAAGTCATCCACGATGATGCTGCGGCCAAGGGGCACAAGCGCCCAGCGGCCCTAGCAACAATACCGTTGGTCTTCGTGGATGACTTCTGCGCGAAGAAACTCTTCCGCAAGTTGAATGGGAATCAAAAGCGGCTGCGCAGAAAGCAACAAACTGCAGCGACCACGGAGTGGCAGGTTGCCGGCGGGAAGATCCCCGACACTGCAGAGAAGCTGCAGACTCCAGGGACAGATGCACCAGACCTCCAAGTCTCCCGGACGACACGGTGGCAATCCAAGTAGCAACAGCGTCGCCCACGCCGTCGCATGAGGAGGATACAGCACCAACCACGGAGTAGGGTCCTGTCCAACCCGTGGTGGCGGCTTATGAGGGAAACTGGGGCAGTCTGTATGTACAGCTCTTGCTGGCTACAGAGCTGCCTAAGTTCTGCTGGCCGGTCGAGGGAGGCCTGCAGATCCTAGCCTTCTGCCCCACTGACCAGATGAGGGCCAGCAGCCTGCTGAGTGACCAGGGCATCGGCTGCGACATAGTGAAGCCCATCCCGCCGAGCCAGCCGTCGCCTGTGGCCCTGTGGCCGTTTCAGCACTGCCGAGAGAGAGGGCTAGAAAGGCTGCCAAAAAGAGGCCTTCTCCGCCAGAACTCCGGCAGTGTTTTAACTGTAAAAACCATGGACACCAGGCGAGCGACTGCACGCAACTGCGAAGGTGTATCCGGTGTGGGGCGGACCACAAATTAGCCGACTGCTCCATGGCCAGAGAAGAAGCAATCTGCTGCAACTGCGGCCGAGGGAACGCGGCCTGCTTCTCTGGCTGTGAGATCAAGAAGGCTCTTCGGGCAGGACGCCGCTCGAAACCAGCAGCGGCAACAAACCGCCGCCAAGAAGCCAGCTCAAGACAGCCTCCCCACCAGCATAGACCGGCGGACAAGCTTGCGCGCGAGACCCATACGAGGCCCGCTGCGCGCAGCCAACACCAGCCCAAGACAGAGACAGCTCTCTACAGTAGCCACCATCCCGCCCAACGCACGGTTGGCACTCGCTGGCTTTCTGTCGAGCAGCCCTAGCCAGACGTCATCAAGGCAGCCGCGGATGGCCTTGGCAGCCAGGAGCCTGCCACCACCACGACCCAGGAACGTGGCGTGACCGAAGCCATGCCACAGCCAGCCGCCGAACGGGCCCCCAACCCGAAGGCCGACACCCGGGAAGAAACGAGTCGGGCCACCAGGAAGCGGCCCTCCAAGAAATCAGCTGGAATCATCCAGTGTTTCCGCTTCCAGCGCAACCGGCACCTGGCAAAGGACTGCCGGAGCCAGGAGCGCTGTGTGAGGTGCGCCGGTAACCACAGCTCCACGGTTTGCACACGACCACGTGAGGCCACACCAACGTGTGCGAACTGTGGTGCTGACCACGCCGCCTGCTACGGCGGATGCCCAGAGAGGAAGCGTCTTCATGCCGAAAAAAGAAGGAAACCACCTCAACCCAGCATCACACGTCCTTCAGCAGAAACCAAGGGGAGGACAGTCCTCCAAACCAGCAGGACCACCCGCAATCCACAGGCAAGCCGGCAACCCAGGACCACCAGCTGGCCGACATCGCATCCGCCGACGGGATTAACATGCCATCCACATCAAAGGCGCTGCGACCACGCAGATTCACAAGCAAACCAGATGGGGAGAGTCGTCCAGCTGCTTACGCAGCTGATCACGGCGATGATCCCCAACTACCATACAAACCCTATGGGGGTTTTGACATAAGGGCGCCCATAGCCCTTTTCCCCCCAAAAGCGAAATAAACAGAGTCCCCGAAACATCCTATCCCAAACAGAGACACATTAAGTAGTATTGCTCCGGCAACGGAACTTTTTCATAAACATGCCGTTGAGGCAGTGACACACACAAAAAAAAAAAAAAAAAAAAAAAAAAAAAAAAAAAAGCTATCTACAGTTCGGAACTCGCCACAAAAACAAAACTCCGCATCTATAAGTCAATAATCCTCCCATTCAGCCTATATGGATGCTAGGTGTGGGGTACAGCATCCAAGACCAATATCGACCACCTTACAGAAACTGTGCCTACGGGTAATACTGCGGGCTCCAGACCTAATCCACGAACAAGCAAACATAAGCCCAATTTAGGTAGAAATCTACAAGTAAACGGAAAGATTCTACGAAAGAGTAGAAAAATTCAGAGGAAGCTGACGAAAGGCTCCATACCCTCGGTACAACCGTACCAAGGCATTGGCACAAGTATAAAGTGCTACTTTACAGAGTAGAACTGATATGATCATAAGAAAACTGTAGGGGTTTTCCACATAAGGTCGTCTTTGACGGACCGCAGTCATGTTTTCCCCTCAAAGAGTAATAAAGAGTCCCCAAAACAAATCCATCCAAAACACTGTGACACGTAAAGTAGAGCTACTCAGTTAGCGGGATTTCACACACACTCCGTTGAGGCAGAGAAAAAAAAAAAAAAAAAAAAAAAAAAAAAAAAAAAAAAAAAAAAGCTCCTGGGTCCAGTCGGCAGTCACCCGGCCGCCGAGTAGGTCGACCTGCCGACCACTGCCACTGCCATACCGGACCCAGCGACCAGCTCACGGTGGTGGTGACGCTACTTCATGCAGCTAATCACCGCCCTAATGCCACGTCGAGACCAAGAATAACAACAGACAATTATAACAACTGACGACTCAGACAAAAAGCCAATTCTAAAAACGCAAAACAGACAACAGTAGAATGGTTTACCCTGGCACTGTAAAGACAAAATGGCGCAAGCCTTCTAGATGACGCTGTCGCTGTCGTCGCGAGTCAGAGTCAGTGTTCCGTGCTGTAAGGACGTATGTCGGACCATCACGCAGGAATTGAGTGTCACACTGCTGCGCCGGTCGGGCCGAGTATTTCAACATGCTAGGTTTTGCCGGCGGCAGATGTGGTATAGTTGACGACCACGCAATGTTTATCGGACTCCACCTCGGATATCGTTTCGGCTACCAAAGATAAGCAGTTGACGGACCAGCAATTCTCGGAATTAAAACCGCATGATAAGTCTCTCAGTAGACGATCATTGTTGCTTGACCGCGACAACATCGAGCGACTGAGGCCTATGACTGAAGCTGAGATCGCAGCTTATTTTTCCAGTGCGAAAGGAAAGCGAAAAGTGGCCGATTTAATAACGAACTGCATAATTCGGAGTCAGGAGTGCGGGAATGAGGTACACGCTTCCAGTGGTGTAAGCGCTGAAAAATAATCTCGTGATGTGACAACACCGTGTGTGGTTAGATCGGTGGCGAACTTTGCGAAACGGACAGCGGATTCGGCTATAAGCCTACCAATATCGAATCCAGAAAATAAGAACAAACCACTCACTGAAGCAACCGCGTCACGCAATATCGACAAAATAATGGCTACCGCGTTGAGCATAAATGTTCTTGAAGTCGTGCCAACGCAGGCGAGCAGATGCGATTTAACATTCCAAGGAGTAGTTCAATTTCGGAGAAGGGGAGGCCGCACCACCAGCAGCAGCAGAACACACAGCGCCTGGAGGAGGGGTGCCAGCGCCCAGCGGCGGGGAGGTAACGCTGCCCGGCGGAGGGGTAAGAGATATGGCGGCCGTCCCAGAGCTGTTAGATGCGCCTCAGGCGCAGGCTGAGACAGTCGCATCTGGAGCTGCCTCCCTGCTCCCGACCAGGACGGGGTGTGGCAGTGGAGGACTGGCGGCGCCGAGCAGAGGGGGTGGTCACTTGGTGGCGAAACCCGGCAGCAGGCTGCAAGTTACTTACCGGCCGTGGGCAGAGCAGCAGGCTGCAGAAGATGTCTCACAACCCCCGATCCAGGGCGCGGGTGTGGCACAACGCTCCCCAACGTCCGGCTGGCCGTCGGCCGTAGGTCGGAGCGGTCAAGGGATCCAGTGCGCGGCACCTGGCTATTAAGAAGACAACGGCGATCCGTAGTAAGAAAGCCACCAGCAAACAACAGCCACCCAGTAGCTGTTCTCAGGCCAAAGACGACGTGTGTGAAGAGGAAGGCTGGCGACAACCACGAAAGACGGCCCGTCGTATTCAGCTGGTAAACTCTGCGATCATCTGTCGACAGCTAACCCATTCGGCGCACTGGACATTGAGCAACAAACCCCAACGGAGCCAACACCACCAGAAAACCCCAAAGGTTACAGCCGTCGCATCCCCCCCCGATCATTGCCCAGGTACCAGGGAACATTGCCTTCTTCGGGCAGGAACTAGAGGCACGATGCGAACAGGACTTCGATTTCAAGCCATCAGGTGACGGACTACTGATCCGCCTCAGGACAGCAGACGACTAAACAACGATAACAAGATACCTCACTGAAGAGAACGTCCATTATTACACCTTCCCGCTGGCCACCGAGCGGACGATAAAACTGGTCATCAGAGGCCTGCTACTGTGGCTTGCGGCGGAAGAAGTGCAGGCAGCTCTAACAAAATCCGGGTTCATCACGGACTCCGTGGTGCAGCTCAAGTCTCCAGCCGACCCGAGCAGGAACCTGCTTGAACGGCCGATGCCGCTTTTCATGGTGTCACTAAAAGACACCATGGAAAACATGACGATAATGGACATCGACAGCTTACTAAAAATCCTTGTGAGCGTCGAGAAGAAGAGAACAGACAAGGGCCCCTTCAGTGTTTCCGATCACGTCAGTCGGTACTGCCGCCTGGCCGTGGCTTGCGTCAGGTGTGGAGGTGGTCACTCAGCGAAGGACTGCACGCTGAAAAAAGGGGGCGATGGTCAGCCGACCTGCGCCAGCTGCCGCGGCCAGCACGTGGCATCATATAAGGGCTGCCCCAGCTACCAGGAGGCGAAGGAGAGGATGTCCGTTGGTTGGGTGAGAGCAGGAAGAAGAGGCAGGCACCACCACCACCCGAACAACAACTCCTACAACCAGAAAAAATTGCCACCCAACCACCTCTTGACACCACTCCAGCAAGCAATTGCTTACCAGAAATGCACCCAACAGCTGCTTTCACTGAAGACCTCTCCCCAGTTATGAAGCAGTTAACTGAGATCGTGCAGTGGCTGGGTGCCATTGCAGAATCCCTGCAATCCGTCATCACAACAGTGCTACAAGCCAACGCGCCCGCGAAGCTACCCACCGCAAGTCTTCAAGCAGAAGATGGCCATTAGACCTATGGAGGGTCTCAGAACCTGCGCGTGGAACGCAAATGGTCTTAGGCAACAAATCACTGAGTTCCAAAGCTTTGTCCGGGAGGAAGAGGTAGACATCTGCCTCGTGTGCGAAACGCACCTGAAACCAGGAGTGAGGGTGACTATACCGAACTACGTCTGCTACCGCCGGGACAGACCGACTGCGGGCGGCGGAGTAGCCGTGTATGTCAAGAGCTCCATATAGCACCACGCTACTGCGCTGCCTAATCTCACTACCATCGAGGCCACCGCAATCATAATACACACCACAACGGGCCCAGTCACCATGGTAGCGGCCTGTCACCCACCTGGGACAACACTCTCGGCAGCGGATGTGGTGGCCTTAAGCACCATCCCGGGAAGCTTTATCGTCGGCGGAGACCTCAGTGCCAAGAACCGGGACTGGCATAGCCGAGTCACTAACGCCAGTGGTAACGTGCTACAGAGAGAAGCACAGAGGAGGGGCTTCGCGGTCTGGGCGCCGGAGAAGCCGACCTACTTCCCTGCGGCGGAGCGCTACAGGGCCGACGTACTGGACGTCTATGTACAGCGGGGTATCCCAGCCAGACCATTCCCGCAGTCAGTCCCGCAGCTCTCCTCAGACCATAACCCAGTATTAGCAGATTGGGACATGGGACACGAGAGGGAGAACACGGGTGGCAGGAACTACTGGCGCGCCAACTGGGACCAGTTCAAGGATCAGCTGCAGCCGATGATGGAGGAACAGCTACGTTACAACATCCAACACGTAGACGAAGAAGTTCAGCGGTGGACAGCAGCCACCCTAAATGCTGCAGAAAGGGCTGCTCCAGAGAGGAAGGCACGACAAGGCAAGCAACTCCCCCAAGAACTACTCGACCTCATACGGGAGAAGAACCGCGTGAGGAAGAGTTGGCAACAAACGAGGGACCGCGTATACAAGTCGTTGCTGAACCGGCTGCAGCGGGAAGTTAAAGCACAGCTGGAGAAGCACAGAAATAGCCAGTGGGACAACCGTGTGGCTCAGCTGCGGATAGAAGACGGAACTGCCTGGCATCGAACCAGGAAGTTCATCAGGGTGAGGAGACGCACTCCAGTCCTCCATGGCATGCAAGGGCTCGCATACACAGCAGAGGACAAAGCCAACGCCCTGGCGGACGTTTCCGAGGACATACGACGATGATCACATCGAACATGTGCACCACCAATTGCACCAGTAACTGGCCCACGTAGATGAACAAGACGAGGAGATCGCCAAAGTCGACGAGAGGGAGTTGCTGGAGATCCTAAGTAAGACACTACCCAACAAGGCGCCAGGCAACGACGGCTGGAATACAAAGACTGGTGCAGATTTTTAACTGCATCCTTCGGACTGAAATAATTCCCGTCGGGCTGAAAAGAGGCGGAAATAGTGGCCCTGCCTAAGGCGGGGAAGGACCAAACCTTTCCACAAAACTACCGGCCCGTCTCCCTGTTGCCAGCGGTGTCCAAGACTTTCTAGCGGCTATTGCTACGACGACTGATGGTCCACGTCGTGAGACTGCAGCTCATCCCGGACGAGCAGTTTGGGTTCCGGCCGGAGCACTCCACGACACACCAGCTGATGTGGGTCGTCGAAGAGGCCACCGACGCCTTCAACCGGCGCCTGGTGCTCCTCGACGTCACCAAGGCGTTTGATACCGTATGGCACGAGGAACTGTTGTATAAGCTGCAACGGGCTGGTATACGCGCAGGAGTCCCGCAGGGCTCGGTACTGGGGCCGGTGCTGTTTGTCATCTACACGTCAGACATCCCCAGGCCGATCGCTGTCATGTCAGCCCTACTACGCCGACGACACCGCGTATTTCACTTCGTCCTGGAGTCTGCAGCTCATCCTGCGACGTCTTCAGGCAGCTTTGGACCAACTGGAGCAATCACGAACTGCATTTTCGAGTGGGAGAGCGCACCGAGCGAGGACGTGTGGGACCTGCGCGCGCAACTCCTACTCAACTCCACGCAGCGCCTCCAGGGTGCAGTAGCGCCGCGGCACCTATACCTGGGTGCTGAGCCATTCGCTGCCGGGCACCGGTAGCGAACACACCACCCCGAGCGGTGCCTCCTGAGGGGGAGCACTGGGAGCGCGGCGGAGAGCAAATTTTGTCGTTAGGGGGGACGCGACGACATTAGGCGACGAGGAGACACCACTGTTGCCAACTGCCCTCCTAGAATCAGGGATCTACCGCTCCACGGCCCACTCCAACGTGGAGTGGAACCCCCGAGCGTGAGTTGTAGGGTTGATCTTATCTCTGGCAAACCTTCCGGAGATAACAATGAGATAAGTCAACACTCCCAATTGGCACTTCACTGTGTAAATGCGACCCACAGACTGGAATGGCATCGACGTCCAGAAACTCCGAGATACCAGAACCAGAGACTCCAACCTCACCCACCGCTTCCGAACCTGAAGAAGGAAGCAGTGAGATGGAGAGTTGCGACGAAATGTCCGATGACACTATAGTTGAAAACGCTACCAGCAGGACCAAACCATCAAAACCCACGAACCAAAAGAAAATCCCAGCAGCAGGGAAAAAGCGGACACTTGGTCGTCAATCACGCGGGAAGGATGATCGGGCAAAGCAAATGAAGCCAACCTCTGCCATCCCAACGACAACCCGTTATGCAGCACTAGGAGCCGCAAAAGCGCATGACACCGAAACTGAGCCAATCAACATGAAACTGCAGAAGCGCAAACTGAAGAGAACCGCGCACCACCCTGAGCCGTGCTCGGCTCTTGTTGTATCCTTGACCTTCTCTTCTCTTCCGCTCGCGATTGTTTCCTCTTTCGTGTTCCACCGCTAGAGAGCGCTGTGGCGCCTGGCGATAACCGGTATATATATGTGGGGACACGGAACCGAGCGGGCAGTTAGTGGCAGTTAGTCTGAGGTAGTTAGTCTGAGTGAGTTAGTTAGTTAGTTAGTCGCAGTCAGTCGGGAAAGAGTACTTCCCTGTGTCGCCGTGACGCCGGAAGCCCGGTGGGGTTGGCGGGTCCTCGGTTGGACCGGGCGGCCAGGGAGGCTGTCAGTCGGTTGGGGGCAGGCAGTCGGGGTTGCACTAGTACTCCCCGGAGTGGCAGCGAGGCTGGAGAATGGAGTTGGTCAGTCTGCCAGCCAGTCAGTCAGTCGGGAAAGAGTACTTCCCTGTGTCGCCGTGACGCCGGAAGCCCGGTGGGGTTGGCGGGTCCGCGGTTGGACCGGGCGGCCAGGGAGGCTGTCAGTCGGTTGGGGGCAGGCAGTCGGGGTTCCACTAGTACTCCCCGGAGTGGCAGCGAGGCTGGAGAATGGAGTTGGTCAGTCTGCCAGCCAGTCAGTCAGTCGGGAAAGAGTACTTCCCTGTGTCGCCGTGACGCCGGAAGCCCGGTGGGGTTGGCGGGTCCGCGGTTGGACCGGGCTGCCAGGGAGACTGTCAGTCGGTTGGGGGCAGGCAGCCCGTGTTCCACTAGTACTTCCCGGAGTGGCAGCGGGGCTGGAGAATGGAGTCGGACAGTCAGCCAGTCAGTGAGTTGAAGGCACTCGGTCGCCATCCCGCCAATGTTTTCCGGAGTGATAGCGTTGCGGGACTAAGGAGGAAGCAGTCAGTGCGGCCGAGCTTCGACCACCTGCAGAGAGGGAGTTCTCCGACACTCTTCACCGAGAGTGCTGTGGGTACTGGAGGTAGTGGCCGTCAACTGCAACCACAAGTGTTGCCTTCCGCCTCGTCGTTAGCGGTCTGCCTCAGCCATAAACTGTGCTTGGTCCTGCTGGCAGAGTGTTAGATGCTAGTAGATGGGAACGAGCTGGTCTTGTTATTTCTGTCATTGATCTATGTGGAATTGTCGGTGATTACAGGATTATTCATACGTTAATCTACAAGATTGAGGCCAGCTTTATTTAACACTATATTAGTCATTTTCTCTGTTAATTGCTACTACCAGTGTGTCGCCTTCTACCTCGTCGTTAGCAGTATGGCTCAAGTATAAAATTGTATTTGGCTAGTAGATTGTTAAGAGCCAGTCTGGTTATTTTTTATAATTTGGTATAAATAGGATTGTTTGTAATTATAAGGGTTATTCAAGGTATAAGTTGCAGACCAAGGTTTGGTCCGTAATATTATATAATTTTGTAATAACAGATTATTCTTATCTTCGTTTGCAAAACCAACGTTTGGTCCATAATATCATTTTGTGATAACAAGATTATTCATATTTTCGTTTGCAAGACCAAGGTTTGGTTCATAATGTTATATCGTTTGGTGATAACAAATTATTAATATCTTCGTTTGCAAGACCAGAATTGATGTTACTTGATATTATAGTTGTAACATTTTCTGTAAGTGTCAGCATTATCTTTAATAATTGTAATAAACCAATGTTTAAACAAGGCTTGAACTTCTAACCATGTTCCCACACACTTCCCACTGTATCCTTGTGGATAATTATTGTCTGTTAGTAGTAGCATAACGCCTTACACCCAAGGAGAGAATCCCTCCAATTGTGGTAGCAACCATGAAGAACTATGCACAAACAAATGCGGCACTCGAAAAATATATGAGTAAGCCACTGAAAGCTGTCATAAGCGGAAACAACACAAAATACTTCGTCGAGACAAAAAAAGACTACGACGTGCTCAAAACCCTACTTGAGCATAACAAGGTACCATTTTTCTCCCATCAATTACCAGGAGCAAGAGCGCTACAAGTAGTAGTAAAAGGGCTCCCTCGGGAAGCGAATGAAAAAGATATCAAAGAAGAACTACACGGCAAAGGCTACTCAGTCCAGACTGTTCATCAATTCAAGAAAAAGAACAAAGACACAAAAGAACTTGCACCACTGGCCATCTTCTCAGTGACATTGGCACCATGTGCAAAATCAGATGAGACATACAATGAAAGATTCATTTTGCGCATCAGAATCCAAATTGAGAGATACAAGCATGGGAATGGCCCTCCTCAATGCGCCAGGTGCCAAAAAATAGGCCATACCCGGAACTACTCTAGCCTGCCGTTCAAATGCGTTAAATGCGCGGGACCGCACGACACTAAAGACTGCAAATTTCCCAGAGATCAGCCAGCAAAGTGCGCAAACTGCGACGGAAACCACCCCGCCTCATACCGGGGCTGTGAAGCTTACCAAAAATCCTTATACCCCCCAGGCCACTGAAAAAAGATGGGCATGAAGAAAATAACAAAAGGGTGGAGCAAAAGCAGCACAACCCACGCAAGAAAAAGCAGATTCCTGAGCAAGTGCAAAGGGAACAAAACAGGGAAACTAAACGCAATATGAAACATCAACCAAAGCAGAACTCTGACCAACTACAAAAGGAACCAATCAGGGAGAACACACGCAACAAAAAACAAAAAGACAACAAAGAGGACCAGCCCAAAAATGCCCAAAGTAGAACTTATGCGCAAACGGCAACTGGATCCGATAATGAGAACACAGAGCCCAGACGAAGGAAGAAGCACTGCAGGCACACGAGACCAGCAGACGACAAGGAAGAAAACCGAATGGGAAGTCATTCATGAAAAAAATGATGAAAACATTGGAGTCCATCAACAGAGCAAAGGATGATACAGCCAAGCTGTTTGCCCTGATGAAAGGCGTGATGTCTCTCTTAATTAATGGCGGGCTCCCAGGTACACCAAGCCGACATCAATATGGTCATCTGGAATGCCAATAATGTTCGGAATAAAAAACTAGAGCTACACGATTTTATGCGAAGAAATGAACTGGACATAGTCCTACTGACAGAAACATTTCTCAGGCCAAATGACAAATTCAGTATCAGCGGGTACCAAATGTATCGAAACGACAGAACCGGACAACTGGGCGGTGGGACAGCAATTCTAATCCGGAAGAAGCTAGCTCATCAGCACGTGCAAACACCACACCTACTAAGCATGGAGGCCACTGCGGTGAGAATACACACCGTCGAATGCCACATTACACTCATATCCACGTATCTACCGCCAAATAGAGCCCTGCACGAGTTCGACCTTGACTCCCTGATGGCACTGGGATCGAAGGTTATTATCGGCGGGGACCTAAACTGCAAGCATCAAGCATGGAACTCCAGAAGGAACAACACGAAAGGAGATCGGCTCCTCGAGCTATCAGGGAGGCGAAATATCCATGTACTAGGACCCAAAGAAGCCACTCATATTCCCCACGACGTGCGTCGACAAGGGGACGTCCTCGACGTGGCCGTTGTCAAAGACATCGCACGACGATTTCAACTACAGACTGTAAATGATCTATCCTCCGATCACCAGCCAGTCCTCCTTAAACTAAAGAACTGGGGCTCATCACTCACGGCAGAAAAAAAATCCAAGCACACGGACTGGGACTACTTCACCAGGATCGTACACAATAAAATCAACACAAATTTCAACGTCACCTCAGTAGATAGGATAGACCAGGCCATACACCATTTCGACAGAGTGGTGACGGAGGCTGACAAGCGGTCCTCCACAACAACAACACACAGACCCACAGCTCACGCCGAACTACCGCCCAACATCGACCAACTGCGGTATCTCAAAAACACGTCGAGGAAACTGTGGCAAAGGTTCCGCGACCCACGGGATAAAAGAAGGTATCGACAGCTCACCAATGGACTGAGAGGACGCCTGCAAGAGCTCAAGACAAGGCAGTGGGTAACAAAGATGGCACACCTCACCCTCCAGAACAGGGACGCCTGGCAACTGGTGCGCGCCCTCAAGGAGCCGAGGGAACCCAACACAGCGATCAATGGCCCTGCCGGACCATGCTTCCTACCAGTGGCAAAGGCGGAAGTCCTAGCGGAACACTTCGCGGCACAACATGTCGAAGTTCAATACAACCTAACAGAAGCGGAAAGGCAGACGGCCACCAACATCCAGCAGACAGCAGAAGAAATCCTAGCAGCACCACCAGAAGATGAACCCGAGCTTGCCACACCCGGAGAAGTAAGATCAATAGTAAAAAAACTGAGCACCAATAAATCATCAGGCGCAGACCGTATAACAAACATGCACTTGAAGAAATTGCCAACAAAAGGACTAGTCCTACTCACCAGAGTCTTCAATGCATGCATGCTCAAGAGATACTTCCCCGACAGCTGGAAAACTGCCAAGGTGACGGCCATACCGAAACGTGGGAAGGACCAGCGTCACCCGGCAAACTACAGGCCAATAAGCCTACTCCCCTCCGTCTCTAAAGTACTAGAAAGACTAGTACTTAAGCGAATAAACACAAGCCTAGAGGCGCAAAAACAATTCGCAAGGAGCAATTCGGCTTTCAAAGCCGAGTCGGTAGCACTAGCCAACTGCTCCGATTAACTGAAGACGTGTCAAGGGGATTCAGTCTGAAAAACTCGACGGCCGCTGTGTTATTAGACATTGAAAAAGCGTTCGACAAGGTGTGGCTTGCCAACCTTATCACCAAACTAAGAACACAGACGACCATCCGTCACTGTTATGTTCAGCTAATCGGAAGCTACCTTACAATTCGGAAATTCTTTGTCACAATACAAGGACAAAGATCTGGTCTAGCACCCAATCCCAGTGGGTATTCCTCAAGGATCGTCACTTGCACCGGTCCTATTCATCAAATATGTAAATGACGCACCTGTAGCACCATGGGTCAAAATCGCACAATTTGCTGACGACACCACTGTGTACGCTACGGGAAGTAAACATAATGTTATAATCAACAGACTACAGTGGAGCCTACACCTACTCGACAAGTGGTGTCGAGTCAATAAAATCAAAGTTAACCCCACAAAATTTGTCGCAGTATACTTCACATAAAAACGGCCAGTATTAACCAAAAAACTCAAAATTATGGGCCAAGTGCTAGAGTGGATAAAAACATACCAAATATTTAGGCATCACGCTGGACTCCAAACTTCTCTTCCGTGAACACATCCTAGATAGGAGAAGGCAGGGCCTGGCCATAATCCAGAATCTCTTTCCGATACTGTACAGCACGGAATTATCGACTCAAACCAAATTATGTATCTATAAATCCGTTATCCGCCCCTTCATCCTGTACGGATGCCAGGTGTGGGGGACGGCAGCAGACTACAACTTGCTCCACCTACAAAGACTTCAAAACAGGTGCCTCAGGACCATCCTACGTGCACCAAGGTTAACATCAACAGCTCTTATACACAACGAAACTGCCACAGAAACAATACGAACGGAATTCTTTCAACAAACAGAAAAGTTTCATGAAAGAATAGAAAAATTCAGAGAAAGCGACGAGAGGCTCCATACCCTTGGCATCACGATGCCAAGGCACTGGCACTCTCATAGTGTACCATTAAAAAATCATATATCAGCCGGAATAGCACTGATATGATTACAAGAAAACTGTAGGGGTTTTTCACATAAGGTCGTCCCAGACGACCATAGCCATGTTTTCCCCTCAAAGCGCAAATAAAAAAGAATCCCCAAAACAACCCTATCCAATACAAAGTGACACATAGCAGTAGAGCTACTTAGGTAGCAGAACATGCACAAACACGCCGTTGAGGCAGCGACAAAAAAAAAAAAAAAAAAAAAAAAAAAAAAAACTGGAGCAATGGGCCACTCTGTGGCGTATAAAGATCAACGCCAACAAGTCACAGCTGATGATTTTCAGTAGAAGAGGGCAGCCAGCAGGACTCTCCCTGCAACTGTTCGGTGAACAGATACGGCAGCAGTATACAGTGCGCTACCTCGGCCTCACCTTAGACCGCAGACTGACGTGGAAGAATCACTTTGAAGAGGTGAGGAGCAGGGTATATCAGCGATTAGGTGCTCCGTACCCCATCCTGAATGTCAACTCTTCTCTGCCACCACGCTGTAGCATCCGGGTGTACCAGGCGCTCATACGGCCGGTCATCGATTATGCCTGCAGGTGATGCAGAACCAGGCGCTGAAGTGGGCTCTCCACCTCCCGCCCAGCTTCCCGACGGCGGACCTCCACCAGCTGGCTCAGGTCCCCACGCTCAGGGCGAGGATGATAGCCATGGCACAGAAGTTTTTCGCCAAGGCGGCAGAGTGTAGGAATCCGCTGATCAACCAGCTGGGTGATTATGAGACGGAGGGACAGCGCTACAAAAGGCCGAAGTCGATATTCGACCCCGGATAGTGCCAGTGCAAGCGAGTGAGTGAAGCAAGTTCCACCTAAGTGTCTGGGCTGTCTGGAGGGAGATTCAAACCAGTTGAAATATATTTTATATGTGTGAATATACCGTTCAACAAATTGTAGGAATAAGGTAGCCTGTTATGTTTATAATTTAGTGTTATTCTTTCCGTGTTTTGTTTCTGTGTTAGTCTGCAAGTTTTATGATTTCGTGTTATTGTTTCCGTGTCTATTGCTGTGTTAGTCTGTAAGGTTTGTAATTTAGTCTTACTATTAAAGTTTATTTTTTTTTTAATGTAGTCTGTAACATTTGGAATTTCGTGTCAGTGTTATTGTTTCTATGTTTTTGTTTCAAACGTAGTCTGTTATGTTTGGAATCCCATGCCATAGTTTCTGTTTTCTGTTTCAGTCTGTGAGGTGTTATTGTTTCTGTGTTAGACTGTAAAATTTTTGTGGATATTACTGTTATTGTGAAAATTGTGGTAGAGTATGTAATTTGCAGATATGGCTCTGTAATGTACTAGTCGTATTGCTAAATACCAGAAAGAAACACCATGTGCAAAAAAAAAAAAAAAAGGGAAGAAGAGAGAGAGAGAAAAAAAAAACAAAAAAAGATATATATATATGTTAAAAAATTAAAAAATTAAAAAATTTAACAATAAATTTTTAAAAAAATATGTATATATAAAAAGAATGATATAAATCATAATAATAGTAGTAAAAGAAATGTATATATATATATAAAAAAAGATAAAAGGAACTGTAATGAAAGACTAAAAATGTTAAGATGTTATTATTACCTTTGCATAAATGTAATGTTAAACCAAAATTGTTATTAGCTATAAGAACAAAACTGTAAGAAAAAGGGGCAGATGTCACAGCAAGAGTGACAGGCACCTCCACCCATATACAGCTAATCCCACAAAAGGAATTAGGATAAATTTCATGCGCTCGGCTTGCGAGTCAGTCAGTGTCTTGTCCTTGTATGTAAGAGTAAACCTGATGAAGGCAATGATGGCAGTTGCCGAAACGTTGTTAAAAGAAAAAGAACTAAATAAATCAATTAACCGGCAGAAAACCCGAGAGTTATTTATTTCAACAATACGCCGGGAAAAACTAAAATGTCATATTAGATACCTATACGGGGAGGAATTTGTACTTCATACCAAACAATATGAGAAACTGCGCAAAAAGAAGGCCAGACTTATCAGCACTCTGGTCTTTCTATTGAGCTGCAGGGACAATGATGTGTTGCCTCAATTTGTCAGAGTTACGCACCACATAAACAGTAAATGTTCTAAAAGAATTTTACATCGTACTGGCATGGCGCTTTTGCGAGAGCGGATTTGCCATATTCGTTTTGAGCTTGACAAAAATGGGCGGCTCTTAATTTCTATGCACCTACATCTCTCATCTAGATTGTCTGCTTTATCATGGGACTGGGTCGACGCAGTTACCTCTCTTCAGGAGAGCATGGAACGAGAGAAAACCACAACTAGATATATCTCCATATATAATCGCCTTCATGGAGAGCGTAAAGACAATATTCAGTACACAGCAAACCGAACAGTAATTAATCTCTCTGGAGTTGAACTTGATGACGCCACGGTTTCAGTACTGACGAGGAGCTTAAATTACGCCTTGACACCGAAGTCTGTACCCACGAAGGACATGGTCTGTGCAGTGGAAAAAGCTGTACCTAAGCTTCCAGCAGATGCAGCGGAAGAAATACGTCGCGAAACTTGTCGTGTTTTGAAGAAGGCCAAACCACCTAAACCCAACATCACGAGGCTCGAGCGACAAGCATAACGTGAGTTACGTAGTAATGATGACATTGTAGTTATTCATGCAGACAAGGGAAATGCGACAGTTCTTCTATCAACGGAAGAATATGATTTACAATTAAGAGCTTATTACATGACGCTGCATACAAGTCGATTGAAACCGATCCTACAACCAAAGTGGTTATCAAAACTAAAGCCCTTCTCAAGAAATCTGGTTTGCCTGACGTTTTCGAGGAAAACTTCCGTCCTGTGGCCGAGCCATACGACGACGAACATATCAGGAGAGTCAACCGCGAACTGCGCCAATATCTGGCCAGCGACGAAGAGGACGACGAGCAGATAGGCGAGGTTGACGCCAGGGAGATAATAGAGGTGGTGAGGAGGTCGCAGCCCAACAAAGTTCCGGGAAATGACGAAATCAGCAACCTCATTCTGCAGCACCTGCCTCCAGCTGCAGTCCAGAGCCTAGCACACCTCTTCAACAAAATTCTCCGGCGGAAGAAGTACCCAGACGGCTGGAAGGAGGCAGAAGTTGTGGCGATACCCAAGGCTGGGAAGGACCACACCTTCCCACAACACTACAGGCCCGTGTCGCTGCTGCCAGCTGTCTCCAAGGTATTCGAGCGGCTACTCCTGAGGCGACTGATGGTCCATGTAGATAGGCTGCAACTAATCCCCGCAGAGCAGTTCGGCTTCCGCCCAGAACACTCAACAACGCACCAGCTGATGCGAGTGGTGGAAGAAGCGACCGACGCCTTTAACAGACGCCGGTACTGCGGCTTGGTACTACTCGACGTGGCTAAAGCCTTTGATACCGTGTGGCATGTTGGTTTGCTACACAAACTGAAAACAGCCGGCATACCAAAACCCTTCGTACTGCTCATAAGAAGTTACCTGTCTAACAGGAAATTTAGGGTCAAGGTCGAACGCTATTTGTCCACGTTGAGGAAAATCCGAGCAGGGGTGCCACAGGGATCGGTACTGGGGCCGGTGCTATTTATCATTTTCACATCGGATATCCCCAGACCGATATACATCATGTCAGCCTTCTACGCGGATGACACTGCATACTTCACATCATCATGGAGCATACAGGTCATCTGGCAACGCCTACAGGCAGCGCTGGACGAGCTAGAGGAGTGGGCGACCCTGTGGCGGGTGAAGATTAACACCACCAAATCCCAAGCGGTGGTCTTCTGCAGAAGAGGCTTACCACCACGGCTGGGCCTACAACTGTTTGGGGAGCAGATCCCCCAAAAGAATGCCGTACGCTACCTTGGCGTTACCCTGGACCAGCGACTGACGTGGCGGCACCACATCGAGGACGTCAGGAGAAGGGTCAACCAAAGGTTGGGGATCCTGTACCCAATTCTCAATCACAATTCATCGTTGCCTCCACGCTGCGGTGTCCGAGTCTACCAGGCGCTCGTTCGCCCAGTAATCGAGTACGCCAGCCCAGTGTGGGCCTACGCCGCCAAGACCCACATGCGGAAGCTGCAGGTGCTCCAGAACAGAGCTCTGAAGAGAGCACTGCATCTCCCACTGAGATTTCCAACGGCGGACCTGCACCAGCTGGCGCAGGTACCTACACTCCCTGCGAGGATGGCAGCCACGGCGGAGAAATTCTTCACCAAAGCAGCGTCATGCAGGAACCACCTGATCAACGAGTTGGGCGAGTACGACACCGAGGGGCTGAGGCACAAGAGACCAAAATCGATCTTCGATCCAGGTTAGTGCTCAACACAGCGACGAAGAAGTGCACCCCCCCCCCCCCAGTGGCAGAAATCCGTGTGAAACTATCTAGTGCAGTGAGTCAAAGAAAAGAAGTGCACCCCCCCCCTACCGCCTGTAGCAGAAATCCGTGTGAAACTATCTAGTGCAGTGAGTGGAAACCCATGATCCTTGACTACAATCTGTTCCACAACTGTGGACCTAGTATATAAGAATTTTAAAGTACTAATAACCATAAGATAATGTTGCAAACATATAACTCTGACAATGTGTTAAATGTGTTAATCAATTGCACGAAAGCAAAGCCAATGCCTAAAAATGTAATGATAATTATAAACAATTTGTAAAAGCAGGGGAAGATGTCATCAACAGAATGACAGGCACCCCTACTCTAGTCCCGTCAACTCCAGTGGAGTTGACAGTAATTTCGTGTGCTGCTGCTCGCAAGTCAGTCATTCCGAGTTAGTGTTCTGCTCAGTGAAGACGTATGTCGCATCAACTCGTAAAAAGTGAGTGCCACACAGCCGTGACAGGCGGGCAGAGTGCTTCACCACACTCTGCTTTGCCGGCGACTGCTGTGGTACAATTGACGACCGCGCAATGCATTACGGACTCTGCTATGTTTAATATTCGGACCAGTAATGATACGCAGTTGACGGACCGGCAATTCTCAGAGATCGAACCGCGTAATGTGTCTTCCGGTACGCGATCTTTGTCGCTCGACCGAAATAATATCGAGGGATCTAAACCGTTCACCGCGGAGGAGCTGAGACTTAAGTCGTTCTACTCCAGTGCGGAAGGAAAGCGTCAAGTGGCTAATCTATTAACAAAATTTATCTGCAGTAAAAGAGAGGCCAGAAGTGCAAATCAGTGTGACAGTGCGGTGATTCCATTAACCGGCGAAACAAGGAAGCAACACTCGTTATTAGCTCGCGGCGAGGTGACACCGGGTGCCGTGAGTTTGGCCGCGAATACAGCAAAACGTCGAGCGGACTTAGCGATAAGCCCGCCGGTAATAATCCAGAAACAAAGAAGAGCAAGGCTGTCGTCGAATCATCCGCGTCGTGCGATATCGACCATAAGGCCTCATCCGCGCCGTGCGTTAATGTTACCCCAGCCGCGCCGGTTGCAACAAGCGCTGACGGGACCGCATTCCAAGGGCGAGTCCACCCTGAGCTGGAGGGGGTGTCAGAGACGGGACCAGTCCACTCGGCGCCTGAAGCCCGGACAGCTGACGGGCGAGGTGACGGCGCTGCGCCATGGAGGGGAGAGCGGTATTATGGTGGTGCCCAGACACAGGTCAGATGCGACTCAGCCGCAGGCTGAGGCGGTCGCACCCGGAGCTGCTTCCCGGCTCCCGACCCGGGTGAAGGGTGGGAGTGGAGCAGAGGCGGCGCCGAGTAGAAAGGGGGGCCACGTGGTGGCGGACCTCGGTGGCAGTGTGGAAGCTGCGCCTCGACCACAGGCCGAGCAGCAGGCAGCTGGGGCCGTCTCCCGGCCCCGGACCCGGTTCGGGGGCGCGAGTGCAAGGAAGTGGCGCGGGGCACTGGAGGGGCGAGGGCACCACGTCCTAACAGCGGTCCCAAGCGCACACTCGGCCACGGGCCGCAGCGGCCAGCAAGGGAGCGAGATCGAATCTCCCTACCGACAAGAAGGCGGCTGCGACCTGCCCAAAAGGCAAGAAGACCACTGCAACCAGCCAACAACAGCAGCACCTCAAAAGTGAAGCCACGACTTCCATCTCGAAGGATACGAAATGCGAGGAGGGAGGCAGCGAAGGCTGGCAGCAACCCCGAAAAACGGTCAGACCCAAACAGTTGATAAACTCAACTGAGCAAGCGGCAACAGAAAATCCGTTTGGCGCACTGGATGAAGACATACACATAGAGCAACAGCAGCCAACACTACCTGAGGCTCCGACGGGGTACAGTCGTCGTATCCCTCCAATCATAGTCCACTATGAAGGAAGCGTGCATATCCTTGGACAAGAATTGGAGGCATTCTGCGAGGCCGCGTTTGACTTCAAGCCTATGGAAAATGGGCTACAGATCAAGCTAAGAACAGTCAAGGACTATAAACAAACCACCACATACCTACTGGGGGAAGGGATACAGTATTTTACGTACTCACTAGCGTCTGAAAAGAAAGTGCAGCTTGTGGTCAGGGGACTGCCACTGTGGATGCCCCCAGCGGATGTGAAGAATGCTTTGGAGGCAGGCGGCTACACCATAGAAGCAACAGAACAACTAAGGGCACCCGCCAATCCAACGAGAAACCTACCTGAGCGCCCCATACCACTCTTCATGGTGACTCTAATGGACACTGCTGAAAACAGGTCCATACTAGACATTAATCGTCTTCTTAACATGAATGTGACGATAGAGAAAAAGCGGAAAACTAATGCCCCACTGCAATGTTTCCGCTGCCAAGCGTTCGGGCATATCAGTCGGCACTGCAGGCTGCAGGTGGCATGCGTGAGATGCAGTGGACAACACTCATCGAAGGAGTGCCACCTCGTCAAAGGAGTTGGGCAGCCAACCTGTGCGAATTGCAAAGGCCCCCACGTAGCCTCGTACAGGGGTTGTCCGAAATATCAAGAGGAGAGGAAAAGGCAGGCTGGAAAAACTACCAGCAAGAACAACAACAATCAGAGAGATCAACCTAGTCCAGCGAATCCTAATCCACCACAAGCTAATACCAACCAACCGCCAAACAACTCAGAGGCAGAACCCAACAATGAGGTCAACTCCCCGACCTCGGAAGAAACAACAGCACTGGCAGAAATGAGGATCCTGATCAGCCAGCTAAACGACGTAGTGAAGGGGCTCGGCACCATCACAACTCAACTTAGAGACGTTGTAATGGCAGCGCTGCAGACTTCCAAAACACAATCCACCGCAGGTCACCAAAACCAAGATGGCTGCTAGACCACTGGAAGGCCTCAGGATCTGCGCATGGAATGCGAACGGCCTGCACAAGCAGCGCAACGAGCTCCAAACGTTTATGTTGGAGTTTGGAATCGACATCTGTCTGGTCAGTGAAACTCATCTCAAGCAGGGCATCAGGGTCTCAGTCCCAAACTACCTGTGCTATCGCCGGGACAGACCAACGGCTGGAGGCGGAGTTGCGGTGTATATTAAGAAGTCCATTAAGCATCACACCACAGCTCTTCCAAACTTCGCCAGCATAGAAGCAGCAGCAATAGTGGCAGCAACGACAGCAGGACCAGTAACAGTAATTGCGGCTTACCATCCACCAGGAACAACTCTTTCCGCTGCAGACGTGGCAGCCCTGAACACCATCCCAGGGAAAATCATACTAGGAGGGGACCTGAATGCCAAACATACAGATTGGCACAGCAGGACATCCAACCCAAGTGGAAGGGTACTCCAGAGAGAGAGTCAACGAAGAGGCTTTGCTGTCTGGGGCCCTGAGAAGCCAACACACTTCCCAGCTAATGAGAGATGCAGGCCAGACTGTTCTCGATATCTTTGTAACAAGAGATGTCCCAGCCAGGCCATATCTCCAGTCGGTCCCGCAGCTCTCTTCTGACCATAATCCCGTACTGTCAGACTGGGAGGTGGAGGGAGACAGGGAAGAAAACGGCGGCAAGAACTACGCCAAAACAAACTGGGATCAGTTCAGAGACGAACTCCAGCAGCAAATGGAGGAACAACTGCAGCACCCAGTACTAGATCCAGATGAAGCCGCAAGTCGCTGGTCAGAAGACACGCTAAATGCTGCCGACAACGCTGCTCCTCAGAAGAGGAAATTCCAGGTCCGGCAACTCCCCGCCGAACTGCTAGAGCTTATAAAGGAGAAAAACAGGGTCAGGAAGAGCTGGCAGCAAACGAGGGATAGAGTTTACAAGTCGCTCCTTAACAAACTTCAACGCGAGCTGAAGGTGAAGCTTGAAACCTATCGGAACCAGCAATGGGATGACCGAGTGGCTCAGTTACGAGTGGAAGACGGGACAGCGTGGAAGCAAACCCGTCAGTTCACAAGAGCCAGAAACCGCACACCGGCGTTGCACAGCGCGCAGGGCCTCGTCTACACGGCAGAAGACAAAGCCAATGCGCTGGCGGACGTGTTTGAAGAGAACTTCCGACCAGTAGCTGAGCCATACGACGACGACCATATTGAAGACGTACACCAACAGCTGCGCCGCTACTGGGCCACAAACGAAGGCGTGGAAGACGAAATAGGGGAGGTCGACACGCAGGAAGTAGAGGAGATGCTACGGAAGACTCAGGTGAAGAAGGCTCCAGGCTGCGATGGGGTAAATAACCTCATGCTACGGCAACTACCACCCGCAGCAGTAGAGCGTCTGGCCCAGATCTTCAACAACATTTTGAGAAGGCGCAAGTTCCCTGCTGCCTGGAAGCAGGCAGACATAGTCGCTCTCCCAAAACCGGGCAAGGACCAGACGTTTCCGCAGAACTACAGGCCCGTTTCACTGCTACCGGCAGTCTCGAAGACCTTCGAGAGACTACTGCTTCGACGGCTGATGGTACACGTAAACCGACTGCAGATCATCCCGGACGAACAGTTTGGTTTTCGTCCAAAACACTGCACCACTCACCAGCTGTTGAGGGTGGCGGAGGAAGCAACGGATGCCTTCAACCGCAGACGACACTGCGGAATGGTGCTGCTAGATGTCGCAAAGGCCTTCGACACCGTGTGGCACGAGGGACTCCTGCTGAAACTAAAAGCGGTAGGAATACCAAGGCCATATATTGAGTTAATACGCAGCTACCTCAGGAGGAGGTCCTTCAGAGTCAGAGTGGAGAAGTCGTGGTCATCGAGGAGACGAGTGAGGGCGGGAGTGCCGCAGGGGTCGGTACTGGGTCCGATCCTCTTCATCATTTTTGCTGCGGACATCCCCAGGCCGATCGACGTCTACTCGGCGTTCTACGCCGATGACACGGCCTACTTCACCTCCTCATGGAGCCCACTGGTAATCGCAAGAAGACTACAAGCAGCTCTAGACCAGCTTCGAGGAGTGGGCAACTCTCTGGAGGGTCAAGATCAACCCCACAAAGTCACAGGCAATATTACTCAGCCGAAGAGGGACTCCGAGACAACTGGGCCTGACGCTGTTCGGGGAACCAATTCCGCAGAAGACCACAGTGCGCTACCTGGGCGTCACGATCGACCAACGACTGACCTGGAAGCAGCACGTGGACGATGTATGCAGCAGAGTAAACAGGCGACTGGGAGCATTATACCCGGTGCTGAACCATGCCTCGTCCCTGCCACCACGCTGTGGAGTTCACGTGTACCAGGCGCTCGTGAGGCCCATCATGGAATATGCAAGCCCAGTATGGGCTTATGCTGCCAAAACACACCTGAAAAAGCTCCAGGTGCTGCAAAACCGCTCCCTAAAGCGCGCGCTTCACCTTCCACTGGCGTTCCCGACAGCAGACCTTCACCAGATGTCCCAGTGTCCGAGGTTGATGACGAGGATGGTGGCTGCTGCGCACAAATTCTACGAAACTGCGGCAACATCCAGAAACATACTGGTAAGCGGACTGGGAGACTACGACCAAGAAGGACTGCGCCATGATAGACCGAAGGCAATCTTGAACAGGTAGCAGCATGGAAGATGCGGAATGGCCAAGACGCAAAGCATGGGTAAAGTGAACCAAAAATATATATGAATAAAGAAACCAGTGTTAAAGACTCCAGTGTAAATAAACCATAAGACAAACTAACCTGTAAAATCATTAGGGCAAATAGAAGTTAAGAAATCAAAAAATGCTATGAAAACTCTAAACCGAAGATAAATGTAGGGGTATATGTCGCCAACAGGGTGACAGGCACCTCTCCCCAATCACAGCCAACGCCTCCGGCGTTGGCAGCAATGTTGCTCTCCTGCCTGTCGCAAGTCATTCAGTGTCTTGCACTTGTATGTAAGAGTAAACCTGATTAAGGCAATGATGGCAGTTGCCGAAACGTTTTTAAAAGAAAAAGAACTAAATAAATCCATTAACCGGCAGAAAACCCGAGAGTTATTTATTTCAACAATACGCCGGGAAAAACTAAAATGTCATATCAGCTTATGAGTTGTTGGTAATATAATTGAAATTGTTAATAGGTGTGTGTACTGTTTCACATAAATACCATCTAACATGATATAATATGTAGTCATAAATTACAGTGGTAATTGGTTGGTAAGAAAATAACTGGTTATTAGATGCTGGTAACAAGTGAATACACTGTTCCACATAATAAGTATTAATTAACTCGGGATTGTATGTGTAGATTACAGGAGATATTGGTTATACTAATGGGTTGTAGCTAACTTGTCAATATGTAATAATATTATCAATTACATAGTAATATTGACATTAAAAATAAGTGTATGTACTGTTACACATCCCCGAGATTATTCTCACATGGGATCAAAGTGAACATAGCTATCTAACTATCCAATGGCTTCCTCAACTCTTTAGTCCACACCAAATCACCAACCTTCAACAGTATCTCCATTTCGACAGTTGCCACCCATACCATTCCAAACGTTCCGTCCCTTACAGTCTAGGAGTTCGAGATAGTCACATTTGCTCCTAGAAACAGTCCCTCATGGATTATTCAAACAGTATTTCACAAGCATTGATTTCTCACAACTACCCTCCAGCTTTGGTGAACAAACAGCTTTCATGGGCAACATTACAACCTACTCAGCCCATCAATCATCCGAAACCCACAAAAACCAAACACCATCCAGTCTTGGTCACACAATACTACACTGGCCTTGAATCAGTTAACAGAATACTCCAGCAAGGCTATGATTTCCTACAAACCTGCGCTGAAATGAGATCCATTCTTCCTAAAATCCTCCCTGCCTCTCCTATAACTTGTTTCAGCAGACCTCCAAACCTCAGCGAGTGTCTAGTCCATGAACATAGCCTTCATCATCTCAACAGTCAGCCCCAAGGCTCTTTCCCATGCAACAGACCCACTGCAAGGTGTGCGACATACACCATGCCCCCACCACTTTCACCAACTCTGTCACAGGGTAATATCATAGGACACACCACCTGTGAAACTTTTCATGTAATTTACTAGTTAACATGCAACCACTGCCTGGCTTCATATATACTTTTGACCACAAATCGAGTTTCCATAAGAATAAATGTCCACTGACAGACAGTGTTTACATGGAACACAAAGCACCCAGTTGCTGCCCAGGCCATCACCCATGACTCGAATAATTTCAACTCGTTTCACAGTCTGTGCTATCAGAGTCCTCCCAAGTAGCAGCAGCTCCTCTGAACTCAGAAGGTGGGTACTTGCCTACCAGTACAAATTGGGCACAAGGCAACCACCTGGTCTGAACTACAGATAATACCCGATCATTATTTTTACTTTTGTTAACAATTTTTTAATGCTCTCTTTGCCTCCATCCCCACTACCTATACTGAACCACCACTAACCTAAGGTGATGTTTACTTCATACAGTCTTTGTTTAAATGTTTAAAAATTATTATTATTGTATTATTTTTAATATATATATATACTTAAATCTAAATATGAAATCAATATATATATATTTCATATTTAGATTTAAGTATATTTTTCTCTTCCCGCCGACCAGAGATCAATTTGGATATTTATCTATGCTTGTATTAGCTCTGAATCACTGCCCCCACTTTTCCTCTGTTTCAATTTGTCCCCACCATTTTCCTGGCCAACAGTCTTTCTGTGAGAGACAGTCACCAACCTCCCATAATGTTCTCCTGTTGACAAAGGGCTCGTACCGAAAATTTCTTTAACAGTTATTTTTGTCTTTTCTGTGTGTTCGCGCCTCACATCCATCATCTAAAGGTAAGTGGTGGCTCATTTCCCTATACTAATTTAATTCCTTTTTGCTACTTAGCACCTTTGATTTAATTGTTTACTATATATATATATATTGTGTGGATTGTAACGGACCATGATGATTTGTTTTCTGGTCTCGCTTTATACAAAATAGGCATTATTCTAGCATGATGCTTATATATATATTTAAATGTAGCAACATCTGTACATCTGCATTTTCACCATTTTGTATTAATGAATTCCAGATTACTATACAAAATCATAAAAGAATAATGTAATTTTACTGTCCATCAAACAGTTGTAAACACAATCATAATGATAGAAAACAAGTTATAATCTTCTTTGAATGTATCAGGTTTACAGTTAAATCACAATGAAAAGTATAAGTAGAAGAAATATGCAGTTATTTCTTTACTTAACTAGATATTACAAATACTGGGAAACTAAGGTAATGTACAGCACATTTTATTTTAACACAAATTTTAAGAATTCTGTAACACGTCTCCTCCCTTTCATTGGATATAGATTAGCTTCATGTTATTGCAGGTCAGAGATGAGAATGGGTGGTGCAGCAATATATGTAAGAGAAAATACTGAGACAAAATCGTTAGATGTAAGTAAATACTGTATAGAACAACATTTTGAATGTTGTGCAATACAGTTAGAATTAGAAAACAAATATCGTATAGTGCTGACAGTTTATAGGGCTCCCACAGGAGACTTCAGTAAATTTTGTAATAAACTTTAAGCGGTTCTAATAAATTCATCACGAACTAAAAGGGAAATTATCCTCTGTGGAGACTTCAACTTAAATTTTGCTGGAGAATGTAACCAGACAGATTATCTTCTAGGAATGCTTACATCATTCAATCTCTATCAAAATATAATTTCCCAACTAGAACACAAAAAGATAGTAGTACCATTATTGATAACATTTTTGTAGAGCACATAGATTAGGAATAGATGGAACAGTTCCAATAGAAAATGGTTTGTCAGACCATAATGCCCAAATAATTACTTTGGATGTTGTGGGAAATGAAAATAACAAAAAGAAAGGATTTGTCAGAGTTAGGCCATTAAAGAACAATTCAATAAAAACATTAAATGATGAACTTCTCAATGAGAACTGGAGCACTGTTTATAAATTAAAAATGGTAAACAATAAATTCAATTACTTTCACCAAAGGTTTTTGGAAATTTACAAAAGGTGTCTCCCTGCAATTGGTCAAAAATTAGTAAACAAAAATTGGTTTACAGTTGGTGTTAAAACATCTTGCAGACATAAAAGAGAATTATATTTAAAAGTTAGAAATACTGGTAATATGCTTCTCAGACAACATTACAAAACTTACTGTAGAATTATAACCGAAGTAATAAAAGAATCTAAACGTTTGGCCATAAATGATGAGATTAGTAGTTCAGATAATAAGATAAAAAGTGTTTGGAACATTATTAACCCTTTCCTCCCTGACGGTACTTATAAGTACCACTGTATTTACCACCATATAATTCGACAATATCAGTTTCCACTGCATTGTTAAGCCTGTTGATGTATTGTTGTATGATTAAGTCAGACAATGAAAACATTTATTTTTAAATTCTGCGTGAAATTGCCGAGAAATTAATTTTCTAAGTTGGGTCTTGACAGCATACTGACCAAAGTAACAAGTGGTACATTAAAATGAATTTTTAGATGATAATTTACTTGGTTCGTGTCAATTTCTGTTATTATTTTTTTAGTTTGAAATTTTAACCATATATTTTTTACCTATAAAATATGTTTTTCTGGATTCTTTACTAAATAATCTAGAAAAACCAACGTGGACTTATCAGGGAGTTCTGGGTAGTTTTATACAGATTATTGGTCAATAGATTTAGCAAGTATACAATTGGTTTTATCATTGTTTTAGATATTTTCAAATTGATATTTTTATGAAATACGCTCTGATTGAAGCTCTTCTCTTAGAAGTTTATAATTTATCAACTCTTCTCTTAGAAGTTCATAATTTATCAAGGCATAAATGAAGAAATGACTGGAATGTTCTCATATTACTCATTAGGTCAAAGAGTGGTCTTCGAATTGACTGAAAAAAATGGAGCAACGACGATGTTATCTAGTATTATCATTATTTTTCATCAGTTTCATTATTAAAAAACCGAAACAACTTTTGTTTGTGGGAGAATCAGACCCTACTGCAAGGGACTTTCTAACAATCTCCTGATGGAAAACTAAAAAGAGGAGATTGTGACAATGAATTTACAAACCCAGGTATTTGCTACTGGAAATTGAAGGATAAAAAGGTCATACATTTAGTATCAAATTTTCATGGCAGCGGTGAAACTCCACTACACTGATTGGGGTCAATGGCAACTTCAACAGATGGGCCCTCTCTCGGGTTGGATTGGTGACCTGGTGGATCTTGGACCAGAGGGCCTCTCTGGCCGGTCATCGGAGGCCACCTCCGGCAGTAGGTCCCGTAGCATTTTGCCCATACTGCCACCCTGTTGTTACACCACTAGTTATATGCAAAGAAAAAGATGGATTGAATTCGACAATTTCATGCTCTGGAGTCGTCAAGGACTACAATACCTTCATGTGTGGGGTTGATACTGCTGATCAGCTGATGACTTTGTGCAATGCTGACAGAAGATTACCGAAATCATGGTAAAGATTGTTTTTGGGAATTCTGGATGTTGAATTTGTCAATGCCTATAACATAAATGGTCTGATATTTGAAAAAAAAAAGTCTGCAAAAATTTTTAGAAGATCCTTTGCACAAGGTATGATGACTATGAAGGATATTGGTAAGAATAAAAGGTCATCTATATATATTTCACCAACCCCTCATCCATTTAAACAACACAAGTCATTCCACAAGATGTAAGATTGGGAAACAGAGGTCTACACTGTCCCTAAATTGTAAAAATCAGATGAAGATGTGAAGTATGTAGAATGAAGAAAATACAGTCAAAACATCATTCCAAATGTTGCACTACAATGTCTTTTGTGTATGAATGAGCAAACATGAGGCAAACATTTCATACCAATATGAACATAATTGATTTCAATTGCTATTGCTGTACATCCTGTGATACACAAAGTCCCTGATGGTACTTATAAGTACCGGCTTAGTAATTAGCACTTAGAGTTAATTTCCTTTTTTTTCCAATAGCCGGTAGGAAAGGGTTAAAAGAGAAACAACTGTTTCATCCCTTGAACATAAACCTATATCTATAAGTGTTAATGATTAACTTGTAAATGACCCCTCTTATGTAGGAAGTGCTTTCAATAACTACTTCTTAACAGTTGCTGAAAAAATAAAAGGAAAATATATTGGGAATATGGATGCTATAGCAATCCTTAAATCCTTGTCACCAAAAACAGCACCTATGTCTCTATTTCCGACCAGCCAAAATGAAATTGAATAAATTATTAAATCCCTAAAAAATAAAATGTCATTTGGTTTTGATGAGGTTTCAACCGATGTAGTGAAACAATGTACTGCCAGCATTAGTAGAGTTATTAATCATATTTGTAATAGTTCTTTTGAAGGAAGTATCTTCCCTGACTCACTCAAGAAGTCAATAATCAAACTGCTTTATAAAAAGGGTGATACCTCAAAGACTGAGAATTACAGACCCATTTCACTTCTACCAGCATTTTCAAAAATCTTTGAAAAAGCAATGTACAGAAGGTTGTAAGCACATCTACAAAAGAATGACCTACTCAGTAAAGTACAGTTTGGTTTTAGACAAGGCGTCTCAACAGATTCAACAATTTTTGCTTTTGTAAACATCATACTGGAATCAATGCATAAAAAATTAAATTCCCTAGGTATATTCTGTGATCTTGCTAAGGCTTTTGACTGTGTTGATCATGAGATTCTACTAGGTAAATTAGACCACTATGGAGTAAGTGGTAAGCCAGGACCTTTGTTTAAATCATAACTGGAAAATAGAAAGCAATGTGTATCACTGAAAGTTGCTAATACAGGAGATGTTATAAACTCAGAATGGGGTTTAGTTAAATGTAGTGTGCCTCAGGATTCAATTCTTGGCCCTCTGCTGTTCTTAATATATATAAATGATCTCCCACATATACTAGGTGATAATGAATCCGTGGTGCTCTTTGCAGATGATACTAGCATATCGTTGAAAGACCCATCAGCACAAAACCTCGAAAACACAGCAAATGATGCTATAAAGAAAATTAACAGGTGGTTTAATGCCAACAAACTAATACTTAATGTAGAAAAGACACAGTTACTTCAGTTTGTTACAAAAAATAAAACAAAGGACAGCTATAATGTGATATCAGAAGGAAAAGCAATCAATGAAAGCAGTTTCACAAAATTCCTGGGTGTATGTATAGATAACAAATTGAACTGGAAACAGCATATTCAACAACTTCTTAAAAAAACTGAATTCTGCAACATTTTCACTAAGGGTAATATCTAGAATAGCTAATATAGAAACCAGATAGTTAGTATATTTTCATTCCCGGCTCACTTATGGCATCTCATTCTGGGGAAACTCATCACATGCACCGAGGGTATTTAAATTGCAAAAGCGTGCTATAAGAACTATTTGTGGAGCAAGCTCACAGACTATGATTAATAGACTTTCGGGTTTTGCCGCGTTGTTTATTTCCTTACCTAAGCTTTCGGCTGGTATCCTCCAGCCTTCATCAGAGATACTGTTTATGTTGGCATAGCAACGAGCGCCAAGCATCGCAGAGTAAGAGGCCGCTATCTTCGTTGATGTTGTTGGTGTTTTTTTAAATTTCTGCTGCCTATTTCACCCATCGGGGCCACCACTGGTCTTCTCTCCACAGTAGCCTCGTTTCTTGAAATTTTACTTCATGCCCGGTATTAATAGCATGGCGGACTACGGCGGATTTGTCACTGTTATTATATTTGTAGTGGCGGATATGTTCTTTAAGTCTTTCCGCCACAGTGCGACCTGTCTCGCCGATATAAACACTGTCACAACTGCAGGGGATTTCGTAAACACCCATAAGCTGGTGTGGGTGTAATTTGTCTTTTACCTTTGTCAGTGACTGACCAAGTTTGCAGTTAGCCTTATATACTATTCGCACCTCCACCTGCTTTAACAATTTCCGAATCCGGTCTGTGATGCCCTGTATGTATGGGAGACAGGCGAATTTTGTTGGCACATTAATATCATGGGATAAGTTGACGTCTCCCATAGGTTTTTTGGGTCTTAAAACCCTCCTGATCTCAGATTCACTATAGCCGTTGGCTTGGAATATTTTTGTAAGTGTCTCCATTTCTTCATTCAGACTTTCCGAGTCACATACTGTCTTAGCTCTTAAGTTGAGTGATGTCAATACGCCTCTCTTCATTGCCGGATCATGGTGCGACATGGCGTGCAGATACCTATTAGTGTGGGTCGCCTTGCGATACACAGTGTGACCCAAACTTCCATCGCCTCGCTTGTGAACAAGGACATCGAGAAATGGCAGTTGTCCATTTTCTTCCACAACTTTAGTGAACTGAATTCTTGGGTGGGCACTATTCAGGTGGTTTAAGAACTCTTGCAAACTCTCCTTACCGTGAGGCCAGATAACAAAAGTGTCATCAACGTAACGGATCCACTTTGTAGGTTTTAGGCGCGCGTTGTTAAGCACCTTCATCTCAAATGATTCCATGAAAATATTGGCGGCTACAGGTGAAAGTGGCGAGCCCATTGCCGCACCTTCAACTTGAGCATAAAGTTGACCACCGTACTGGAACACAGTTGACTTAAGGCAGAACTCTGTCAGGTCAGCCCACTCAGTAGACTTTCCTTGTGCAAGAAGTTTAGCACGTATTACAGCAATGGCTTCGTCTACTGGCACATTAGTGAATAATGAGACAATATCGAAACTCACCATGACATCAGTCTTCTCTAGCGTCAGATCATCAATAATTTGTATAAAGTGAGCTGAGTTCTTTACAGCTGATCTGATATCTTCCGTGAGATGTTTCAGTTTATTGGCAACATACCGCGCAAGTGGATGAGTAGGTGAGTTGACCGCGCTCACAATCGGACATAAGGGAACCTCTTCTTTGTGCACTTTGGGCAATCCATAGAACCTAGGCATCATGCAATTGTTTCTTTTTAGGTTTTTCTTGTCCTCCTGCTCAATCGCTTTGGAGGTGTTAACTCTTCGGGCCACCTCTGTCCTAATCTTCTGTAGTGGGTTTCTGCTTAATGGTTTGTAGGTCTTGTCTGCCAGCAAGTTCGTAATCTTATTGTGGTAGTCCAGTGCTTTCATTATTACGGTTGCACACCCCTTGTCAGCTGGGAGAACCACAATATCATCACGTTGCCGTAATACCCGCAAGGCTGATCTTTCTTCGCTAGATAGATTGCTGCGTGGTAGTTTTGCGTGGGCAAGAATGCGAGCTGTCTCCTGTCGGATGTTATTTGCCTGATCGGGTTCTAACCCCACAATGGCACTCTCAACGCCCGCTATGATATCTAAAGTTGGCAAATGTGCGGGTACCAGGGCAAAATTAAGACCTTTCGATAGCAAAGATATTGTTGCTTTATCTAGTTAAAAATCATATCGTTTTAAAGATTTAAGGTCTCCAGATAGGTAAAATCATAAATTAAGAAAGAATTTTTTGGAATTTGGTGCTTAAAGTGGTAGCGCGTATGAGAATTTTCAGAGCCAAGTCCCTAGATTCAGCAACGGATATCACAGATGTCAATAAACTTTTTTTATTCAATAAGTAGTTTTTCGGATAGTTTTTTTTTTTTTTTTCTGTTACGGAAACACTGTCATTTTGCTACACAATCTCAATGTAATTTATTCGCACAGCAACAAATGTTTCAGAGATGTTGATATGTTATGTGCATTTTGTTCAGGTTGGTTTTATTCTGGTAAGGTCAGTGACAGTTTGTCATAAATACAGAGGGGTTTTAAAATTTCCTAACTGTTTCGTAATATGTTGGGAGTATTTTGATGCATACCTATTACACTACAAGAGAAAAAAAAAAAATGCTACCAAAGAACGGTTCTACTTTTCATTATATTACAAGCATTCAACCTCACTATTCGTCGCATTTTATTCGCGAAATTTTCGCACGGGTCGTCTAGTCTATCTATAATTCTGTTTTATGTCTCATTTGTTTGGAATGTTACCATTCTGTAGTATAATTTTAACAATCAATTACTAGGGTGAAATTATGTTTTGGTGGATTAAAAATAAAATTAATAATAATTAATATTAAATTAAAAAAGTATAAAAGATTTAAAAATCAAGTATTTTATTGAAACATAACATTCAGTCTATGCTATTATTTGTACGAGATATCTCACCTCCTTATAATTAAGCTATTGGGTTTCTGGTAACATCAAGTATCTGTCTAAAATTAATAGTCAAAAGCAAAATGATAATGAGAATTTTGTTAATATTCCATATTATCATCGAGCCATGAATTATAGCAGTATTTCTGATGCTATGAAAATTCATGACATTGCTTTAAATAATGCAAATCATTCCCATGTCACTTATTACAATCAATTTTTATAGCATCGAGAAATAAGAAAATATACCAACATCTTAATTAATCCCAAATTTCTTAATAATCTGGTGCTGTATTTGCTAATCAACACTGAAATCTCAATTGTGCCTGAGGGATGATGTTATAACATTGTAATCTCAATACTAACTTTGAAAAGTATGAAAACAATCTGAAGCACAAAATGCATAATTATTTCAGCTTGAACACAACATGAAAATAATTTATACACCGATACATAAATACACATAAAAATATAATAATCATAAATGGCAATCAATAAGTTTTTGCTATAACTCAAATCAAAATATTGTATTTACCAAATTTCTGTACACCATGCTAGTTATAAGAGAGGGGGAAAAAGTGATGAAAATCTTTATATAGTTGTTAGGAATTCTCTTGGGTTCTTGATGTTCAATAACATTTGACTATCAGTTGTGTACTCATCATCACGTTGAACTGATACTGTTGAACATCAATGAGACTACCTGGCAGAATTTCTGGAAATTCTATAATGGAGATCTATCAGGAATTATCCAAGAAGATACTTATCATGATATAATTTTCGTAAAGGATATATTTTGATCATATTTAATAAAAATATGAAAATAATTTTTTATAAAACTCAAATTTTTATTTTGCTGTCGAGCTTCTTTTGTTTCCTTTGAGTTTCTAATAAATTTATAACACCAATTCTACCCAGGGTTCATATTAGTGATAAAATGGTCTGGGCAGAAATAAGACAGTTCTTCATGTGTTACATATAACATGCTTATACTAACAATCATCATAATTTTCCTGCATAATGGGCAGTGTAATTGTCACACCTAAACGTTTTTACCTAAGCTGTTTTGTTTGCTGCACCACTGATTTTCTTCATGTCCAAATCTTTATTCGAGGGATCACATTTTTTTTGGCGAATCGCTAGAATAATCCTGAATTCACCAATGGGGAATTAAAATATAACCAATAATCATACAACTCAATTTCACACATCACAGACACTTGCAACTATATTATTTATCTGTTCTAATAAATCTTTTTCTCAGTCCATGGCATCATAATGATTACTCATATTACTGTCACTGCTATCATCAGTTTCTGATGATATCTTGTTTTCTGGCCATCTGATTTCATAATCACCTTGTGAGCTGAAAAATATAAAAACAAATCTGTTATACATTACTTTTATTTTCATTTGCTCCAACAAATTAAAGAAAACTTTCTGTGTGACAAAATAAGCAAATAAATAAAATAGCTAACAAAATGACCATAAATATCTAAAATAGTCAGGATAATTCCTCGAACAGATCAAAAAACTCAAATGGAGAATTGTTGCTCAGTAAATACTTTCTACATATATATTCACTGCTGAACTGACAAGAACAAAATATAATGTTTAATTAATATTCCAATGTCTGATTTACTTTTTCCAATTAATACACTTTATACAATAAGTCATAATCATCATCAATTTTTCACTCAAAGGACAGGGCTTGGTAATGATCAAGACTATCCCATAATCTACTTTCTTGCCACCACTTCTCTCCCACTCTGGACTCTCACTAGCCACGTGTTTTGTACTTCAAGTTATATATTACCTCTCAATCTGTTCCCAGTTACTGATTTCGCAAAATATACATTAAATACACTGTTTTGCACCATTCTCATCATATGGGAAAACAAGTCAGTCTTAATACTCCTAAGGTGCCTAGAATGCTATTTTTTAGTTCTCTTTAAAACTGGACTGATTGTTGTCTTATCTGTTACGGAGCGTGGTGGGTGAACAGTTAACGTTCTGACCTCACATTCAGGAGAATGTGGGTTTAAGTGGGAAAAGGAACGGTAAGGAATTAAGCCATGGCATTTTGGAGGAAGCATCCTGGCATTTGCCTGGAGTGACTAGGGAAATCATGGAAAACCCAAAACTGGATGCCTGGATGGGGATTCAAACCAGTGTCCTCCCGAATGTGAAGCCAAGGCATTACCGCTCACCCACTATGCTTGGTAGGTGGCTAAAGATGGGTTTCTGAAAAATATTGTTGGTACTGGGGGACCACTGACGGCTGCATTTAAAAATTTCTATGGCTATGTTAAAAAACTGAGTGGAATGGAGGATGTTGAGACGGTTGAAGATAAGGACAGAGAAGAAGTTACTAAGGATTTGAAAAAGACAGTTTTTCCAAGTAACATGTTTAGTGACACCATTAGAGATCATGATTCTGGAATGAGAGGCTGTAAATTGGAGAATGATCTTATCTACCCAATTAGAAATGAGTATACTGAGAAATTTGAAATTCAGCTAGTAGATATCAAGAAGGAACTAAGAACGCCAAAAAACTATATAGGGGCCAGTGCATATGATATTGCTTTGGATGTGTTAAAGATAACATTGTACCTTATCTTGAAATGCTATTTAAATAGAGTCTGGATACTTTCTGCAAATTAACCACATCAGAAAAGTCTGTGAGGTCTGAGTGGTTTTCAAGTTGATTTTTTTTTTTACTTATGGCTTTATGCCTTGTAGACAGCTAAGGTCATTAGAGGCGGGATGGGACTGGGGACAAGGAATGGGAAGTAATTTGGTAATGGCCTTTTTGAAGGAAGCATCCCAGCATTCGCCTGGAGTGATTTTGGGAAACCATGGAAAACCCAAATCTGGATGCCCAGAAGGGGATTTGAACTGGCGTCCTCCCGAATGCGAGGCCAGATTGTTAACCACTCACCCACCACGCTTGGTTTTCAAGTTGACAACATGGCTTTAGGTAAGGATATTCTTGCTAATTTCAGTTAGTAGGATATTTTGATGGCATAATATTTTTTGGGGTGAAATATACAATGAAGGCTAAATTGATAGTGTAGTGCTAGATCTTTCATAAGCTTTTCCTACAGAGCCATAAAATTGGTTCTAAATAAGGCAAAACTTATCAAAGTGAACGATAAAGTAATTTCCTGGGTAGATGAATTCTTAAAATGTAGAAAGCAAAAAGTCAGTGTAGGAAATGCAGTATCAAAATAAGTGGAAGTGAAAATGGGAGTGCCACAGGGTAGTGTACTGGGACCATTGTTATTTGTTAGTCTAATGAATGATTGTTTTAATGGCTTACTATCAGGCATTAGGTTGGTTGCAGATGTCATAACGTTATAAATTAGGATCAAAATGGGAGAAGACTGAACAGCTGCAGGGTGATTTGGACAGAGTGGTGAATCAATATAGGATGAAGATAAATTCAAAGAATATTCAGCTTATTAGGTACACAGATATTGCTTATTGAGGACCTGAAATATAAAGACTCAGCCATAACATTTGACAACAAATTCAACTGGGCAGGACACACTAGACAGGTAATAGAAAAAGGGTTCAAAATCCTCCATTTGTTGGAGAGAGTGATCAGAGGATGTACCAGAGAAGTATGGGAATTAGGTTACAAAACTCTGGTCAGCTCTTTGCTTGAATATGGTAGTATGGGACCCACATTTTTCCTATAAAATAAAGGAGTCGGAAAAGGTGCTAAGAAGGGCTGCTAGATTTGTCTCTTTAAACTGCTGCAGGACACAATCAGAAACTGATATTATAAAGGATCCGAAATGGGATTCGTTGCAATACAGGAGGAAGGTGAAGACAGTCATGGGAGGATAGTGGTGATGAGGCTTGTAAAGATATTGGTGGAAAAGTAATGTGCATGGAAGGGAAAAGATGACCATGACCACAAACTGACACTTGATTTTAGGCATAAGGGTGTGGGAAAATTTTCTTTCATAGGAAGAGTGGTGACCAAGAAAAATGATGAATAATTTGCTTCAAAAGTCCGGCTCTACTTTTCATTATATTACAAACATTCAACCTCACTATTCATCGTATTTTATTCGCAAAATTTTTGCATGGGTCATCTAGTCACAATTAAATCAAATTAATTCTATTAAATTAAGACACAATATTTCAGGCTATGCTCTTCTTAAGGACAATAGAAACATGTGACCAAGCGACATGGGCACCCATGATCAACTCTGCAACATGATTGGTGGTTTTGACCATTGTAGTTGGTGTGGAAGCTACAAATAAGAGGAGTAGTGGACAAATGTAGCTGTATGTGTGGAAATGAGAGCACTCCAGAACATGTTGTATGGGAATGTGTTTCAACAGCAGAACATAGAGCACGATACTAACAAATATAAGGCAGGCAAATTTTTCACATACTGAGTGACCAGGAATTGTGGTGCTCTCTTGCAACCTGGCCTCTCAAACAGCCAAATAAAGGTTCTTGGCACAAATTGATATATGATGCTATTAACTAATACTTCCCTTTTCTTTTTATCCACTCACAATTTTTATATATACATATTGATAATCTTACTTTAAGATTAATAACAAATCATTAATCATTTTAGCAGTTTAATGAACATATAAAACAAGAAGACTTGGAATCTTTCTTTTACATATTAATCTTTATTTATTGTGTCGGAAACAACATGGTGATCCATTCGTCTCCAAGGTCAGAAATCAACACACACACACACACTCCCTTGACAACGCCAAACTATAATCCAGAGATCATCATTCTCAATGCCCAGAGAATTATTATTTCTTTCCTACTCAAGAGAAACAAAATTAGTATTCAAATAAATAGTTACCCTAAACTGGAATTCATTTCCTGAGAGAGGTTACTAGTTGTCCTGGGAGTAATCAGAAGTGTGTAAAGCGAGATGTAATGAGACAAAAATGTTCATTTACTTACCTCATTTGAATCTGTATGTATGAGTGTGTGTGTGTGCACATGCATGTGTTTAAATACATGTTCCAATATGTGTGTAGAAGCAAATGTGCCTGTTTGTGCATGTATATGCTATATATACTCAAATGTAAACATCAACTAACTATATGCTGGCAACTGGTGTCAGGTTATTCTAATTGCTAGTATGGACAACTAACTACCACCCAACAAATACATTAAATCACATTGTTGATTTTGATTATTAACTAACATTCATGCAACTTAATAAGTTTAATAATATCAATTAAGCCTTACATCTTATATCTATATATGTAAAGATGAATGTTTGTTTGTTTGTTCTTTATACAAATCCACAGTTTTCATCCGAAACTTGGTGAAACTTTGCATACTTATTCTTTGAAATGAGGAGAAAAATACTGTCTACATTTGATTGAAAAAATTTATAAATAATACATATTGTCTCATAATTTCGAAAAATTACTGAACGGCGATACACAGACGCGTTGGATGTGTAGGTCTCTATACTGCCTTTCCATACAGCGGTCAGGTAGCTCAGTGGATCGTCATCTCTGGTTCAAATCTCCGTAGAGGTAAAGAGTTAAATAAATAGTTTTTGATCGTAAGAGTCACTTCTGGACATTGGTTATTTGCATTGAACTGTAGATATCACAAATTTAGGGGTGCAATACAAGGTAAATCGTAGGTAGTCTTACAATGCTGTAGGTTTACACTTTTTCCATTGTATTGATCCCTCAGGGGTGATTCACTGTCAGTGTGTGTGTGTGTGATCTGCAGTAATCTATATATCTATAAATGAGAAAACGAGAAAGTTCGGATGTGTGTTTGGATGTACGTCTGGAATCTATAACGCCATAATAACTCAACATATTTAAATGAAATTTGGCATGAAGTCAGTTAATTGCGTGCGAAGTGACATAGGATAAATTTTATCCCAGAAACACACATAGTGCTTTTAGAAATTGCCATTAATATCAATTCGCAAACAACAAAGAGTTTCCTACTTCGTAGACAGCCGTGTAATGTTTACATAAATCGCAAACACTGCTTTTCAGAAATAAAAGTGTAAACCTTCTTACATATGCAAGTTTGTGTTTAGTTTAAAAGCCATAAAACCGATGCACTTGACAAACAATAGTTTGGAAGCAGGTATTATAAATGTGTACTTAACCTTAAATTAAAAAAGGTAGGTACTGTTGTTAAGTTCGTAAAGAGGTTTTTTCATTTGCGTACATAAAATAGTATGACATCTCAAATATTGCACCATAATTTCGATCGTAATATACTAAAGGTGAAAAATCAGAGCTTGGAAAAAAACAACATAAAATTCTATGATTATACTAGCACAAAAGTCGATTTACTAAAAGTGCAAAAAACCGGTGCTTGAAATGTCGTATTTATAAAAATGTTAGGGATTCCATTCTATCTCGGTTTAATTTATTTTCTGTGTGTCTTCTTTTTTTCCACTATACATTCTCTGTAATATTACAAATTATTAACTAACCCTTTTTTGTTCAAAATTTATGTATAAATCAGTACAAATAGTAGACTATGATTTAGGAAACAGAGCTTTTTACTTACTATTCAATTTCTACAAATATATAATAAATCCGGTTCAAGTTTACGTTGCGATACACGACGATGCTAACTTAGGATAAAATAATTGTTTCAATGCACGTGTGGTTGAGAAACTGAATTTGTAGCGCCAATATTAGCAGAGATTGTGGTTACATTGATATTCAGCCTGGACCATAATGAAAACTGAATCTTTTTGTCACAGCCAATGGCATGAGAAATTTAGTTATCAGTTATTTAAGCAAATATCATAAGCACTATGTCACGTTGTGACGTTATGTATCGCCATGTAAACTGCTCCAGTAAATCCTTCACTTAAAACATATGTATTCAATGGCCTAACGTAGAGACTTAATGTTTCATGAAGCAATATTGCAAGTCGTTTACAATGCAATACACCTCATTTACACGGAGCTTATGAAAGCTGCTTATTTATTACTAATAATAACTAACTGACTTCTGCCTTATACTGTAACAAAAACATTCTGGTCCAGGAAGCATTTCAAGCTAAGCACTATCTCTGCTAATATTGCCGCTACAAAATCAAACGTTATGAACACGCCTCAGCACATTAAATGCATTGGAACTGGATTTCAATTGTAACAGAATTTTCTATATCAAGATTCCTAATTAGTGTAGCATAAATTACTATCACAATTAATTTCATTATACGCCTTACTAAATCACCAGCAGTAACAGTCACTTTATCGTGATGTAAGCTTGACAAGCAATATTAACAAAAATTGTCTTAGAGTTGTAGAGAATTATGAACTTTCCGGTGTAGACTGTAATTTACAAGCATTTTAATATAAATTTTTTAATTACGTAACTGCAATAATATGTATTTCATATGTATTCAGTATTTATTTTCCTGCGATCTAAAATAATAATTCACGTTACTAATGTATTAATGCGCGAGTGATAGAAGCTTTGATTTTCTAGCAGTATTATTAGCGGAGTTTGTCACTTTGTTGAAATGCAGCCTGGACCAAAATGAGAACTGAAACATTATTAATAGTTTAAGCTTCTTTCACGAGCACCATTTTAGTGACGTCATGTATCGCTTTATAATGATATTGTATCAAAAGGTATATAATAAGCTTGGATGATTTAGCAGAACACACGGCATTGCTCGAAGTAAATTTTAGAAATTTATAAATGTTTTATTCAGGTTGTGGAGAGTCAGACAAGCAGAGTGGTGATTTGCCGGTAGACATTCAATTCTGTTTGCAGATTCAGAAACCTATTATGAATAAAGAATCTATTACTACTTTAACATTGTAATTTATATTTCAGAGAAGAATTATGGATCAAAACGAACAAACTATAGTATACTGATCTACATGCAGTCAACTGTATTCACAGATAGATTAACACTGAAAATTATGAATAAAAGAATCAATTATTACTATAATACCTAAATTTCTGATTTAAAACAGAATTAATTGATGGAACCCACATATCTTCAAAACAATATGAATATTCAGAGAGCCAATTAAGTTCACTTTTTTCAAAAAAAATATTAGTTTTTTTCAGATATTCAGCGCAAATCAAAATATACATTTTAGGTTCGCATTTTTTTAACGAGATCAACGTCCTTGGGCCACTTAGGCATTTATTTGCTCTTTGAATATTAGTAAATTTTTTGGATGTTTAGTCACTTCCCTCATATTTTGACGTTTTGAGTTTCTATTATTAAAACTATATTAATTTTTATTCGCAAGTCTTGAAATTAGTAATTTTAAGAGATGCCGGGTAAACGAAATTCAAATCTTTCAATGAAATGTAAGAAAACTACGGCTGTGAAGAAAGCCAAAGCCCAGGAACAAATCCTCTAGCAGAGCTGCACAGGGTTGAGCAGTTAGCACATATTGAGGCTTCTGGAGATGCTGAATTGCCGGAGCAGTCACAAGTTGGGCGACAACACCCTAAATGAACACTTGGTGTCTGGAAGATCACACCGGGAAAATCGCGAGCTCGGTGCTAAGAGCAAGCAGATTGGCAATCGATCTCAAAAGCTTCTGAAACACCGAAGCAAACAAAAAGACGGCAATAACAATACGCAACATATTTGGCATTGCAACGAGTTGCTGAAACACCGTGAACAAACGCGAGCTCATTTCTAATGTTTTCCCGAGCATTCAACTAAATATTATCAATAACGAAAACTGGTTATGTGAGAGGACAATACTTGCCCCAAAAAATGATTCTGGAGCAAAAATATATATATATATATATATATATTAGAGGAAATAGTCGGGGAAGTGACAACACACTCTTCCATCGATACAGTAATGTTAACTGACGATGCTGCTACCTACCCCGTCGAGTTTTCAAATTCCTTCGAGTTATCTGGGCTCCCGTCCCATAAACTCGAGCTTAAGGTTGGCACTCTTGTTCTCCTGACGCGTAATCTCAACTCCCCGCCCCCCCCCCCCCCCTCAAGGTATTGCAATGGCACCAGATTACACATCACAGAACTAGGAAGAAACATTGTGAAGGCGTCTTACCGGCGTATCTAAAGGGGAAGCCGTTATAATTCCGCGTATCTCAATTATTGACCAGTAATGTTCCCTTTGAATTTAAAACATTACAGTTCCCATTAAAAATTTCATTTTCAATGACAATTAATAAATCGCAAGGTCAAACATTGAAATTGGTGGGAATACACTTGGATACTCACTGCTTTTCCTTTGGTCAAGTATATGTTGCCTGCTCGCGGGTATCGAGTGCAAAAAATTTACATGTTTTTTTCAGAAAATAACAAGTCCTACAATATGTATACCCATGTATTAAACTGAAAATACTACTAACATACAGAATATTTTTATTGTTTTAAAAGTTCGAAGAAGTTGTTTGGAACAAATACATTTTTGTTATTTTATTGCAGTATTTATCACTACTATCACCAATAAAAATAGCTCTAAAATTAATTGTATGGTCGTATTGACCTGGTGGCAAGGCTTCATTACGTCTACGCAATCAGCCCCTTTCGTAGCCGCTTAACCTAACGCAGTAATCCTACTGGGCATAGAGGACCTACAGTTCAACGTGGAATTAGAACCATGTGAGCATTCTGGCGCACTTCAAATCACACAACAACCTGTGCCAGAGGTAAAGGTCGAGCTAAGGACCTATGAAAATCCTCTGCGAGACTGGGATTCAAGCTGGGGACTTTTCCATGTTCAGTTGGATGCCCTAACCACTGAGCGACCAGACCTCTCAACAAAATCTTATATTACAACACTCTTCGACGCGGACGAAGTCGCGGGTAACTGCTAGTAATACTATAAATGGGGAAGTAATTGTCTGTCTTTTTGTTATGTTTTAACGACTAAATGCCTATTGTCATATGGAATAATATTTTGGGGCAATTCTACTCATAGAGACAAAGTGTTCAGAGCCCAGAAGCGTGTAATAAGAATTATGTGTGGGGTTAGCAATAGAACTTCATGTAGAGAGCTGTTCAAGAAGTTAGGGATTTTAACATTAGCATCTGAGTATATATACACATTAATGTCATTTGTAGTCACAAATTATACTTTGTTTGAAACAAATAGTAAAATACACAATTATGGCACTAGAAGTAAAAATGATCTTCACAAGACTTACAAGTCATTGTCATTTGTTCAAAAAGGGGTCCGATATTCAGGGATACATATCTTCAATATGCACCCAACACATATTAAATGTCTAGTAGATGAAAAGAATAAATTCAGGAAAAAATTGAAAGAATTTTTAATTGACAACTCCTTCTACTCTGTCGAAGAATTTATTTCTAAGGTATCTAAAACATAACTGCCAGTATCTTGTGTAAATATAGTTCACTTAATTAATTTACCATGTATGCTATGACTGTACATCTCCTGGTGTATGTATTTAGTTTGTTATGTAATTGTTTACGTTACTATATATGTTATGTACATCTTCTGGTGTATGTATTATTTTGTAATGGAAGTGTTTAATGTACCATGTATACTATGACTGTACATCTAGTGGTGTATTTATTATTTTGTTATGCAACTGTTTATCTGTAAATTGACAACTTTCCACATCCCACAGAGCCAGTCTCTTATATTGGGATCAATGGAAAATGAATGTATTGTATTGTATATACCGATATTGACGGAATTTGACAAGAAGATCTGTAGGGAGGGCAAAAGACATTTTTTTTGATTTTAGTATGCTTTACAGTTGTAGTCACAAATTTTGAGAAGTTATTGAATGGTGACAGAGAGATGGATGCGTGTGTTAGTCTGTAATGTTATGTTGGTTGCTCAAGGTGTGCTTTTCGCACATTATGTTTGTGTATAATTTTGTAACAAATTTTGTTTAGAGAAAAAACGTATTATTTAGTATATATATAGATTTTCTCTATCCTATTACATTGTGCCTGCTTAAATGTTTTTTTGCACCAGTTTATTTTGCCTTCTTTTTTGACATGCTTTGTGGGCATAAACTGGCCTAATTTGTAGCTCTAGGAGAGTACAAGCAGCTAAAGTCATTAAAACCCGAGAATCGGATGCTCATGCTGAAGAAAGAAGAAAAAACCAAGCTGAAATAAAGCTGCCTTTACTTACCACCCACCCCCCTGTAGCATAACAACAGAAACGGTACGTGAGAGTTGTAAATGTTTCTATGTACAAAGATAACTATGTTCTATGAAGTGGAGAGAGAGTTGAACGTTGATGGCATGGAGGATGGTTGATGGTTCGTGTAGACATGAAAGTTAAGACCTAGTGTTGCCAACGTAGTGGATTTTCCACTAAAACTGGTGGTTTCGACCCCCCCTTTTTAGTGGAGAAATATTGCTTTTAGTGGCTAGTGGTTTTTTTAGTGTTTTTTTTTTTTTTTTTTTTCTAGTGGTTTAGTAGGATTCAGTATCAATTAATTAAAAATCAAAAACTAAGCCACTTACACTTTTCGAAATATATTTCTACCTTATTTCAGTAGTATTTACTTTTACTGCATAGGAAATATTGAATTTGACTGAATTTTTATTTCATTTTACGTTAAAGGTTACAATAACAGCTAATTGAATTAATTATAATCAATTAAGGTTTCTAAGAATATTTAATCGATTTCTTCGTTTATTGTAATTAATAATGTTCATTCATTAAAAAATGTTCCGTAATGTCATGACCACTGATTTATTGTTTTCAGTCAAAAATGAACACTGACTTTGTGATATTCAACTTTACGAAAGATTAAACTATTCAAGTTCTGCTAAACATGGTGTTTGTGCAGAAAATATTTATTGTTTTCAACCAATAAAATTAATTGATGAAAATTATTAATAGAAACGTTTGAATAGATAAATATTTTCAACAATCCCTTACATGATTAATAACTTTGAAATACCTCTTAACATTGGCGGATCCAGGATTTTTTTTGGGGGGGGGGGGAGGCTTGAGTGGATTTCATGTAGAGGGGGGGGGGTTTGAGCGGATTTTGGTTTTGGGTGGGTTTGAGCGAATTTCGTTTTGGGGGGGGGGGTTGAGTCGGATAAGGGTGGGCTTTATAGTCATCCAGCTCTTAAAAGATCATCTGAAGAAGATGAATTAATATAGAATAGCAGTTGATTAAATAATTTGTTGATGATTCATTGAATTACTACTTGCAGGTTGATGTACTGATCAATTGTACAGAAATTTAATGTGTATTATGCAATTATGAAGGTAACTGTTTTAACAATATACTCATTATTTTCTTTTGTAATAACGAAATATTTGTTCAGTGGAAAATTTAGTGGTTATGAGAGTAGCGACGCTTTTTGTTAGTGGTTTTAGCAGTTGAATCTGGTGGGCAGCTAGTTTAACGGTTGGCAACACTATTAAGACCTAGGTCATAATCGAATGAATGCTGCTCTTCCACGGATTCTGCAGTCTATAGGAGAAGAAGTCTAGTGTCAGAATAGTTGTTGGTTGGTGACCCCAGTGAGGGAATGTTTTATGTTTTTGTGTTTTTGAAAGTGAAAGATTAAATCTAGTGCTTTACCTTAACTGTGTAAATACTGTTTATTAACTTACATGGTGAGTGTGACAGTGATGCATGGATAATTAGTAGCGGAAATTCATATAACAGAATTGTTTTCCATTTCTGTGAAAACATGCTGGAACAGAAGTGAAAAGTTTGTTTATATTAGAGCTGAAGCAGATCAAAGACAATAGTGCAACAGAGAATCTACACCAAGTGTTAGCAGAGATCTGAGCATAGACGACAAGAAGAAAGTACTGACAGCATGAGCAACGCAGACCAGCAATAGCAACAACTCAGTCAAGAAAACACACCGCAAGGAACAGCTGACGAACAACGACGTAAACAATGGCACGTGTTTCGAGAAGCAACCGGTTGAAAACATCAAAAAGATAGGAATTATAACAATTCTTCCTGAGTAATACCTTTTCAATTTCTCTGAAATTTCTCTATTAAACGCTAATTTTCACATTCTGTCATCGGTGATGAAAAAAATTACTTCTTGTCACAACAGACAAGAAACCTTTGACAATTAGTAAAGTTGGACGATTTGCTTTTGAGTAGTTTTTAGCTTCAGCATGTCCAGTAGTTTTGTTTAGTCAGTATCTCATGCTTGTTTACTTTCAATTCTTGGCGTATCTGAGCCGAAATATTTTTTCTTAACTGTTTTTTCTTCGGAGTGAGTGATAATTGAAGGTGTCTCAAAAAGGTGTGTTATATCTATGAATGATTTGTTCAATCTCATTCACTCACAAAAAAAAGGACTACCTTAAGATTCATACTAAATTAGAAGAATGTATCTCTGCCCTTCAGGCTGGCATTCACTCACTAAAGGAAGACAATCTTGCCCTTCATACTAAATTAGAGAAAGAAAAACTGGATGGGACACTTGTTGAGAGGGGAGTGCCTGATAAAAAACGCCTTGGAAGGTCTAGCTTGTGGGAGGAGAATAAGAGGAAGAAGGAGGTATAAAATTGGGTATTTGACTACTTCTTGAAAATGGTTTTAAATTGTTTATTAGTACAGTAGAGACAATAAGTATTTTGACAAACACATTTTATAGGAAAAATAAACTTTATTAAAGGAACTTCCTTACAATTATTATGTCACTTGTTATACTGCTCTATTTGCTTTAGTTTCATAAGAAAAGGAACATTATTTTCTATTACTTACAATATTACAATATGTACAAAATTTATCCAAACGTGAAAAATCAAAGAAAATTCAGTCTTTGCTTAGTACTTAGTAGCATAGCCTTTAGCCTTGATTACCGCTACAGAGCGCGCTGGCATGGAGTCTACGAGGGCGTTCAAGCGACTCAGGGGAATTTTTCTCCATTCCTCAAGTAAACACTCCAATAGCTGGGCGCGATTTGCAAATTTTCGTTGCCGAATCCTTTGGTCTAGCTCCTCCCACAAGTGCTCAATCGGATTTAGGTCTGGGCTTTGGCTTGGCCACTTCATCGTCCTCACCTTCCTTCTTTTCATGAAGTCCGTGACATGGGCAGAGGTGTGTTTGGGATCATTATCCTGTTGAAATTCCCAATTTCGTCCCATTTTACACCTTAGCATGAAGCAACATGTGTGATTGCAGAATTTCACAATATTTGAACCGATCCATAATCCCTCAATAGGGACTAGCGGACCGACACCTAAACGCGAGAAACAGCCCCACACCATGACATGCCCACCGCCATGCTTCACTGTTGGAACTTGATACCGCACATCGTTTCTGGCATTAATTGGGCGTCGAACATACCGAATCCCATCAGAAGAAAACAAATTGAATTTACTTTCGTCGCTCCAGAGCACACGGGACCACTGCTCAGGGGTGCAGTTTTGGTGGTCTTTCGCGAACTCAAGTCGGGCTTTCCTATTCTTCGCCGATATTAAAGGCTTTTTACTGGGACGTCGGCCATGAAGATTTGACTTCCTTAGGAATAATTTGACGGCACTATTTGAAATTTGCACGTTGTGATATTCCCGCAATTCTTTGTTAATGTTGATGGCTGTCTTTCTTTTGTCATTTTCTTTGGATACTAGTTTCTGTTGGTTGCATCGCATAATCATTTTTTTCCCGAAAATCCACCAGAACATCAATTTAATTTTTTTTTTCTTTTCTGAAGGCTTCACAAGTTTTTTTGGATAAAAAGCGAATTACAACCGTTTGAAACAACCAAAGAAGATTTCAAAAAGGAAATTGGAAGTTACTTGTACACCATAATCTAGTGGTGGGCGCCGCTTACCAAAATCTCAGCGGCGGCTCGCCGAACATTTTCAGCCGGCGGCGGCATAACGCCGGTGGCGTTACTATTCTATATATGATACTAGACGACCCGTGCGAAAATTTTGCAAGTAAAATACGATGAATAGTGAAGTTGAATGCTTGTAGTATAATAAAAAGTAGAACCGCACTTATGTAGCAAATATTTATTTGTTTAGTGTAATAGGTACGCATCAAAACATATTAAGAAACAGTTAGGAAAATTTAAAACACACTGTATGTACGACAAACTGTCACTGACCTTAACAGAATGCAACCAACCTGAACAAAATGCACACAGCATATCAACATCTCTATGAAATGTGTTTCTGTCCAAATAAAATGCTTACATTGAAATTGTATAGCAAAATAAAAATTCTTCCGTAACAGAAAAAAAAAAAATCCGTAAAGCTATTTACTGTATAAAAAAAGTTTATTGACATCTTTGTGATATCTAGGGACTTGGCTCTGAACTGTCTCATACGGGCGACCACTTTAAGCATCAAATTCCGAATAATTCTTTCTTAATTAATGATTTTACCTACTTTGAGACCTTAAACTTTAAAACGATATATCATTTATCGATTTCTGTTAGATATCGAAGGAGATAAATGGCTCGTAATTTTAAAAACAGTTGTAGAAATAGTATTGATACTTTTGACCTTTAAGGGTCGAATTCCAAAAAATTACTTTCATAAAATATGGTGTGTCCAAAACGGACACCTTGATCTTTAAAATGATACCTCATTCCTCCATTTCGGCTACGCATCAAATGAAAAAAGTTTTAGAAATGGTGATATTTTTTGCCCCTTGAGGGTTGAATTTGTAGAAAGTTCGTCCATAAAATATGATATGACCAAAGCGGATACTTTAACATTTTAAATGATACCTCATTTATCGATTTTGGTTAGGTATCAAGGGAGATAAATGGCTCGTGACAGAAAAATGCGTTGTAGAAGTATTAATACTTTTGCCCTTTAAAAGGTCGAATTTTGAAAAATTCCTTTCTTGAAATATGGTGTAACCAACCGAAGACATCATTCTTTAAAATGATTCCTCGTTTATCAATTATGTTTAATTATCAAGGAAGATAAATGACTTGAGACACAAAAAAGCATTTTAGAAATATTGACATTTTAGCCCTTTAAGGGTCGAATTACGAAAAATTACTTTCTTAAAAAATAATGTGACCACTGCAGAGACTTTAATCTTTAATATGATACCTCATTTACCTATATCGGTTAGATATGAAGGGAGATAAATCGCTCGTGACACAAAAACGCGTAGCAGAAATTTTGATATTTTTGTCCCTTAAGGGTCGAATTCAGAAACATTCCTGTCTTAATATGTGATGACACCAAAGTGGAGATCTTAATCTTTAAAATAATACTTCATTAAAGTGGAGACCATAAGCTTTAAAATCACGTCTAATTAATTGATTTCGGTTGAGATGAAGGAAGATAATGGCTTGTGAAAAAAAAAAATACCTTATAGAAATAATATATATCATATAGATGTACATATCATCACTTCATCTCAAAAACAGAAAATAAGTAACGTTTCACTTATATATTCAAAATCATGCAGGTTTTTGTACTCTTTGTAGTTCTCAAGTATAAAGATAATTTAATTTGGGCGAACTGAGCTTAGGCTAGACCTTTTCGTAGAATTGACTAACCTAGTCACAGAAAATACAGAAAACACTCTTTCGCTTGGTGTGCTTGTGCAGGCACACAAAGAAAAGTCTAGGTAAGAGCAGAAAACAGAGAAACTATTTTTGTGTGTGTTAAAGTAACTTAAAAGATTTTCATCTTTAGGATCTGATGTATCAGCTGAAGATAAATATCTCCAACATTCTTGAGTGATTGGATAATCATTATCGCCATACACACAATATTTCATCGATAGTTTCTGCAGCAACGATGTATCATTGGTGGATTTTGTAGAAGCAATAGAATCCCTGCTTTCATTTATTTCTGGCACAATAATGGCAGTGATCACTTCCTTGAAGAAAGGAAGTACTTGTCTTTTGTATTGAATCCAAATATTAATCTACTTCTTTGAGACCCATAAAACAATAATCCAAAGGTGATACTGCTACGACCGCTCTTGTGGCAGCGAATCGTTTGCTAACTTCAGCCACCATGTTGCGATTAAGCCGAAACATAGTCAATAATTCATCATCTAAGACAGAATTTATGATCTCAGTTATTTTAGAACGGAACAGAATAGTCACATTCATTGTACATATTTTTGAGACGACATGACCTCAACTGCTTCGTGAAACCTTATCAAAATTTTATTAGATGTTTCATGTCTAAAAGATTCGGCTCACTTTGCTTTATCACATCTTGTCCAAGCTTTCTAAATATCTTATTTATTATGTCACAGTTCCATAAGTGGGTTAAAGTTCCCAGCATGTCTGGAAATCTATGCCAACGAGTTGGTCTTTCAGTTTTGACAGGAATGTATATAGTATTTCCTGATCCTGATACGAATAGTGAGTTCTCTTCAACTACTTCATCCAAACTTTCTCTGTGTACTTGTTACATCTAATCATTTTCTAAAATAGGATCGGTCTCATCATTGAATGGTGTTATCAAGGAATCCATAAACTCTTTTTCGGCATGTGGTGACAAGGGGTATATCTCTCTCTCTCTCCTGACAATCTTCTTGCATTATTTTTACGAGCCTTCAATTTCTGGAACTCTGTTTAGGCCTCCACTGTAATAAGATTATGGAGCCCATGACCAAGACACAGATTGATGTTCCATATTAGCTAGCCAACAAAAATTGCTCTTTGCACGTTTTCTCCAGCATCAATGACAGCTAGAATCTTCTATTCATTCAGTCTCAACTGTTTCTTTATATCTCTTATCATGCCATCTATTTTGCCACCAATCTTCATTTCCTCCATACGTTGAGTACTCAGGGTTAAATATGTCACTGTTTTTACCACATTTAGGCTAGCTAAGAAATGGACTTGATCGGAATTCACGATTTTCTTCTTATTGGCTTTTTCTATCACTAAACTTCTTAAATCTTTCCAACAAAAACTAGTTTGGCTTAGACAGTCATATAACACTACTACAGAGAGTTTTATAACATTAGTTTTAGCTAATTCGGTCATTTTAACACCTACTTATTAACTAAATTTAATGAAAAATTTAAAAAAACACTTTGTCGTGTTAGGAAGTGTTGCTCAAGGACACGCCGCAAAGCAAAGGGCGGTGGCGCGCCACTGAGACACGGCAGAGTCATGCTGACGCGGCGCCCACCTAACCATAAACAGGATTTTTTTATTTTAAAAAAAATATTACTTGCACATTAAAAGTAAATACCGCCTAATAGACGTAGTTATTGTCAGGAAGGTAACCTGCAGTTGTATCGTCTGGTAAAAATTCCAACGAAAATGACACAACGTGTTCCGGAACTGTTACAAGATTAGCATGAAATTTCTACAAATGATGTCACTTCTAAAATAAATTCCATTATTCACCGCAACGCACCTGAATTTTTTGCACGATATTCTCTCTCTGGTAAGTTTAAAAATTAAAAGTTTTTATGTATGGTAGCAATTTGTTTCAAACGCTTGTATGACGCTTAGTAACTATTATGAATGCTTCGAATAAAAACATAGTAGTGCAAAAAATGGCAAACAAAAACAGTGAAAAAGCACGCAAAAAATATTATCCCAACCAAGGTTCGAACGTAGGACATTCTGAATTCCATTACCACTCTTCAATCACACAGCTATCAGGCCACTACTTCTTAAATGCTTCTCTTTATGTTAATAGTAAACACTTCACAGTTTAGTCTTCACTGGTGTGCAGCTGGATGGTGTTTTGAAAACACAACGTTTCAACAACCAGCTCGGCTGTCTTCATCAGGTGTCCGGTGTCTACAGGCTGACGAAAGCTGGCAGTCTGTAGACACCGGACACCTGATGAAGACAGCCGAGCTGGTTGTTGAAACGTTGTGTTTTCAAAACACCATCCGGCTGCACACCAGTGAAGACTACATTGCTTCAGTACGCCGGGAAAGTCTCCACGCACACTTCACAGTTTTTTCGTGTGAGATGAAGTGAAATGAGGTAGGTAAATGAATAAACAAACAAATTCAGTTTTATTGACAAAAAAATATCATTTATCTATAAGCCTTGATCTGCAATTAAGAAAAATGGCCCACAACATCCAATTGTTCCGAGCGTGGTGAGTGAGCGGTTAACGCCCTGGCCTCACATCCAGGAGGACGCCGCACAGTGTAATACTTTCTAAATCTAGAGGGACAAAAGTCGGTTTTGATAATAGTCTACGCAGGCAAAATAGTTATTTATAGTCAAAGTAGATAAACCAAATTACTCGGAACAAAGGTTTATTTTTCACGAATTCACTCCTAACAATAGAAAAAAAGTTTGAACAATGGGCTTCATGTGATCCACTCATCAAGCGCTCCAGTCGGCTGCGCCATTTGACTGAGCTTGGTCAATCGCTACGCTGTGTTTCTGCGTGTTAGTAACTTAATTGAATTTAAATTGTTTAATAAGAACGAAAATAGAAACAAGAAGGTGTCAAACGGAATTATAAAGTAATTAGTTGTGCCATACACATACCTGACTTTTTCATCTGCTTCCCCACTTGAGCCCAACTCTTTTCCACGACGTCCTTCCTCGAATACTGAGGCAAACTGTAACTATACGGTTCAGGATGTTTCTCAATTTCACTCACAAACTTAATATTGAATGCGTGATCATCCGCCATGTTTCACAAGACTCGCCAGAGACGCGACTGTTCGACTTCCTTGCAGGTCCCCTGGGACTGGTAGGATACCCGTAAGATACGCGTCTCTTGGGAGTGGCGCCGTTTGTGCCTCCCCATTACACAACATTGGAAGTGATTTACTGGATACTCTCAAGATACTAGAGTCTCCATCGCGTCGCTTGGTAATTGCACAGTGTGAAGAGGGCCTTAGTAGTGACTTGTGTGTTTCTGTTGCTTTTGGCGATCCTCAAGGTAAGTTTACGCATGTTTTTTCCGTGATACATTAGCATCATTAAAAGAGAGCGAGATTATTTTTGATTAAAAAAACAAAACTACTGAGCCAATTTCATGTGAATTTTAATTCATTAAACCACATTATATTGGTCTCTCGCTATATTTATTTGAAAGAGCTGCTTATTAGCTACAAGAAATACCTTCATTTGTTTGCGCATATTTGCGACACCCATACAACTTTTCTTTATTTTCACTGCACAAATTTCGCGTACAGAATTTTTCGATGTATGGTTTGCTAACACAAAACAATCAATCTCTAACCTTCAATTTAAATATAAATGAGTCTCAAATTGAAGGCGTTACATTTTTAAGCTCAGCAGAATAAAAGTCAGGGGTTTTTTCTACAGCCAGCCCCACAAATAAGGTGTCTATTTTCGATATTTTTCCGCTGTAGGCTTTTACAAATTGTTCTCGATTTTGTATTCAAAATGAAATTTCATTAATAACAAGAAATGATCAGCAACAAACAATAAAAGTAGTTGAAAACTTGATTAATAGGAAACGCTACTTTCCCAGCCACAGCATTTACACACGTGTGACGTCACTCAAGCGACCACCAATCCTAGAGCGTTTTCTGTCACGTAACCAGAGGTAAGAAAAGTATAATTTTTATTTCGCTTTTTTATTTAAAATAATCGACTTTTCTTTTCAAAATTGAAAAAATTAGCTTCTTGAAGCATTAATCTACGAGAATCAGTTCAATTTATAATATTTTTTTTAATACTGTCAAATAGCCTATTATAGATAACATCAAGGAAGATGGCAGCTACATGGTCCTTAAGAGAAAGGCAGAAGATAGAAGGGCATGGAGAGCAGCCAAGTGAAAACCTGCCCGAGGGCAGAAAACTGATGATGATACTAAATTAGAAGAAAGTAGTTCTGCACTTCAGGCTGACATTCAATCACTGAAACAAGACAATCTTGCCCTTCATACTAAAACAAGAGAAAGATATTCAACCCTTAAGGCAGAATTTAAGACTGAAAATGGTAAATTAGTAGACTCGTTAAATTTTTCATTTGAGTCTAGATTTGAAAAGGTCGAAATCAACTGGCAGAGCTGCAGGACAAGATAGTCAATAATGGATCTCATGTGGTTCAAATTAGGGGAGATTTAGGGTATTTTCAGGAACTTAACACCCTACAGATGGTGAAAGTTTCATCTCAAGATTACCAGTACCAGCCAGATTTAGAAGAAAAGACATGCCATTTGGCTCAGGACATGAGGAAGGAGGAAGAAACAGCAGTGAGAGTGGGTTTGGATTTAAGCAAAGTGAAAGAACAAGTTGAGGTAGTGCGGGAAGAAAAAATCTTATGTAAAATAATGTCAGCAATCGACGAGTAAAAGAAGATAGTTGGGTGGCTTGTCAAGGGGAAAACAATTATTATTGCTGGGAGCAACAAAACAAAAGCAGTCAAACATATTTTGCAAATGGAAATGGAGCCTTAAGTAATTTTAGGGTGCAATGGGGATTTCAGGATAGGCAGAAATTGGTTGACATTGGTTGGAGTGAAGTTGGGCACAAATGGGAGTACGCCAGAGTTTACAAGGCATGCCACACATATGAAGGTAGACATGGGAAAAGAAATGGGTACAGTACAGGTAGTTTCATGGGGAAATTCCAGGTCAATTCGGCACAGGAAGACCATGTCTAGTGTTAAAAATAAATGCTGTGAAGGTATAGTTCGAGGAACGCCTGAAACATTCACTCTACTCCAAACGAAACATTGAACATGAGGATATGCTATACCCAATTTTCCCTGTGAGGGAACACCAAATTCTGCGACAGCGAAATTTTTAATTCTGTATCACTTTCAAATTACATCCAAAACAGAAAGCAAAAATCCTTCTACATCTACTTCGCTCAAGTGAGCGGACACCTTCGCACAATCGCCAAGGTGATTTATACATATCTTTACATTAAACTACCAGGTGAATATCCTAACCCCAGTTTTGAGTGCAGATGTCTACCTGCATGAGTGCGAGTGTTGGTGTACATTAAGTGTTATGTGTAACAGTACTGTTGGCTTTGTCGAACGGTTGCCGATAGCTACAGCAGAATGAACTAGTGTCAAATTTATTTTGGTCCAAGTACCAATGTTCTCAGTATTGTGTGTTAAAAGTTAAGGGACTGTTTAAAGTTACAATAGTACTTTCATGAGTGAGCAAGAAGCATTACTCTTGGTAGAAGACTGTTGAATATCTCCACCGTTTCATTAATATTGTTATTTGGTTGTTCATGTCCATATATTTTTAATTTGAATTGTAGTTTGCAGGAGCTGTGTCGCAGAAACAACTGGGGCTTCATTGACCTTCGACCAATGATAGCTGCCAGCTGGGACGCATTTAACAGGTCGGGCGCCCACTAAACACTGAGAATGGCGACCATGGTGGCTGCTAAAACATGGAACCATCTTGATGTGAATTGTTTTTTAGGAACACCATTAGGCCCGAGGATCCTTTAGTTCATCGAAGAGGATGTGCCAATAACTTAGATCTTGGTTCGGGTAGTGCGGTGCGAATAAATTGAATGTTGCGGCCCCAAATACTTCACCCATTTCCCATCAGAATGTGAATTTAGACTCCACAAATAATACAAAGCAGCTAAGGGTAATGGTCCTTAATTGTTGTAGTATTAGAGAGAAAGTAACCGATTTCCATGCTGCAGTTACGACTAATGATGTCGATATAACATTAGCAATCGAGAGACACCAGAGATAGAATCTAGCAAAGTATTTGGCCCTCATTTCAATGTTTTTCAGAAAAACAGAGCTGTCTCAAAGGGCGGGGGTGAGTTTGTGGCCATTAATAAAACTGTTAATTGCTCTGTCGTAACCAAAACTGAAAATTTTTGCGAGTTGTTATGGGTCAAGGTAAAAATTGGTAAAAATTTAAAGTTCATAATTGAGTCATTTTATCAACCTCTGGATTCTGATTTGATTAACGCGGAATACTTCAGAATATAAAATATTTCAGGGATATATATTGATCATGGGTGGTGATTTTAACCTACCGTCAGTTATTTGGGACACATGCACTTTCATGTTGGGCGGGAGAGATAGGTTAATAACTGAAATGTTCTTAGAATTATTTGCAGAAGATCTCTTGAACAGATGGTTGAAGAGCCAAGGCGGTGCGACAAAGATTCCTTGTCCATTTTGGATCTTTTTCTTATAAGCAATCCTGATATGTAGAAACAGTGTGTAGAAGACGGTATGAGTGATTTCAAGGCACTTGTGGTAACTTTAAAATCTAGTATGAATTTGAAGCATGACAAAGACAAACCTGTATATTGCTTTGATAAGGCAAATGATGATGGTATGGTTGATCACTGGGCGAAAAGTTTTGAAATGTACAAATGTTGAAGAACTTAGGTTTAATTAACACTAGAGTGCACGCGCAGGCTACATATGTAGCCCAATGTGTAATATTGTCGTATATTTTTTAAACTTGGCGCACTACATATTAATCATCCAGTGTATTCCTCAAGTACTAGCCCCCGAACCACCCAGTAGCGTGCCATCTCTCGTGGAACACGGACTTCTGCATAAATTTCCCTCGAAGTTGATGGGCTACACCTGTAGCGCGCGCGAGCGTTGGAGGAAGTTAATGTATTAATATACAAGTGACAAAATTGAAGTAAATATGATATATTTTCTGCAGTAATACTATAAAAAGTAATATCTACAACTGTTTTTAGTGTGTGTTGTTTGTGTTTATGGATTTATTCGTGTAACTTTATTATGTTTTGGTCATTTTTGGTTGGCGGGTAATGTGAACGATGCCCAAATACTAAAATGGTCTCTGCAGGATGATAAAACGAAATAAGGTATTTCTGATGTTGTCTACCCTCCAAAATCATGCCAAAATTGATGATTTAACTGGTGATGCTCGAAAACCTGATATCATAGCATTTCATAACAACACAAAACATGGCGTCGATGTTTTTGATAAAATGTGTAAACAATACGAAGTTACTCGGAACAGTCGTCGATGGCCTCTCATGCTGTTTTACAATTTTGTAAATATGGCGGGTATAAACATTCTTGTAATATATCAGATGAACAACCCTGATATGAAAGTCATCCGTTCTCAATATCTTCAAGAAGTTGGATTCGGTCTTGCAAGACCTTCTATAGAGCGTCGTATATTCCAGCAAAATATACTAAAAGATATAAAACTGGAAGGCAAACTACTTCTAGGACTGGCAGATCAACCCCCGCAACATAATATGCCTATTCGGGGAGGAGTTGGTCGATGTTCTTTCTGCAGCAGGGTCTAGGGACCACATATATGAGGCGCATTTGTAGCGAACATCAGGCAGTCGTCTGTCCTGAATGTATGCCAACAGAATGATTTATTATCAGTGACTTTGATAATGGTTCAATTACTTAACTGGAAACCCATTTTATAATAAATATTATGTTTCTAAATAAAAGTAAGACCAAATGATCTCAAACCTTCCAATAAAAGCTGATTTTTAAGAAGTTTATGTTTATGTTGCAAATTATAACTAAGAAACAAAATTTTGTCAATTGTATAAGTTATTATGATAAAAATAAAGATGTTTATTAATTATTTTATATATTTTTTTGTCCGATTCCGAAAAATAACTAACCCATAAATGGGCTACGCCTGTAGCCCGCGCGTGCGCTCAAGGAATATTTAAGGGCGCGTGCACTCTAGTGTTAAAAAGAAATAATATGGAACGGTTTTAAATCAAATTGTTCCTAAGAAGTTTATTAAGGTTAGTAAGAACCTTCTGTGGTTCAATAAGGAAGTGATGCAATTGCTCATAAAGCATGTCACAGTAAAGAAATCGGAGGACTCGTCTAATCACACTAAATTAGTCCAGTTACAAGCGGAAGTACATAAGGCAATGCATGATGCATTTAAAGAATTCCAAGCCAGGAAATTATCCGAAGATATGATTACTGATCCAAAAAAGAACTGGTCGTATGTCAAATTATTATTAAGAGGCTCTCGTAAGGTTATGCCCTCACTGATTAAGGAAAATGGTGAATTATTCGAAACTAGTGTACAGAAAACAGAAATCTTGGATAATATATTTAAAAAAGCTTTCAAGGCAGAAAACTCAGAGGAGATTCCGACATTTACCAATTGTACCAACAAAATTATGAATGATCTTGTTCTTGATGTTGAGGGAATAACTAAACTGCTTATGAACGTAAAAACCAATAAGGCTCTTGGACCAGACGATTTTCCTACAAGATTTTACTCCAGGTACGCAAAGAAAATTGCATCGTATTTGATGAAATTATATACCGCCTCCTTGGATTAAGGAAAAATACCAACTGAATAGAAGACCGCCATCGTAAGTCTAGTGTTAAAAAAGGTAATGTTAATGATCCTCAAAATTATAGGCCGATCTCATTAACATTAATATTTTTTAGGATTTTAGAACACATCATCTATTCAAATGTCATGCAGTTTTTGGATGAATGTGAGCTTTAAACCCAAATCAACATGGATACAGAAATGGTCGATGCTGCGAAACACAACTTGCACTTTTAATTCACAACTTGTGCTGTATTATAGGTGAGCAATCCCAGGTTGATTTGGTTCTATTAGATTTTGAAAAAGCTTTTGACACTGTGCCTCACACTAGGTTACTTCGGAAACTTTGTGGTTACAGTATATCTAGACAAATATGCGACTGGGTTGCAGACCTTCTGAAGGGCAGAACACAGTGTGTAGTTCTCAACGGTGAGAGTTCATCACTTACCGACTGGGCCAGTATTAGGGGGGGGGGGGGGGGTTAAGCGGGTCAAAAGTAACCGGGCCCGCCGGCTGATGGGGAGCCCCGATCACCAATTGTAGGGCCCCTCAGACCATGAAGCCAAGAATCCACCCATTGTCAACCTGCCAGTTTGTGGAGCTTAAAAAAAAAAGGTCACCCATTTTACCCCAGGCCCGTAATTCCTAGCGCCAGCCCTGCTTACCGAGGTGACATCCGGGGTTCCTCAGGGAAGCGTGATAGGGCCTCTGTAGTTTCTCATTTACATAAATGATTTGTGTGACATAATAAGGGGGATGAAAAGATTATTTGCCGAGGATGCTATTATTAATTGTGAAATCAAAACCTAGGAAGACTGCGCTTTGTTACAAGATGATATTAAGAAAATAATTGCGTGGTGTAAAGACTGGCAGTTGGAGTTAACTGCTAAAAAGTGCCAAGTCATGAATGTAAGTAACAAGGTGACACCATTTAGCTCTGAATATACAATTAATGGTACTGTCCTTAGAATGGTAGATTCCGCTAAATACCTGGGGGTAACAATTCGTGATAATCTGTTGTGGAATGAGCATATGGAGAATGTAATTGGGAAAGCAAATTGTATGCTCCAATTTCTAGGTCGTAATTTAAAACAATGCATTCCGGAAGTTAAATCAATTGTATATAAGTCACTAGTGCATCCTCACTTAGAGTATTGTGGTTCTGTAAGGGGTCCCCATCAAAAGGGGTTAATGGAGGCATTAGAGAAGGTCCAATGAAGAGCCGCGCGATTCGTGACAGGTATATATAGTTGGAGGGAAAGCGTAAGTGTGATGTTGAAGGAGTTAAGTTGGGAAGACCTGGAACACCGAAGGCATTGCTTTTGACAGAAGTTAATTGAGAAATTCACGAATGACATATTTCGGAATGACAGCAAACAAATATTGCTACCAGTGACATTCGTATCTCAGAATGACTGTGAAAATAAGATAAGAGAAATCAGGGCCAGAACCGATTCTTTTCTGTATTCATTTTTTCCACGAGCTATTAGGGAATGGAATAGAGAAAATTTACTGGATGAATAAACTTAAAATCCAACAGGAGTAGCTTTCGATAAAGCTCTCCGGCCATCCTGATTTGGGTTTTCCATGTTTCTCCCAGATCACTCGATGTGAATGCTGGGATGGTTCCTCAGAATAGCCCATGGGCACCTTCTGCCATGTCCAAACAATTACCCTTCAGATAGATGCAATGCACCCTCCGCCACACACTTTTAGTGAATTGCGGAGTAATAGTAATAATATTCATGATAAAAGTTATATATACATTTTAACGGAGTTACACCAACCAGCTAGGTAAATCTGTTCTTTGTAAAATGAAGCTGTGTGTATTTATATTAGCAGCAGTTTTGGTTATTTCCTTTGACTTCAGCATTTTTTGGGGAAAAATGCCTCTTTTGTCACATTTTTCTGACAAGGGAGGTGTAGCATAACAACAGAAACAGTACAAGAGAGTTGTAAATGTTTCTATGTACAAAGATAATTATGTTCTATGAAGTGGAGAGACAGTTGAACGATGTTGGTTCATGTAGACATGAAAGTTAAGAACTTGGTCATAATCGAATGAATGCTGCTCTTCCACGGATTCTGCAGTCTACAGGAGAAGAAGTTTGGTGTCAGAATAATTGTTGGTTGGTGACCCCGGTGAGGGAATGTTTTATGTCTTTGAAAGTTAAAGGTTAAATCTAGTGCTTTACCTGAACTGAAAATACTCTTTATTAACTTACACCCCCCCCCCTCCCCCCCCTCCCCCACACATTTGTTTTTCTGTTTTAAAATATGTAGGAAATTGATTCCCTTCAAGAGACAGGTTCTACAGTAGAATGATATAAGGATGGTTTACTGTCATATTATGCCGACTCGGTGTTATTTGGGACCAATGCTACATTACCAACTACTTTCTATAGTCAATTCTGACAAAGAAATTCTTAATCCACGCGAACGAAGTCGTGGGTATCAGCTAGTCGTATAATATATATATATATATATATATATAAACAATGTCTGTCTGTTTGTCCTCTATGTGCTCCTAAACCGTTGGTCCAAGTACGGTGAAACTTTGGTGAGTTGTTGAGTGCGCGAGTTCCTGAGATAAAAATTCCCAAAAAACCGCCCCCTCTTCCCCATAACACCACATAATTAAAAAAAAAAAAAAACCACAGATTTTACACGATTTCTACAGAAAATTGCACAAGGGTACTGTAAAACAAACATAAAAATACAGCCTATATACGGTTTCCAAAACACATCCCCTCTCTCCCTTCCCACCCATTCATTTTTACACAAACACACACTTTTTATCAGATTTCGATGGAAATTTGCACATATACACTTAAAAAAAATGAAAAAAAGAAATATACTGTATGCATTAGTTTTTTTAAAAAAGAACCAATCCCTCCTCCCTTTTCCACCCCTCTTTCCACTTACAACCCATAATTTTAAAAAAAAAAAACACAAATTTTATTTAATTTTGGAGTAAAGTGGCACACATATACATTATATACATTAAAACTAACAAAAAATACCACCTCCATATGGTTTTAAAAAACACAACCCTTATTCCCCTTCCCACCCCCTTACTTTTTACACAAACTCACAATTTTTATCCAATTTTGATGCAACTTTGTACATATATACTTTTTTAAAAATAAAAAATACTGTAGATATTAGTTTTACAAAAACCCAATCCCTCCCCCTTTTTCACCCCTAAACCATCCCTTCATTCCCCTAATACCCCAAGAATTTATAATAAATTACCTGCAGATGTTATCAATAAACCAAAGCATACCATGAAGAAATATATATCGACTTGGCTTTTAGAGAACTATGAATTATTAAATGGATTAATAAATTTTAATCACTTGGTGTAAACAATAAGTTAAGAATTTTTAAAATGTCCATGTACATGGAACAAATCTTTATAACAATTGTATCACTTGTCTTTATGTTCCTAATATACTCTGTTGATTATTGTTTATACACAATCAAGTAGACAAATCTCCATTATATAAAAATCAAGATAGTTACAACTTGAAGCCCACACACAAGTTTTACCTTATGTGGGATTCACAATATAGCCTTGTAATATTCAATACCATATTAAAATTGTATTACTGTTATTTGTGAATAAAAAAATGGGGATTTTTTTAAATAAAAACACAGATTTTATCTGATTTTGATGGAAGTATCCACACATTTACTTTAAAACAAACAGAAAAATACTGCCTACATATGATTTCCAGAAGCACAACAGCTTTCCCCCTTCCCACCTACTTAATTTTTACTCAAACCCATGCTTTTTATCCAATTTTCATGGAACTTTGCACATGTATACATTTTAAAAAATTAGAAAAATAATGTAGACATTAGTTTTACAAAAACCTAAGCCCTCTCCCCTTTTCCACCACTTCATTATCGTCAATGTTCTATATACAAAGCTTCAGTTCCTATTCGATTTTCATGGATGTTTGCACATGTATACTTTAAATCAAACACAAAAGTACTGTTTATTTTCAGTTTGTCAAAGTGCAATGCCCCCTTTTCCCTCCTTTTAATCTTTATTGAAACACAAAGTTTTTATCTGATTTTGACGGAACTTTGCATTTTTATACATCAAAACAAAGAGAAAAATGCTGTTTACATTTGGTTTTAAACAACCATCTGCTCTATCCCTTTACCCCAACCCTCAAATTTTTGTCAATATTCCAAATACATACCCACAGATTTTACACAATATCGATGGAACGCTGAACACGCAAACTATAAAATATACAGAAAAATATGATCTTTATATAGATTGCAAGAACTGAAATGATTTTTACATCCCCCCTTATTTTTTTTATGGTCTTTATACATACTCAGAGTTTTTATCCAATATCAATTGAACTTCACACACGTCTACTTTAAAACAAGGATAAAAAATACTGTCATCCCCTTTATTCCCTGCTCTCTTAATTTCTAATGTTCCTTACACTAACATTATTCCATGTGGATGGAACTTTGCACGTGTATAAATTAAAGCAAAGAGAAAAACGCTGTTTATCTTTGGTTTACAAAGCCCAACCACTTTCACTATCACCCTAATTAAGAAAATTTTACACTTGAAACCAATAAGTTTTTTAGAATTATTTCGATAACGGTGGGGAAATTAGACAAAGTAGATAGGAAAATTATTAAAGTTCACAATATTTCCTGTTAAACAAAACTGGACAGATTACTATCTGAATTGAATTTTACAAATTATTTTAAAGTGTTTGTAACAACACACAGATCCACATAAATATACTTAAAAATAAGCAAAAAGGTGTTTATACTTAGTTTAATAAACTGCACATGCTCTCCCATTTCATGCTTCTTAAGAGTGATTTGTACATGCAACTTTTCCGTGTTTAGCATATATCTCCTGAATAAACTCAGAATTCTTTGTATATATGCTAATTGAAATCACCAAAAACATTGCATATCCTAGACCATTGCAATAAACTTGAAATTGAATGAAACAGTAATTAAAATTTATACATAAAAATCTTACTAAATACAAATTTTCAACTATATTCATTTAATCTATATGTGTTCTCAAGTCTAGGAATAGCGAAGCATTGCCGGGTCAGCTAGTCTTATATACAGAAATCAGTGTATGTTTGTCTGTCCTCTATATTCTCCTAAATGGTTCATCCAATTACAATGAAACTTTGGTGAGTTGTCGAAAACGTGTATGAGATGATTCCTAAGAAATAAAATTACGAATAAAAATATTCCGCCTTCCCGATAATCCCTATATAATTTTAAAAACAGATTTTATCAGATTTTGATGGAAATTGCAGCTGTATACTTTAAAACAAACAGAAAAATACTGCCTACATATTTTTTCCAAAAACGAATCACCTTCCCCTTCCAAACATTTAATTTTTACACAAACCCACATTTTCTATTCCATTTCGATGGAACTTTGTACACATATACTTAAAAAGAAATAGAAAAATACTTTAGACATTATTTTTACAAAAACCCAATCGGTCTCCCCTTTTCCACCCCAAAACCAAACCCCCTTCCCCCTTACACCCCCTTAAACCTGCAGATTTTATCCGATGGAAACTTGCACAAATATACTTTAAAACAAACAGAAAAATACTGCTTAAAAGTGGTTTCCAAAAACACAACCCCTCTTTCCCTTCCAACCCCTTAATTTTTACTCAAACCCCATATTTTATCTGATGTCGATGAAACTTTGCACATGTATACTTTTTTTTAAATAGAAAAATATGTTAATATTAGTTTTACAAGAACCAAATCCCTCTCCCCTTTTCTAACCCAAAACCACACACTCTTCCCCTTTACACCCCATAATTTTAATAAACCCACAGATTTTATCCGATTTTTATGGAAATTGTCACACATATACTTTAAAACAAACAGAAAAATTGTGCCTACATATGGTATCCAAAATCACAACCCCTCTCCCCCCTCACACCTCCTTAATTTTTACTCAAATGCACACTTTTTTATCTGATTTTGATGGAACTTTTCACATGTATACTTTAAAAACAATAGAAGAATACTGTAGACATTAGTTCTACAAAAACCCAATACCTCTCCCGTTTGCAACCCCGAAACCACCCCATTTCACCCTTACACCACATAATTTAGAAAACAAAAACACAGTTTTTTTTCCAATTTTGATGGAAATTGGCACACATATACCAAAAGAAATAGAAAAATACTGCCTACATATAGATTCCAAAAAAACAAGTCCTCTTCCCCTTCTTACCACATTTATTGTTACATGATGCAAACTTTTTATCCGTATTCAATGGAACTTTGCACATGTAAACTTTTTAAAAAGTAGAAAAATACTGTTGACATTACTTTTACAAACACCAGTCCCTCTCCCCTTTTCAACCCCTTCACTATTGTCAATGTTCTTTGTAAAAAGCTACAGTTTCCATCCTATTTTGAAGGATTTTTGAACACGTATACTTCAGAAAAACTACTGTTTACTTTCAGTTTGCCAAAGCCCAACCCGACCCTCTCCCCCTTTACCCCTCCCCTATTAATTTCCTGGGATCTTTATTGAAACCCACCATTTTTATCTGATTTCGATGGAATTTTGCACATCTGTACTTCAAAACAAGGAGAAGAATGCTGAATCAACAAACCCCCTAATTTTTGTCAATATTTCATATACATACTCACTGTTTTTATACGAAATTGATGGAAATTTGCACACACAAACTGTAATACAGACAGAAAAATATGGTCTATATTTAGATTGGAAGAACGGAAACCCTTTTCTCCTTACCCTCCCTTCTTATTTTTTTTTTGCCAATGTCCTCCTCTCTTAATTTTCAATGTTCCTTACACTAACTGTATTCAATGTGGATGGAACTTTGCACATGTATAAATTAAAGCAAACAGAAAAATCCTGCCTTTCTTTGGTTTACAAAACCCACCCACACACTCAAATTAAGAAAAAATTACGCTTGAAACCATTCAGATTTTTGGAAATATCTCGAAAACGATGGGGAAATTAGACAAAGTAGATTGCAACATTATTAAAGTACACATTATACCCTGTTAAATGCCACCATACATATAACGGACAGACTATTGCTGACCAAGAAAGTTGAACTTGAGTTATAAAAATTATTTTAAAGTGTTTTTGACAATACACTAATCTACAGCTTCTATTTGATGTCGAAGGAAGGTTGCACACATATGTTTCAAAATAAGTGATAATGATGTTTTTATTTTGTTTACAAAACTGCAGCCGCTCTCTCATTTCACAGCTCTATACCTACAAGTTTTCTCTGTTTAGCATATATTTCCAAAACAAACAGAATTTTTTGTATATATACTGACTGGAAACAACAAAAACATTGCATATCCAAGACCATTGCAATAAACTTGAAATTGAATGAAACAGTAATTAAAATATATACATAAATGTCTAATTTTTACTAAATTCAAACATTCAAATGTATTTATTTAATCAATAAAAAAAAACAGTCTTCCCAATAATTTAAAAAACCCAACAGATTTTGTCAGATTTATACGAAAATTTGCCCATTTATACAGTAAAACAAACAGGAAAATACTGCCTATGTGTGGTTTCCAAAAACGCATCCCTTCTCCCCCTTCCCGCCCTCAATTTTTACACAAACACACACCTTTTTATCCGATTTAAATGAAACTTTGCACATATATACTTAAAAAAAAATAGAAAAATACTATAGCCATAAGTTATAGAAAAATCACCCTCCCACTTTTCCACTCCAAAACTACACCCTCTTCCCCCTTACGCCCTATAATTTAAAAAAAAAAACACAGATTCTATCTGATTTTGATGGAAATTGGCACACATATACCTCTAAACAAATGGAAAAATACAGGTTTCATATGGTTTCCAAAAACACAACACCTCTCCCCATTCCCAACCCCTTATTTTTTACACAACCCAAAAATATTTATCCAATTTCGATGGAACTTTGCACACCTATACTTAAAAAAATAGAAAAATACTGGAAACATTAGTTTTACAAAAAACCAATCTCTCTCCTCCTTCCCACCCCCTAATTTTTACAAAATTCACACTTTTTATCCGATTTTGATAGAAGTTAGCACACATATACTTTTTTTAAAAATAGGAAAATACTGTAGACATTAGTTTTTTTTTAAAAAAAAAAAAAAAAACCTCTTTTCTTTTCCATTCTAAAACTAGCCCCCTCTTCCCCTTACAACCGATAAATTAAAAAATCCCACAGATTTTATCCAATATCTCGAAAATGTTGGGGAAATTAGACAATACAGATAGCAACATTAGTTAAGAACACAAAATTTCCTGTTGAATAGCACATTATAGATTACGATCGGACAATTGCTGACCAAGAAATTCGAAAGTGAATTTTAAAAATTATTTTGCCAATTTTGTGACAATACACATTTTATACTATTTTTATTTGACGTCCAATGAAGTTTGTACAAATATGCTTTAAAATAAGTAAAAATGATGTTTATATTTAGTTTACAAAACTGCACCCACTCTCCTGTTTCACCCATCTTAAGACTGATTTTCACATCCAACTTTTCTCTGTTTAGCAAATATCTCCAAAACAAAATGAGGATTTTTTTTGTGTATATGCTGATTGGAATCACCAAAAACATAGCATTTCCAGACCATTGTAATAAACTTGAAACTGAATGAAAGAGTAATTAAAATTTATACAAACTGTCAAATGCATTCAGTTAATCTATATGGGTACTCAAGTATAGCAATAGCGAAGCATTGCCAGGTCAGCTAGTCTTCTTATATATTAAAATCAAAGTATGTTTGTCTATCCTCTATGCGCTCCTAAACCGTACGTTCCAATTACAGTGAAACATTGTGAATTGTTGAGAGCGTGTCGGAGATGGTTCTTAAGAAATAAAATATAAAAAAAAATCCCATTTTCCCCATAAAACACAATAATTAAAAATAAAAAACCGCAGATTTTATCTGATTTTGATGGAAATTTGCACACATATACTTTCAAACAAACAGAAAAACACTACTGGTATATTGTTTCCAAAAACACAATCGCTCTCCCCTTTGCCACCCCCTTAATTTTTACATGAACTCACACTTTTTATCCGATTTTGATGGAACTTTGCACACATATATTATTTATAAAATAGAAAAAAACTGTAGACACTAGTTTTATAAAAACCCTATCCCTCTCCCCTTTTCTACACCATGATTTCAAAAAAACCACAGATTTTGATTATGATGGAAATTTGCACACATTTGCACATATAAAAAAAAATTAAAAAAAAAAACAAAAAAATACTGCATACATATGGTTTCCAAAAACACAACAGCTCACCCCCTTCTCACTCCCTTAATTTTTACACAATCCCTCACTTTTTTACGATTTTGATGAAACTTGTATACTTTTTTAAAAATATAGAAAGATACTTTAGATATTAGTTTTACAAAAACTCAACCCCTCTACCCTTTTCCACCCCTTCAAAGCTACTGTTCCTATTCAATTTTGAAGGAAGTCTGCACGTGAACACTTTAAAACAAACAAACAAAAAAAAAAACTGTTTACTTTCAGTTTGCCAAAGCTCAATCCCACCCCCTCTCCATTTACCCCTCCCCTATTAATTTCCAAGAATCTTTATTGAAACCCACAGTTTTTATTTGATTTTGATAGAACTTTGCATTTGTATACCTCAAAACAAGGAGAAAAATGACGTTTACATTTGTTTTTAAATGACCAACTGCTCTTCCCCTTTACACCAACCCCTTAACTTTGTTAATATTTCATATACATACCCACAGCTTTTATATAATATCGATGGAACGTTGCACACACAAACTATACAACAGACAGAAAAACATGGTCTATATTTAGATTGAAAGAACGTAAACCCTCTTCTCTTTTACCTCCTCCCTTATTTTCTTGCCAGTGTTCTTTATACATACACACAGTTTTTATCTGATATGGAACTTTATATGGAACTTCACACATGTATACTTTAAAATGAGGAGAAAAATACTGTCTATGTTTGGTTCCCAAATCCCAACCCTTCGACCCATTTATTCCCTCCTCTCTTAATTTTCAATGTTCCTTACACTAACTTTATTCAATGTGGATGGAACTTTGCACATGTATAAATTAAAGGAAAGAGATAAATGCTGTCTATCTTTGGTTAACGAAACTCATCCACTTTTGCTATCACCCTATTTATGAAAAATTTACACCAGGTTTTTTTAATTATCTCGAAAACACTGGAGAAATTAGATATAGCAGATGGCAACATTATTAAAATACACATTATTTCCTGTTAAACAGCCCTGGACAGATTACAATTGGACAATTACTGACCAAGAAATTCGAACGTGAATATTAAAAATTATTTTAAAGTTTTTGTGACAACACACAAATCTAGTTTTTATTTGATGTCGAAGGAAGTTTACCACATATGCTTTAAAATAAGTGAAAATAATGTTAATAATTAGTTTACAAAATTGCTCCCACCCTTCAGTTTCACCCCTCTTAAAACTGATTTACACGTGCAACTTTTCTCTGTTTAGAGTATATCTCCAAAATAAAGTCAGATTTTTTTGTGTATATATTCTGCTTAGAATCAACAAAAATATTGCACATCCAAGACCATTGCAATAAACTTGAAATTCAATGAAACAGTAATTAAAATTTATACTTAAATATCTCATTTTTACTACATACAACTTTTCAAATACATTCGTTTAATCTATATGTGTAATCAGGACTAGCAATTGCGAAGCATTACCGGGTCAGCTAGTCTTATGTATAAAAATTAATGTGCTTTTGTTTTTCCCCTATGCGCTCATAATCCTTACCTCCGATTATGGTGAAACTTTGGTGAGTTGTCGAGTGCGCATCCGAGATGGTTCCTAAGATATAAATTTTCCAACAAACCACCCCCTCTTCCCTATAACACCCCTTAATTTTTTTTAAAAAGATTATATCCGATTTCTCCGGAAATTTGCACATATATACTTTAAAACAAAGAGAAAAATACTGCCTACATAAGGTTTCCAAAAACCCATCCCCACTCCCTCTTCCCACCCCTTAATTTTTAAAGAAACCCACACTTTTTATGTAATTTCAATGGAACACTGTACACATATATTATTTAAAAAATAGAAGTATACTATAGATATCATTTTTACAAAAACCCAATCCCTCTCCCTTTTCCATCCCAAAAGCACCCCCTCTTCTCCCTTACGCCCCCTAATTTAAAAAAACCTGCAGATTTTATCCAGTTTTGATGGAAATTGGCACACATATAATTTAAAACAAACAGAAAAATACTTCCTACATATGGTTTCTAATATCATAACACCTCTTCCCCATAACACGACATAATTTGCACATGTGTTCTGTTAAACAAACAGATAAATTCTGCCTACATATGGTTTCCAAAAACGCATCCCCTTTTCCACACCCCACCACTTAATTTTTACACAAACCCACAGTATTTATCCTTATTTTTACAAAAACCCAATCCCTCTTTGCTTTTCCACCCTAAAACCAACCTTTTTCCCAATTACACCCCATTATTTAAAAAAACCTACAGATTTTATCCAGTTTTAATGGAAACTTTAAAACAAACCAAAAAATACTGACTATATATGGTTTCTAATAACACAACCCCTCTTCCCCATAACACCTCATAATTCAAACAACCCAAATGATTTGATCCAATATCTACAGAAATTTGCACATGTGAACTATAAACAAACAAAAAAATACTGCATACATTTTGTTTCCAAAAATGCATCCCCTCTCCCCCTTCGCACCACTTAATTTTTACACAAACCCACACTTTTTATAGGATTTCAAAGAAAGTTTGCACACATATCATTTTTTTAAAAATCAATAAATACTTTAGAAATTAATTTTACAAAACTCAATCCCTCTCCCCTTTTCCACTCCTTCATTATTGTACATAGCTACAGTTCCTATCCGGTTTTGAAGGCAGTTTGCACACGTATACTTTAAAACAAATAGAAAAATACTGTTTACTTTCTGTTTGCCAAAGCCAAACCCACCCCCTTTACCACTGCACTATTAATTTCCAATGACTTTTATTGAGACCCACAGTTTTTTATCTGTTTTCAATGGAACTTCGCGTTTGTATACTTCAAAACAAGAAGAAAAATGCTGTTTACATTTGGTTTTAAGCAACCAACTGATCTCCCCCTTTTCCCAAACCCCTTAATTTTTGTGAATATTTGATATCTATACCCACAGTTTCTTTTACAATATCCATGGAACTGTTCATACTCAAAATATAAAACAGACAGAAAAGTAAGATCTATATTTAGATTGCAAAAACGTAAACCCACTCTTCCTTTACCTCACCCTTTATTTTTTATGAATGTTCCTTATACATACTCACAGTTTTTATCCGATATCCATGGAACTTCACACACGTATACGTTAAGACAAGGAGTAACATATTGTCTTCATTTGGTTCCAAAATCCAAATGCATTTTTCTACTTTTTCCCTCCTCTCTTAATTTCCAGTGTTACTTACACTTGAAACCATTCAGTTTCTCGAAAACGGTGGGGAAATTAGACAAATTAGATAGCAACATTATTAAAGTACACATTATTTCCTGTTGAATAGCACTGGACAGATTACGATCGGGCAATTATTGACCAACAAATTTGAATTTTAAAGTTTTTGTGACAACACAAAAATCTACAGTTTTTATTTGATACAAAAGGAAGTTTGCACACATATGCTTTAAAATAAGTGAAAATGTTGTTTATATGTAGTTTACAAAACTCCTGTTTCACCCCTCTTAAGATGGTTTTACATGTGCACCTTTTTCTGTTTAGCAAATCAAACTCAGATTTTTTTGTATTTATGCTGATTGGAATTTCCAAAAACATTGCATAACCAAGACTGCTGAAATAAATTTAAAATTGAATGAAATAGTAATTATAATTTCTACATAAATATCTAATTTTACTAAATACAAACTTTCAAAAGTACTCACTTAATCTATACGTGTGCTCGTGTCAAGCAATAGTGAATCATAGCAACTCAGCTACTCTTATATATAAAAATCAATGTACATTTTTTGTATGTACTCTACGTGCTCCTAAACTGTTCGTCCAATTATGGTAAAACTATGGTTAGTTGTCAAGTGTGCATCTGAGAAGGTATCCAAAAAAAAATTCTAAAAATCCAACCTCTCTTCCCCATAAAACCCCATAACTTAAAAACCCAACAGATTTTTTCCGATTTACACAGAAATTTGGACATGTATACTGTAAAAACAACCAGACAAATACTGCCAACATATGGTTTCCTAAAACACATTCCCTCTCCCCCTTCCCACCCACATATTTTATACACAAACCAACACTTTTTATCCGATTTAAATGGAACTTTGCACATACACTTAAAAAAAAAAGGAAAATAATGTAGATATTAGTTTTACAAAAACCCAATACCATTTTTCTTTCCACCCCAAAACCACCCTCCTATTCCCCCTTACAACCCACAATAAAAAAATAAAATAAAAAAAAAACACAGATATTATTCTATTTAGATGGAAATTTTGACACACACACACACATTAAAACAAACAAAAAAATACTGCCAACAAATGGTTTCCAAAAACACAACCCGTTTTACTTTCCCACCCCCTTAATTTTTTACACAAACTCACACTTTTAATCCAATTTTGATGGAATTTTGGGCACATATACTTATAAAAAAAATAGATAATTACTAAAGACATTGTTTTTACAAAAACCTAATCTCTCTCCACTTTCCACCCTAAAACCACTCCTTCTTTCTCCATATACACCATATTTTTTTTAAAAAAAAATACCTATAGATTTTATCTGATTTTGATGGAAATTAGCACTCATACTTTGAAACAAACAGAAAAATGCTGCCTACATATGGTTACCAAAAGCACAACCCCTCTCCCCCTTCCCTCCCCTTAATTTATATACAAACCTGCACTTTTTATCTGATTCTGATGGAACTTTGTACACATATACTTTTAAAGAAATAGAAAAATACTATAGACATTTGTTTTACAAAAACCCAATCCCTTTAATCTTTTCCACCCCTAAAACCAGCCTCTTTTCCTTCTTACACCACATAATTTTTAAAAAATACCACTGAGTTATCAGATTTTGATGGAAACTTGCACACATATGCGAGAAATATTTTTTAAGTAAGTACCGTTTTGTCACACCGTGGCTGCAGCGCTACGGTTGGCGTTCCGCGCATGCGCACTGGGTATCTGCATCTCTTGCCTACGCACTGACGCCATTACAGTCTCATTCTTCCTTGTTTACATTATTCACTGAGTGTTTAATATTCCTCTGATAATCGTGAGTCCCAACGACTGTGAAGTACGGGCTGTTATGAGATTTCTTTGTGCTAAAGGCCTAAAACCGATCGATATTCATCGTGAGATCTGTGCAGTTTACAGACAAAACATTATGAGTGATGCAATGGTGAGGAAGTGGGTGAGAGCATTTAAAGATGGCTGCACAGATGTGCATGATGAAACACGGAGTGGGTGTCCTTCGGTCGTTAATGAAAGTTTGGTGCAGAAAGTGGACAATAAGGTGAGAGAAAACAGACGCTTTACGATTTCCTCCTTGTGTGATGACTTTCCTAATGTTTCTCGTAGTGTTTTGTATGGCATTGTGACCGAGCACTTGAATTACTGAAAATTGTGCTCATTGGGTACCAAAAATGTTAACAGATGTGCACAAAACCAAACGTTTAGGCAGTACCACAATGATGGTGATGATTTCTTAAACCAAATTGTTACAGGCGATGAGACATGGGTGGCCTACGTCACACTTGAATCAAAGCAACAGTCCATGGAATGGCGGCATTCAGATTCACCCAAAAAACTGAAGTTCAAGCAAACGATTTCTGCCCAGAAAACCATGTGCATAGTTTTATGGGTCAGAAAAGGAGTATTGCTTGTGGAATTTCTACCTCGTAATGAGACAATCAATGCAGCAGCTTATTGTGAGACATTGAACAATCTGCACCGTTCAATCCTGAACAAAAGACGTGCATCATTTTGTTGCATGACAATGCCCGTCTACATGTGGCTAATCAGACTAAAGATCTCATCACATCTTTCTCATGGGAAACTCTAGATAATCCTCCGTACAGCCCTGATCTGGCGCCCAGTGACTACCATCTGTTCCTGTTCTTGAAGAAACACCTGGGCCGTCAGCATCTTGAAGATGATAACGAAGTCTACATCTACATCTACATATATACTCTGCAATTCACAAAATTGTGGGTGGCAGAGGGTGCTCAGCACCAAAGCTAATCTCTTTGCTGTGCATTCCAATCCCTTATGGTACGAGGGAAAAAAGAATTCATATAAGAATCAGTTCGGCACCTTAATTCTCTAATTTTATCTTTCCTGTCCTTCCAACTCAAATAGGTTGGTGGAAGAAGTATTTCACTACACTCAAAAGTGAAAGCAGGAGTATGCATGTTTACCAATAAGTTTAAACAAAACGTGTGTCGTCTATCTACCAGAGACTCCGAACCTAGTCTACTAATCAGTTCTGTGACGCTTTCATAAGGACTGCAGCAAGCGGTCACGAATCGAGCGGCTCTTCTCTGTACTTTCTCTATACTTTCGATCAACCCCTTATGAAACGGATCCCAAATGGCACAACAATAGTCCAAATGTCGACGCACAAGAGATTTGTACGCTATCTCCTTTGTTTGTTCATTACAATTTTTCAAGATTCGACCTATGAATCGCAGCCTAGAATTTGCTCTACCTACTAACGAATTAATGTGTATGTTCCATTTCATGTTCCTTTGTACTGTTACTCCCAAATATTTCATAGAATCGACCATATCAATAACTGTATTGTTTAACTCGTATTTCTGAACAATTGCATTCTTTTTGTTAGTTATGCTCATTGTCTTACACTTTTTACAATTTAGAGTAAGTTGCCACTCAGTGCACCAAGCCAAAATAACATCCAGATCGCGCTGGATTTCTAAGCAATCGGCCAAATTTCTTACTTCCCTATAAATAACCGCATCATCAGCAAACAATCTAAAAAGGTTTTTCACTTTGTCTCCGAGATCGTTTATAAAAATTAAGAAAAGAAGTGGTCCAATTACACTTGCTTCAGGTACACTCGATGTAACATCTAGATTAGAAGAACTTTCTCCTTCAACGACAACATACTGTGACCGACCAGTTAGAAAATCCTTTATCCATTCACAAAGCTGATCCGATATACCGTACACTCGAAGCTTCGCTAGAAGGCAGTTGTGTGGCACAGAGTCAAAGGCTTTCTGGAAATCTAGAAAAATTGCATCTACTTGTGAACCTGCATAGATAACTTTCATTACGTCATGAGTAAATACAGCCAGCTGTGTTTCACATGATCTTTTCTTCCGAAATCCTTGTTGATTTGTTGTTCAAGTTGTTACATTATTTCTTAACTCCTCTGCGATAGCTATGTCGGAATCGGGTGGACGGTAGAAGGCGCCTATGATGAGTTTTGACCCAGCAACGTTGAGTTTAATCCATATGATTTCACAGATCGTATCGACGTCTATTTCATTACATGGGAGAAATACCCCACCTCCATGAGAATGTAATCTGTCTTTACGAAAAACGTTCATGCTATCTTTAAAAGTTTCGGCGGAACTTATTTCCGGTTTCAACCAACTTTCTGTACCGATAACGATATCCGCTTCTGTACTACGAATAATGCTTTTAAGTTCCGGTTGTTTGTTGCAAACGCTTCTACAGTTAATTACGAGAACTTTTAACTGTCGAGATTCTTTTACGTTGCTCCTACATTCCGGTGTTGCATTTGATTGGGTTGCCTGTAACTGAATTTCGAGTTCCGGGTCTTCCTCCCTCAGCCTAAAAAACCACCCAGTGCATTCCACACGGCCCCTGCCACCCGTGTAGCCAATTCACGTGTGTAGTGCACACCTGACCTATTAAGGGGAACCCTATAAGAGTCGACCCTATGGCGAAGATCGAGAAATGTCATCACAGAAACGTTGTAGTCTCTGGTTCAGCCCCTCTATACGGCTCTCAACCAGAGGTCCACATTCAACTCTGTCTATGATGCTACAGATGGTTAGCTCTGCCGATATCTTGCGGTCACTGGCCACAGAGTTCACCCTTTCAGCCAGCCACTGGAAGGAAGACCCAAGGCGACAAGCATCATTGGTGCCGACATGAGCCACAATCTGTAGTTGGCTACACCCCATCCCTTCTATGGCATCCGGGATGGCCTGTTCCACATCTCGGATCAGGCCACCCGGAATACACACAGAATGGACATTGGATTTCAAAACAGTTGTGATGCAGTCGTTAACAAGTAAGGCGGCAGACTTCTATGAGAAGGGTTTTCAAAAACTGGTACTACGTTATGAGAAGTGCCTCAATATTGAAGGGAATTATGTAGAAAAGTAGAGGAAGGTACTGGCTTTCATGTAAAAATAAAATTATTGATATATATTTGCATGTCTTTTTTTAAATTTCAAAATGGTTCTTACTTAAAAAACATGTCTTGTACTATAAAACAAACAAAAACACTATCTACACATGGTTTTCAAAAACACAATCCATTTCCACCTTCCTACCCACTTAATTTTTAACACAAATTATGAAATTTCGATAGAACTTTGCACAGGTATACTTTTATATAAAAATACTAGCTGGTACCCACGACTTCGTTCATGATTGTAAAGAATTCATATTGACAGCTATAGACATCTAACCAACCTTGTGCACTATGGGAGACTCGATACTATTACCACACACAAGTACCAGTCTTCTCCGCTATGTAGTTCCGGCAGCAAGGTAAAATTTACGGATACACACAAGTCTTTGGATGAAACACGAAAACATTCATGATCGACAAATTTCAAACACCATATCTCACACACTCCCACAGTTACCGAATTTCGGCCAACGTTGTGATCGATGGGAGACTCTGTGTTACTACCACACACAAACGCCAGTGATCTGCGATTGATAGTTTTCACTTAAAAGTGATACACCGTGACACATGCGTCTTTGGCAGAAATATGAAATTGCAGCAGGTCGACCATTTTCATCCCCCATATCTTCCACACCCCCATAGCTACAGACATCTAACAACCATAGTACACGACAACAGACACGATTCTACTACCACACATAAACACCAATGCTCTATGCTATGTAGTCGTGGTAGAAAAGTGAAATCTGCGGAGACACATACCTTTCGTCGAAATACGAAAATATCCTTGGTCGGCCACTTACAACCACCATATCTACCACAGCAGCACAGTTTTTTGAAATTCGGCCGCTGTTGTGATCGAAAGGTGACTCTGTGCTACTACTACACACAAACGCCAGTTATCTGTGATCTGTAGTTTTCGCTGAAAAGTGATACACCATTACACTTTTGTCTTTGGCAGAAGTATGAAATTGCCCTAGGTCGACCACTTTAAACCCCCATTTCTCCCACACCCCCATAGCTACTGACACCTAACAACCATTACATGAGATACGATTCTACTACCAAACACAAACACCAATGCTCTCTGCTATGTAGTTGTGGCAGAAAAGTGACAAATGCGGAGACAGTCGAAATACGAAAATATCCTTGGTCGGCCAATTACAACCACCATATCTACCACAGTACCACAGTTTCTGAAATTCGGCCGCTGTTGTGATCGAAAGGTGACACACAAACGCCAGTTATCTGTGATCTATAGTTTTCGCTGAAAAGTGATACACCATTACACTTTTGTCTTTGGCAGAAGGAGGAAATTGCCACAGGCGACCACTTTAAACCCCCATTTCTCCCACACCCGCATAGCTACCGACATCTAACAACCATAGTGCACTACATGAGATACGATTCTACTACCAAACACAAACACCAATGCTCTCTGCTATGTAGTTGTGGCAGAAAAGTGACAAATGCGGAGACAGTCGAAATACGAAAATATCCTTGGTCGGCCAATTACAACCACCATATCTACCACAGTACCACAGTTTCTGAAATTCGGCCGCTGTTGTGATCGAAAGGTGACTCTGTGCTACTACTACACACAAACGCCAGTTATCTGTGATCTATAGTTTTCGCTGAAAATTGATACACCATTACACTTTTGTCTTTGGCAGAAGTATGAAATTGCCACAGGTCGACCACTTTAAACCCCCATTTCTCCCACACCCGCATAGCTACCGACATCTAACAACCATAGTGCACTACATGAGATACGATTCTACTACCAAACACAAACACCAATGCTCTATGCTATGTAGTTCTGGCAGAAAAGTGACATATGCGGAGACAGTCGAAATACGAAAATATCCTTGGTCGTCCACTTACAACCACCATATCTACCACAGTACCACAGTTTACGAAATTCGGCCACTGTTGTGATCGAGAGGTGACTCTGTGCTACTACTACACACAAACGCCAGTTATCTGTGATCTATAGTTTTCGCTGAAAAGTGATACACCATGACACTTTTGTCATTGGCAGAAGTATCAAATTGCCACAGGTCGATCACTTTCAACCCCCATATCTCCAACACCCCCATAGCTACCGACATCTAAAAACCATAGTGCACTACATGAGCTACGATTCTACTACCAAACACAAACACCAATGCTCTATGCTATGTAGTTGTGGCAGAAAAGTGACATATGCGGAGACAGTCGAAATACGAAAATATACTTGGTCGGCCACTAACAACCACCATATCTACCACAGTACCACAGTTTCTGAAATTCGGCCACTGTTGTGATCGAAAGGTGACTGTGTGCTACTACTACACACAAACGCTAGTTATCTGTGATCTGTAGTTTTCGCTGAAAAGTGATACACCATGACACTTTTGTCTTTGGCAGAAGTATGAAACTACCACTGGTCGACCACTTTTAACCCCCATATCTCCCACATGCCCATAGCTACCGACATCTAACAACCATAGTGCACGACAGGAAAGACGATTCTACTACCACACACAAACACCAAAAGTCTATGTTATGTAGTTGTGGCAGGAAAGAGAAGTATACGGAGATACGAATTTTGGTAGAAATTTGAAAACGCCCTGCACTGACCAACTTTAATCATTATATCTCCCACATCCCCAAAGCTATCGGCATTCGGCCAACATTGTGCATGACAGGAAACTCCATGCTACTTCCACCCACAAACATCAGTGATCAGTGCTAGGTAGTGGTGGCTGAAAAGTGAAATATAGGAAAAAACACATCTATTTTTATATATATATAAGATTGCTGTTACTTTTACAAAAACCCAGTCCCTTTCCCCATTTGCACCCCTTCATTACTGTCAATGTTCTTTATACAAAGCTACAGTTCATATCTGATTTAGAAGGAATTTTTCACACGTATACTGTAAACAACAGAAAAATACTGTTTACTTTCAGTTTGCCAAAGACCAATACCACACTCTGCCCATTTACCCCTCCACTATTAATTTTCAGTGGTCTTTATTGAAACCCCCAGTTTCACCTGTTTTCAATTTAACTTTGCATTTGTATACTTCGAAACAAGGAAAAATCGCTGTTTACATTTGGTTTTAAACAACCAACTGTTCTCCCCCTTTTTCCAAACCCTATAATTTAGTTAACATTTCATATACATACCCATAGTTTTAATACGATATCGATGGAACATTGCACTTGCAAAATATAAAACAGACAGAAAAATATGGTGTATATTTAGATTGCAGGAAACCAAAACCGCATTCTCCTTTTCTTCCTCCCCTATTTTTCGCCAATGTTCTTTTTATATACTCACAGTTTTTATCCGATATCGATGGAACTTCAAGCATACTTTAAAACAAGGAGAAAAATGGTATCTACATTTGGTTCTGAAATCCCAACCTCTCATCCGTTTATTCGCGCCTCTCTTAATTTTCAATGTTTCTTACACTAACTTTATTCAGTGTGAATTGAACTTTGCACATGTATAAATTAAAGGATAGATAAAAGTGCTGTCCATCTTTGGTTTACAAAACCCACCACTTTCCCTGTTACCCTAATTAAGAAAAATTTACACTTGAAACCACTCAGTTTTTGGAATTATCTCGAAAACGCTGTGGAAATTAGATAAAGTAGATAGCAGCATTACTAAAGTACACATTATTTCTTGTTAAACAGCACTGGACAGATTACAATCAGACAATTACTGACCAAGAAATTTGTACTTGAATTTTAAAAATTATTTTAAAGTTTTTGTGAGAACACACAAATCTATAGTTTTCTATTTGATGTTGAAGGAAGTTTGCACACATATACTTTAAAATAAGTGAAAATGATGTTTATATTTAGTTTACTAAACTGCACCCGTTCTTCCATTTCACCCCTCTTAAGACTGATTTACAGATGCAACTATTCTCTGTTTAGCATATATCTCCAAAACATACTTCAATTTTTTGTATATATGCTGATTGGAATCACCAAAAACATTCCATAAACAAGACCTTTAGAATAAACTTGAAATTGAATGAAACAGTAATTAATCATCTATTTTTACTAAATGCAAAATTTCAAACAGATTTGTTTAATCTCTATGTGTACCAAAGTCAAACAATAGTGAAGCATTGCCAGGTCAGCTAGTCTTATATATAAAAATTAATGTATGTTTGTTTGTTTATCCTCTATGCACTCCAAAACCGATCATCCTTTTATGGTGAAACTTTGATGAGTTGTAGGGTGTACATCTGTGAAGGTTCCTGACAAATAAAATTTCAAAAAATCACTGCCTACACTTCTTTACAGCCCTTAATGTAAACAAACCCACATATTTTATCTGATTTACACTAATACACATATACTTTAAAGAAATTAAAAAATATTGCCTAAATATGTTTTCCAAAAATGACAACCCTAATCCCCTTCACATCACCCTAATTTAAACAAATCCACAGATTTTATTCAATTTCAGTGGAAATTTGTACTCAGATACTTTAAAACAGACAGAAAAATACTACCTACACATGGTTTCCAAAATGACATCCGTCTTCCCCTTTACATCCCTTTAATTTTTGGCAATGGATTTTATATAAAACTACAGTTTTTACCCGATTCTGAAGGATCTTTGCACACGTAACCTTTAAAACAAGCAGAAAAATACCGTCTCTATTTGGTTTGCCTAAGCCCAACCCTTTCCCATTTTATTCCATCTAAGCTTCATTTCCAGTGATCTTATTGAGATCCACAGGTGTTTATCCTATTATGCTGAAACTTTGGTGAGTTGTTGAGTGCATGTCTATAATGGTCCCTGACAAAAAAGGTACTAAAAACCATTCCTCTTTCCCTTTACACCCCATATATTCCCAGATATTTTATTCATTTCGATAGAGATTTGCACGCGTATACTTTAAAGCAAATTCAAAATATTGCCTAACTATGACTTCCAAGAACGCAATTTTTCTTCCCCTTACATCTACCTAATTTAAGCAAACCCACAAATCTTTATCTGATTTCGATATAAATTTGCACACACATAGTTTAAAACAATCAGAAAATTACTGCCTTTGCATGGTTTTTAAAAATACAACCCTTCTTTCCCTTTGAATCCCCATAGATTTCCAAATGTTCTTTAGACAAAGCTACAGCACTTATCAGATTTCGATTGTAATTTGCAAATATATACTTTAAAACAAACAAAAAAAATACTGTCTATGCTTGGTTTGTCACAGTCCAACATTCTCCCGTTACCCTCTCCCCTATTCATTTGCAGTTCATTACAGTTTTTATCAGATATTGATTGAACTTCACATACGTATACATTAAAAAAAAAGAGTAAACTACTGTCTCCATTTAGTTTAAAAATACGCAACCCCTCTCCCCCTTTAAATCCTCTTACTTTTTAATTTTATATGTATACTAGCTGATACCCACGACTTCGTTCATGATTGTAAAGAATTCATATTGACAGCTATAGACATTTAACCACCATAGTGCACGATGGGAGACGCGATACTATTACCACACACAAATACCAGTCTTCTGCGCTATGTAGTTCCGGCAGCAAAGTAAAATTTACGGATACACAAAAGTCTTTGGATGAAATACGAAAATATTCATGATCGACCAATTTCAAACACCATATCTCACACACTCCCACAGTTACCGAATTTCGGCCAACGTTGTGATCGATGGGAGACTCTGTGTTGCTACCACACACAAACGCCAGTGATCTGCAAATGATAGTTTTCACTTAAAAGTGATACGCCGTGACACACGCGTCTTTGCCAGAAATATGAAATTGCCGCAGGTCGACCATTTTCATCCCCCATATCTTCCACACCCCCATAGCTACACACATCTAACAACCATAGTGCACGACAACAGACACGATTCTACTACCACACACAAACACCAATGCTCTATGCTATGTAGTCGTGGCAGAAACGTGAAATCTGCGGAGACACGTGCCTTTCGTCGAAATACGAAAATATCCTTGGTCGGCCACTTACAACCACCATAACTACCACAGTACCACAGTTTCTGAAATTCGGCCGCTGTTGTGATCGAAAGGTGACTCTGTGCTACTACTACACACAAACGCCAGTTATCTGTGATCTATAGTTTTCGCTGAAAAGTGATACACCATGACACTTATGTCTTTGGCAGAAGTATGAAATTGCCACAGGTCGACCACTTTCAACCCCCACTTCTCCCACACCCCCATAGCTACCGACATCTAATAACCATAGTGCACTACATGAGATACGATTCTACTACCAAACGCAAACACCAATGCTCTATGCTATGTAGTTGTGGCAGAAAAGTGACATATGCGGAGACAGTCGAAATACGAAAATATCCTTGGTCGGCCACTTACAACCACCATATCTACCACAGTACCACAGTTTCTGAAATTCTGCCGCTGTTGTGATCGAAAGGTGACTCTGTGCTACTACTACACACAAACGCCAGTTATCTGTGATCTATAGTTCTCGCTGAAAAGTGATACACCATGACACTTATGTCTTTGGCAGAAGTATGAAATTGCCACAGGTCGACCACTTTCAACCCCCACTTCTCCCACACCCCCATAGCTACCGACATCTAACAACCATAGTGCACTACATGAGATACGATTCTACTACCAAACACAAACACCAATGCTCTATGCTATGTAGTTGTGGCAGAAAAGTGACATATGCGGAGACAGTCGAAATGCGAAAATATCCTTGGTCGGCCACTTACAACCACCATATCTACCACAGTACCACAGTTTTCTGAAATTCGGCCGCTGTTGTGATCGAAAGGTGACTCTGTGCTACTACTACACACAAACGCCAGTTATCTGTGATCTATAATTTTCGCTGAAAAGTGATACACCATGACACTTTTGTCTTTGGCAGAAGTATGAAATTGCCACAGGTCGACCACTTTCAACCCCCATATTTCCTACACACCCTCATAGCTACCGACATCTAACAACCATAGTGCACGACAGGAAAGACGATTCTTCTACCACACACAAACACCAAAGGTCTATGTTATGTAGTTGTGGCAGGAAAGAGAAGTATACGGAGATACGAATTTTTGGTCGAAATATGAAAACGCCCTGCACTGACCAACTTTAATCATTATATCTCCCACATCCCCACAGCTATCGGCATTCGGCCAACGTTGTGCACGACAGGAAACTCCATGCTACTTCCACCCACAAACATCAATGATCTGTGCTAGGTAGTGGTGGCTGAAAAGTGAAATATAGGAAAAAACACGTCTATTTTTATATATATATAAGATTTTACAAAGGTACTGTTTTCATCCAAAGTTGAAGGTACTATGGACATGCATCCCATGAGCAAAGTTGGGTACTGAACTTTTGGAGAAGAGGGAACCACCGTAAATATTGTACATCCCAAAGCACTACAATATTAATAATGTTCTCGGGTGACTAGCCGAGTTATAGGAGTGTTATAGTAATCACACGATATTTCGGCACTCTGAATCATCGCCGAAATATCGTGTGATTACTATAACACTCCTATAACTCAGCTAGTCACCCGAGAACATTATTTGTATTCTCAATGCCGAGAAAGATTACGTAATTATACACTACAATATTTTTTCCAATTTAATTAATGCACAAAAAACCATTGACTTTAATTAATTTTTGGCATGAACGTGTGTATGCCTTGCATCTGTGTACCCAGTTTGAGTGAAACATAGGCATTGCAATGAATGCTGGGCAGAGCTAGTATTTTAACATATAAAAAATTAATGTGAGTTTGTTTTTCCTCTATGCACTCATAAACCTTTCATCCGATTACAGTGAAACTTTGGTGAGTTGTCGAAAGCATGTCAGAGATGGTTCCTAAGAAATAAAATTTGTACACAATCTCACACTTTTTATCTGATTTCTATGGAACTTTGCACACGTTCTTTTTTAAAAATTAGAAAAATACTGTAATCATAAGTTTTACAAAAACCCATTCCCTCTCCCCTTTTCCACACCTTCATTATTGTCAATGTTCTTTATACAAATCTACAGGTCTTATCAGTTTTTGAAGGAATTTAACATAATAATACTTTAATACAAACAGAAAAATACTGTTTACTTTCATTTTGTCAAAGACCAATCCAACCCCCTCCCCCTTTACCCCTCCCCTATTAATTTCTAGCGATATTTATTGAAACCTGCAGTTTTTAACTTATTTTGATGGAACTTTCCATTTGTATACTTCAAAACAAGGTGAGAAATGCTGTTTACTTTTTGTTTTAAATAACCAACTGTTCTCCCCCTTCACACCAACTCTTTAATTTTTATCAATATTTCATTTACATACCCAAAGTTTTTATACAATATCGATGGAACTATGCACATGCAAATTATAAAACAGACATAAAAAATATGGTCTATATTTCGACTGAAAGAACCGAAACCCTGTTCTCCTTTACCTCCTCCCTTATTTTTTGCCAGTCACACATATACTTAAAACAAGTAGAAAAATACTCTGTACATTTGGTTCCCAATTCCCAACCCCTCATCCCCTTTACTCCCTTCTCTCTTACTTTCCAATGTTCCTTACACTAACTTTATTCAAAGTGGATGGAACTTTGCACATGTATATTAAAGAAAAGAGAAAATTATACTTACAAAACCCACCCACCTAATTAAGCTAATTAAGCAAAATTTACACTTGAAACCATTTAGTTTTTTGAAAATATCTCGGAAACGGTGGGGAAATTAGGCAACGTAGATAGTAACATTATTAAAGCACACATTATTTCCTATTAAACAGCATGGGCAGATTACAACTGGACAATTGCGGACCGAGAAATTTGAACTTGAAGTTTAAAAATTATTTTAAAGTTTTTGTGACAACACACAAATCTACAGTTTTATTTGATGTTGATGGATATTAGCACACATATGCTTTAAAATAAGTGAAAATGATTATATTTAGTTTACAAAACTGCACCCACTCTCCTGTTTCACCCCTCTTCACACTGAATTACATGTGCAACTTTTCTCTCCAAAACAAACACAGATTTCTTTTGTATATATGCTGATTGAAATCACCAAAAACATGGCACATTGAAGAATATTGCAATAATCTTGAAAATTTATATATAAATATCTAATTTTTACTAAATACAAACTTTTGAATGTATTTTTTGAATATATATGTGTACTCCAGTCTATCAATAACAAATCATTATCGGTTCAGATAGTCTAATACATAAAAATCGATGTGGGTTTGTTTGCCCTCTATGCACTCCTAAACCATTCATCTGATTAAGATGAAACTTTGGTGAGTTGTCAAGTGCATGTCGGAGAAGGTTCCTAATAAATAAAATTTCCAAAAAACCATCCCCTACAGCCCTTTACAACCCTTAATTTAAACAAACACACAGATTTTATCCAATTTCCACCAAGATTTGCACAAGTATACTTTAAAACAAATTGAAAAATACTACATACATATGGTTTCCAAAGATAACACCCCTCTTCCCCTTTACATCTCTTTAATTTTTTCCAATGTACTTTATATAAAGTTACAGTTTTTACCCGATTTTGAAGGAACTTTACACACTTTTACTTTAAAAGAAACTGAAAAATACTATCTCAATTTTGTTTGCCTTAGCCCACCCCTCTCCTCTTAATATCCAATGATATTTATTTAAATCCACAATTTTTATCCAATTACGATGACACTTTGGTGAGTTGTTGATTGAGCATCTGCAAAGTTTCCTCACATAAAAATACCACCCTCTCTTCTCCTCCACACCCCTTAATTTAAAGAAAACCACAGATTTTATACGATTTCTATGAAAATGTGCACAATTATACTTTAAAACAAATAGAAAAATACTGCCTATATGTGGTTTCCGAAAATGCAATGTCTCTTCCCCTTTATAAACACTTAATTATTGTCAATGTTCATTACTCGAAGTTACAATTTCTATCCAAAACTGTTTATATGTATACTGTTTACATTTGGGTTTCCCCCTTTAGCAGCTCTCCTCTTCATTTCCTGTGATCTTTATAGAAACCCATAGTTTTAATCCAATTTTGATGGATCATTGCATATGTATAATGTAAAATACAGAGAAAATACTATCTACATTTGTATTAAAAAACCTACCAAACCCTCCCTTTACCCCAAACCCCTAATTTTTTGGCAATGTTTCTTATATATAGCCACAGTTTTTATATGATATCGATGAAACTTTGGACAAGCATACTTTAAAACAAACAGAAAAATACTGCCTACATATAGTTTGCAAGAATCCCAACCTTTACTACCCCCTTTCTTAATTTCCAATGTTCTTTACACAACTCAGTTTTTATTTGATTTGTATGGAAATTTGCACATGTATACATTAAAGCAAATAGAAAAATACTGTCTACATTTGGTTTACAAAAAACAACCCAATTCCCCCCATCATGGTAACTAAGCAATATTTACACTTGAAACTGTACTGATTTTGCAAATATCTTGAAAATGGTGTGCAAATTAGCCAAAGTAGATAGCGACGTTCTTAGAACGTACAATATTTTCCGATCAAACAATTGCTGACAGATAAATTCAAACCTGAATTTTAAAAATTATTTCAAAGTTTTGTAAATCTACAGTTTTTATTCAATATTGAAGGAAGTTTCACTCATATGCTATAAAATAAGTGAAAAGGATGTTTACATTTTGGTTGCAAAACTGCCTTTTCTTTCCCTTTTCACACCTCTTAAGACGAATTTATGCATGCATCTTTTCCGTGTTTAGCATTTATTTCCAAAACGAACCAAGAGATTTTTCGTATCAATGGCAAATGGAATCACCAAAAACATTGTATACCCAAGACTATTGCAATGAGCTTGAAATTGAATGAAACATTACTTAAAATTTATTTGTAAATATCTAACTTAAAAAACTAAACACAAACTAACTAAATACAACTTTCAAACTATTCATTTAATATACATGTGTAGTCAAGACTATCAAATAGTGAAGCATTGCTGGGTCAATTAGTTCTGAACAATATTCAATTGGTATTTTCAAACCTGAATTATGATTGTATCTGTATCTTGTAATAATTTGAAAATACAGATCTAGACTAGATAGTAGATGCAGGACTTTTGTGTAACAAGATATAAGTAAAAATTTGACAGGGTGAGCTATAAAATGGTGATAAATAAGTTGAGATGAAGAGATTAGCACAAGATAGGAAGGGATGGAGGATTGTATCAAACCAGTCAAAAGACTGATGACAGCAGAAGAGGATATATGAGTGACTTTCCGAGTGTAGGAATTCTTAAACGAAACAAATTAGGATAGTAAATTCAGCTTTGGAGGAGGTGGTAGTAAAAACCAGAGTGCTGTGTTAAGACTATAGTTGTTAATTATTCAAATTAATGATAGTGCAGATGGTCTACGGTAAAAAGTTAGGTTATATTCATATCACAAAATGTTATATGATAAGTTAAAACGTGGAAGAGGATTGTTAATGGTTTCAGGGGGATTTGGACTGGATATTTAGTTTGATAGGTCAACACGGAATAAAAGTAAATGCTGGAAAAAGTCTGCTTTTTAGGAACACACATAGAGAAAAAAATATTCTGTATTCATAAGAAGAAAAGGGGAGAATGAATTTGTTGACACTAAGGTGCAAATTAATATCTTGACATATCATATGATATAATGGTATGGGACGATGTAACTGCTTCAACACTTATTGGGGCTTTTAATTAAATGTATGGCATTGAAGTTGTGTAGCTATGTTACTTAACACAATGTTCAATGCTTTTGTTTACAACTTATTACTTTTAAGAAATTATTCGAATGCCATCCGGTCGCCAGTCTAGTTAACAGTCTAGTTAATTAACACATGTCAGCTTTCGCAGTTCAGTAAGTTTTATTCTTCTGAAGGTACATAATCAAAAAGCAAGCCACCAGACACTAAAACTAATCTTTGTCACTAAGAATGCAGTTTCGAGTATAAATAAGGTTGGAAATAGTGAGTATAAGCCCCGTAATTATTCATTAAACAACTGACGCGGTACAGTACTGTAGCAGTTCACCATAAACAGTCTATAGCAAACCATATCACTTAGAACAACATACACAGTCTACAAAATACTTCTGTACTGTTCACATAATATTGTGTCCATCGGAACATCGGTGATGCCGTGATAGTGGGTTATTACAGCACATACACGGAACATACACTCGTGGCTACAACACGCTAGCTTCCATCATTCGTAAAGCACTTTCCTCGACTGTATCATACATAACACTGTGTGCTCGGTGACCACCCAATGCCAAAGAGAATATTATCTCAGATCACATAATCAACTTACAAAAGATATGTAATTTTCACAGTTTTGTTACACTCCCAGCGTTGGAACGTGGCGAAAGTCAGTATTGAAAAGGCCCCGACTTTCGTCATCACAGACCACTTCTACTAGCACTTACATAGATCATATACCAATACATTTTACAAAATATAAAATTAATGTTTGAAGAGCACTTGGGCATGTGGCCAGGTCAATTGACCATAGACGAACGAATTTTTGACGGCGTAATGTGCCATCATCTTCAGGTAGCGTCCACTGGTCGGCGTGAGGAGCACAGTCTGTACCGCGATTCATTAACTGTAATGATTTATTATATGATTGACTTTTACAGGTTCGTTAATAACAATCAGTTGCCACCCGGTACCCAGGAAGATAACCAGGATGGTCTATACAACCCTTATCCCTGGCTATCTATTTCTAAAGAAAGTTTATTTATGCATAATCATTAAACTTCAAATTGTTTATTTAAAGTACACAAATCCTGTCCAGTACCAGTCTCACATTACAAAACAATAAATCAGGCATCGTACAACTTCAACGAAGATTACAGGTTAGCAGTTAGAAGGAACGCCAACTCATCAATACACATGGTTATTATTCACCTACTGTACAATCTCGGCAATCACACCACTTTAAGGCACTGAAAGGCATGACACATGTTGAATACACACTCATCATCACAATGCTAGCGAGCAACAAATTACATGACCATTTCCAATGGTTGCTGGCTTCATATTTTTTTCTATCATGGCGGTCTGCTAGATACCTCGACCTTACAGCCAATCACAGTTCTTTTCATCACCAATGATCCTGCTGATAAATCATGTGTTTTCTTGTTGCACTCCTTACACCAAAAACCATCCCTCAGTGTAAGCAGTCCACTCCTTCTTTCATTAACTTATCAACACTCTCGTTAAAACCCCTCCCATATGTCACTTGTTTTTGGAGTTGTAACTTCAAGAAACTAGGGACATTATTCTGTCAGTTTGCAATGTCCCTACTCATTGTCTTTTTTCCTATCTATTTTGATCATAATAAAATTACTTTAACATATTCATAGTACAATTTACTGTTTGTGGCTGGTACTGGTTGCTGGTACAAAGATTACATACAATCACTTCCTTTAAAATAAATTGAATGTTCATCAAAATAATCACACAAATTTGTACATTGTCACACAATTACAAGGGAAAAATAATCCTCTTTTATTACAATATTACCAGTCCTGTAACGGTCGCCATGTAACGCGATTCGTTACATGTAACGATTTATTATATGATTGACTTTTACAGGTTCGTTAATAACAATCAGTCGCCACCCGGTACCCAGGAAGATAACCAGGATTGTCGATACAACCCTTATCCCTGGATATTTATTTCTAAAGAAAGTTTATTTATGCATAATCATTAAACTTCAAACTGTTTATTTAAAGTACACAAATCCAGTCCAGTACCAGTCTCACATTACAAAACAATAAATCAGGCATCGTACAACTTCAACGAAGATTACATGTTAGCAGTTAGAAGGAACGCCAACTCATCAATACACATGGTTATTATTTGCCTACTGTACAATCTCGGCTATCACACCACTTTAAGGCACTGAAAGGCATGACACATGTTGAATACACACTCATCATCACACTGCTAGCGAGCAACAAATTACACGACCATTTCCAATGGTTGCCGGCTTCATACTTTTTTCTATCATGGCGGTCTGCTAGATATCTCGACCTTACAGCCAATCACAATTCTTTTCATCGCCAATGATCCTGCTGACCAATCATATGTTTTCTTGTTGCACTCCTTGCACCAAAAACCATCCCTCAGTGGTAGCTGTCCACTCCTTTCATTAACTAATCAACACTCTCGTTACATGTCCAGGATGATTACACATAGAATTAATGACTTACCAAATGTAACACTAAGCCTGGGTGGCTGTTTGCTTACCCTTAACTAACAAAAGTGAATACAACTTAAGTACAAAACACACAGAAAGTGGAACAATATGACAGATACTATCAAAACATATATGTCCTTCCTTAAACTCATGACTTTCACATTTAACGAAGAAATTATCAAATTGAATTACAATACTTTTATGACAAAATTTTTTCTGATGCATGACTCATGTTCCTAGCACTGCCTTAGGCCTTAATTACTTTGATCATGCACTGACAGAGTGCCCTGCATAGGCAGGTGCCTCATTCAGATCACTGTTGTACACAAACACTGGTCTCGTCACATGCAGAAAGACATAAACTGACTTTATGCTGCATGCAATGTCTACCTCGTCTCGCCATTCTAAGATCAGTAAAAATGAAAATCAAAACAACCATGTGAGAAAAGAAGACAATACCTTGACCAAAACAAACAGTATGTGGGATGTGAATCTGTGTACAACTGCAACAGACATTTGATACAACCAAATTGGACTTTATTTAATTTCATTTAATTGCAATGGAGCACACGCTCTGGTGGCAATTTCCCTACACACCCAACTTCCCCCTATCCTGCACCAACCTACATTTTCCCTCTACAAATTTTAACTTTAAATCATCATTCCCGTTGGTAACTCATTCCAATCCCTGATAGCCTTAACTAAAAAAGAAAATCTTCCCACACCCTTGTGACAAAACCCATAGTAAAATAATTGTGATGACAAAACAAACAAGGTAACATAATGCTATCGTAAGGCGAATGAAATGTATGTACAGCTATTTTCAGCATCTCTGGTGAGGCAACTGAAGACTGTAGCTCACCCCCCATTTACTGAAAATGTTGACTTGAACTTCACAATGTTTCTCTACTCATCAATCAAGATAAGACTCCATTTCTTCTTCTGCCACTTCCATTTGGCTTTACTTTCTCCCAATTTCTTCTTATGGGTATTTCTGGCTTCGCCAAACAAAATTAACCACCATTTCTTCATACACGTCTTACACTTTGCTTTCTTTCCATTCTCTTTCTCCTTATAGGTGTAAATCAAAATTATTCACCACTTCTTCTTACGTCTCTTCAACTTAGCTTTCATTCCACTTCCTCCACTTCTCTCCACATATTTTCTGAACAAATAACATTCTTCTGGCTTTGCATAGTATCCTCTATTCTGCATAGCTTCTTTACTTCCATAAAGTACCTCATGTTTTACGCCTTTAAATAATGAATAGGATTCCTCTACCATCATAGCATGTTTCACTGCGAGATTTACTTCTGGCAAAGTTTCAGGATTTATTGCTTTTGTCTCCTTCTCGCTGTCTTCCATTCTCTTCTACTGACATTATTTCTTCTTTTACTACATTATCTTTCATAACATTTTCGTCGTTCGCTTCAAAAGTCTTCTCCTGAACTTCTGGATTCATATTTTTTTTTTTTAATTTAATTGCAATGGAGCACAGGCTCCGGTGGCAATTTCCCTATACACCCATCTTCCCCCTATCCTGCACCTACCTACATTTGCCCTCTACAAATTTTATCTTTAAATTCTTTCAAAGTTTTCGGTAAATTATTCATCATTTCTCTTGGTAACTCATTCTAGTCCCTGACACCCTTACCTAAAAAAGAGAATCTTCCCATACCCTTGTGCCTGAAATCGAGTGCCAGCTTGTGGTCATAATCATCTTTTCCCTTCCATGCACTACTTTTCATACCTACTGCAATATCTTTCCATGCCATCATCGCCAGTATATGCCCTGTACACTCCCATGACCCTCCTCATCCTCCTCCTGTCTTGCAATGAATCCCATTCCAGCTCCTTTATCATATCCGTCACTGATTGCATTCTACGATAATTTCCAGAAACAAATCTAGCAGCCCTTTTTTGCACCCTCTCCAACTCCTGTATTTGATACTGTAAAATGAGGGTCCCATACTACACTACCATATTCGAGCAATGGTCTGACCAAAGTTTTGTAACCCAATTCCTTTACTTCTCTCGTACATCCCCTCATCACTCTCTCCAACAAGTGCAGTACATTGAAACCTTTTCCTACCACCTGTCCTATGTGTCCTGCCCAGTTAAGCTTTGTTATCAAAAGTAATTCCAAGATATTTACATTTCAAGTCTTCAGCAAGCAATTCTCTCCCCACCTTATATTCATAATTAACTTTTTGTTTTTTATTTGTGTATCTAATAAGCTGACTCTTCTTTGCATTTATCTTCATTCCATGTTTACCAACCCAATTAGATATCCTGTCCAGATCACCCTGCAACTGTTTACAATCCTCTATCGTTTTGATTCTTTTATACAGCATTATGTCATCTGCAAACAATCTAATTTCAGATAGTAAACAATCAACACAATTATTCATTCGAATAATGAATAGCAATGGTCCCAATACGCTACCCTGTGGCACACTCATTTTTACTTCCACTTCTTTTGATACTACATTTCCTACCCTAACTTTCTGTTTTCTACCTTTTAAAAATTCTTCTACCCAGCAAATGACTTTCTTATCCACTCCAATGGTTTTTACCTTATTTACTACCATTTTATGGCTTACTCTGTCAAACGCCTTAGACAGATCTAGTGCTACACTATCAATTTGGCCTCCCTTGTCCATTTCATCTGAAATATCTTGCATATATCCCACCAACTGAGATTCGCATGAATATCCTTGCCTGAACCCATGTTGCCTGCTTGAAAACCACTTACGTTCCTCACATATATTTCTGATGTGGTTGCATATCAATCTTTCCATTAATTTACCTACCACTGATGTCAAACTGATTGGCCTGTAATTCTCAATATTCCCACTCATTGCTTCGTCGTCCAAATTCCACCTCTGCTCCTTCCAGCTTAACCACTCTGCTAACTTGGCATTACTCTCCTCGTCATGAAAAATTTGCTTTAGCATGTACCAGCGTACTCTCCGAAATTTGTCCATGCCACTCTTGCGCCTCCTCTCATCACTTCTTTGTCGCTTGGCGATTCCTCTTCTTCACTTGAGACCAACAAGTCTAACTCGCTATCTTCTTCTGTACCATATGCAGCTAGCTCAATTCTTCGCCACTCGGTCTCGCCGTTAGCTCTCAAAGTCTGATTCTTCCTTGACGTTGTTAGTTTCACAGTGCTCGTTAGTAACTGGTTCACTAGGAATTTTAACTTCAGCTCACTCCATCGTATTGTCTTCTGGAATTGGCCTACCTAAATCTCATGGCTTACGACCATCATTTTTATCCATAGTTTCTCTTCCATTTGATCTACAAGTTTCTTCTGAAATCCTCTTTGCTTTTTCTTGTTCCAACCAATGCTTCAGAAGGTATTCACACTCTGCCAACAACCAACTCATCTCTGATCTCAATGCTTTCAGACTGTTATCAAATTCTTTGCAACTATCAGCAGATTCTTTGGTCTCTAATACTTCTCTTTCTTTTCTAATCATTTCATGATTTGTCTCTAGTTCTTCTGTGTTTTCTTCCCGCAAAACTTCTGGTACTATTACATCTATTTTCGGCTCTTCAGCAACTTTTTCAGCAGTCTCTACACAACACTTTCTGTCTGTGAGGGCATGAACTTGTCGTATCTCTCCTTCATCACATTCTGAGTGCTTATCTTCAATGAATATTTCTTCCTCAAATTTGTCGCTTGTGTCCTGCATCCTGGTTAAGTTACACTGTTCTTTGTAATCCTGTACGAATGCATGAAAATCTCCTCCTGCTTCAAAAAGGCCTCTTTTTAGCTTCACCTAACCCAATTGATCTCGATAATCTAGCAGTAAGTCCCATGTGTTCAAATGTTCACACCTCTATTCTCCTCCATAGCCACACCTTCCCATTCTTGTGGCCAAGTCAAGAACTTTATCAATTTCTTGTCTGGCCTCCCAGCTCCATTCCTTTATTCTCCGTTTGCTCTTATGATCCTCCCCATTTGCAATTTTGTGTCTCTACGACATTTCTTCAAAAAAAAAATTAGATTTGATTTTTGCGAGGGTAGCTTCCAACTCATACTCATCATATATCCTACTACACTCTTCCCTAATCTGTTCCTCAACATTAAACTTAAAATCTAAGAACTTCTTTGTGACATCATCTTCATATTCCGCACAGTCTCCCACTTCTTCAACAACTTTCAGTAGAAACTCTTCTACAAAACTTAACGACTGTTCTATCCTCTTGGCTGCCGGTGAATCAAACCCCCTCCAAATATGCTTTAAATCTATAGAATTGAAGTCCCTCAGCAAATCCATCTTCCTTTATATTCTTCCAAAGATAACCATATGAGACGCTTCTAAGGCAACGATGAAATCATTCAAGTATACAGCATCAAAAAATGCGAATAACTCCCGACTCTCATGCACATTTAAGCACATTCCCCATAATCACGCTCTCCACAGAAGACACCATAAAAGATTCAAGAACAAAACAAATCATTATAAACACAGCATTGGACCCGAACACAGGTTAGCAGATCCTGCAAGTAAATAGTGCTTAAAAAAAATATCAACTCAGCCTAAAAATCGTTGGATGAAGACAAAGGATTGCTGGATCTCTAAGAAGATATTGCACAAGGAAATCTTTCCTAAGTCGAAGAGAATATTGCAAGCTCCAGTTCAGCTAACCTTACTGGAAAAGAATACATAAACCATCTCAAAATTTACAAGAAACTGTATGGAAGACATTTATTAGTTCTACTCGACGTATGCCTTCATTGGAAGTTGACAAAAACATTCTACCAATAGATTCAGTAACAAAAACTGACATAACTTGCTCTAATCCAGGGTAAATTATGCTTACAGGCATAAAATTTGCTATCTGTATAGACAGCAGTTTGAAGAATAATGAGTGCAAACAAATAAATAGTACCATGGGGTCTGTAATGCAAATTAAATGGCATAGTTTTATTTCAGTTTGTGTCTTTCTTTTGTTGAATCACAGCTGCTTTCTGCTCTCCGAGCTGTGATGCCGCCACCGCCATCGTGTTGTCCCGTATATGCCACTTCCTGAAGTTTCGCTTCGCTCCCGGCACCCGTCGTGTTGTTGTTGCATGGACGAAGATTCCCGAACAACTGCATCGCTCGGCTCCCGTCGTGTATTATGGGGTCCTGTCCAGGGGCGGATCCAGGATTTTGGTTTGGGAGGGGCTTGAGCAGACTTTGGTTTGGGGGGAGGGACTTGGCTTGAGTGGATTTTGGTTGGGGGGCTTGCCTTTAGTGGATTTTGGCTTTTTGGGGGGGGGGGGCTTGAGTTGGACAAAAGGTAATATTTATAGTCTCCTCGGGCCAGAAATCAGTAAAGCTAAAAAAAACCTAGATACGCTCCTGGTCCCGTCGTTTACTGCTGCGTTGTAACCGCACCATGTCGAAATAGATCCATTATCGCCGATTGTTGTCTGTCAACACTACTCACTTTTCCACCTTTTTATTCCAATGTGTGACCGTAATTAATTTCATTGTTAATTACTAACACTTCTAAACACACTGGCCTGTCACAGTGGAGCCATGTAACATCTTCGACGTTTATTGGGGCATTTAATTAAATGGATGATGTTGCAGTTGTGTAGCTATGTTGCTTAACACAGTGTTCAATGCTTTCATTTACAACTTATTCCTTTTAACAAATGATTCGAATGCCATCCGGTTGCCAGTCTAGTTAGTGTTGCTATTTGGATAAGTTAATTAAATAACAGTCAAAGGGAACATACACACATGTCAGCTTTCACAGTTTACTAAGTTTTATTCTTCTGAAGTTACATAATCCAAAAGCAAGCCATCAGGTCCGGTCAAACAGAACACAGGCAGTGGGCACGTTCGAGGCAAGGGATGCCCGCCGTGTTCTGATGATGTCAAATACAGCGCGGGCTGTCCGCGGTGATCCAGTGTGGAGAAGAAACGTCACACGAAACAACCACGCTTTTTCCTTCCGGGTCAATCATACTGTCTCGAACATCGTGAAAGTAGTAACTGGAACATTTTACAGCCTGAATCTTTCTCCGACCGATGGCGTGTGAAAAAATCTGATGAGAGTTCAGAGAATCTTGGCACTTTCCGAATAGCAATTGGAAATGTAGACGGAAAATATGTGAAAATAAAATGTCCTAACAACAATGGCTCAAGCTATTTTTGTTACATTTTTTCCTGATAATTCTACTGGCTTTTGTTGATCCAGATTTAAAGATCCTTGTACAGATGATATTGACAGTTATGGCCGGAATAGCGGCAGTAGCATCTTTCAAAATTGCACCTTCTATTGTGAATTCATTCACTGTAAAACTATTATATCTTTGAAATCATAGCCTGTTATGGATACCCCTTTCCCTTATATATTTGTAGGCGACGAAGGTTTTGCACTGCTGACTTATTTAGTGCTCCCTTTTTGCGGCAGACGTTGAAATAAAATATTTAATAAATGGTTTAGTAGAGCGTGACATGTCGTTGAAATTGGTTTTGGCATATTAGTCCTGAAGTGGCATGTTTTTTTTTTTTTTTTTTTTTTTTTTTTTTTTTTTTTTTTTTTTTTTTTTTTTTTTTTAGATGTGGAGACTGAAATTGAAACTGACATACATGTCATAAAAGCAATATGTTGCTTGACCAGTTATCTTCGATGTAATAATACTGCAGATATCATAAATGATGAAATATAAGATGGACCAGACCTGTCCAGAACGGCATTCTCAAATACAACGACAACAAATCGAGTTCAAGTGAGAGATCAATTCATCACTTACCTACTTATTTTAATTGATATTTAAACGTATTGTAAACATATGTGTTTACTGTATTCCTGCTTACTTAAATAAACAGAGTTGTATGTCATATGTCAAACTTGAAAGTAAATAATAAGTTGCAATTAAATAAATGTATCAAATAAAAATCCATTATATAAATAATATAATTTAAATTATAAACAAAATAAAATACCTTAAAATAAATAAATAGTAATTCAATTAAAAATTGAACGTTTTTTTTCATTTTCAGCGTAATCAGAGTCAGTGTTTCAGAAATATCAGGTAATATCTGAGAGAGAAAAATTCTCTTAACAATCTTGATTCAGCTGAGCTGTCAAAATGTATTTTACTTTTAAACTCTGGAGTTCGGAATATAGACCTAACATGGGTCAAATGGTTTTCATAGATCCTTTCTGGGAACGAAGTAGCTGTTTTGCTCTATTGTACTTGTATTTTTTCACAGCATTCATACATATTTCTCAAAATTCTTTCTTGAATATAATGGTGAACATCATATCCACACACTAACGGCTTGTTGTCAGACTGTACTCTACTGCTCATAATGTCAAATAAGTCATTGACAAGCTTGCAAAAAATTAGCAACTAGTTCTTCTTTTGGCATGATATAGCGTATTGCTTATGCTGTTGTGTTAGAAAACAATTGCAATGCCAAAAAAACCTCTGGTGCTCTCTTCCTTTAACTGACAAGTAAAGCTGTGTAAACTTGGACCATTATCTAAATCAATCAATTAATTTTTGACCATCTATTGGTGCAAAATGTTGCAAACAAACAGTTGCTGTTATTATACTGAAATCGTCCTTAAAAAAAACATTTTTGAATTCATATTTTAGTAAGCTGTAGGTCCCTTGGAAAGGAATGATAAGTGATATCTGTACCTTTTGTTTTTTTGCCGTAAGTTGTACAGCCAGCAACAGGACATCCAGGTGTGTTCATAGAATTTACAGCACGTTATAAATAAAATCATGATCACAATACAGCACGTGCCCATATACTTAAATGTTCCAGCAACACACAGTGCTCCTATGGTGACACCATGTGCAGAGCAAGAAATTGATCTCGGCCTGTACATGCCCCCCCACCCCCCACCCCCCGCCAGGACTGAAACCTACGAAACATTGTGCACTCGGTGACTGCCCAACACATGTCATATCACATTATCAACTTAAAAAAATATATATAATGTTCATGCTTTCATCACAAGGAGACAGAACAGTGCTGGGAAAATGCTGGACTTCTATGAAGAAACATGGCCTAGAGAACATTAAAAAAAAAAAATAGATAGCAAGAAATATTGGCCCCTGAAGGCATGTGTTACTTGATGGCAAGAAGCTGGAATGAGTAAAGTGGTTTGTTTACTTGGGAAGTAACTACAAACGGAAAGATGGCAGAGAAAGTAAGACAGAGAGGAACGAAGAGTTGAACAATTTTAACTTCAGATCAAGGATTTAATCTGGAGATAGACTTTTTTTTTTACTTATGGCTTTACGCCTTGTTGATGTCAAGGTCATTAGAGATGGGATGGGATAGAAGCAAGGAATGAAAAGGAATTCAGCCATGGGTGTTTTAAGGAAGCATCTTGGCATTCACCTGGAGTGATTTGGGGAAACCATGGAAAACCCAAATCAGGATGCCTTGTGTCCTACCGAATGTGAAGCCAGAGCGCTAACTGAAAACCCACCAGAGTAGTGGAGGTAGAATATAGGGAAGTGGTGCCCTATGAAGTGTACTTCCAGCTGATACTGACCTATAATTCTGGAACCTGGGCTTGACAAAGAGAGATATTAGCAAAATACAAGTGGCATAGACAAGGTTTCTGAGAGGGAGGTAGAACATTACAAGAAAGGGTAAAATGTGAAATGAAACATCAGGGATACATTAAAGTCAAAGCACTGAAGAAAAGGTTGCAGTGGCAGTGCATGTCATGAGGATGGAGGATTGGAGAATGCCAAAGTCACTCTATGACAATGGGAAAGAAGGTAATCTATTGCAAGCAAACAGATCAGATGAATGGACCAGGTGAAAAAAGATATAGAGGCAAAAGGACATTATTAGAAACAAGAAGTGGAGGGAACAACTTGGAACGACCATCAGGCATGGAGGAAGATGTTTCATATGACCCACAAAAGTAGAAATTTTTAATGATGGTTATTTGGTAATAAAAGAAAAAACTAAAAAGAGAAAAAATACTTGAGGCAAAGTACTGTTAGCTACCACCAACAAAAAGTAAGAAAACAACAGTTCCTTGACCAGTATCCAAGATTCTTACCTCTGGAAATTGGGTATAAAAATGCTAACTACTTCAAACTTTCTTACATATTTAACAGATTTATATATAAAGAACAAAGTGATACTAATGTAGTTCAGTCAGTAAAACTGAATTAGACACAGCAAAATTCAGTTAGTTTAGGATCGTAAGTGAGCTGCTGGACAGAAAAATTATGCAAGTTGTATGTTAGTTCATAAATTATTATTTCCACACTCTAAAAACAGCTTTAATGCCTTCTGAAGACCATAAGGTAAAGAAATACAATAAAACTTAAAACCAAAATTATGCATGCATTCCATACTTTCTCAGAATTGCATAGATGGTAGCAGTAAACAATATTCACCTCTCTGGTTGTGAATGGCTGAGTATGCTGTATATGTCTTGGCTGTCAACTACTTCAACCTCTGTTAGAATTCTGTCAAATTTACTTATTATGTAATTGACATCATCTGTACAGAGGCACAATGGAGGCATTAATACAAGAACATTGCCATATTCTCCTTCATTTGCAATAATGATATATTCATCCTTAAGTCTGTAAGAGAAAAATAAACTGCTTTATACAAGTTTATCAGAGAAGTTAATGTGAGTTTCAACATACCGCATGGCATATACAGTGCTTATTTACAACAATTATTATGAAACTTTAAATTAAGCAAACACAGTTAAGAAACTGATACTGTTCTCTCCCTCTTTCAGTATATACACAAACCATTAGGAAGGAAAGAATTATGTAGTATACTGTGTGAAAATGGTCCTTCACCATAAATTGGGAGGAGGGAGGATTATTGGAAAATTTAATTTAATTGTGATGGAGCATACACTCTGGTGACAATTTCCATACATACTCATTTTTTCCCCATTCCTGTACCTGCCTACTTTTGCACTTTACAAATTTCAACTTTAAATTCTTTCATAATTTTTGGTAAATTATTAATCATTTCTCTTTGCAACTTATTCCAATTCCTGATCCTCTTCCCTATGAAAGCAAATCTTCCCACACCCTTGTGCCTGAAATTGGGTGCCAGATTGTGGTCACAGTCATCTATTTTATGCACTTCTCCTAATTTTTACACAACTCATCATCAACATAAGCTTTGTACACTCCCATGAGTCTCTTCACCCTCCTCCTGCCTTCCAGTGAATCCCATTAGAGCTCCTTTATCATATTAGTTACTGATAGTGTTCTGTGGTAATTTTCAGAGATAAATCTAGCTGATGTTCTCAGTAACCTCTCCAACTCATGTGTATGATTACCCAAAATGTCTCCTACTACACCACCCACCATATTCAAGCAATGGTCTGACCAATGTTTTGTAACCCAATTCCCTTAATTCTCTCTTACATCCACTCATCACTCCCTCCAACAAGTGAAGAATTTTCAAACCTATTCCTACTACCTGTCCAATGTGTCCTGCCCAGAAGAATTTGTTATGAAATGTTATGCAAAAAAAATTACATTTTAAGTCTTTAACAAGCAATTCTTTCCTCATCTTATAATCACAATCAACTTTTAGTTTGCATTTATCTACATTCCATGTTGACCTACCCAGATAGATATCCTGTCTGGATCACCCTACAGCTGTTCAGTCTCCTACCCTTTTACATCTTACTGTATAGCATCATGTCCTCTGCAAACAATCTAACTTCTCACAGTAAACCATCAATACATTCATTAGAATAACAAATAGCAGTGGTCAAAAAGAACTACTCTGTGGCAATTCCATCTTCACTCCCACTTCTTTTGATGCTGCACTTCTTACCATGACTTTTTGTTTTCTATCTTTTAGGAATTCTCATATCTAGGACATCACTTTTTTGTCCAGTCCAATAGTTTTTACCTAATTTATGACCATTTTATGGTTTACTGAATCAAAATCCTTTGAAATATTTAGTGCTACACTATCCATTTGGCTCCCCTTGTCCATTGCATCTGAATTATTTTGCATATATCCTACTAACATTTCTGATGTGGTTGCATTTCTCACCATTACTTTTGCCTGTTTGAGGCAAAACATTTTAGTTTTGAGGACAAAATTATCACAAGTCTGTTTGATAATAGACACAGCTTCATCCATAGAAAACAAGAGCTACATCTCAGCATTATTTTTGAAAAATTATTTGAAATGATCTTTGGCCATCTACACTGAAAGTAAGGAACTAGATTTTGATGCTCTTTTTTTTTTTTTTTTTTTTTTTTTGTTAAAGAATTACAAAATTATATTAGATTAATATTTGAAAATAGGGAGTTAACAACACAAATTAATCATCAGTTGCTAACAGGACTACTTTTTTTAAGTTACAATTTGTTTGAAAGCTTTTTACAGATTAATAATTTCAGTATTAAAGACATGATAAAATTGATTTTATCAGCAGAAAGTGAAAGAACAACTTAAGAAGAACTACCATCATTCATACTCTGTTCTGTGTTACTTTTACTTCATCCTTGTATCAGGTCCAAACTGTTCCCTAAAAGAACGGGATTCAAACTGGTTCTCGGATGTGATTTTGCAGATGGCCAGGAGATCATAGGATTTGCTGGTAGCTTGTTCTTATTAGCTTGTTTAGCATTTTTTTTTTTTTTTTTTGATGCATCATGTAAACATTAAGAAAAAATACTAATAATAAGAGAAGGGTATACTAGAAGAGTCTTTCTTTGCAGAATGTATGCTGCAATCTTTGTAACAAAGTATATTGCACAAGGATCTGTGAAGCAGTTTGGGAGATTGATAAGATGAATATTTGTGGACCAAGATGTTGAGATTAGGTAGTCTGCTGAAACATGCGTGGCAAGCAGTGCCCAGGATTTTATAAAGAAGGATGTGTATATCGGGGAAAGGAAGTAGTTGGTCATGACCATGACTTAAAATATGGTTAATGGACTCCAGACGTGTTGGATGTGAGTAGTTGTGTGAAAGGTTGGTTGTAGAACAAGTGATTTATTGTTGTATTAGAATAGGATGGTAGTTGTGGGAAATGAGGGCTACATGATATAGCTTTTTGGAGTACTTAAAGAATGATTCTCCATCTGAACAGATTCATCTGTTCAGATGGCATGACTATAAAGTACCAAAGTAAAGGTAGTGTAAGTTTATATGCTTCATGTGCACAGAGGTATGAAGACTACCTTTCCATAGCAAAATGTTAATTTCAAGTTAAGGTGACATGTGTGGGAGAGACATATATGTATATACAACTAAAAAAAATTGTACCAAAACTAATCTCTACTCTGAGAATTCCAATCCTAAATGGCATGAGGGGTAAAAGCATTTATATACGTATCAGTGATGAATCTAATTCCTTATTCTACTAATCTTATTTCTCCAACCATCACTTCCCAAATAAACTGGTGGACGAAATATTTCATCACACTCGTAAATGAAAGTGGATATATACATGTTTACGAAATAGAACATACTTTGTCTGTCTACCAGAGATTCCCAGTTGAATCCACAAAGCATTCTGTGATGCTGTCATAATGACTGTTGTCAGGATCCAAACCCATACCGGGGTTTGTATCGGCTTGTCCACCTGAACTTAAATCACCTGCTGTCACTTATAAAAGTTGAAGAAATGTCTTGAAACCATGAAAAACCTTTGGATAATGCTAACTGCTCTATTGCGGCCGCCACTTACATAAACAAACCCTATGTAAGGAGGGTACTAATTGAGAAATAACACAGTTGAAGTTCGATTCACAAAAAGGATATATTCTTAAAAGTTCACAGAAGTTACATAAAATGTTGCAGTTAGCTATGGCAATCGGAATAAATCATCACACTGAAGATCACAAGTCATGAAACAGAACAGACTGCTCAACCCTGAAACAGAAAATAAAAAGTTCTACTGTAGAGTCACATGGTGAAGAATTTCAATGCCCGAACATTGGCCTCCCTGACATGGCTGCCATCATGGTTTCTGGTATCCCATGATCCCACGCGCGTGACTAGCGCCGAGTTTAGTTTAACATTAGTACATATCAACCTGACCAGAGACTTCCGCGAAATGCCCCGAGAACAACACCCGGACCTTCCTTTTTGGAAAATGCCTAGACTGCGATGATCAACAGGTGTACTTAATTATTTTTTCAAGCTGAGGGCTTCCAGAAAATCACGAGATGAAGAGCGTTTTGTACCAAGTGTTGTGCTGTGTGTGTTTTTATTCCCAGAGCTTCCAGACCGGTGTAAACTATTTATGAAGTTCAATGAATAGGAAGGCTAGCCGACTTTAAAACTGCAAAACGTCATATACGGAATATGAATCCTCTAAAGTTTAAAATATCAAGTTTAGACTATTTTCAAACTATTCTCCTGTCCCTGCTGATTTCCAGGAGGTAAAAATTTTCCAAATCGGTTGAGTATCTCGAAAGTTATGGAATTTCTAAAATTTGGTAGTTTTGCAGCGTTACTCAATTTTGTTCACTTTTTATTTACAGCTTATTTCTGCCTGAGACTATTTTTAAAGTGTTCCTTTATTTTTTTTTTTTTTTTTTTTTTTTTCGAATCACCCATCTTGGACGCTTGCGTGTTCCTTTATTTAATTTAAGTGTTTTAGAAAAGTTTTTAGTTCGTGAAATATGTTCGCTAAATCAAGATTCTGTTTACAAGTGGGCTGTTCCTGCATAGTAGGATTACGATTTTTAACTTCTTTATATCTTTTATTTATAGGTTGATGGCTGTTGGAAACTTAAAGAATATTGAAGAATATGTTATTAGGTGTTGTTAAATTTACTTTTAGAGCTCTGAAATTACTTGGCTGGACTGAAACATTTTATTGAAATTAGCACATGGTTCGATGTTTTAAAAATCATATTTACTGTTTTCAATCTATCGGAAACTGCGAGTTACTAGTGAATTTAATATAAAACGGTGAAATTATTATTATAAAAGTGCTTTACTGTGTCGAGATGTGTGGAATATGAGTGATATGGTTGCTTAACCAAATCTGTTTACTTTCAACTATGGATACCTATGGATTACACTCAACTCGGTAAGTTTACAATTAATATTTTATTAGAAACTGTTTATTTATTATTATTATGTCCTGTTTATTTACTTTCCTAACAAGTGTTGTTGTCTTGATTTTAGACTGCGGTATCATGTATCAAATGTTAACCCAAACTTCGTCGGGTTTTAACTAAATATTGCAAATAAGGAGTAAGGTAGCTTACACTGTGGCAAGCAGTCATGAATTGAGTGGCTCTTTTCTGTACTAAATTTTAGTCTATCAACCCTTATGAAATGGATCCCATACTATACAACAGTAGCCCAAATGTGGATGGACAAGTGTTTTGTATGATAATGCCTTTGTTTGTGCATTACAAATTTTCAAGATTTGACTTGCGAATCACAGTCTAGAATTATCTCTATACATGACTGAATTAAGGTGCAGGTCCCATTTCATGTTTCTTTATACTGTCATACCCAAATACTTCAGGGAATCAACCATATCAATAAGCGAATTGTTTAATTTGTACTTCTGAACAAATGGATTCTTTCTGTTAGTTGAGAACATTGCCCTGCACTTTTTACAATTTAGTATAAGTTTACATTCATCACAATGTGCCAAATTTAACATCCAGATCACACCAAATTCTAAGGAATTGACTGAATTCCTAACTTCTGTATAGATGACTCCAACATCAGCAAACAATCACAAACTGCTATTCATGTTATCCCCAAGATTGTTTATAAAGATTAAGAAAAGTATAGGCCCAATTACACCTACTTGCCCGATATAACATCTAGATTAGAAGATGCTTCTCTGTCAATGATGCCAAACTGTGACCAATTATTTAGAAAATTAAATCTTTGCTAAAAGATGTTTGCGGGGCACAGGGTTGAAGGCTTTCTGAAAATAAAAAGAAAAAAACGCACCAATAACTTTTACGCCATGCATAAAAAGGGCCACATGTGTTTCAACTTGAACTTTCCTTCCAAAATTTGTGTTTTATTGCTGTAAGCAAATCATTTTCTTCTAGAAAATTCATAATGTTCGAGCATACAATATGCTCCACAACTCTGCTATAAACAGATGTTACATGAATTGGTTGTTAGTTCTTATGGTCTCTTCCATCTTCTTTCTTGAAAATTGGAGTTATCTGCATGACTTTCCAGGTAGAAGGTACCTTCTTCACTTCTAAGGATTTACAGCATATCTCAGATAGAAATGGTCTGATTTCTGACACGTATTCTGATAATACCATTGAGACAGGTGAAGTTGATGGAATAACTATTATTCAATGAATTGAAGAACTTAACTTAGTTTGGGTTTCAAATCATAAATATATCATTTGGATATCTGGATCACACAGGGATATATGTCGGATCCAGATACCTGTTATCTGATCCGAAATTCCAGATCTGAAATTCCAGAGAGCAGATTGGGAATCCTATGCGCAGTATACTGACACTAACATTTGATGGATCAAAGCAGTCCCAGAGAATTATGCAAGGTTTGTAGGACTAATAAAAGCTGCAGCGAATAGAGCCATCCCACGAGGCTTCAGAAAAGACTATATTCCAGGATGGAGTGAGAAGTCAAGCAGACTTAGAAAAGAATTTGAGGAAAACAGCTCTCATGAGAAGGCAACAGAACTGCTATTATCACTTGACCATGCTAGAAGAGATACATGGTTAAAAACTGTGAAAAATCTGAACTTTACCCATCTCAGTAGAAAAGCCTGGTCTCTTATTCATAAATTAGATCCTACATCAATACCCTCAAGGACAAAATCATCCATTAATGTGGAGCAAATCACATTGTATATACTTCTAGAACAAAAAAGGACAAGTAGTTCACTAGACAGGTCAAATCTCAGCTTAAACGTCTAAAGCGTGAAATTCAACCTCACTCTATATACTCCCATCCATTCACATTACAAGAGGTTCAGGAAAGTTTAAAGACCCTTCGAAATGGAAAAGCTGCAGGATTAGATGGGATTTGTCCAGAATTATTGAAAAACTGTGGACCAGCTACATCTCGTTGGCTTGCCACATTCTTCAGTTCCATAATACAATCTGGAAGGCTACGTCAGATGTTCAAGCGAACAAAATACACTGCTTTACTCAAACCAGGAAAAGATCCAACTATCCCAAAAAGTTACCATCCAATAGTCTTATTCAGCATCACTTACATATTACTGGAAAGGCTTATATTGAACAGAATAGCTCCGGCAATTGAAGCTCTGATACCTATTGAACAAGCTGGAATTCTTCTCAGTCGGGACTGTAGTGATCAGGTCCTGTCTCTTACCACCTACTTGGAAGTAGGTTATCAGAAGAAAATGAAGAACATATCTGTAGTTCTAGATCTTTTGGCAGCATACAATACAGTTTGGAGAGAGGGTCAACTTCTCAAAATGATCAAAGCAGTTCCTTGCATAAAGATAATTTCTTTACTAGAAAACGTGTTAAGTAACCGCCTGTTCTAGGTACACTCTGAGTTCAGCAAGAGCAGATTTCAAAAGCCACAAGGCTCGGTTCTCTCCCCTATACTTTTCAGTTGATATACTCATGAACTGCCAGATTCAGTCTCTCGCAAATTTGTATATTCTGGTGACATCATTCTTACAGTGCAAAGATCTAACTTCGGGAGGCTGAAGAAATCCTGACTCATGACCTTCAGGAAATGGATGCCTACTTTTGAAGGTGCCGCCTTGAACCTAATCCACAGAAAACAGAAATAGCTACATTCTATCTTAGCAACAAACAATTGAATTACCAGCCAAATATATTGTTCAGAGACCAGATGCTGAAACATAAAAGTACCACAAAATACCTGGATGTGACATTAGACAGGTCCACAACATACAAAAGGCACCTTCAGAATACAGTTGCTAAGCATAAAAGTCGGACCCATTTACTTCAACGGCTGGCAGGAATTTCATGGGAGGCTGGTGCAAATACATTAAGAACAACAGCCCTAGCCTTCGTTTATTCCACAGCTGAATAATGATCGAGCGTATGGCTTAATAGCTCTCACACCCAGTTGATGGATGTTCAGCTTTGCCAAACAATGTGCATTATAACGGGCTTGCTTCTATCTTGTACGCACCTTAGAATTTGGATAAATTCTGGTTTTAACAGGTACAGAGCATAAGGGAGGGAGTAAGCTTCACAGTTAATATTAAATTTTTCAGTTTGCAATCATAGGATATGAGAAAATGTTTCAAGCAGAAGCTGATACTGCAAACCAACTCAATGTATAAGCCGATTTAAGATCAGTAAAGCCACTTAACATACAATATAAGCTCTAAATAAACATTTTTTAATAGTAAAGAACTTTTAAACTAACCTGGAATAAGGTGATCCATTATTATCCAACTTGTAAACAATAGATTTTAGTTATGTGATAATTTCACTAATTCTTAACACTTTTTGATGCAGTAAAGTAATATAATAATAATAATAATAATTCAAAAGAAAGATAAATTCACTAAAATTCTGTAGTTTCAGACAGTGTAAATAACGAAAATAAAATTTGAAACACTTCGTTAAATACACTTTCACTTTCAACATTTTTTACCATATGTTTTCAGTTATTTCTTCGGACCAAAAAGTAGATTTTCTAAAAGAACTAAAAATCTAGTATAACATATTAAAATTTCAAAACAATCCTTGCAGTAGAACAGATATTAAACCAATTTTTAAGATTATTTCGTTGTAATCCACACGTGGTAGTTTTCGAGATTTATTTGCAAATAAACCGAGCCACTTCTGTAAATAAAACAAATGTTAAAACACATAACTAAATCCAAAGAAATTTCAGATACCTTCACTTTTTCGATATAAACAACACTTTAATAATTATGAACTAGAATCTAAGTATCTGCTAAACAGATTTAAACCCGATCTTTGTTAGACTCATAACTTTGCTATTACACCACCAATACAGGGCCGTAGCTAAGGGGGAGGGGCATTGTGGGGCAATGCCCTACCTTAAAATTCCAATGCCCTATCTTAACCATAAACTAAGATAATTTGCTAATTAACTGTTTGTTAATAGTATGAAATGATGGAAAAATTAAGTTACTACTAACATAGCTACATGTAAATAATTTCTAATTAACTACAGTTTGTCAATATCATATATATACCAATTCTTTATTCTGCTCTCACTAACATGGCACCGTCACTACCTTAGGTTACAGGCAGGCGGAGGGTGGAGTGTTTGTCCAATGACATTGTCTCCAACATAATGAAGATTTTACAATCCTTTACTGTGTGTCTTGTTGTTGGTTATCAGTTTGCTATGAGACTGAGCACTCTTCTATGTCTATTGACATAGCGACCAATTGAGTTGACCGCCGGGTTGTTGTATTGCCTAACATTTTTGTAAAATATTTCTGCAAGCTGACGGAATCTGTCCTTCAATTTAGGTATGCTGGTGGCCTCATCGAGTGCATCCGTGATCCATGGGGAACCAGCACGGGAGATAGAGGGCTCTCTTGAAGGGCCTATTTTTAATGATCTGAAGCTTTCTGGTTTGCTTGTCACTGGCATATGCTCACACAGGACATGCATATTCTATAATGGGGCGTACGAGCGAGGTGTATATCTTGACACCTGTGGAAGGGGCTAGTTTGCTGTCCTTATTTAGTATTGAGAAGAGGCTGTGGAGCCGGACTTCAATGATGTGGCTACACCAGTTCAGTCTCTTGTCTAGAGTCATACCCAGGTAGCGTGCTATGAAGGAGCATGGACTTTCTCTATCATACAGGCGAAGTGATGGTTCTGGATGAGTTGGTCGACTGGCCCCAAATCACTTGGTTAATATAATGTCTTTGGATTTATATCTATACACCACCTCCTATCCCAGGCCTCAGTTACCTGGAGAACTTCCTATAGTCACCGGGTGGCTAGTGCTCTACTGCGACTGGTGGCCAAATACGCAGTCAGAATGCCATTGCTGTCGGTGTACAGGGAGTATAGCACTGGCCCAAGCACGGAGCCCTGAGGAACCCCTGCCTAGATGTTCCTGGTAGAGGAGTAAGCCTCGTTCACCTTAACACTGAAGGTCTGGCCAGTGAGGTAGGATTTTAGAGGCTTCACGTATGGCCCTGGGATACCCTGTTCGTAGAGCATGAGCAGGAGCCCCGGGTGCTACATGGAATCGAAGGCAACCGAGAGGTCAAGAATTACCGTAGCGCTATAATTTTTGAAGTTGAAAGCGTGGGTCACCGCTTCAGTTACCCGCATCAACTGACCACATCGAAATTTCAGCTGGTGATTTGGTATAACATTAGCTACATCGATGAAGGCTGATACACGTTTTAGCAGCAGCTGTTCGAAAACTTTGCTAATGTCTGGGAGCAAACTTATAGGCCTGTAATTCTGAGGTAGATGTTTGTCTTCCCAGTTTTCTGGATTTCTACTATTATAGAGTGTTTCTACAGTCGAGGGTAAAGCTGTTATGCCAAGATGGCATTAAAGGTAGTGGCGAGGTGGACAGAGGCCTCCGGTGGTAGGTGCCTGAGGAGAGTGTTGCTGATCTCATCACGCCCTGGTGCTTTGTGCGGGTGCAGTTTCGACAGGTTCCTCCTCCGGGGTGATGTACTCTATTTGATGATCGTCTTCAGTTTCGAGGTAGACTCTCAGGCGTCGGTGGACTGCTGTAAGTTACACGTAGGTGGGGTCCACATTTCTTTGCGAGGGCTGGAAGTTCTTCATGAAGACATCAGCAAGTGCATTGACGTTTTCCTCCGGAGTGACGGCTAGGCCTCTTTCGCAGTGCAATGGGGGGAGTTGCTGCCTTCGCCTGTTGAGTCTTCTTGTCTGTAGCCATAGAGACCCATCCTCCATGTGGAGCATGGAGACTCTTGAGTCCCATTCTTGGTCCGATGCTTATTCAGGGAAGCTTTATCTCCCTTTGCAAACGATTTAGTAGTCTTCTGCTCTCCGGATTTTCGTAAGCTTCCTGTCTTTAGCAAGTCGGTTTTTGTGGGGGGAGGGCGGGGAAAGCTCCGGAGTGGGAGCTGGTCTGGGTATCCTGACTGGAGTACAAGCTACAGTTTCATCTTTGATTGCTACCTCAAAAGACTGAAGGTCAATGTTGTCAATTTTGGATGGGTCAACTAGATTAGTCTGTAGGTGCTCCTGGTGGCGCCTCCAGTTTGTTTTATGGTAGTTGAAAGATGGGTCTTCATGAATTTGCCAGGGTCCAATTTCCACCTCTACCATAACCGACAGTGGTCTGAGTAGAGTCGGTTTATGACTGAGCTGGTGATGTAAACCTGGATGCCCTTGGTGATAACTACATCTAGTACATCTGGTCTATTGCCGTTGCTCGGGTAGTGTGTTGGCTCTTCTGGTGCCCAAATGCACATGTTGTATCTTTTTGTGAGACATCTCAATGCTATACCCGTTTTATTGTTGTACCTACTATTCCAGTCGGAATGTTTAGCATTAAGGTCACTGCCGATCAGAACTTTTCCATTGACATCTGCCAGAGTCATAAAGTCAACTTCTTCAAACTGTCTTCGTGGAGGCCAGTAGCATGAGATAAGGGTTAACTTCCCATTAGGAGTAGCCACTTCGACTCCGACGGCTTCGATCTGCTGAAGGGGTGGTATGACTATTTCATGATGTGGAATACTGTTCTTAATTAAAACCGCGACTACTCCTCCTATGGTGTATCTGTCACAGCATAACAACTGTAGTTGGCTACTGCAACTCGTAGACAGGGTTTCAAAAAGGTCTCTGACACCAGACACACGTCAACATCTTGGTCTTGAAGAAAATGCCTACACTCAAGCAGTTGGCTGATTTTGCTATTAGCATTCCAAGCACAGAATGATAGGGAATGCAATAGTGGTTTTCTATCCAATGTGGTTGCAGTGTGGACACTTTGCGACAGCCAGAACATTGATAACGGCGCTGGTCATTTTCTCCAGTTGCTCGGTAAGGTGGCACATCATATTTAGTGCATACTCCAGCTTGTTTGTTAGGCTGTCCAATTTGTCTTGTGCTTCACGGTCTGCTTTGTATGTGATTCTTCGCTGATTGGAGGTGACATGGTGACCAGTGGGTGGGTCGACTGGTGGGATTTGTTGCTTAGGAGGCGTTCAGGCAGATGGACCAGCGGGCGCTCTGTAGGGGTGAAACGTTCTTTGTTGAAACTGGAATCGTCTTCTTTCGCCGACGGATGTTGTTGCACTGCTGCATTCTTGAAACCAGCCTTTCTCTTGCGTCTGCAGTGTGACTGGAACGTGGACATCTTCCTCACCTTGCCATTGGTGGCCTGGTCTTGCCATGTTGCGGGAAGGTTGTCCTGGTGCCCTGGTCTGGTCTTGACGTGCCGTTGTTGGTGTATGGTCTGATGGCTTTTCCTGTTCAGTTCATAGTCCTCTAGGGCCGTCTCTGGCTCTCTTGAAGGCCGGGCAGTCCTTATAACTGGCCACGTGTACACCTCCACAGTTGGATCACATGGCGGAATTTCATCTCATCTGTGAAATGCATTTAGTAGAGTCGTGTTGGCCTGCACACTGGACGCATTTTACAATTCTTGGACATGTGACCGAAATACTGGCAGTTGTAACATTGCGCAGGTCTGGGCATTGACCATAGTTTCTCAACTTTGAGGTAGCAGATTCTCTCCACCCCAAAGATTCCTCTGTGTTCCTGGCAGTCCGCAAGGAACACCAAGAATAGGGGCATTAATATGTTACTGCCAGAACGGTGATGTTGGGCCACCGTTTGTACAGAAAAGCCCATCTCTGACAGTTCTTTCAGTTCTTCAGTGGGAAATGTTCTTGGGATGCCCCTGAAGACTAATTTGAGTAGTTGGAATAACTCAAATAGGAAAGGCGTAATATGGGATGTTACTGTCCTTCAGCATCCCTGTAGCGGCTGTGGTGAAAGTGAACTTGATCTTATCACCATCGGCAGTTTTGGCAGCGAAGGGACTCTTTTTTTTTTTTTACAATTTCATTCCTCTTTTCAGCCAAACTACTCTCTACGGGGAGGGAAGGGGGATGGAAGGTCGGCCGTGGCCTTGTAGGGAACCATCCCAGCATTCGCCTAGAGTGGTTGAGGAAAACCACGGAAAACCTCAACCAGGATGGCCGAACGAGGTTTGACCCTCGTCCTCCCGAATGATAGGTAGGAGGCCGAAAATAGCCTCCTCTTCACTACAGCTTCAACCATATCATGGAGCATCTTATTGTTGTGCTCAAATTGCACCATAATAGGGGGGATGTGTGCAGATCTCTGTATTGATGGCGCTGGTTCAGTTTTGGACTGCTTGGGTTGAAACTGGTTACTAGTTTCCACGGTATTGGAGTCCAGTGCAGGTGGAGGTTTAAAAGTGTGCCTAAGAAGCATGAAGTCCTCCACATCGGCTCGCTGCTGGAGTTGGTGGGTGGTATGTAAACCCTCTTTGTCCCTCACAACAGTTGGGCTTTCAGAGCTAAATGGCTTCCACACAGGTGGTTTGGCAGTATCTTGGTCAGACATCCCTTTCCTCTTCTTCGGCGTCTTCTTGTGTTTGATGGCAAGATTTCTCTCTAGCTGTTTGGTGCAGACTCTGGTGGTGGTGGTCGAGCCGTGTACAGCAGGGCTTCGCGCTGGGAGTTCACTTCTTGCGTGTTTTTAAGTCTCTGCAGCAAGAAGCAAGGTGTGCCTCTTAGCTGCGCGTGGTTCGTAATGTCATTGTGAAGGCTGGGGTCTCAGCATATTACTGATCAGGGATGAGTCCATCCCCGTGTCCAGGTTCTGGCAGGTCGATTTGGCCTCGGTGTTTTCTGGTGAAGGCGAGCACGGAGAGTCGCTGTAGGTGACGGACGCCGGAGCGCGGGAAGTGCCACTCGATTCAGACATCTTTTGGGTTAGGTGCAGGCCTGATGGGAGTGTTGCTCTGGTCCCTTGTTATCTCTGTTAGGTTTGCCAGAACCAGAGATAATCCTAACACTCACGCTAGGGGTTTCCACTACCCCGGGAGTGGGTCGTGTTTCGGTATGTCCCTGTAAACCTCGGGAAGGGAGGACCAAGGCAAACAAAAAAGAAGAGGCTGGCTAAGTACCTCACTCTATTCTTCACTGAGCGTATCATGCTCACAGATGACATTATAATTATATATTGTCTACGGTGTTTGTTAGTGTTGTGTAGGTACAAGGTTTTAGTCGGTTAGTGACACAACTGTTTATTTATTGTTGTGAACTGAAGACCGATTAATTTTGGAATGGATAGTATGGGCTATCTTTAGCAAAAAATGAAGAGTTGAAGAGGAAATTGACCACAAAGGACCTCAATCCTCAAAAAAGATGGAAGCACAAAATACAGTTGTCACTCCTAGTCCTATAGAAACAGGTTTGGTGAAACGGTAATGTTAGTATTCCTTCTGATATTGCACAAATCGGAGAACCAATAAAGCAAGTTGTTTTAGATATATATCTAAAATAAAATAACAGGACCTTTGCAGCAGACTGGTTCAAATGATACTAGTAGTTGCAGTATTCAATCGAGAAAGATGCTGCTTTTTACTATTCTTGCCAGCAATTTTTACCTCATGGAAGCAAACAGACTTTGTACACTTCCACAGGATTCAGAAACTGGAAAAATGACACTGGTTAAAAACTGCTTTTTCAAAACATGAAAAATACATTTCTAATACACGAGCCATGGTGATGTGCCAGGACAAATTACATGGAATATCTGTATACAAGTAGCAGTGTTGAAACATTGATATGTAGAAAAATATTACAAAAAAATAGGTCTTATGAGAAGTCTATTATTGAAGTAATAAAATTACTAGTATTCAATGAATTGGGTTGGAAATTATATTTTGGAGGAAGAAAAAAAAAAAAAACAAGTATTATTTTGGAATTTGTTTGAATACACCTGCATGAAACATCCGAATTTGAAGGAGGCTCTCAGTCATATACCACAAAATGCAACATATCGTTCACCTGAAATTCAAATAATTCAAGCCATGTTTCAAGCAGTGTGAAGTTCAGTTGTTTAAGATACTGAGGAATATGATGTGAACTGGTTTACTCTGATGTAAGATGGGATGAGACATAACAGTAAAAATATTGAATAGCATTACATTACATTATGGTTAGATTCATCAATGAGTTGTTGCTGACAGTTATAACTACTGAAAACCTTGAAGCAGCCACTTTCACAGAATTAACATCAAATATGCTTAGGGCAAATAACATTGAACTCTCCAGTATGATGGTGCAAGGGTAATGTATGGGAAAGATTTATGAGTTGCGATCAGAACTGAAAATAAATTTGGTCTAAAATTCCTTACATCCACTGCTACAACCATCGCTTTCATGTTATAGTTATCAGGACTATCTCGGAAATGACATTCATTCATCTGTTTTTTGATCAATACATCATGTTACTTGAATTCTTTCACCATGGCTTGTATGATGGAAAAAGGATTGTCTGGCTCCTCGAACAGCTTTGTTCAAGACACTTGGTGATTAAAAAAGTTGTAAATGAGAATTATTTGTTGATTTTGATGACTTTAGATTAAATTAAAAATTACAGATTTAATGGTGACGATGTCGCTAAGAGTGTCGGCATTAAAAGTCATACTCAATTTGGAATTTCGAATGGTCATGGTTGTGGGGAAAAAAAATCTTATCCATGCTTCAGCCTGCAGATGCAGCTTTACAAGCTCAAAGCGCAGGATTGAAAGATGCCATAACAATCGTAAAGTGCGTCCAAAATAAATAAATAAAACAGATCAGATGAAATGTATCATCGACTTTTGGAAGAAATCTAAGACAAGTGGCAGTTCCAAAAATAGGACCCAGATCTAGAAGAGGCTCAAGAGGCAAGTAAAACATCAAATTGTATGGATGTTTACTATACTATGTTCACTCTCAAGTGGCGCGCCAAGGTCATATTCCCCTTGCCCCCCGCCTCACCTCACCACCCCCTCCCGTTGCCTTCCCCTCTGAGCAGACCGCTGCCTACAGGCAGGCAGGAGGCATTGTCTTATGGCGCAGTATTGTCGTATTTATACCACCAGTACATCGTTAAAAAACGCTGTACGTGAAATGGCGTCAGATAGTTAAATTAGGCGACAGCCAAAAACAAAAATTTCTGATGTGTATAATTTTTTCAAGACGCTAAAAAAACTCTGAAAAGAAAATTAATATACTTTTTCGCAGCGCTGCCATTCCTACGGATTTATCTGTAGATCTATGGATTTTTATGAACATTTAGGATTTTCGGATTTTGTTAAAATATCTACGGATTTTTTTATACTTTTATCATTTGTCGATATATTCTTATATTGGTGTGCTTTTAAACTTTGAGCGTATAGTGTTACTGCATTACAGAATTGTCAATAAGTGTGAATCGTTTCCTTGCAACCACTCGTGTGAACCAACGATTGAAATAAATCTCATATTTTGTTTTGTTACAGATTTTATAGATATTAAAAAACTGCAATACAATACTACCGACGCAATCTTTATACACGGTGACATGCTCGCTGTCACGGCTTACAAAGAAGTGGCTTCCGAGAAGGCTTATCCATATCCAATATCCGAGAATTAAAGGGGTCGCAGTTTTTAATATTTCCTATTACTAAATTTAATTTCAAGTCGCTAAAAAAAAGAGAGAGAGAGAGAGTAGGTCAGCAGCAGCGGTGATAAAAGTGACGATGTATAAAACATGTTCAGGGATGTTTCTTACTTTGAATGTAGAATATTATTTTTGCAATTTTTAAAAGTATTCTTAATTTTGACTCTTTCTTCGATAATTATTGTTTCACTCTTTCATTTAGCGAGTCTCTGGATTTTTGCACCCAATCTGCGGATATTTTAGCGGCCATCTACGGATATTCAAAGCCAAGTGTCTGGCAGCACTGCTTTTTCGGGAACCGCAAAAAATTACAGAAGAGGCTTGTGGCGTATTTTTACGAAATGTTCAGCGTGTATGTAGTGAAGCGAAGCTGAATGTTCCAGGTCATCCTTCTCTTCTCCAAAGAAAAACATTCACCGAGAATAACCGGTCATGGAGATGGATGACTTCCGGAAATATATCATTCGACGTTCTATAATAGAATTTTATGATCGAGGCGAATATCCTACCATAAGGAAACTGACGATCAGCAAATCATGGATTCGTTGAAGGGGCTGGTTTAGTGTTTCAGTATAAATTTTCTGGCGTCCATCACCAAGAAATCTGTAGTGAAGTGTTCAGAGAATGGTTTTCTAACTTGCTTAAGAGCCTGGAAGAAGGGTGTGTCCTCGTAATGAATAATGCAAGTTATCACTCAAAACTCAGAAAAAAATCCAGTTACTACCACTTTCATTTCAAAATTTATACGACGTGTCTAGAGAATTAACTTCCACTGGGAAACACATCTAAAACTTGGATTTAATTCTCAAATTGTCTTGCGCAACTTTTAAAACTAAAAATAATGACTAGAAACAGTAAATTATATTCATTGACGTCATGTAAATAATTTTTATCTTTATTAACATATGAAATTGAAGTTGGTAAATACGCAGCTTCTACGACACATGACTCACTAATTTCGCTCATGACAAATAATTAAAATGCTCAATTTTACTAAAGAAAACATCACATGAAATGTAATATATTGCTCCACATACGTTGTGATGTTTGCGCATGCGCGGCAGCTGTTTCCCGTTCGCCTGTAGGGGTTGGGGCAGCGGAGTGGGGATAGAGCAAAGTGACCTTGGCCCGCCTTTCCCAAATGAAAACAGTATAGATGATGACCCCTCCTGTCCCTCCGCGAGACAAAATATAGACGACCAGGATGCTTAGCTATTTAAATCTGATTATTTTGAAACACTGGACATATTAATTGCTGAGTTACAAAGAAGATTTTTGGACAACGACTAGCTACTAAATTCATTAGTGAGGCTCAATGAGTTGGAAGTAGACAAAATGGTACCGTTGAAAAATTTAGGTAATTGTTGAGAAAATTAAACAAAACGATGTTGCTGCTTGTAAAATATTAGTGTTTTTTTATTTATGTCCAATTCACAATTTCAAGTTTGAATATATTTTTATGCCACATGGTGTTGAAACGTTTGGTCCATGTTAATTGTTAAACTCCTTATCCCAAAATCAGTCAACGCTGCTGGTGACAAAAGAGCTGCCTAATTCCTCGCACAGAAAATTTCATTGGCAATTCAATTTGGAATTAAACCAGCATTCATGATACCTTGCCACAGGGGAACTATCTTTTTATGATTCTTAGGTTTCTTAAGTAGTTTGGATATAGTAAGCAGATATTTAAGTATTTTATTGTTTTATTTTATTAATGTAACCTATAAGTTTCTGTTAATTACTATCTGCTACCATGTTAATTATGTTAACCACACTATAAGGTATGTAATAATATGTTTATTGAGGCACACACATTACAAATTATATCTACATGTTCACTCTTCAATAGTCAGACAGCAACTCCTACTAATGTACAATTCCAAAGATACATCTCCAAATATACAGCAAGCACAAGAATATTCCTCTCTGCAATCGATACCAGTCAGATAATGTACTATACTTAACACGCCTCCTTACATTTATATCTTGACTTCTATTTATTCACATTCAACATCTCTCTAAACCTTTTAAACTTAGATTTAAATTAGGCCTTCGTCTTCATATACTTGGACAGGTCCTTTATTATTTACATTAACAGTTTTTAATATATACAAAACAAACTTAAGTTCAGTAACAGCTTCTGACAAGGCTCTATATTCAGCAAAAGTGGAAGATTTGGTGACACCTTGTTTTCTCGATTTCCAAAATATTGAATTTCCAAACAATCTAATTACATACCCAGACATGGACTTTCGATCTACACTATCACCTGCCTAATCTGCATCTACATTCCAAAATTTTTACATTTTCATTTCTACAGTAATTTCATCTTGAACTTCTTCGACAACAGATTCTTGATTTTATCTATTTTCTTTCTACTCTTACAATAAATTAATAGGTCATCAACAAATATTATTAAATAAATTACATCATCTCCATCGATCAAAGTATACAGAAAATAATCAAGTTCACATTTTGCAAAACCCAGATCACACATAAATTCATCAAAACAATCATACCAAGCTTGAGGGCTTTCTCGTAAACCATACAATGCTTTATTCAATTTACAAACCCTATTAGTACCATCTTCATACCCTCTTGGCTGTTTTATGTAGACCTCTGATAAAACTTTACCATTAAGAAATGCAGTCTCAACATCCATTTGCTCTATAACTAAACCATTTTGACAACGGTATGACAATAAAAGTTTCAATGTCTGCATCTTAGCTACTGGTGAATATATATCATCCACAACTTCCTTACAACTAGTCTTGCTATAAAAGTGTTATCTGATTTTTTTGTATAAACCCACTTTACATCAAGAGAATTTACATTCTTTGGTTTCATTACTAGTTTCCATGTTTTGTTTTGATATAAACAGTCAATCTTCTTGTCCATTGCTTGTTTCCAATACACTGACTCTTTACAATTAATCGCCATCTCAAAATTTTCTGGACTATCAGCACTACAAAAGTTTACTTAAATGATTTTGCTACAGACTTAATCATTAAATCTATCTGGCTGGCATTTTAGATTTTCTAACTGACCTAGTCAATTTAAATTCTTGATTATATTTATCACTGTTTAAACCTCCTTTAACATCTCCTTTCCTTTTCTCATCTACAGGTTCATTTTCATCATTCATACTTTCATCACTAGAACATTCACTCTCTGAATCATAACCCTTTAAGTGGATAAGTTTAACATTATTCTCTACAATATCAACATGTCTTGCAGCAACAATTTTATTATTCACTAATACTCTGTAGCCAACTTTACTATAACCTCATAAAATTCCCATATCAGCTTTACAATCCCATTTTGACTTCCTTAATTGTTCTGGCACTCTTACAAAAACTTTACTACCATATAGCTTTAGATGTTTAACATTTGGTTTCTTTCCTAGTAAAATTTCATAGGGAGTTTTCTTTTCAATAGTATTAGCTAAAGTTTTGTTTTTAAGATAAGCCGCTGTACAAACTACTTCAGGCCAGAATCTCTTATCTACTTTGGATTCAGCTAGCAAACACCGTGACATATCCATGATAGATCTATTGTATCTTTTAGCCGTACCGTTTAACTCATGTACATAGCGAGGGCAAACATTTAAAATAATTCCTTTTGCTTTTACAAATCGATAAACATCCGAATTTAAATATTCCTTTCCATCTCAGTTTCTTAATAGTTTTACCTGTCAAATTTTCATATTCATTTACATATGCAATTAGACAATCATAAACTTGATTTTTTGATTTGATAGTGTAAACACGAGCTGCTTTGCTATAATCATCTATAAAAGTTAGAAATTATCTTTCACCATTCAAACCAATAGTTGAGTGCGGCCTATTTAAATCAGTGTGAATAATTTCTAAAATCCCTTTTGCTTTGCTTCTATTATTTTCAAAAGGTAAATTGTGCATTTTGTTTTCAATACAAACTTTACACTTCATATATTCAGACTCAAACTTTTAGGTAAACCAACCACTAATTGATCTTTACACAAAGTATTTAATTTGTTAAAATTTACATGAATCACTGTCACTTACAATATTTACATTAACTTCTTCCTTCATAGCAATTGCAATTAGCCTGTTATTTTTATCAAGAACTTTTGAAACATTTCCTACAGACACAATCTTGTGCTTGTCTGTTACTTTCGCATTACTAATCAAGTTTCTATTCTTGTCTTTAACATAAAATACATTTTCCATATTAATTTGAATGAATTTATCATAAACTGACAAATAACTAACTACATTTCGTATCTTAGTTCCTTTCAAAATTTTCCCATCAGCAATCTTTACTTCTACAGGCTTTTCCAAAGTTACACACTCAGAAAAATACTCTTCATTATTTACAACATGATCTGTACAACCACTATCCAATAACCAATCAATTTTAATCTGTTCTTTGTTATCTGTGTTCATTTTATTTTGCGCCATCAAGCTCCTAACCTGTTTCACAAAACTGCCCGTTGCGCTCCCACTATGCTGGTATTCTTGACCACGCTGATAATGGTCATTTCTGGATCCATGCTGCTTACTTCCGCTCCACGGTTGATCATTATTTTGACCTTTGAAGATTCCACATGGATGGTTATTTCCTCTGCTGCTTCTTTGATACTGCCTGCTGTGATTCCATGTGCCTCTCTCATTTACTTCATTTTGACGACAATGTCTCTTGAAATGACCTCTTCCCCATCCCCAACACAATTGTTCCTGACAACTCATACCGGATTTTCTCATACTATGGAATGCATTTGTTTTTACACATTCACTTTCACCTTTGTCTTTTAAGTCCATTAATCGAATTTTACTTTTAACAAATTCAAAAGTTTGATCTTCTTCTTTCAAAACATCAACCAAATCACCAATGTAGCTCAAAAAATTTGGCATGTAGTTTAATTTATCTTTCTCAGTCACTTTATCCACAGCTGCTATCAATTCGTTCACTGTCCTTTCAAAATCACTAAACAATGTCGCTGTTTCACTGTAGTCTTTTAATTTCAATTTTTCCAGTTTGTTTCTACAAATTATTTGGAGTGCAGTCGATTCCTTGGAGTATAATTCGTCGAACTTAGTCATTATTTCATAAGGATTCACTTTATCACTCACAAACTCAAGTTGCTTATTCGTAATAGCACCATAAATGTAGTTTACTGCCTTCAGATTATCTTCTTCTCAAGTTTCAGCTTTATCCATACTTGTTTTCTCTCTTGAAGCCACTGTATAACATTTCTTCATCTTTAGATACATCATTATTCTTTTATTCCAATTTCCATAGTCCTCACCGTTAAAAATTGGTATAACAATGTCTGACATTTTTACTTGAAATAAAACTTTCTTAAATACTCGACAGCACTTTTCCTTTAGGTAAGCCACAGATCTTTTGTCAACCACGCTCTGCTACCATGTTAATTATGTTAACCACACTATAAGGTCTGTAATAATACATTTATTGAGGCACACACACATTACAAATCATATCTACATGTTCACACCGAGCGTGGTGCTGTAACGGATAGCGTTCTGGCCTCGCATTCGGGAGGACGGCGGTTCGAATCCCCGTCCGGGTATCCAGATTTGGTTTCCATGGTTTCCCCAAATCACTCCAGGTGAATGCCGGGATGCTTCCTTCAAAAGGCCATGGCCGAATTCCTTCCCATTCCTTGCCCCCATCCTTTCCCGTCTCTAAAGACCACGTTGTTAAAAAGGGACGTTAAACTGTCAAAAAAAAAAAAAAAATAAAAAAAAAAATTCCATGTTCACTCTTCAATAGTCAGACAGCAACTCCTACTAATGTACAATTCCAAAGATACAGCAAGCACCAGAATATTCCTCTCTGCAATTGACACCAGTCAGATATAAATGTACTATACTTAACAGTTTCTATGTAGTAAATAAATTAGATTTTTCGGTTTCATCTGATTTTTCAAGTCTAACAATTTCATCAAGGGAAGAGGCTACCATGCTCCAAGCTTGTTTGAGTCATTGCGAGGATAATACGGAAAACACAATGCAAGTTTTGTACAGCAGCGTGATGCATTTAGATACATATGAACGTTTTGCACCTTTGGCGACCATACGAAGTAGTATTGCTGTGTGCGAATCTACGTTTTCAACTTTGAGTGCAATTGACAGGCCTCAAAGGCAGTCAATGGGTCACAAAAGAATGGCAAGCATTGTATTTCTGGCCTTTGAAAAGAAAAGAACGAAATTAATTGATCTGAATGAGATCCTTTGCATTTTTAAATATATGGCCAATCAAAGAATTCAGCTGGTTTAATGAAGGGATTTTTATTATTATATTGATTATAATATGTTTATAGAAATAATATAAACTTGAATAAATGAATGTTTTGCTCTTATCTATATATCAACCTCTTGAGAATTAAGAACTACCTCACTCTCTCACTAACAATCACAAGTACGACAAAAATCGATTCGCCAGATTAGATCAAGTAAAATTTTAACTTCTGCCCTACCTGTAACCATATCTGCCCTACCTTAAATTCAACTCTAGCTATGGCCCAGCACCAATAATAATTATATTTACACCATTTTAATCAGGAATTAAAGTATAACATAATGACACCAATTTTATCATGATAATTTGAAATTCATCAGGGTCGCCTAAAAATTGCCAGAATTAACACACATCTTGGGGAATCACTAATTAACTTTTTGAAACCTTTTATCAATGCGCCTGAAAACTAAATTCATTTACAAGCAAGATAATTATTTGAGAATTTTCACTAAATACTTTTCATAATCCTTGAAGGTCAGGCTACACACGATTAAAGTTAGAACACATTCTATAATTACACTTTTTTATATTATTTATGGAAAGCATCGGTATACATCAAGCAGACAGCTGAGGGTATAAAGCTCGCTGCTCAGACCGTGTGGCTGTCTTTCAGTTTTGTCTTTAGCCTGGGAATGTGGTGTATATTGGACCTGTGCGAGTATGTGTCAGGTCTGTGCTGAAGTGATTGCCAGTTAGGTGGGACAAGTTCCGACTGGTCAATGCACCGCCATATTGACTATAGTTGATGAGTGACCGGCGATTGTAATGACTATGAACTTTTAAATTTTCAAATGGGGTTAGGTTGGTAAATTTCTTCCTCTTCATAATTTGCAATCTTTTGGAAAAATTTAGTTCGATTTGTCGATTCAACTGTAAATGCAAAATTTTAAAATGTGACTTTGAAAATAAACTTCAGATTTTTCTTCAAGTGAATTTTTATGTTTTTTCGTGGTAGACTAAAACCTTTTCTCAGCTTTTGGTTCAGATAAGCTTTGTGGCGGCCGTTAAGTTTTACAGTTGATATCCAGGTGGCAACATGGTCAATTTAAAAGCATAGAAGCAGATTCAGAGAACATTTTATTTCAAGTAGACATTCAGTTAAGGTACTGGAGCACTATACCCACCCCAGTATAGCAACTTAAGTCCCTTACAATCTACACCTATTCAGTGGCTTCCGGTGCTCAGCAACATACAACAACCCTCACATCAGAAGGCAAAAGTTTCTAATAAAAACTATGGTCGAGATTTCTGACCAATGATGCTCTTCCCATCCATGGAGATGTTAGGGAGTGCAAAACACAGCTAAAGTCACATCACTCTGCCTGGAAGACTGCTATGAGTCTAACATCTAACTCCTTCAGCCCTACAGATAGCTGGACAGTGGAATGGATATTGTCGACACCACAGGGCACAGTGGAAATTACCAATTCCCTGCTCAAAACTACCAGGATCCAACTTACTGCTAAATTACTGTAGGCTGCTGTCTTCATAAAAGAAATTATGATACTGGAAGGAACTAATTTTATATGAAATAAAGAAATTTTATGAAGTGTTTCTTTCAGTAAAGATTAAGAGGAGGTAGGTAGAATTAAGGTATCATACTGAGGAACAATACTACATACAATTTATTACAAAATTTTATAAATCTGCTCTTTTACTTTCTGCAAGTAGAGTGTAAATCTGGAACAAAGTAGAAGATGGAATTCAAGAATGTTTAGAAAGCGTTTAATATGGCTTTCCCCGTACGCTACTGACCTCGGTCTAAGGCTTATTTTTCTGCACACAAGGTTCTGGCTGATTGCTTCAAGAAAGAAAGTGTTTCTAGTAATTCAGAGGGAGAGAGATCATAATTTATACATGTTAAGGATGAAAAATGTGCAATAATTGTTGTTTATTTTTTATTTTTTTATTTCTGTGCAGTTAAAACTTTAAAATTCACAAAATCGAGGAAATAACTTAAAAATATTTTTTCCATAACTAATGGCTGCTATCTGTTTTCATTATAGTTTTTAACCACAAGAGAACAATGTTAATGACTAGTAGGCGGAGAATTTGAAGCTAATAATGAGGTATAATTGAGTTTCATATCCTCAATGATCTCCTTACTATGGTCAATTTGTAGCAAGGTTGTGGGGGAAACTAATTTTTATTATTATTTCCTGATATTCTGCAATGTTTCCAACTCACAGCGCCATTCATTTGTATGGAAGCTCAAGGTGATACATTCTTTGAGAAGTTTATTTTGCAACCAGAAGCAGATACCTTCCTATGGTACAATTATTCTTGCCAGAGCTACATGGCCATATTCTCTTTATTTCTCCACGAGGTATATTTTCATATACCAATTTATCTTTATAATAATTCTTGCAATCATCCCTCTCAAGCTACATTAATAATGTTGCGAAATGAAGTTTCTTAAAACAATGAAAATCTGCTGCAAAAGCCATTATATCATGGATACAGATAAAATTAATATTCTCTTACTGCTCTCAGTTGCAATCCTTTACAAACTACAAGTTACAAAAATGAGGGGTTAATGCTTAATGGATGAAAACATGTGAAAACTGCCTTTCTTTTATTTAAACATCGACACTAAAGTTACCTAATTTCTTGAAAATTGTTCAAAAGCCGAATATTACTAACGAATATTTTTCTCTTACTTTTAGCTTTGAACCTCATAAATTCATCACAGATGATAGAAGTTAAGAGTCCGAAACAGGAAACCCATCTGCCAACAAGGAAGAGTGAGGACAGAGTGGCTTTACACTGTTGTCAATAGTTCTATCATCGTATGTAGCTCGTGAGGTCTTGCAGCACATTCTGTGTGGATTCCTGTAGCGGACACAGCAAGTGGCAGACGTGTTGGAGATATATTCTTACACCTCTGAATTATACGTTTCTTTTTTGGAACTATATCAACAAACTCATCGTCAATACATTTTAAGAACAACGTAAAACACAGAAAAGTAGCTTACGTGTCTATTTTATTGACTGATTGAACCACGAGGCAGCACCAGCATAAAGAACAATATTTAAAAGATATTGAAATATAAAAAAATTAGGAGCTTATCGGAACACTAACCTCGTTAGTAGTTCTTTTATGCTGGATGTACTTTTTGACATCATGAAATATGGTAAAATATATTACCAACATTTCAGAGTAAGTAAACCGAGGCAATAATACATGAATTGAAAAAAAAAAAAATACAATTGAACACTTAATTGACATATGCTGATATCACATGTTATATACTGAATCTGAATGATATTCAAGACCCAAATTCTGTTCACATTTTAAAGAAAAGAATAACTTGAGTTAGAGACTCCATTAGTGCAAAACATGTTTTACCCATTCTCTTGCAAACAGATTTTAAATTAACATGGCCATTCCAGGCATCATTAATAGATTTCATAATGAGACAGCAACTTGTTAAGAAAAATTACCATCGCATATGTGAATAGTTCACCTATTGGCGACATGATATTATGAATAAGTAACAAAAAAGAGAGTGAAAATTTGAGCAAATTTTAACTAATTTAACTCCATTTACAGTCTGCAGTTTTAGCTATCCATGAAAAAGTTCAATGGCCTAGGAAATGTAAGTAAAAGATTCTTAGAAATGCACATTTCTTGTGAATGCTGTCATTGATTCCACAGAAACTAATACTAATCATTTATGTTAGAAATGTGGTAGATAACAGTAATGCTCTGATCTCACATTCGGAAGGACATGGGTTCGAATCCCATACTGACCATCAAATTTCAGTTTTCCATGGTTTCACGCAATCACTCCAGCCAAATGCCTGTGTGTTTCCTTCAAACGGTTATGGCCAAATTAATATCCGTTCATTGCTGCCAGTCCTTTGACACCTATAATGAACTCCAAATAACAAGATGAAAAGTTATAAGCAAGGGAAAAAAAAAATAAAAAAATAAAATAATAATAATAATAATATAATTATATTCTCTTTATTTATAACTTATGTCATCAAAACTTACAAAATGAAGCGCCTTGTCCAACATATAAGTGAAGTAAAGATATATAAAGACAAGTTAAGATGGCGCCAGGGTCAGTAAACACCAGCGAACAGTCGTGTAAAAAGTCTTTTAATATTATGCTAAAGTGTTCCGCTTGTAAAAAGTCAGATGCTGGTGTAAGCTCGAAGTGTCGTGCGTGTGAAATTAAGAAAAAAAATCTGAATACAGTGACAACACACTCCAAATCAAGAGATTTAAATGTGTCAACCAGCAGTACACACGCCAAGCTTGATGGAAATGAACTCACAATCCAACAACTTAAAGACATTATCTCGAGTCAAGATGAAACCATAAAACTTCTCAAGGAAGAAATAAATGATATGAAGCAGAAAGTGAAATGTGTAACTCAGCCGGTAGTTGAAGAAACAAACTGTGTAAAATCGACTTACATAAATGGCGGGCATAGAGTAAAAAGCTGTACAAGAAAGGAGACATTAGATCACGAAGAGAAGGTTTCAAACAAATTTATCGCGTTAATCTTACAAAGTGAAGTGAAACTAGATAAAATTAAGATGAAAACTAAAAATTGTGAAACAGACACACAAAAAAATAAAACAGTGCTACGAAATGTAAACAAAGCAATAAATGTAAGATTCTCCTATTATGTGATAGCCAGGGCAGATACTGCTCGAATATGTTAAGGAAGAAATTAGGCTCTCTTTACAATATTGAAGCCATAATCAAGCCAAATGCTCCCATTGAAGAAGTTACAAAAAGCATTGATAAACTGAGTGAAGGTTATAATCACAAAGACTGTGTAGTGGTAATGGCAGGGAAAAATAACGTAGAAGATAGCTACGAAGATCTTTGTAGTGCGCTAAATACACTTACATCCACTATCCATGCATTAAGCAAAAATACAAATGTAATTGTACATCCGATTCCTCTCAGACATGATGTGCCGAATTTAAACTTTAAAATTAAGGTGGCTAACAAGTATTTCTGGAAGGCCATAAACTCATCAAACAATATCAACAGTGCTCATGTCAGTATAAACTTTGAAACTGAACGATTAAACAGAAGGCACTTTACTGCACTTAAACAGGTATGGAAAGGAACATGTTTGCAATAGAATTGCAGAATTAATCCAACAAAATCAAAGTGTGAGCAAACAAGAGACTGGTAAGATAGAAATGAAGCAAACTTTAATAGACAATTGGGTTTTCATCAAACCGAAGAAAACGAATAACATCATTGCATTTTCTAATACAAAATCATGTGGGCAAAGGAGTGCAGAAACAAAACTTCAAGAACTTGTGAATAAAACATGTTACCAGCAAGAAGATGAAGCCAAAAGTGTAGAAGATGGTGAAATATTTTTTTTTTTTAGGGTAAGTGAATCACTAGAAATGCTAATAGAAAATCATAAGGAACCCCATATCACAAGTAAAAAGCAAAGTAATTCAGAACTGTTTATTCTACACCATAATGTGCAATCACTTACCAATAAATTAACAGAATTGGAAGTATTACTACAGTACAAGCTAAATGTTGATATAATTTGTATCACAGAACATTGGTTAAGTCATGATGAAATGTATTCAGTTACATTGCCAGGATACAAACTAATCAGCTGTTTCTGCAGAAATACTTCTAAGCATGGAGGTACTGCTATTTTTGTCAAACAACACATGAAATGTCAAAATATCTCAAAATGTGTTCAGCTTTCCATAGAAAAGAATTTTGAAGCTTGTGCAACTTTTTTGCATGATGCCAACATAGTAGTTATAAATGTCTATAGGCCACCAGATGGAAATTTTTTGACTTTCCTTGCCCAATTAGAATCATTACTAAACAATGTGACTAACCCCAGTAAAATATTAGTGCTTTGTGGTGACTTCAATGTTAACTTCCTCATAGACAGTATAGAGAAATTAGATCTATTAAATATGCTCAAATCGTTCAACTTGAAACCAAAAATAGACTCCCCAACCAGGTTATCTAACCATCAAAATACTCTTCTTGATCAAGTGTCAGAAACAAGACTCTTTTCAAAAGGGGAAGTGATAAGTATGGGCTACAGTGGCCACGAAGCACAAATCAAATCATTAAAGATAAAGAATAAAACCACAAATTGTAAAAAGATTACATATCAGAGAAATTTTTGTGATGATAATATACGTGTGTTTAATTTACTGCTATCAAATGAAACTTGGAAGGAAGTATATGATCAAACAGATGCAAATGACAGCTTTAATGTTTTCCACAGTACCTTTCTACACTACTTTAATCTGGATTTTCCCAAAAAAGGAAATTTGTGGCAGAAAGACCAAATGAAAAGTGGGTAACTACGGGAATAAAAATATCGGGTGAAAGAAATCGTTTTCTACAAAGTTACTGAAAAACAAAACCAAGTTAGTCAAGAATTTTCAAATTATGCTAAAAAATACAAGAAAATTTATAAAAATGTAATTCAGCAAGCAAAAATTATGGCAAATGACAATTTTATCAAAAAATCTTCCAACAAAATGAAAGCAATGTGGCATGTTATCAGACAGCAAACTGAAAGTACCAAAATCGAAAGAAGGAACGTCAAATTGTGTATTGACGATTCAATAATTAGTGACCCCAAAGTGATAGCCGAAGAATTCAATAAGTATTTTACATCCTTGGAAGAACAATTAATTAATAAAAAGTGCAATAAACAAACTAAAGATGTTCCTAGTCTTTCCACAACATCTAGTATCACAATGTACCTAGCTGAAACTAATCCTGATGAAATTATAAAAACATTAAAAAATAGTTATTCATGTGGGTTGGATGAGGTACCAGATTTGATCTTGAAATACTCTAAACCGCTATAGTGACTCCACTATTAAAGAAAGGCTCTCCTGATCAGGTGACAAATTATAGACCTGTATCCCAGTTAAGTGTCTTCTCCGAAATATTAGAAAAACTATTCCTTGACAGACTCCTTAAGTTTATAAACAAGTACACATTACTTTCTACTCAACAGCATGGATTCAGAAAAAATAAATCTACACACACTGCAATATTTGAATTCTTAGAATCTGTTATAAAAGCTTTGGATGGAAATGATATGGCGGCAGATATTTTCCTGGACCTATCAAAGGCATTTGATATAATAGATCACAGTATACTGCTAACTAAACTAGAAAAAATGGGAATAAGAGGAAATGCAAAAAACTGGATCAAATCTTATCTTGAAAATCGCAAACAAAGAGTAAATGTAGACCATGAAACAACATACCAAAAACATAATACAAGAGAGAATTTTACCTCAAATGATCAGTTTGTAAAGTATGGAGTACCCCAAGGCTCAGTGCTAGGACCTATATTATTTTTAATTTATATCGATGATCTCACAAGAACTGTTCATTCAAAAGATACAGTTCAGTTTGCAGATGACACAAGTGTTTTACTCACCTCACAAAATATAGAAAGTTTAGAATTAAAAACAAATAAAACCATGAGCAAGCTCAAAAACTGGTTTGACACAAACAACCTAATTTTAAATGAGGAAAAAACAGTATGTTTGAATTTTTCTCTACCCCACTCAGTTAACAAAAACAATATTCAGGTAGCCATAAATGATAAAGATCTAAAGAATGTAAATGAAACGAAATTCTTGGGCTTATGGGTACAACAAAACATGAATTGGGATGTACACACAAGCAAATTGGCTACAAGACTGTCTTCAGTGTGTTACGGACTGAGAAACCTTAGGAATACTACCAGTATAAATACCATAATACAAGCATACTATGGCCAATTCCACTCACTGTTAAGATATGGAATTATTTTCTGGGGTAACTCGTCACAAAGCACTAATATATTTAGGATGCAAAAACGAGCAATGAGAACCATATGTTGCCTAAAAAGATTGAATCATGTCGAATACATTTCATAAACCTTGCCATACTAAATGTTCCATGCCTGTACTTCTATGAAATAATCATCTTCACAAGAGAGTATCTCTTTAAAAAAAAAAAATAATAATAATAATAATTATAATAAAAAATAATATGCTACATAATCACTTCACTAGAGGGCATTCAGACATCCACAAAATTTTTTACAGGGCTACAACATATCAAAAAAGTATTTTAAATTCTGGAATAGCACTCTATAATAAAATCCCAGAGGAAGTAAAAAATGATTCCTGTAGCTCATTTAATACAAAACTAAAGGCATTTCTAGTGAGACACAGTTTTTACTCTATTGGTGAATATATGCTCATAAAAAATATTCTAAGAATATTAACTTTGTATCTTGTCTGCATGTATACTTGTTTGTCATCATATTATCCATCATCTGTACAAATCCCTGTACAAATACCATCATTTCATAAGTATATGTGTCATCAATTCATTAAAATGACTTGTCTAATGTCAGTATGTACACCTGTACTATAAATTGACCAAATGGACCAATAAAAAATCAAATCAGATTAAATGGTTACTGATCATTTGTATAAAGAATCAAACTGTTATAAAGGAAGTAATCAATTATATAAAAGTGTGATACATCACGCAGGAGGAAAACAGAAATGTATATGTACTTTCGATAATGTCTAGCTATGAGACATTATTCCTTGAACAAGGAAATATCTTCATCACTGCTAAAAGAAATCTTAGGACTGAGTGAAACAAAGTGGAAAGGGAGGGGATCGAAATTGCTGAGGAGGGGGTACAAGTTGTATTGGCACGGTAACCAGAAAGAATCCCAAAATGGGGTAGCATTTATCATCAGTAACAACGTTGATGCAGTGACAGACATGGAATATGTTAGTGATAGAATAATTAAGTTACACCAAAAAACTAAGAAAAACACCCTCACCATAATACAGGTGTATGATCCTCAAGCTGGTTGTTAACAGGAAGAGAAAGAGAATTTCCTCACAGACCTTGAGGAACACATTGAGGAAGATAACATTATTATCATGGGGGATTTTAATGCCCAAGTTGACATGGATAGAACTGGATATGAAATTGTGATAGGACTATTTGGCTTTGGAAACAGGAACAAAGAAGGGAAATACTTCCTTGATTTTTGTCTGAGGAAGCCTCATCATAAAAAATACATACTTTAGGAAACGGGCTAGCCACAAAGTCACTAGATATAGCTGGGATGGTCAACAGAAGTCTCTCATAGACTTTATAGTCTCTGATCGAGAAGCAGGGGCCTGCATCACAGATGTGAAAGTATTACCTGGAGAAAATATAGGCAGTGACCATCAACTGTTAATTGCTAATTTGAGAAATGTTGGAGTAGAGAAACTAAAAACAAGAAAGAATCCTAAGATAAAAATTTGGGAACTGAAGAATCCAGAAAAACAGGCAGAGTATCAGAAGAGAATATGTGATCTTGTACCCAAAAGTGAAATAAGATTGGCAGACGAAGAATGGAAAATGTTTCTAGAGGCCCTTGTAAACACAGCAGCCGAAGTAGCTGGCAAAACTAGTTCGAGAGTGAAAGATAAAGAAACACCCTGGTGGAATACCACTGTCAAAAATGCTATAAAGGAAAGAAACCTGGTAAAAAGACAAATGGACCAAGAAAACCAGAAGGATCAGGGAAGAAGCGAAGATAAACTAAGGGAACTAGACCAGTCCTACAGGGAACTGAAACTAAAAGTCAAGAAAAACATAAAAGAAGAAAAAGAAAAGAGCTGGGTAGACTTTACAAAGAAAATAGAGGAGGATAGCCAGAGCAATAAGAAACTGTTGTACAATATGGTAAAATCCAAAAGGAACACATCTGAACCTATCAAGGCCCTGGAAAAAGAAGATGGAACAATTATCTGGAAAGGAGATGAAGTAAGGGAAGAGATGAGGAAATATTTTGACCATCTGTACAATGGAAATGGAGCAACAAACAAAGAAAAGAGCAATCCAGGAACAGAAGACCAAGGTGGAAATATATGAGGGGCGTTTTTTTTTTTTTTCAACCTCTGATTGAACAGCATAGAGAACAGACGAGTCGCAGGTGGGCGGTGTGCACAGTAGACGATTGCGCATCTCCCCTATGACACACTCTATTTTTGGCGCGTTCGTGACTTCATTCTGTGCCAAGCTACAGTCAAAGAAACATGGCCATGTTCATTAACTCTCCCGCCAAGTGCAAGTTACGAAGTGTTATTCGTTTTCTGTAAGTAGAAGGGAACAGTGCAGCAGAAATCCATTGAAGAATGAGCCAAGTATATGGAAAGAGTTTTATGAGTGAAGGAGTCATGCGTGAGTGGTGCAGAAAATTTAAAGAAGGCCGAACTGATGTGCACGATGAAGGAGGTCAAGGACGCAAATCTGTCGCTACAGATGACCTTGATCAACGGGTTGACAAAGTGGTAAGAGAAAACTGTAGGTTCACAATAAATTCATTATCAATGAAATTTCTAGAGGTCTCCAGATCTTCTCTGTACTCCACTGTAACAGACAATTTACACTACAAAAAAATCTGTGCTCACTGGGTCTCTAAAATGTTGACCAACAACCACAAAATTCACCGAATGGCATCAGCTTTATAGTTCCTTGCCCGTTATAATGCAGATGGAGAAGATTTTTTTAAATCAATTGTGACTGGAGATGAGACATGGATTCAGTATGAGACACCCGAAACAAAACAACAATCCCAACAATGGATGCACACAAATTCACCGAACAAACCAAAAAAATTCAAAGAGACCTTCAACAACCAAAAGGTTATGGCTACCGTGTTTTGGGACCAAAAAGGTGTATTGCTTGTGGAGTTTATGCTGCCCGGGACCACGATTAATGCAGCTTTTTACTGTGAAACTTTAAAACGTTTGCGGAGGGCCATTCAGAACAAAAGAAGAGGTATGCTGACTTCTGGCATTGTTCTGCTCCACGACAACGCTCGCCCCCACAGTGCTGGTGTCACCCAGCGACTTCTTGAACAATTTCAATGGGAGATTTTTGATCACCCGCCATACAGTCCTGACCTAGCACCAAGTGACTTTCATCTTTTTGCTGAATTGAAGAAGTGGCTAGGAGGGCAGCGGTTCCGGACCAACGAGGAGCTTCAAGACAATGTGATGACTCATTTAAACTCATTGGCGGCAACATTTTATGAAGAGGATATTGGACAGCTTGTCCACAGGTATGATAAATGCCTTAATCTTCAAGGTGATTATGTTGAAAAGTAACCATAAGTGTACCATAATAGTTGTTAATAAAATATTTTTTCCAGGTTGAAAAAGCTCTGAAAAGCAAGGCTAAAGGAAAATCACCAGGCCTAGATGAAGTAAATGCAGATATTATCAAAGCAGCAGGAATCTATTGACTTCACTAGGTATATAAAGTAATGAACACCATCTGGAAAGAAGGAAAAGTCCCCTCTGATTGGACAAAGGGAATCATACTGCCAATATTTAAAAAGGGTAGCTGAAGAAAATGTAACAATTACAGAGGAATAACTCTTCTATCCCATGGACTCAAGCTAATGGAGAAAATTATAGAAGGCAGGCTGAGGAAAGTCATTGAACCACAGCTTGAAGAAGAGCAGTATGGATTTAGACCTAACAGATCAACAACAGATCTCATATTCGCTACTCGTATGATCATGGAAAACATTGGGAGAGGGGACGAGATGTCATATTTATTTTCTTAAGTATTGAAAAGGCCTATGACCTAGGGATAAACTTTGGGAATGTCTGACCAAACGGAAGATACCAACAAACTTGATCACCAAAGTTAGAATGCTTTATGAGAGCTGCCAAAGCTGCATTCAAACTGGAGACTCCTATTCGGACTGGTTTGTGACTACCAAAGGTGTTCAGCAAGGTAGCGCATTATCATCGCTGTTGTTCATCATTGCAATGGACGAAATTATGAAGAGAGTAAAACAGTAACTCAACCCCGATGACTTTTAATCATTTTCATTTGCAGATGATGTCCTGATTTGGGGATATACAGAAGAGTAAGTGCAACAGAAACTGAACCTCTGGAATAAGCATTTTAAGGAATTTGGCCTTAAAATAAGCCACACAAAAACAGTGGTTATGGCTGTCAGCAGACAGAATATGATGCCCGTTATCTACCTGGATGGCGAACAATTGAATCAGGTGGATAATTTTCAGTTACCTTGGCAGTAAGGTTCCCTCTGACAGTTGATCCCAGAATGAAATTACAAATAGGGTACAAAAAGGAGCTCAGTTTTACCATTAAGTTAGACACCTTTTGTGGGACAATCATGTACCAATTACTGCCAAAATGGCACTGTATAGTTCATACTTCTTACCAATTACAACATACAGCCTGGAAGTATGTACCACTGCCAACAGAGATGAAAACAGACTCCAAACGGCCGAGATGAAGTTCCTAAGATTAATGGTCCAGAAAACCAGAAGAGACAAGATCAGGAATGAAATAATCCGCAAACAGATCCCAGTCAGTGAAACCCTTCGAGCGAAAATTGCCAATGCAAGACTGCGATGGCTAGGACACGTCAAGTGGTTGGACCCTACAAGATACCGAGGATATGGCTGGAAAAGGAATTGGAGGGTAAAAGACCAAGAGGCTGTCCGAGAAGGAGATGGACTGATCTTGTGACATTGGTCCAAAATCCAGGAAGAGGAAACATACTTGGGCAGGCAAAAGTAGAGAGCGCTGTTACACTGCACCCGGGAAACTGGAGACGGAAGTAGATGATGATGATGACTGCTAGAAAGCAGTTGGAGGGAAACTTAGATTTGACAATATTGTACCAGGAAATAAATCTTAAATTTCCTCTTACTGGCCTCTCTACCATGTAAAATAAATAATTTATCATGAGCACATTAGTTCAAAATTTTATTGGTTTTGTCCACAATTATCCAACTTAAATATTCAAGGTTGATATCTAAAAATACAGTTAGAATCCATATTAATTGTATGAAGACAATACGAAAAGTAAGGTCTCCAAAGCAATTATAGATACGAAATCAATTCATTTTCTGTAACATATACATCATTTTTAAGGTTGAAAATTATCTATTTTTCTATATAATCACCTTTTTTTTCGATGCAGTTTTTTAGATGGTATGATAGTTTTTGAATGACCGAGCATGATGGGATAAGCAGTAACACTCTGGCCTCACATTCGGGAGGATATATATTAGAATCCCCTTGCAGCCATCCTGATTTGGGCTTTCCTTAAATTCCCCAAATCACTCCAGATGAATGACCAGATGGATGCTTTAAAAGGCCATGGCCAAAATCCTTCCCTTCCTCATCCAAAGACCATTCCTGCCTCTAATGACATCGATGTCGATAAGGCATAAAGCCATAAGCTACAAAAAAAAAGCTATGTCTGGTATCTTGATATTAAAAAACAGCAACCAGTCACAGTTTTTTTGATGTTTTATACACTCCTGGAAATTTAAATAAGAACACATTGACGCCGGTGTGTAAGACCCACCATACTTGCTCCGGACACTACGAGAGGGCTGTACAAGCAATGATCAAACGCACGGCACAGCGGACACACCAGGAACAGCCGTCGAAGGGCGCTAGCTGCGCAGCGGTTGGGCACCGCCGCAGTCAGTGTCAGCCAGTTTGCTGTGGCATATGGAGCTCCATCTCAGTCTTTAACACTGGTAGCATGCCGCGACAGCGTGTACGTGAACCATATGTGCAGTTGACGGACTTTGAGCGAGGGCGTATAGTGGGCATGCGGGAGGCCGGGTGGACGTACCGCCGAATTGCTCAACATGTGGGGCGCGAGGTCTCCACAGTACATCGATGTTGTCACCAGTGGTCGGCGGAAGGTGCACGTGCCCGTCAACCTGGGTCCGGACAGCAGCGACGTACGGACGCACACCAAGACCGTCGCATCCTACGCAGTGCCGTAGGGGAGCGCACCGCCACTTCCCGGCAAATTAGGGACACTGTTGCTCCTGGAGTATCAGAGAGGACCATTCGCAACTGTCTCCATGAAGCTGGGCTACGGTCCCGCGCACCGTTAGGTCGTCTTCCGCTCACGCCCCAACATTGTGCAGCCCGCCTCCAGTGGTGTCACGACAGGCGTGTATGGAGGGACGAATGGAGACGTGTTGTCTTCAGTGATGAGAGTCGCTTCTGCCTTGGTGCCAATGATGGTCGTATGCGTGTTTGGCGCCGTGCAGGTGAGCGCCACAATCAGGACTGCATACGACCGAGGCACACAGGGCCAACACCCGGCATCATGGTGTGGGGAGCGATCTCCTACACTGGCCGTACACCTCTGGTGATCATCGAGGGGACACTGAACAGTGCACGGTACATTCAAACCGTCATCGAACCCATCATTCTCCCATTCCTAGACCGGCAAGGGAACATGCTGTTCCAACAGGACAATGCATGTCCACATGTATCCCATGCCACCCAACGTGCTCTAGAAGGTGTAATTCAACTACCCTGGCCAGCAAGATCTCCGGATCTGTCCCCCATTGAGCATGTTTGGGACTGGATGAAACGTCGTCTCACGCGGTCTGCACGTCCAGCACGAACGCTGGTCCAGCTGAGGTGCCAGGTGGAAATGGCTTGGCATGCCGTTCCACAGGACTACATCCAGCACCTCTACGATTGTTTCCATGGAAGAATTGCAGCCTGCATTGCTGCGAAAGGAGGATATACACGGTACTAGTGCCGACATTGTGCATGCTCTGTTGCCTGTGTCTATGTGCCTATGGTTCTGTCTGTGTGATCATGTGTTGTATCTGACCCCAGGAATGTGTATATAAAGTTTCCCATTCCTGGGACAATGAATTCATGGTGTTCTCATTTCAATTTCCAGGAGTGTATTTAATAAACCATTACCAGTTTCGAACACAAATTGTTCATCATCAGATGGTTTTTCATTTATTTTTATGTATGTAATAAATTATGCATTTGCAAAATGCAAGCGTGCATCATATAATAATAGAAGTAGCATTTGTTGAATGATAGAAAATTTAATGATAGCAAATTTAATTTTGGGTTGATAAAGACAATTTCTATTTTATTACTTACATTCAAAACTTGAATGTTCCAAACTGAATTTTTCTTGAATGATGTGATGTATTGATAAATAATTATAAATATTTCACCATCTGAATAGCATGCTAGAAATTTGCTATGAATTTACAAATGTTAGCAAAGATGTTTATGTACAAAGAGTTTTGCATAATACTAAAGATAATATTAAGTTTTATGAAATAATACAGCAATGTCAACTATGTATTTGAATAAAATGACTGATAGTTGTAAATTAATTTTGAAATGACATCTAGATTGACATACAGAGTTTGATTTAACATAAACTGATATATAATATAATTTGTTACATCTAATATTAAAGTCTAGATAAATTACTTAGGGCTTTAATATTCTGTAGGAGTTGTTTGGAATGGGGTTGAATAAGTGCCTTTATTTAGAATTATATATGGGAATAACAGATGGCTTGCAAATTATTTAATCTGTGCTGGATTTAACAAATAAGTCCAAGAAATGGTATAGGAAAACTTAATTAGAAAGTTCTTTCTGTTCATTTAATATAAGATCTGGCATTTTCTTGACATGTATGTAGATTTCTAATTCTTCAAGAAAATCCATTTTCTTCCCTTTGTCAGCAATATGTATTATCTGAAGATTTTCTTCTATAGAGGGTGGGGAATGTTTTTCTTTAGTTATATGGGCAGCAAAAGTGGACTTATCTATATTGCCTAGTCTGATGGCATCTAAATGTTCTTTAAAACGTAGGGAGAAGTTTCTGCCTGTTTGACCTACATAGGTTTGGGACAATGTTGAGCATATTATTTTGTAGATGACAGATTTATTGTAAGGGGAATTATAAGATTGTATATTGTGAATGAGTTTGTGCTGAAGCTTATTATCTGTATTAAAGCCAATATTTACGTTGGTCTTGCGAAATAGGTTTGCAATTTTATAAGAGACTTTGCCTAAATATGGAATGCTGGGGTATATGGATTTTTCTTTTAAGGATTCATATGGATTGTAGAAAGGGGATTGGTAAGATTTATGTTGAGAATCTGAGAGAATGATTTTATTTTTAATTTTGTGGAAAAGGTTTTCAATTAGTGACAGTTTATATCCATTATTGTATTTCATTGAAAAAATCAGGTGTGTCCATGGGTGTTTTGTATGCACGGTTAATTATAGAGTTGAAAAATGCCATTTTATGTTATATAGGGTGGCAAGAGCTATTGTTAATGGTGATATCAGTGGTGGTGGGCTTTCTATAAATTTGAAATCTATGTTTCTGGCAAACTTGAGTAATCTATAGGTCAAGGAAGTTAAGACATCCATTATCTTGGTATTCTACAGTGAATTTTATATTTTAGTGCATATTGCTCAGTCCTTCAGCAAGAGCCTCAATCTCAATATCAGTTCCATTATATAGGAGTATTGTGTCATCAACGTATCTTTTGTAGTAGATGATTTTACAGGTAAGATGCTTGTTACTTTTGAAAAATTTGTTCTCAAGATAGTTAATATAGATATCTGCTAGTAAACCTGAAAGGTAGCTTCCCATTGCAAGACCATCAGTTTGTCTGTATATTTTACTGTCAAAAGTAAAATAATTGTATGACAATTAGAGAAAGTAGCTCAGTTAGCTCTACATACATATCAAGAAAATGCCAGATCTTATATTAAATGAACAGAAAGAACTTTCTAATTAAGTTTTCCTACACAATTTCTTGGACTTATTTGTTAAATCCAGCACAGATTAAATAATTTGCAAGCCATCTGTTATTCCCATACATAATTCTAAATAAAGGCACTTATTCAACCCCATTCCAAACAACTCCCACAGAATATTAAAGCCCTAAGTAATTTATCTAGACTTTAATATTAGATGTAACAAATTATATTATATATCAGTTTATGTTAAATCCAACTCTGTATGTCAATCCAGATGTCATTTCAAAATTAATTTACAACTATCAGTCATTTTATTCAAATATCTAGTTGGCATTGCTGTATTCTTTCATAAAACTTAATATTATCTTTAGTATTATGCAAAACTCTTTGTACATAAACATCTTTGCTAACATTTGTAAATGCATAGCAAATTTCTAGCGTGCTATTCAGATGCTTATATTGGTGAAATATTTATAATTATTTATCAGTACATCACAACATTCAAGAAAAATTCAGTTTGGAACATTCAACTTTTGAATGTAAGTAATAAAATAGAAATTGTCTTTATCAACCCAAAATTGAATTTGCTATCATTGAATTTGATATCATTAAATTTTCTATCATTCAACAAATGCTACTTCTATTACTATACGATGCATGCTTGCATTTTGCAAATGCATAATTTATTACATACATAAAAATAAATAAAAAAACCATCTGATGATGAACAATTTGTGCTCGAAACCGGTAATGGTTTATTAAATATAAAACATCAAACAAACTGTGACTGGTTGCTGTTTTTTAATATCAAGATATTTGAAACTACAGTCGCTGAATTCCACTAATCCAGCATGGATAAAATATTATATCTGGTATGTTTTTTGAAAATAGTAACTTTTTCAAAAATTCCAGAGATGAATGTGCACAAAATCATTAGTTATGGGGAGTGAATTTAAAAGACGATTCTTTTTATAGCTGAGTGCTTTTGATTAAACCCTATGATTTATATAAAGAAGATTTTATTCAGCAAGATTTAATGGAAATAGTTTTTGTCTGATGTGTTAATTTTTATATGTTGGTTATTACAGAAATTACGTGTTTTATATATAAGCAGATGGTATGTTGGAAATGGTTTGAAAATGAAAGAAAAAAATTATTCACCACTCACAGTTTTGAACCAGCAACCACACCGTTACTAATCGAGAACCTTTACCACTAGACCAGACAGGCTGCTCTATGATACTTTCTCATCCAGTGGGTAAACAAACCAACCTATATGGAACTTCCAGTCAGTGCACATTACTGAGCCTGGCCGGCCTCGAAATACTTGTTTTCAAAATTACATCCCTATGGCCGCTTCCATATCAACCATAAATTAAGATTTCAAAGAGACTTCACTATCAGTTGGTCTGACGGATTTATGGATCATATGAAGAGCAAGCATAAGTAAAGAAATCAACCGAAATAAAATAGGAAAAAATGTTTCCGAAGCGTAAGGCCGGTAAATCTGAAAAAATGTAACACACTGACTAGTCTTTGCTACTTTGGCCACATTTAATGATAAAGATTGTACACATCGAAAAATAAGTCACAACATCACACTATTTGAAGGAGGTGTTATATCAATGCCTGTACTTATAGTATTAATTTTTAAGACGATTTGAGAAACAGCACTGAGAAAATTCACTAGTGGTTTAATATTGAAACAACTCAATGAATAATGTTGGGAACATAAGCTAGGGTATTATACTTCATTTGTATTGCAGGTTGTTTGTATCGTAATGTTTACACATTGAATTTATTCCATTAATTAATTTCTTTCCTCATTCACATTTGCCTGTCCGATTAGAATAGCGATTTTGTCAACAATATTCAGACAGAGGGTTAAGGAGTAAAGAATCTTAATAAGCCTTCCAGAATTTTGTTTTCATAGTTTGTTTTTATTATAATTACAAGGTCTGTCCGTTTCATTGTTTGCACAACTAATGTTTGATTCACTTGTAATAAAATGAATTTGATGACATAGGTTATAAATAAAGAGAACATAATTATATATATATATTTTTTTTTTGCTTAGAGCTTTTTATCTTGTTATTTAGAGTTCATTATAGGCACCAAAGGACTGGCAGCAATGAATGGGAATTAATTTGGCCATAACCGATTGAAGGAAACACACCTGCATTTACCTGGAGTGATTGCAGGAACACATGGAAAACTGAAATCTGGTGGCCGGTTGGGGATTTGAACCCATGTCCTCCCAAATGTGAGATCAGAGCAAAACATGGTAGATGAGCGGTAACGAACAGAAATGATTCTGTGTTAGTTTTGGTGGAATCAATGTCCGCATTCACAAGAAATGTGCATTACTAAGAATCTTTTACTTACATTTACTAGGACATTAAACTTTTTTATGGATAGATTAAAAAACACAAACTGTAAATGGAGTCATATTAGTAAAGATTTGCTCAAATCTTCACTCTATTTTTCGTCAGTTATTCTTAACATCATGTCGCCAATAGGTGAGCTATGTACGTAAGTGACGGTAATTTTTAAAAACTTGCTGTCTCATTATGAAATCTGTTAATGATGCATGGAATAGCCCTGTTAATTTAAAATCTATTTGCAACAGAGTGGGTGAAACGCGTTTTGCGCTAATGGCGTCTCTAACTCAAGTTCTTCTTTTTTTTAAAACATGAACAGAATTTTGGCCTTGAATATCATTCAGATTCAGTAT
>CM061919.1:27311581-27554507 GCA_031002005.1 Vandiemenella viatica | reverse complement strand
TGACAAGAGGGTATCGAACGAAGTAAGCATGACCAAGTGGAAAAGTGGGTTTCCTTCTAGAACATTCGGGAGGTCACCGACTCAAGTCATGTTCGAGAACCTAAGATGCAAAGACAGGAATCACGTGCACGGGTGTGGCTTATGCTATAAAAGTGAGGCAAGAGAGTGCCTTGACCTCAGCAGTCTGGGAAGATACCAACGCAGTCACTATGTCAGATTAGAGATCGACGTCGGGAAGCCAGCCGGGTCCACTCCTTGATGCCAAAGTTAATATGTAAGACTGCTCTACAGTTTGTTGGAACTAAGCGTCTTGGATACTTTGCTGAGGGGAACCATTTAATACGTGTAACTACCCGATGGCACTGGCACAATAAATGGGTAACAGCATTTGAAGACTTTGCCTATTTAGTACTTGGCTAGCCTATGCAGTGACCCGGTATTGCAGCCGATGGACGTAACCAGCTGGAGGACTACAGATCCAGCCAAGTAAGTGATTGGTAGAAGGAGTTGCCTTTGCCCAAGCCATCTTGGCAACCAATCGACCAAGCCCATAAAATGGTCAGTTACAAGTGGAGTCAGAAAAAAAAAAAGGCATTCAAAGGCACAAGTAAGGCACAAGTCGTGCCACAACAATCCAGTGGTTCCAGAAGAAAATAGTCAGCTACTGTTAGACGCAGATAATAGAACTAAAAATAATTAAGGCAGATTCTAGGAGCAAAGGATGGTACCCAGGCTGGCAGAAGAACATTATCATCGAGTATCGCAACACCAGAGCGCGGGCTTCAAGCAGCGCGGCAGATCCGGTCTTCAAACAGCGCGGGGTTCGAGGCGGCCATTGACCAGAGCAGCAGCAGCGGGGTGGTGCGGCAGCTGAGGGAACTACGACCAGCCAGCCAGCAGTAGCAGCTCGGCTCACATGCCTCCAGGGCGGCATTGGAGCAGGAGGTTACGCTGCGGCCGACAATCCAAAAAGGGGGCGTAACCTAACTCGTCGAACCATCGCGTTGAGTACAGTTTAGTTCAGTATCATGCCTAATACTAGCAAGGCACCTGAAGGGGGGCAGACGGTACAGGAAGCTGTCTCTGATTTGAATGAAAGAGAGTTGGAAATTTAGCCCTTCAGGCAAGCTTAGATAAGGAAAATGCAAGGAGCTTGCAACTGCTTAGTATGTTTCTCGGGCCAGGCATTAGTTTCAGCGGGCCTCCAGGGGAGAACTTAATGGAATTTTTAGATAAATTTGATAATGTGATCCAAATGTTTGATTGCCCTCAGGATTTTAAAATCCCGATTGACTGGTGCGGCCTTCTGGCATGTAAGGGTCGATAGAATGTGTAGGATGTCAGGGGCTTCGCGAAGAGTTAATCAAAAGATTTTAGCCAAAGGGGAGTACAGTGTTCTATCGTGAGAAATTGCGAAGTACTAAGAGGATGCCAACAGAAGGGATTGGAGGAGTTTGCAGATCGTTGAAGGCTATAAATGCCCATACATTTGAGCTGACAGGGGATGAAAAACAGGACGAAATCGTGCTCTTCGAAGCGGAACAACACTTAATGGAGGCTTTTTAGCTGGAGTGAGCACAGAACTTTACGAAGCGATTTCTCTTCACCGGCCGAAAGTTTTTTCCCAAGCACTAGAGTTTGCTGTTTTGTTTGAGCAAGTAAAAAATAGGTCATCAACAGAAGGCAAGTTTAAGCCCGCGAAGCAAGTATTTTATGCACAGAGAGTGATAAGGTGCTGGTCTTTGGGGTGAAGGTCATCGACAAAGAGACTGCTTTCGGAATTCTGGGAATAAGGGAGGAAATCATAATAAACCGCAACAAAACAGATTTATGAAACCTAGAAATAATAAACACTCAGTGTTCACAGTGTCATCACAGAATCAGGGCAGGTTTAACAATAATACAGAAATCCCCAGGGGGGTAGTTTCAATACAAATAAAAACAAACCCAGAGTTTGGCAGAAAAATGGTAGCAGGGGTGGCCATTGTGCAGAGGATGTGAGGATAAGGCTGATAGTCAAACAAATAAGGAATCAGGTAAGTCGGTAAACTGTTAAAGGGTAGCCGTGGGCCCAACGAGTTGCCCTTCATTAGCGTACCTGTTGCCAATAGCCAGGACAGTCAAGGGCTCAACAACATTGACCTCACGGTGTCAGCAGTGTGTGAAGGTAAGGCTTGTAAATTTTTCTGATTGACTCAGGAGCAAATTGTAACCTTCTGAGCGCAGAGATATGTGGTTCAGACGGCCTCAAACCTCCCAATTTTAAAATCACGGGTATAGATGCTTCTCAGGAAATCCCAGTGTTAGGCATCAAAGAGGTAAAATTTAGTATAAAGGGAGAGGATTTTTTTACGACGGTATATGTGGTTCCTACGATGGGTCCAAAATTTAAGGGGATCTTGGGAGTAACATTTCTGCAACAACATAAGGCGGTATTGGATTTCTCGAATTGTTCTATTAGTCTAAGGAATCGCCTAGGCGAAGGCCTTCTTCTGATAGAGCTTCAAGGCTCCAGAACGTATCCAATGAAAGAGCCTGATATCACTCTTTCTGCAATACGGATACATCAGCCAACCCTGAAGTCTGATGCTGCATATGATGTGCCTGGATCCACAGGTAAAGTATTATCCCATTACCTAAAGAATTGGAGGCCGAAGCAGGAGCAATTGTGCTCATAGACCCGTTACCGGTGAACGAGTTCCTAGACCAGAGGAAAATCTACGTAAAGGTGCGTAACTAATATTTGTGTAAATGAGGAGAGGAGATGTGTTCCAGTTATAGTAGAGAATTTTAGCGATGCAAAGCAGAAATTCCGCGGTGTCAGATAATAGCAATCTGTAGTAAGTGTAGATGATTTTTTGCAACCTGTACCTCATCCAGATGAGGGTGGTGACATTGGGGCACAACAGGTAAGATATGGTTCGGCCGAACCAACGATTAATTTTGAGGAAAAGTTAGGACATTTGTCAGGAGCTCAACAGGAAAGTTTAAAAGCATTATTGGAAGAGTATTTAATTTTGTTTTCACCAAAGCAAGCCTTACCAGCCACTAGTCTCGTTGAACATAGGATTTTGACGGGGGACGCCCCCCCCCCCATACGTCGCCGACCTTATCGCGTTCCGATCAATCAAAGACAGATTTTAGATGAACTAATTGATCAGCAATTACAAGAGGGAGTAATTAGACCATCAAATTCACCATGGAGTAGTCCCGTGTTTTAATAAGAAAAAAAGCACCAGAGGGCGAAATCAAGTACCGATTTTGTGTTGATTATCGGCATCTAAATAAGGTGACGGTACCGGACGTTTACCCCCTCCCATCGATCGTGGAAACAGTAGATTACCTAGCAAATTGTCAGTATTTTTCCACCTTAGATCTAAAGTCAGGGTATCATCAGGTTAAGGTAGCAGAACAGGACAGGGAAAAAACCGCATTTTGCGTCCCAAATGGTTTATATGAATATTGTAGAATCCCATTTGCTTTAAGGAATGCTCCAGCTTCCTTCCAGCACGCTACTAGACACAATCTTGTAATATAAAGCCGAAATTCAGTCAGGTGTATATCGATGACGTTATCATATTCTCCAAAAATTTTGAAGAACATCTATCACACCTTCGAAAGTGTTTGAATGGCTCAGGAAAGCCAACTTGACACTTTCCTATAAGAAATGCCACTTTGCATTGCCTCAAGTCGAATATCTTGGACATTTAATTTCGAAAGAAGGGATAAAACCTCACCCTAGATTAGTTTCCGCAGTGAGAGATTTCCCTCCCCCTGCGAATGTTAAGAATTACAGTCATTTTTGGGCTTGTCTAACTATTATAGGAAATTCATTAAGGGGTATGCCACATTGCTAAACCACTAACTAGATTGTTGATAAAAGGAGCTAAGTTCAATGGTCGGAGGAATGTCAAAAGGCTATGGACACGTTAAAAGAAATTTTGACTACACAGCCTTTGCTAGCTATACCAGAGCATCCAGGCCGTTTCGCTTGAACAGGCTTCAGATTTTGCAGCGGAGCCGTCTATCGCAGGTCTTTGAGGATGGAGAGAAGCCGATATCTTTCGCTTCACGCCAATTCAATCCCGCAGAAAGACGTTATTCAGTCACAGAGAGAGAATGGCTAGTCTTGTGTGGGGAATTAAATACTACCGTACATATCTATGGGGTAGAGAATTCACAGCTATTACGGACCATAATTCTTTCGTTGGTTGTTAAACCTTAAAGATCCGTCAAGTAGATTGATGCGATGGGCGCTGTTACTTTCCGAGTATGATTTCACGGTCGAAGTCAGACCTGGTCGGAAATCGGGAATGCGGATAGCTGAGCAGGAAAATAAGGACGATAGAAGCACAACCACTGACATTAGCACAGCTACCATTGCACCAATCCAAAGATGAGCAATGTACACGTTGGCGTCAACACCCGCGATTTGTGCTGCGTGACGAGGTGCTGTATCGACAAACCAGGCAGGAGAGAGAGCGGTAATACCGCATCCTTACGCGAGTAGATGAAATTACACATGATTCGTTCTATGGTTGCCATTCAGGATACAAAAATACGAACCGCTTAGTAGCTAAATCGTACTGGTGGCCGTCGCGCCAAAAGGACGTGAGAGAGTACGTGAGAAGCTGTCTCATCTGTAATAAACACGCGGGCGAGACTAAAAATCGGGAGAAATTACAACCTTTGCCGGAGACCACAGCACCATTTCAAAGAATTCATTTAGATGTGGTTGGCCCGTTCCCCAGGACCGATCGAGGTCACGTGTTCATTCTGACCATCATAGACGCTTTTTCACGATACTAGTAATGGTACCTCTCGCTAATCAGTGCGGAGGAAGTTGCTAGGGCTTTCGTAGTGAATTGGGTGCTAGTTCATGGAAAATCGGATTTTATCCTGACGGACAAGGGTTCCAATTTTCTATCTGAGCTGTTTACACAAGTATGTATTATTTGGGGATAGAAAAATTAAAGACAACGGCATTACATCCGGCCGGGAACGGAAGGGCAGAACGATGTCACAGGACGATCATGAAAGCCTAAGTTGTTACATGAATAGGTCACAAAAAAATTGGGACTTAATTTTGCCTTTTATAGTGAGCGCATATAACACCAGAGTTCATACCTCCACAAACAGAACACCATATGAAATACTATATGGACGAGAGATGAACTCACCATTTTCAATTTTCCCAGTACCCAAAGAGATTACAAACCGGAAGTAAGGAGTCTAGCTCATAAATTACGCAGTATGGAGTAGTGTGCGAAAGGCAAATTCGAAAGCTTTCAACAAGCAGGCAAAAGCTTATGACAAAAAAGCGAAACCACAGGTTATTCCGGTTGGTTCTTTTGTGTTATTGAATAGACCTTATAGGAAGCCAGGATCATGCTCCAAATTTAATTTCTCGTGGAGTGGACCATTCGAAGTACTGTCCATTTTGTCACCTGTCACCTTGAAAATCAGGTTACCCGACAGGGATCTTGTAGTACACAAAAATCGCGTCAAGCCCTATGTTTGGCGAAAAAGCAATCAGAGGCATGGGAATGAAATTGCTAACGCAATCCCGGGGCTCGTCATTGAGTCGAGACACGAACGCAGGACTCCCACTAGACGCCCCCCCTCCCCAACGAAAGGAAACACAGTACAATTTGCGAAGCCGGCAAACAGAGGAACGAAAGGGAAGCTTGTCACAGCAACAAAAGGGGAACGATCGGAAGAAACCAGGTAAGAAACCAGAATGCGAAAAAAATAAAACACATCAGTATAGCCTAAGAAAGGAACTGAGCGGGAAAAAATAAACAAGTAGTGTTTTAATAAGCCTTGGCAGCCACCCTTAGACAAATGCTGGCGGACGAGATTATATGTAAGTAAAATTTATGTTAAAATAAAGGGAAGAAAACTAGTTTCGATTGTTGTTATAAATGTAGAAATGGACATTCACAATGTAAAATGTGCCAATGATAACTGAGCTAAACTCTACTCTAAGCAATGAATGTGTTAAAAAAAAAAAAAGGTGTCTTGTGTAACGCCAATAGCAAAAGTACATTCGCTTTCGCGGAAATTATGTTCCACAGGCTACTCGGCAGGTGTCAAAGTCCAGCTTACGAGAAGGCGATTCAGCGGTTGACGCGGCAAGGACACGAGAGCGTCGTAGTCATCAAAAGCTGAGTGGAACGCCGCAGTGGGTCAACCTTCACGGACAGAAACTTAAGTATCAAAACATTAGTTGTAGTGCATCATAAGATAGAGACTTTACGTCAGTGTGCCAGTGATTAAACATAACATTTAGTAGGGACTCTAGGGAGTTAAAAGACCAAGTCAGTAGTGTGAAACAGTACAACTAAGTGGTCATGGGGTATCATAAGAATGTATTACGCTAGTTTTATATTGTTAATGGTAAGCATATTGCAGGGAATAGAGATAGGCCAATGCTATAAGATAACACCTCTTACAAATGGAGTAATTTTTGTTAAGCAAGACGATGTGATAAATTCTCCATTCCAGTGGCCATTGTTGCACAAATTAGCTTTTTTGAGTTACGAAATCACAGTTTGGAAATAAGCAAAATATTCAAGTTATTAGATGCTTCTTTTCAAAATTTACCCTCTTTTGATGGAAATAACGCATGCCTTAGTTGCTAACCTGAGAGTTTTGTACACATCATTGGAGGATGAATACCATAATTTAGTGGAACTTTTACCTACAGGAAACAGTAGATCAAAGCGTAGTTGGTTAAGTGCAGGCGGGTTCATATTAAAGAAAGTATTCGGGACACTCACAGAACACGATTACGAAGAATTAAACTCGCGCTTGACAGATCTAAACCAAATCACGCAAAATTTAGAGATTAGTGCCTCTAGACAGGTACTACTTACAAAAAATCTTCAAAACGCAATAACAAATAATACCTTTTTGATCGCAAAATTGGCCAATACATTCAGGGATAAGGTTTCAGAGCTGCAAACCACCCTAAACCAAAATTTGAGAGAATTAGAAAAAATATTTGTGAAACAACTTTATAGCACTCAACTACTGCAACAACTAGTATTAATAATCACGAACACAAGATTAGAATTAACCAGGCTAAGAATTGCATTAGTTCAGGCCACAAATGGTAAACTAAGTGACGTACTTCTTACTCCTAAAGTATTTTTACATTATCTACAGATGATTCAACGACACCTAGGCGCAGGAAGTTCATGCTATTTCCTGGTACCCTAGATAACGTGTATCACTATTATCAAATAACGACAGTAAATGTAGCTTTGATGGACGGTCACTTAAGAATCATAATTGATCTACCTATTGGTACTACTAATTCAGTTCTAAATAGATACTCTATACATTCATTTCCAGTTTATGGGAACATACAGGTCATTATGTGCAATGGCAAACGAAAGAGATATTGGTGTTCACACAAACTCAAAAGGCGTATGCTACACTAAATTATCAGGATTTAGACAAGTGTCAAAATTCAGGCATAACGATTTGTCCACGACTCACTTTAAATGATAGAAACCTTTTAAGCTGTGAAACTTCTATGTTTTTTTCAAACAATTTTACCAATGTATGCCAACGAGAAATTAAAAAATTGGATCATCCATATTTAATGCCCATAAAGCAGAATTGGCTATTCACTATGCCATATCCTCAGGAGGTAGTTGTTGGGAAAAAAACTTAAATCACACAGTCAAGCGTATAAGATTATCAGGATCTGGAATTATCGAACGAGCAACACATTGTCAATTTTTAGGACAGAATTTTGTCATACCAGTAATTCATAAAACCATTATTCCTAATAATTTGTCTTTTCCAAATTATGTACTGCCAGTTTCAATCAAGACATATATCACAGTCCTAAATTGCTAGAATTAAACAAGACTAATCCTACGATTGTAAACGCTGAAATTACCAAACATTTGCAACAAGCCAACGACGCAGTTAAATATAATCATCTAATTGCAACAGTAGAAACACAGATACAAGCACAGTCTAGACACAAAACGATGGTAACATCTATCAGTCTCACTTCTATTATATCTATCTCAGTTATAATTATTTTAATACTACTAGTGTACAAATACCATGCAAAAAAGATAACCAGCCTTAGTGATAAGGTACAAGTACCTTCAGCTTCACAGATTTTCATGACAGTGCCGACTACGAGTAAACAGAATGATAAGGACAATACAATTAGTATCACTAAGTGTTAGTACATCAATTGGTAAATATTGTGTAATTAAGTATAAACATGTGAACTAATGTTCTCTTGTATTATCACAGGGTTGGACAACGAACGAACAAGACAATTTGAATATTAACATTGTGTAAAAAATGTTTGTAACCCAAAGCAAAAATCCAAGATGCAATCTAGATCATTGTAATATAGCAAATCCTTATAGCTTTGAGGACAAAGCTGGTTTTCTCGAAGGGGGAAAATAGTGTAATAGGGGTTTTTAATGAAATATGAATAATGAAATAATCTTTAAAAGTACTATTGTAAACGGCGGCTGTGGTAGCGCAGCGAAGCAGCGAAGCCGAGCGAACCTGAAATGCTGACCGAGGTGTCAGCAGAATTGCACATCGGGGACACGCATGACAAGAGGGTATCGAACGGAGTAAGCATGACCAAGTGGAAAAGTGGGTTATCCTTCTAGAACATTCGGGAGGTCACCGACTCAAGTCACGTTCGAGAACCTTCGATGCAAAGACAGGAATCACGTGCACGGGTGTGGCTTATGCTATAAAAGCGAGGCGAGGGAGTGCCTTGACCTCAGCAGTCTGGAAGTATTAACGCAGCCACTATGTCGGATTAGGGATCGACGTCGAGAAGCCAGCCGGGTCCGCTCCTTGATGCCAAAGTTAATATGTAAGTCTGCTCTACAGTTTGGTGGAACTAAGCGTCTTGGATACTTGCTGAGGGGAACCATTTACTAGTGTACCTATCCGATGGCGTTGGCACAATAAATGGGTAACAGCCTTTGAAGTCTTTGCCTATTTAGTACTTGGCTAGCTAATGCAGTGACCTGGTATTGCAGTCGATGGGCGTAACCAGCCGGAGGTCTACAGATCCAGCCAAGTAAGTGTTTAGTAGAAGGAGTTGCATTTGCCCAAGCCATCCCGGCAACCAATCGACCAAGCCCACAAAACAGTCGATTACAAAATCCACTAGTTAAAGAAACCCCAATTGTTCTTTACAGTCATAGAGGAAGTGCTACTCATTTAACTTTTATAACGCTGCACTATTGTAAACTCCTTCAGCACCTTGCACAGGTTGCAGTCAACAATGACAAGAAATTGGTTTTGACTGGCTTTTCATGATGAATGTGAACAGGAAGAGAGTAAAAAAGCAAAAAAATAATTCTGAAAAAGAAATGTTTTCAAGATTTAATGAGAAACCTCAGAGGCTAGTGCTTATATTATCAAATAAAGTTTGTTTCCCTTCAAGTAAAATAGTTTTAACCAGTATTTTTATTTAGATTTGTTGTTTTGGCCTCACTGGGAAGCAAATCCCAGCAACACCTATGATGAAAGTATTTCATAACAAATTAGACAAATTTCAATACATTTGTGGACATCATACAAAGGGCAATAAATAAGGAGACTATGAAAGATAATTTGCTAAAGTTTTATCTGAAAACTGGATTCAATACATGCAGTCAAAATAAAGATTCTGAATACAGTTAAAGGTTGCACTAAACTAAATCAAATGAGCAATGTTAAAATAAGAGAAAATCTAAAATTGTGTTTCATAAATGACAAACTACAACAGTGCTGACAGAATTGGAAAGGTTATCTTGAAAGACTTTAAAAAAAGTAGCATCCTACAAGCTAAAAGGCAGACAAAAGGTTGGACAAACAAGAAGAAGAAGGGAAGAACTATGAAGTCACAACAGACAGCTGCCTAATCTCTTTAAAGCAGAACATTTTCCTCTATTGATGTATTTTAGGACTACAAGCTCTGTTGTCAGCCTCAAAAAGTTCCCAGCAACTTGGAAAGATTATAGTATAACAGTTTCCAAAGAAAAAATAATATAGAATGTCAATTACTCTGAGAGAAGAGTAAGTTGTCATGGGAACATGAAACAATGGGCAGAGAGCAATTAATAATGCTAGTATATGTGGATGGCTACTACTAAATCAGTCACTGTTGAAATTGGACTTTGTAATCTTCAGATAACTTACTTTTCAAATTTAGTTTGGTGAAGGAATAAGAAAAGCAATTGTATTAAAGATATATATAAACGACAAATATAAAAGACAATATTTCATCAATTAATGGGCTAAAACAACAGTAAAAATTCCTAAGAAATGCGATTAAATCTTCTTTACTCATAACCTCTCAATTTTAAAATAATCTCTTGTCAAAAAATTTAAGTCACTTCACTATTAAATACAAAATTTATTCCAAACTCTTTCTTCTTTCAGTTTGAAAATGGAAGTTGAAAAGTAAGAGAGTGTTGTTAAGGGTGATAGCTATGTTTAAGGCTTAAAGTCATGATTAGGCTTGGATTAATATTGGCAGAAGAACTGGGAATAATATGTGTAAGATAGTTACAACCATGACCACTAGCACTTGATTTAAGAACTAATGTTATAAAACAAAAAGTTTCAATTTATAGGCAAGGGAGCCGGGAACTATGTCACATTATTGCACAACTTTATGCCAACAGAGAAAGAGTTTGTAAGCTACCTTAGAATTCTTCGAGAACGGGCATAATGCAGAAACCGATACCACAGTTCATAGCCATATACATGACGAATTCAAGCCGCAGAACCAACTAAACACATAATATAGACCATAAACCAGCCTTAAAGAGTGGGAATAAAAATGTAAACTTACTTATATAACTAAAATAGTGAAATTTAATTTAATTTAATTGCAATGGAGCACAGGCTCCGGTGGCAATTTCCCTACACCCCCATCTTCCCCCTATTCTGCACCCACCTACATTTGCCCTCTACAAATTTTATCTTTAAATTTTTCAACATTTTCGGTAAATTATTCATCACTTCTCTTGGTAACTCATTCCAATCCCTGACACCCTTACCCAAAAAAGAGAATCTTCCCACACCTCTGTACCTGAAATCGAGTGCCAGTTTGAGATCATGGTCATCTTTTCCCTTCCATGCACTACTTTTCATATCTACTCCAATATCTTTCCATGCCTCATCGCCAGCATACACCCTGTACACTCTCATGGCCCTCCTCATCTCCTCCCATTCCAGCTCCTTGGTAAACAAAATTTTATTACAACACAATATCACTATTAAACAATTTTCGATGCTGTAAAAGTTCTTCACAATAACAATCAACTATTAAATAATTTCTGTTATAAACAAACCATAATCAAGAGCTTGAAGCATTTAAAATAGGAAAACATTGGTATTCAAATAAACTTGCATCTTCAGCTCTATAAAGTCATATTTTAAAGCAGTATTTGAAGTCAACCGATAGTGTTCAACCAACTAAATAAAATCCTGCATATCATACTAAAATTTTAGATCATTCTATACAACTCAGAGATAATTTAGAAAATATCGTATGGTGTACATAGTTTGATTTATCATGGACCCACCAACTAAAGTCAGTAAATCAGAATATTTTCAAGATGAGTAACAAAGACCACAGACATTTATTATTCAAGCCTTTTTGCACAACAGACAGTGTCTTCATAATAAAATGGAAAAATCATGATTGTCCTGTCATCGCGCTGGAAATAATGAAGTAGAAATTTTTAGAAATGCAATTGTAAAACAATCACGGCAGCTAGAGAGGGTATCAAGATTGTTTTGGAAAGCTGAGAAACTGTAGAAGCCAATAGAATAAGTATTAATCTCCAAAATATAATATTCCCATAGATTTTTGTACTGTGGAAGGATACACTAACATGTTCTTGGTTGTCACGAGCATGGGTTTTTGGCAGACTTCAACCTAGTCAATAAATAAGCTTTATTTGGTATCAAACAAAAGATATGATTAATAGAAGCTCTATAAATCTCACTCAAACCTTTTTCCACTTCTACTTTTCCAAAATTTATGGCACTAGGTTACGGAGCGGAAGGTTACACGGGTAGAAAGAGGAGGACCATATAGGGAGTCGATGCAGGGTCTGGGGCCATTCAGGGTCAGAATCTCAAGGTGGGAGGTCATGTCACACTGTGTAGCGTTAACTGCGCTATGTGTTGAAAGAGCCGGAAGTATGTAGTTGCAAACCATGCTTGGTGTCGGCCATGATGGTTTTTGAATTGAGCGGTTCATTGTGAACAACTAAGATTCAATAAAAGTTTCTCGGGAGTCCAGCCGGATGGTGTCATAAAACGACGACGTTTCGACAACCTGCTCGGTTATCTTCATCAGGTCTATTCTTGATATTTCTTCTCAAAATCACAAAAACAGACTGGCATGGCAAACTACAGCGGATTTATTACTGTTGTCATATTTATAGTGGCAGATTTGTTCCTTAAATCTCTTCGCCACAGTGCTGCCTGTCTAGCAGATGTAAACACTGCCACAGCTGCAGGGGATTTCATAATCACCCATAAGCTGGTGTGGCTGTAATCTGTCTTTTACCCTGGTTAATGACGGGCCAAGTTTCCAGTGAGCCTTATATACCATTCGCAACTCCACCCGCTTTAACAGTTTCCCAATCCAGTCAGTAATACCTGGTGTGTATGGGAGACAGGCGAATTTTCTATGCACATTGTTATCATGGGATAAGTTGACGTCTTCCATGTATTTTTTAGGTCTGAAGACTTTTCTGGTATCAGATAGATCAGGTGTGCACTACACATGTGAATCGGCTACAAGGGTGGCAGGGGCCGTCTGGAGTGCATTGGGGGATTTTTTTAGGCTGATGGAGGAGGACCCAAAACTGGGATTACAGTTACGGGCAGCCCAGTTAAATTCGGCACCATATGTTAGGAGTAGCGTAAATCATTCTCGACCGTTAAAAGTACTCGTTATTAACTGTAGAAGTGTTTGTAATAAGCCGCCTGAGCTTGAAAGCATTATTAGTAGCACAGAAGCAGATATTGTATCAAGTACTGAAAGCTGGTTCAAACCAGATATAAGTTCAGCAGAAATTTTTAACAATAGAATGAATGTTTTCTGTAAGGATAGGTAACATTCAAATGGAGGTGGTGTATTTATAGCTGTTAGTAAACACCTGACATGCAATGAAATAAATATCAATAGGGTCTGTGAAATCCTATGGATTAGACTAAAAGTAGCAAGGACAAAACTTGTAATAGGGTCTTTCTATCGTCCATCAGATGCAGATGCAGCGGTTGCTGAGGCCTTAAGAGATAATGTAAGTAATAGAGCTCGTCAATTTCCAGATCATGGAATTATACTAGGAGGTGACTTCAACTTTCCATATATCGACTGGACTAATTATGCCCATGTTTCTGGAGGCAGGGATAAAATATCCTGTGAGATTATTCTTGACCTTTTCCCAGATCTTAATCTTGAGCAGCTCATTACTGAACCAACATGGTGCCACAACGATAACGAAAACATTTTAGATATTCTCATTACAAATAGGCCTGAATTATTCATGGACATTTTTACCACCACAGAAATAAGTGATCATAAAGCTGTAATTGCTACGGTAAAATTAACAGCCGTGCGCAAAAAGAAGAAAGAAAGAGTCGTTTACAGGTTCGGAAAAGGCCCAAATGAGAGTTCAAGAACGTTTTTGAGAGATAATTACATTACCTTTATAGAAGGAAGAGGCTCGGTTGAAGAGATGTGGCTTCGATTCATGAATATAGTCTGGGAAGCTATGGACTTACATATACTGAAAAAGACAATCAGGGATGGGAACGAACCCCCATGGTATACATGTGAATTTAAAAGGTTACTTAAAAAGCAAAGGAAGATACATGCACACTCAAGAAGGACGATGTATAGGAGTGATTTAGAAAAGTTAGCTGTTACAAGAGGACATATCAAGAATGCAATGCACGAGGCCTTTAATGACTTTTGTTGCAACTCACTTTCCAAGAGCCTTATCGAAAATCCCAAGAAATTTTGGTCATATGTAAAAAAAAGTAAGTGGTTGTGACAACAGTATACCAGTTCTACTACAAGACAGTCAGGAAGTTGATGACAGCTGTGACAAGGCTACTGTATTTAACACCGAATTTAAAAATTCTTTCACTGACAAAACCATGGAAAACATTCTTGTTTTTCCACGGCATGTAGAATTTGAGATGGATCCAGCACAAATTGATAGTGTAGGTATCATAAAGCAATTAAAGCTCCTCAAGTGGGGGAAAGTGCCAGGTCCCGATGGTATACCAGTAAGAGTATTTTTGGAATACGTGGAAGAAATAGAACCATTTCTGTCAGATATATTTTGAAAATCTTTAGAAGAAAGAAAAGTACCTTCTGACTGGAAAATAGTGCAGGTGATTCCCGTTTTCAAGAAAGGAGATTAGAGAGATCAAAGGAGTTATCAACCCATATCTCTAACATCTGTTTGCAGTTGAATTCTGAAGCATGTCATATGCTCTAATGTTATGAAGTTTCTAGATGGAAACAAGTTACTTACAGCAAACCAACACGGATTTTGGAAGAACCGATCGTGGTGAAATGCAACTGGCTCCATTTTCGCATGACGGAATGAAAGTTATTGATACAGGATCCCAAGTTGATGCTATTTTCTTGGATTTTCAGAAAGCTTTTGACTCTGTACCACACAACCGACTTTTAGTGAAGATTCGAACACATGGTATATCTGATCAGATTTGTGAATGGATACACGATCTCCTAACTGGTCGGTCACAGTATGTTGTTGTTGGTGGCGAAGCCTCTTCAAAGTTAGGTGTTACTTTGGGCGTTCCTCAAGGAAGTGTAATAGGGCCACTTCTTTTCTTAATTTTTATAAACGATCTTGGTGACAACGTTAATTGCAGGATGTGATTTTTTGCTGATGATGCACTTATTTATAAGGAAGTGCGGTGTTCTGACAATTGCTTAGAAAATCAGCACAATCTGGATGTTATTTCCGAATGGTGCCATAAATGGCAGCTTACATTTAACTGCAAAAAGTGCAAGGCAATGCAAATCTTATATATATATATATATATATATATAAATAGACGTGTTTTTTCCTATATTTCACTTTTCAGCCACCACTACCTAGCACAGAGCACTGATGTTTGTGGTTGAAAGTAGCATGGAGTTTCCTGCCGTGCACAACATTGGCCGAATGCCGATAGCTGTGGGGATGTGGGAGATATAATGATTAAAGTTGGTCAGTGCAGGGCGTTTTCATATTTCGACCAAAAATTCGTATCTCCGTATACTTCTCTTTCCTGCAACAACTACATAACATAGACTTTTGGTGTGTGTGTGTGGTAGTAGAATCGCCTTTCCTGTCGTGCACTATGGTTGTTAGATGTCGGTAGCTATGGGGATGTGGGAGATATGGGGGTTGAAAGTGGTCGACCTGTGGCAATTTCATACTTCTGTCAAAGACAAAAGTGTCATGGTGTATCACTTTTCAGCGAAAACTATAGATCACAGATAACTGGCGTTTGTGTGTAGTAGTAGCACACAGTCATCTTTCGATCACAACAGCGGCCGAATTTCAGAAACTGTGGTACTGTGGTAGATATGGTGGTTGTAAGTGGCCGACCAAGGATATTTTCGTATTTCGACTGTCTCCGCATATGTCACTTTTCTGCCACAACTACATAGCATAGAGCATTGGTGTTTGTGTTTGGTAGTAGAATCGTAGCTCATGTAGTGCACGATGGTTTTTAGATGTCGGTAGCTATGGGGGTGTTGGAGATATGGGGGTTGAAAGTGATCGACCTGTGGCAATTTGATACTTCTGCCAATGACAAAAGTGTCATGGTGTATCACTTTTCAGCGAAAACTATAGATCACAGATAACTGGCGTTTGTGTGTAGTAGTAGCACAGAGTCACCTTTCGATCACAACAGCAGCCGAATTTCAGAAACTGTGGTACTGTGGTAGATATGGTGGTTGTAAGTGGCCGACCAAGGATATTTTCGCATTTCGACTGTCTCCGCATATGTCACTTTTCTACCACAACTACATAGCATAGAGCATTGGTGTTTGTGTTTGGTAGTAGAATCGTATCTCATGTAGTGTACTATGGTTGTTAGATGTCGGTAGCTATGGGGGTGTGGGAGATATGGGGGTTGAAAGTGATCTACCTGTGGCAATTTCATACTTCTGCAAAAGACGAAAGTGTCATAGTGTATCACTTTTCAGCGAAAACTATAGGTCACAGATAACTGGCGTTTGTGTGTAGTAGTAGCACAGAGTCACCTTTCGATCACAACAGCGGCCGAATTTCAGAAACTGTGGTACTGTGGTAGATATGGTGGTTATAAGTGGCCGACCAAGGATATTTTCGTATTTCGACGAAAGGCATGTGTCTCCGCAGATTTCACTTTTCTACAACGACTACATAGCATAGAGCATGGGTGTTTATGTGTGGTAGTAGAATCGTGTCTGTTGTCGTGCACTATGGTTGTTAGATGTCTGTAGCTATAGGGGTGTGGAAGATATGGGGGATGAAAATGGTCGTCCTGCGGCAATTTCATATTTCTGCCAAAGACGCATGTGTCACGGTGTATCACTTTTAAGTGAAAATTATCAATCGCAGATTACTGGCGTTTGTGTGTGGTAGTAACACAGAGTCTCCCATCGATCACAACGTTGGCCGAAATTCGGTAACTGTGGGAGTGTGTGAGATATGGTGTTTGAAATTGGTCGATCATGAATATTTTCGTGTTTCATCCAATGACTTGTGTGTATCCGTAAATTTTACCTTGCTGCCGGAACTACATAGCGCAGAAAACTGGTACTTGTGTGTGGTAATAGTATCGAGTCTCCCATCATGCACTAGCGTGGTTAGATGTCTATAGCTGTCAATATGAATTATTTACAATCACGAACGAAGTCGTGGGTACCAGCTAGTAAGTAATAAAAAGACCCGGTTTGCTTACGAGTACAAAGTTAACAATTCAGTTGTTGACACTGTTGATTCCCTGATGTATCTAGGTGTAACAGTACAAAGCAACGTGAAATGGGACTTGCACATAACTTCCATTGTAGGCAAAGCTAATTCTAAATGACGATTTATAGGTTGAATTTTGAGAAGTTGTAATGCTCATACAAAGGAAATAGCAAACAAAACACTAGTGCGTCCACATTTGGAACACTGTTGTGGAATTTAGGATCCATATCTGTTACTGTTACTTGGGAAGCAAAATTACAACCGATTACAACCGATGGCCAAAGCAGGAATGATGTTAAAAGCAGAATAGGACTAGCAAAAAGAGCCTTCATGAAAAAGAGAAACCTATTAGTTTCAAATATTGATCTAGGAATTAGAAAGAATTTCTTAAAACTCTATGTGTGGAGCACAGCACTTTACGGTAGCGAAACATGGACTTTAGGAATACCGGAAAGAAAGAAACTTGAAGCATTTGAAATGTGGTGCTACAGAAGAATGCTGAAAATTAGGTGGACAGACAAAGTAAGAAATGAACAAGTTTTAGAAATGATGGGTGAGAAAAGAAGTTTATGGAAGAAGCTTACAGGAAGAAGAGACAGGCTGGTAGGTCATATTTTGAGACATGCTGGATTGGTTAATTTGTTAGTGGAGGGAACAATCGAAGGTAAGAACTGTAGACAGAGATTAGAATATATGAAGCAGATAATTGAGGACGTGGATTGTAAGGGGTATGTAGAAGTGAAGAGGTTAGCACAGGATAGGAAGGGATGGAGGATTGCATCAAACCAGTCTAAAGACTGACGACAGCAAAAAAAAAAAAATCTCAAGGGATTGATTGATATGTTAGAGAAAGTACAGAGGAGTTGAGCTTCCGCAGCCGTAGCAGCAGTAGCCGACTTTTGTGTGTGATTTGAATTGTGTTAGTTTTTGTCGTTATCTTTGAATATTTCCTGCTTAGGTAGTGATCCAGTCAGTTGAGCTTCCGCAGCCGTAGCAGCAGTAGCTGACTTTTGTGTGTGATTTGAGCTGTGATAGTTTTTGTCGTTATCTTTGAATATTTCATGTTTAGGTAGTGATCCAGTCAGTTGAGCTTTAGCAGCCGTAGTAGCAGTCGCTGATTTTTTGTGATTAATTTACCGCAAGCTAGTGATGTAGAACTGGCAGGTGAGGATTGTCAGGTATCTGTTACAAGGAACGTCTGGCACCGTATGCATAGGAGAAAGGCATCAAAATTCCAAAGTAATCAACAGAAAATGATATGTTCCCCCAAAGTAATTCGTTTTCAGTTTTGCAGGAGGTTGAAGATCTTAATGCGAATGGCCCAGTAGCACAGCAGGGAAGATTTACTCACAGACACTAAGTGATGCCAGGGAAAGGTTTACTTATCATTGGAAGCTCCAACGTGCGACATCTGGAGAAACCCCTATGAAACGTATCTGAGAAGAATGGCGCAGACCCTAATACTAACGTTCATTCTGTTTGTCTTCCAGGAGCAACGGTGCACCGTGTCATGGAGGACATTCCAAAAGCGATTAGAGAATCGAACTGCCGTCAGTTAAAGGTAGCTGCGCACGTCAGTACTAACGACACGTGTCATGTTTCTGTTTCAGACATAGTGAAATCTATCGACAAGTTGGACCACAAGGCGTATGAATCAGCGCGTGAGAATTCGGTAACGTTGCAGTTTTCCATTTGTAGTGTCGTGCCGCGCACCGATTGTGGGGAAGCCGTATGATAGAAGATTTATAATTTGAATTGTAGTTTACAGGAGATGTGTTGCAAAAACAACGGGTACTTCGTCGACCTTCGACCGATGATAGCTGCCAGCTGGGACACATTTGACAGGTCGGGCATCCATTACACACCAAGAATGGTGACGAAGGTGGCTGCTAAAATATGGAACCGACTTGATGAGAATTATTTTTTAGGAGCACCGTGAGGCCCGAGGATTACTCAGTTGAATGAAGAAGACATGTCGGTAACCTAGATCTTTGTTCTGGATGTGACGGCACAAATAAATCGAAATTTACAGCTCAAAATACTTCACCAGTTTCCTTTCGGAATGCAAATACTAAAAATGCGAATTTAGAATTTTCAGATACCGATATTAAGCCACTAAGGATAATGATCCTTAATTGTCGGAGTATTAGAGGGAATGTAGACAATTTCCACGCTACAGTTGCGACTAACGATGTTGATATAATATTAGGAACCGAGGGCTGGTTGACGCCAGAGGTAGAATCTAGCTAAGTATTTGGTCCCTAATTCAATGTTTCTCGTAAAGACAGAACTACCTCAATGGGCGGAGGAGTGTTCGTGGCCGTTATTAAAACCATCAATTGCTCCATAGTAAATGAAACGGAAAATTTTTGCGAGTTAATATGGGTGAAGGTAAAAATTGGCAGAAGCTTCAAATTCATAATAGAATCATTTAACCGACCTCCGGATGCTGGACTAGATAGCGAGGAATATTTTAGACAGTCACTTAATAGTATTTCTCAAAAATTTTTAGGCACATACATTGATGATTTGAGGCGATTTCAATATACCCTCAGTTAACTGGGACACATTAACGTTCAAGTCATGTGGAAGAGACAGGTTAATAACCGAAACGTTCCTAGAATCATTCGCGGAAAATTCTCTTGAACAGATGGTCGAAGAGCCAATGAGGAGTGTCAAAGATTCCTCGTCCATTTTGGATCTTTTTCTTCCAAACAATCCGGATATTGTAGATACAGTTTGTATAGAAGATGGTATGGCGGTTGTGGTAACTTTAAAATCTAAGCTCAATTTGAAGCATGATAAAGACAAACTCATATATTGTTTCGATAAGGCAAATGATGCATTTATGGTCGATTATTTGGTGAAAATTTTTGAAATGTACTCGCTAAATACAAATGTTGAGGAACTTTGGTTTGATTTTTAAAAAATAATATGGACCAGCTTAAATCAATTTGTTCCCACGAAGTTTATTAAGGTTAGTAAGAACATCCCGTGGTTCAATTGGGAAGTGAAACGGTTGCTCAGGAAGCAAAGGCACTTGCATGCCACGGTAAAGAAATCGGGGGATTCGTCTAATCGCGCTAAATTAGTCCAGTTGTGAGCGGAAGTGCGTAAGGCAATGCATGATGCGTTTCAAGAATTTCAAGCCAGAAATTTATCTGAAGATCTGATTACTAATCCCAAAAGTTCTGGTCATATGTCAAATTAACAAGAGGCTCTCATAAGGTCATGCCGTCGTTGATTAAGGAAAATGGGAAATTATCAGAAACTAGCGTCAAGAAAGCAGAAATTTTGAATAATGTATTTAAAATAGCTTTCACGACAGAAAACTTGGAGGAGATTCCGATATTTAACAATCGTACCAACAAAATTATGAATGATCTCGTTCTCGAGGTTGAGGGAATAACTAAACTGCTTATGAATGTAAATCCCAATAAGGTTTCCAGAACAGGCGGTATTCCTACAAGATTCTACTCGAGGTACGCAAAGGAAATTGCACCGTATTTGATGGAATTATACAAGGGCATATATAAGGGTGGGTCCGAGGGGGCCAGAGCCCCCCCCCCGAAATAATGAATATAAACAAAAAATGAGTAACGTAATTTGAATTATTTTAATGAATTATGCACGAAATAAATAAAGTGTATTATTACTTATATCTTTTTTTATTCTAATGACGTCCATACTTTTATTTTTTAATGTATACTGTTAAGAAATGCATCTGACATGCGCAATAATTTGTTTGAATCGCCCGCCGAACCGAATAGTGCGCATATAGATCTCTCGTGCTCCGCTGCGCGTCGTCTTTTCAGTTCCGAAAGATTACTCGCAAGCGAGTTGATGCGCCCTTTGCTTATATGTTTGCTTGACACCATGCAGGAAGCGGTAGCCGCAGGGCTAAACAACTGCAGGATCGGTACCCTTGCAGATTGCGTTCCATCAGATGTGGCGCTTGGGCACAGACGAGCGCATCCCGCTATACACATCCAACCAGTGGAAGAAGTACTGCGGGATACGTGACCTTCCAAGCTGCTTGGTCACTAGGTGCAGCTAGAACCCAAGAAAAAGCCGCCTCTTGCTCTTACGCAGTGTTTCCGGTGCAATAATTTCGGACATCTTGCCCGAAACTGCACCGGGGAACAGAGATGCCTAAGATGTGGTGAAAATCACAGGATGGTGGACTGCCCGCAACCAAGGGATGCAACAAAATGTTGCAACTGTGGGGCCACTACCCATGCAGGGACCTGGGGTGGGTGCCCAGCCCGCCTAAGCCTCCGCCAGACTAAGACAGCTCCTCCCACCACAGAGCAGCAGTGATTCAACCAGCCACGGAGGTTGTCTCAACCAAAGTCCGCTGCGGACGTGAGCGGCTCAGTACAGAGAGGTGCAAACAAATCTGATAGAACACACTGCGTCCACTCCTGCACCTGCCAAGTTCCAGGAAAGCGAAAAGACTGACTTGATGCCCTCATCGATCTACTCATGAATCTCGTCAACCACCTCGCTTCACGAGAAGACATGCTGCGGAATCCCTAAGTTTAACACAGTAAAAATTGGTGAACCATTTCTGAGATGGAAGATGTGCCGGCAATCAATCCTATTAAGAACAAATCAATGGAAAATAACATCTATAGCCAACACAAAGACCTACCGAATGTGAAGATCTGACTGGTCCAAATGACTTAGAGGCAAAATACTCCACAGTACACCAGCTCAAAGGAGCTGAGACTAGGCTGAAGACGATATCGGCAGAACATTCTTTCGACTTACTCTCGTGCAGTCTCGGCAGATGAAGAGTGGCTCCTACAACTTTCATGTTCGCCATCATTTTTGACGGTCTGTGTTTATAGAGCTGTATTTTACTTTCTGATTATTTTAATAAACACTTTTCTCTTCAATAAACAAGATACTTTTTCCAAATTTGCAACAAAATATATATTGAAGTTGCCTGTAAGTGAAACACAGTCATAATGAAGAGGCAAGCTTCTATTCAAAACTTTTTCGCCAAAAAACCAAGTGTCAGTAAGCTTGTTGGTGATAGTCCTGAAGTCGGTAGTGTTAAGAAAGGACAATGTGCAAATACGTCTGACGATGACAATTCTGAATTCGGCTGCGTTGGTAGAATTGCTTCTTCTAACTCAATTAATGTTTTTCCAGTTATGGAAGATAGTAGGCCTACTCAAGTAATGAAAAATATTGATGATATTGGAAACTACTGTCAAAACAATTCCATTCAGTCTTTCACAAACGAAAAAAAAAAATTTTTGTTAGGAAATGTTTGGAAACCTCAGCCTTGGTAAAAATTTCTCACCATCACTAGTTCAAACCATACTCAATCTTTTCAAATGAAGTGGCTAGAAGATTTTACGCGGTTAGCTTATTCAGAGGAAAAATCGGGATGTTTTTGCAAGTAATGCGTGTTATTTCGCCATACTATAAATGTAGGGGAATGAGAACACCAAATTATAGAGGCATTGGTTACTCAGGATTTTACCAATTTAAAAAAAGTCAGGAAAATGTTTAGAAACATGAGAAGGTATCCTACCATAAGAAATCTGTTTTGATCGCTGAAAACACAAAAGCGATAGTTAAGAGCAAGGCAGAAAGTTTTATCAATCAAGTAAATCCCCAAGGAGACTGGATATTGAGAATAATAGAAAATGGCTAATCCCTATAATAAAAACAATACGATATTGCGGAAGGCAACAAATAGCTCTAAGGGGTCATCGTGACTCTGGGCGAATAAGCCATGAAGAACCAGACCAAAATGATGGGAATTTTCAATCGTTGTTGAGATACCGAGCCAACAGTGGAGATAATATTCTTAAAGACTTGTTAACGACCAGTGGTGCGAAGACGATGTACAGTTGGAGACACAATTCATGAGGCTCCTCACCTTTCGATTATGCTTCGTTCAAAACACGAATACCACATGGGACAGCATAACTGGTAGGTGGTACACTAAATTCATGATAAAATAGACCTCTCATACCCAGCACATTACCCAAGACTGAAAAAATGACCCTGTGCAGCAAGAAACTCGCAGACGCTCAGAGGCAAAGTTCGGAGTTATACAGTAAAAATAATTATGAATATCAACATTTTAGTCATAATAATTATTGAAATAACCAAATCGATTGATTATGCAGAGATGACAATATTTTTTTCATAACTTTGTTAACCACTGTGTGTGTGTGTAACCTCCCCCCCCCCCCCCAATTGAATAAACAGTTAACAGGTCATGGGTTCGAATCCCCATCTGGCCATCCAGGTTAGCGTTTTAGATGGTTTCCCAAAAGCACCCCAGGCGAATGCCAGGATTGTTCCTTCAAAAGGCCATGGCTGAATTCCTCACCATTACTTGCTCCCAGTCCTTTCCTGCTTCTAATGACCTCGAAGCAAAAAATAATTTCTCAAATAAAAATAATTACATCTCTGTGGTGATTTTTTTTTTTATGTTTTCCTTGTTTGATTTATCCAATTCAATGGTCAAACATGGTAGCGAAGGGACTAGAGTGTTATTTCCACATGTGGAGAGTCTCTGGTTCGGTGTTGTATTAGGGCTGGTCGACGTCAAAATCATTTTAGAGGAAAAAGGACTGGGGACATGTTTCGGGAAGGAATTCAGCCGTGGCCATTCCAGGGAATCATTCCAGCATTCACGGAGTGATTTCGATTAATCATGCAATATCGAAATACGGATGGATCCATGAAGATTTCAACCCCTGTCCTCCCGAATGGGATGGCTTGAGCGTTACCGGGACTCTGGGTCACTGGTACGATACCGGCCAGGGGCATGGGTGTTAAAGTAGATGTTGTTGTATGTCTTGTGTTGTCTTTCAGTTGTATGAGCAAAAAGCATTTGGAAATACATCAGTACACAGGATAAACACACAAAACGGCTCAGCTGGATGAATGGCTATCGGGAGGAATGTAATTAAAAATTTAAATACAATTTTATTGAACCAAAAGGCAATTGGCTGCCTTCAAAAATATCTCACAGGTCCTCCTCATCTCTCAAAAAATATTCTTTGTTTGGTGCCAACTAGTAACATGGCTAAGTTCTAAAAACGTATTAGGATTTTAAAAAATTGCAAAGTAGGCATACTGTAGTGAAGATCTTTAGTGCACACGTGATGAGTATTTAATTTCTGTTAAGTGTATAGGATTTAATCTCTTGAACATTGTGTGTAGTAATTTCATAAGAAGAAAATCTTCCTGCTGGCTCAGTTCAGACGCAGAGAGGAAGTAACCGATCTGACAAACGTTTTGAGGAAGTGTTTATTTACCAGTGGCTCTGATGTAGTGAAGAACAATTGTTCAGCAGGGTTAGCTGTAATAAGGTTTGTGAATATGACCATCCGTACTCCAAAAATGCCCATTATTGAATTACGAGCATCTACAAATACAGTGACAGCCATTTGTCAAAAGTTAAAGAAACAACTTCATATAACATATTATTAAAGTTACGTTCGGTTTCTTTGACCATTTAACCTGCTGACTATTGTGTCAGCATTTGTTGAGGTAATGTGAAGTCAACACAAGACGAACACTACACTCATCCAAAAGCAACCATACGCAAGGAAGGACTCGAATCGTTGACCTTTATTATTTCTATTATTATTACTCTGGTATTCACTAAAATTGTGTTGCGGAGGGTGCATTGCACCTATCTGAAGAGTAATGGTTTGGAAGGGATATACGGGATAAGGCAGGAGGCCTTTACAATGCGATGACAGTGTTCTAGCCCCTTCACTGCTAGCGCCAGCTTAAGTATCTTGGTCGGAACTCTAACGAAGGACTTTGTGAATGTGTCTGCGGTCGTGGTTTGCTATCACGGAACACAATTCCATAGGCCCACAGAACAAGGAAATTAACAGATATTTCAAGCATGCGATTTTCCTCATCCTCGTTCAACTAACTTGCTTATATCTCTACCTGAGGTGGTTGTCTCACACAGTTAACAGATGAAAGAATTATACTGGAGTAGAACCATATATACTCAAGGAACCAGGGCTTTCTGAACTTTTTAAAATGTCCCCAGTCCTTTTTCCTCTAAAATGATTTTGACGTCGACCAGCCCTAATACAACACCGAACCAGAGATCTCCACATGTGGAAATAACACTCTAGTCCCTTCGCTACCATGTTTGACCATTGAATAAGATAAATCCAACAAGGAAAATGTACAAAAAAAAAAAAAAAAACACTGAGATGTAATTATTTTTAATTGAGAAATTATTTTTTGCTTCGAGGTCATTAGAAGCAGGAAAGGACTGGGAGCAAGTAATGGCGAGGAATTCAGCCATGGCCTTTTGAAGGAACAATCCTGGCATTCGCCTGGGGTGCTTTTGGGAAACCATCTAAAACGCTAACCTGGATGGCCAGATGGGGATTCGAACCCATGACCTCCTGAAAGCCGGATTAGAGTGATACCACATACCCACCACCTTCTTTATATCTTCGATGCCAATATGATATGAATTCTGATAGTATTGGAAACTAGGATCAGGTGAGAATTTCAGCAACAGCGTTTAGAAGGAATTTTCCTGGAGTTGAGCTGGAGAGATTTACGAAAATCATGGAATACTGATATTGGATGCCTGGTGGGGTTTAACTTTGCATCCTCCCAAATGCCAGGCAACAGTATTATCTGTAACGCATCGGGCTTGTAAGGTAGGAAGTAAAGCTTGACAGAAAATTTTATAGAAGTATCAGTGTTAGTTAGAAACAAAGAGAGAGATGAAAGTCTTCCTACTTCCATGTTCCAGATTTAAAATGTGGAACCGCTAATTCACATTGCAGACGGATTTATTTATTTATTGTTGTAAATTATTATTACTATCACTAAAACTGTTGCTACTGCGATCAAGTTAAGCTTACCTTCTAAATATAGTATGGTGAAAACAAAATTAAGGTGTTAATATTCCGAACCATTTATTTTTCTAGAAATAGTTTATTTATATTTCGTGTCTTAGTTTATCATTAGAGTTCTTTCATAAACGCTCTTTCTACTTACCCTTAACCTTTGTGTGTATTTGTCACAAACAGTTCTATAACGCTGCAGAGCTAGAAAGTGTAACCAAGTCCATTCAAACTGTCTTATTGGTTTTCCGTGTGTAATTTAGCAATTCATTTCGGTATTCGCCATTTAATTGCGTTTGTCAGCGAATTGTTAACTGTTTATTCAATTGGGGGGGTGGGGGGGAGGGAACACACACACAGTGGTTAACAAAATTACGAAAAAAATATTGTCATCTCTGCATAATCAATCGATTTGGTTATTTCAATAATTATTATGACTAAAATGTTGATATTCATAATTATTTTTACTGTATAACTCCGAACTTTGCCACTGAGCGTCTGCGAGTTTCTTGCTGCGCGGGGTCATTTTTTCAGTCTTGGGTAAAGTGCTGGGTATGAGAGGTCTATTTTATCATGAATTAAGTTACCACCTCCCTGTTATGCTGTCCCATGTGGTATTCGTGTCTAGAACGAAGCATAATCGAAAGGCTAGGGGTCTCGCGAATTGTGTCCCCGACTGTACACAAGTTCTTTCATTCAAAATGAACTTAATGAATTAACACATTTGGCCATATAGTACAATCAAAAATTGTAGAAAATGTCAGCAAGTCTGTTTTTTATTCTGTTTTAACAGATGAAACCACTGACATCAGCCAAATTGAACAGTTTTCTCTCTGTGTACATTACGTAGAGGACCAAAGTTTCGAAATCAGAGAAGATTTTCTGACATTCATTCCCGTTTATGACTTCACTGGAGCAGGTTTGGTTAACACAATATTAGAGACCTTGTCAAAATTAGGACTTGACCTAAACAAAATGAGAGGCCAAGGGTACGATGGCGCTGCCACGATGAATGGGCAATTCACAGGGGTACAAGCTTCCATCAGAGAAAAGCTACCTTTGGCCCCGTTTACACATTGTTCTTCACACACTCTAAATTTTTGTTTGTCAGATGTGAGCAGAATGCCTTCTATAAGAAACTGTATGGGTGTCATAAAAGAAATCTGTGGATTCTTTCATATGTCAGCTAAATGAACAGAAATATTGAAATAAACGATTTCTGAATATTGTCCAGAACAAAAGAAAAAGAAACTTATTTCACTGTGCGAAACCTGATGGGTAGAAAGACATGACTCAGTAATTTTATTTAAAGATATTTTGGGGCCTATCTTTCTCTCCCTTTGCAAAATAGAAGAGGAATTCAGTGACTCAGCATTTAAGGCTCACACTCTAAGCAGTGCTATTAGTCAATTTGCATTTCTTGTTAATCTTTTTGTTTTGAGCTGGATGCTATCAACCATGCATAACTTATCTGAGCATCTTCAAAGCAAAAATATAGATCTTCCACAGGCCTTGACTAACGTTACGAGTGTGTTACACCTTCTGTCGAAGGAGAGAGCAAATGCTGATAACTCATTTAAAGCCTTGTATAATCAAATAAAGTCATTCGCTGCTAAACTTGACATTAAGGAAGAGATTCCAAGAATTTGCAGCCTTCAAACAGCATGTACCAACGTCCCTTACACCACAGAAGAAGAATTCTATCGACGATCTATTTATGTGCCATACCTGGATGATTTTTGTGACTCACTGAAAGAACGTTTTGAATCTCACAAGGAAACAGTTGCATCCTTACAAAACATGCTTCCACAATTGTGTCTCATAACAGATTTCGGTTCACTGGAGGCTGCTTTTAGTTTCTATGAAGAAGATTTGTCACATAAAGAGATTGTGTGAAGTAAGTTTATGTTATGGAAAGAAAAGTGTAGTCAGGAAAATCCTTAAAATCTTCCAAAAACGGTCATAAGTTCTCTAAGAACAAGTGACAAGACTTTCTTCCCCAACATTTATACCATTCTGAAATTACTCGCAGTTCTTCCTGTTTCTGGCGCAACCATAGAGAGAACTTTCTACAGCCTGAGAAGACTGAAGACTTACGTAAGGAACAGCACATCTGAAAGTAGGTTTAACGGACTTGCTTTATGTTCTATCGACAGAGACAATATAGTTAGTGACAATGAAATTCTTGATAAATTTGAAAGTGTACCAAGAAACCTAGACATTGTTTTGTAATCATTGATATATATAAAAAGTGAAGTTCCTATTTTGTAGTTTTGTTCTTCTTTTATTGTCTTCTTTTTATTGTCAGTTGGATAAACGATTAATAAAACAAATTTCGTTGCATTTTCATTGACATTGCATTTATTAAACCTCCTTTTAAGGCCTCTTCAAAACGATACTCAAAACAGTCATGTGAATGATAGTTGATAAAACACATATATGCATGTGTATATAAAAAGAAAAAAATAGGGGTCTTGGCAATTTATACATCCATTACAAAACAAAACATTATGTATAGCTAGAACCCCTACAAACATGATAGTCAAAATCGCGTATTTGATTTTTTTCAGTTAGTATATGTGTTTACAGATGGGACATTATTAAAATCTTGACCAATGTTTAAAATAATAGTAACTGAGATTTTTTCATCAATTCGTTTGTTAAAAATAGATATATTTTATATTATTTAATGTGAACAATAAAGAAACGTGATCTCGGTAAAGTAAAAGGGGCATTCAGCGCAAATTACCCTCTGAATATGAGCAGCAAAACTGATATAAAGTATCATGGGGTGTCTACTTAAAATTACTTAACCTAACCTTACATTACCCTCCCCCCCCCCCCCAACCCGAAAATATATTCTATATTCGTCACTGAAATTATATATCGCCTCCTTGGATCAAGGAAAAATACCAGCCGAATGGAAGACCACCATCGTAAGTCCAGTGTATAAAAATGAGAATGTTAATGATCCTAAAAATTATAGGCCGATCTCATTAACCTCAATATTTTGCAGGATTTTAGAACACATCATTTATTCAAATGTCATACGGTTTTTGGATGAAGGTGAGCTTTTAAACCCAAATCAACATGGATTCAGAAAAGGCCGATGCTGCGAAACACATCTTGCTCTTTTAATTCACGACTTGAGCCGTATTTTAGATGAGCAATCCCAGGTTGATTTAGTTCTATTAGACTTTAAAAAGCATTTCGACACTGTGCCTCACACTAGGTTACTTAGGAAACTTCAATGTTACGGCATATCTAGACAAATATGCGACTGGGTTGCAGACTTTCTGGAGGGCAGAACACAGTGTTCAGTTCTCCACGGTGAGCATTTATCACTTATTGAAGTGAGGTCCGGGGTTCCTCAGGGAAGCATGATAGGGCCTCTGTTGTTTCTCATATACATTAATGATTTGTGCGACATAATAAGGGGGATGAAAAGGTTATTTGCTGATGATGTTATTATTTATCATGAAATCACAACCCAGGATGACTGCGCTTTGTTACAAGATGATATTATGAAAATAATTGCGTGGTGTAAAGATTGGCAGTTGGAGTTAAACCCTAAAAAGTGCCAAGTCATACGTGTAAGTAAAAAGGTGACACCATTTAGCTTTGAATATACTATTAATGGCACTGTCCTTAGAACGATAGATTCCGCTAAATACCTAGGGGTAACAATTCTTAATAATTTGTCGTGGAATGAGCATATTGAGAATGTAATTGGGAAAGCAAATCATATGTTTCGATTTCTAGGTCGTAATTTAAAACAATGCATTCCGGACGTTAAATTGATTGCTTACAAGTCACTAGTGCATCCTCACTTAGAATATTGTTGCTCTGTATGGGGTCCCCATCAAAAGGGATTAATGGAGGCTTTAGGCATGGTCCAAAGAAGAGCTGCCCAATTTGTGACAGGTATATACAGTTGGAGGGGAAGCGTAAGTGCAATGTTGAAGGAGATAGGTTGGGAAGACCAGGAGCACCGAAGGCGTTGCTCTCGTCAGAAGCTAATTGAAAAATTCTCGACTGATATATTTTGGAATGACAGTAAACAAATATTGCTACCAGCAACATTCAAATCCTGGAATGACCATGAAAATAAGATAAGAGAAAACTTGGTCAGAACCAATCCGTTTCTGTACACATTTTGTCCGCGAGTGATTAGGGAGTGGAATAGAAAGGATTTACCGGGTGACTAAACATAAAATCCGACAGGAGTAGCTTTTGATACAGTACTCCGGCCATCCTGATTTGGGTTTTCCATGGTTTCCCCAGATCGCTCCATGCGAATGCTGGGATGGTTCCTCACAATAGCCAATGGGCACCTCCTGCCATATCCCGTATATCCTTTCCAAACCATTACCTTCCTGGATAGGTGCAATGCCACACACTTTTAGTGAATCGCAGAGTAATAGTAATAGTAATAGTAATAGTAATAGGAGAGCTGCTTGATTCGTGAGTGCTAGTTACTGTCCTACAGTGTCATACAGCTGATACGTGGGATGAGCTGGGATTGTATGGTGGACAGACGACATCGTTTTCATTTGAATTTGTTGGAAAATATGCGAAAATCTTTAATTTACGAGTGCAACGAAATACTTCTTCTGCCAACCTATTTAGGTTGCAATGACAGGAGGGATAAGATTTGAGAAATAAGATGAAGTACTGATACATTTATGTATTCCTTCTTTCCTCTTTCTGTTCAGGATTGGAATGCACTGAATTAGGATTGGTGCTTAGCACCCTCTACCACCCACAATATTTGTGATTTGCAGAGTATAGATGTAGATGTAGATGAATAAAATAGATGAGCTACCTATCCAGATAAGGAAATGCCAAGCATTTGCTAGCAGAGTACTGGCAATCCCTGGTCTGGTTAGGGGTTGATTTATTTGCAAAGTAATTTTATTTGCCAATGAAAAAAAAATGTGCAGCAACTTTCATCAAAATTGTTCCAGCCATTTCTGGAAAGTAACAAAACTTCAAATCACCACACTCTACTCAGAAGTGGGTGTTATAATGTTGATTAACACCTACAGCAGTTTTAGGCATCCAATGAGAAATATGTGAACCAAGTTTCACCAAAATCGCCACAACCATTCCTGAAATAAAATATGTCACCTCACCCCACCCTATTCAGAAGGGAGTGAATTGGCATTGATTAACCCTTACTGTGTGCTTAGTTGCCCAATGGGAAACATACAATGATAAATAGCAAATAATGTATCTAAAATATTAACATCAATAGTCCAATGTCAGACTGAATAGAGGATTGATCTAGAGCTAACTGATGACCAATTTGGTTTCAAAAAGGGAAGAGACACAAGAGAAGCAATCTTGGCTCTCAGAGCTCTTACAGAGAAGTGTATAAGGAAAGACAAGGATATCTAAGTTGCCTTTATAGATCTTGAGAAGGCTTTTGACAATATCAACTGGACCAAAATGTTCTCAGTTCTGAAAAGAATGGGACTAAAGTACAAAAGTCGAAGAATCATATAGAAACTCTATGAGAATGTTACTGCGGTAATCCAGCTTTGAAAATGCAGAGCGGAATCAAAAGGCAAGAAGGGAGTAGGGCAAGATTGCATTCTTTCTCTTGCTCTATACAATGCAAGGGAAATGCACCACTTTCGGAACCTGCAAGAAACTGGTACTGACCTGTTGAAATTTTCATCAGTCGCTTTGTCAACCTCTTCATGTTTTGCAATCATACAATGTGGAAAAGTCACTAGAAATTTAATTAAAAATGCTAAAATATGAAAGGCTGAGCAACTGCTACATTCTTTCAGTACTGCTAAAATAACATAAAAATTATTGGTACAGGGATCATTTCAACCTAAACAGTATAGTTTTGTTATAGAAATCGTGGTTAGGTTGAAATACAGCCTGGACCAAGTGATAAAAAATTACAAAATTTTTGCTATGCGTTATCCAACATGCAATGGTGAATTTGTTTACATTGGAAGCAATCGATTATCTCTGGTTGTTGGTTGCTATGTAAGATGGCGGTCATCACCGTATTACAACTTGGATAAATATTGCGTCTTTGTCAATTTTGTGAGACTTTTTACAAAGGAGTAGAGCTGAAAAGGCATGAAAACCTTACAACAAAGGATTAAATCAACAATTTAAGAGACTATCACTGATTTTTTCAATGTTGGCGGCATGTAATGGCTGTTTGTCATGTCATATTTCAGCATTTTTAATTAAATTACTGGCAACTTTTCCACAATGTATGATCACAAAACATGAAGAGGACATGTTGACGAAGAGACTGATGTAAATTTCAACAGGTTAGTCCCAGTTTCTGGCAGGTTCCGAAAGTGATGCAATTCCCCAATGCATATATGTAAGCAGCATTGAAAGCTGTGAGGGTTAAAGAAAAGCCAGGAATTTATATTTACAGCCAAGACGTAGATATCCTCAGATTTGCAGATGACATTGCAGTTTTTTTAGATAATGAAAGTGATTTGGGTTAAACACTTGCTAAAATAAAAGAGGTCCTTACTGAGCATTATAGTTTGAAAACGAACTGGAAAAAGACTAAGGTATTAATTTATGGTAGGAAAGTTCAAGAACAAAACACTTAAAATTAGACATAAAGTAATTCAACAGGTTAATGAATTCAGATACCAGGGTGGTGTAGTGACAGAAGATTGGAGAAGCAGATAAGATATAGCATTTAGAGTAAACAAAAGAAATTTTTCACTTCAAATAACATCCGCCTGTCGACACATATGAATCTCCTAAAAACATATGTCAGGAGCAAAGCCCTATATGGAAGTGAGTCATGGATGATAGAGATGGCAGAAAAGAAACAACGGGAGGGATTTTAGGTCTGGCGTTACAGACAAATGTTGACGATAAGCCTGACAGATTGCGTCACTAATGATGAAGTATTCAGATGAGTTTCTGAGGATGAAGATTCTGGAAGGAGAGACAAGATAATAGGCCATGTTTGTGTGTCACAATGGTTTGATTAAGGTCCTTATTGAAGGATAGATAGAAGAAAGAGGAAGATTGAGCTATATGAATCAAATTATGACTGACATGAAACGCAGGAAGGCAGAGAAGTGGCATATTGGGAGAACTGCTAAAAATCAATCTTCAGATTAATAACTAAAAGAAGAAGCAAGAAAAAAAGAAGGGCTGATGTTGATTTAATCCTACAGTATTTCCAATTGCTCAATGAGGAAACTATATACCAAATCTCATCAAAATCGCTCCATACATTTCTGGAATGTAACAAAATCTCAGCCCACCACACACTACTTAGAAGTCGGTGGTATAATGTTGACTTACTGCTTCAGTATTTTTAGACATACAATGAGGAACATGCATACAATGTTTCATTAAAATCATTTTAGTCATTTGTGGAACATAACAAAATATTTTAGAAATTTTGGAAACAATTTCTTCACTCTTTGTAATAGTAATCATCCTGAGAGCTAGATTACTGAAGATTTAACGACGTCACCCTTTTAATTTGACAGGTGAATCAAATATCAAGTTGATTAAGCCATTTCTTGAATGTATTTAAGTGAATCACCACACCCTATACAAAAAGGGGTGGGTTGGTATTGTTTTAACCATATTGTATTTTTGGTTGGTAACCATGTATTAAGTTTCATCACAATAGACTCAGCTGTTTCAAGAGCATTTCAAAATGGAGACTTTTGTACATAACTTTTCAAAAGTGCAGAGTGTAATAGTACAAAATGCTGGATTACCTCTCGAATCCTACAGCTGTTACATAAATTTTAAAAAACAGAAAACATCTCCGGAATTTAAAAAAATACAAACAAATTCCTAATAGGGTAGAAAGACATGCAAAACAATTATCAAATGATCAATATATTTCCTCAGCTATAAATAACATGAAAGCAATGTGGTCAGTATGTATTAAAAAAAGAAGTAAATGTGAGACAGGTAGCTAGCAATATCATTCAGTTGCAGGAGAATAAAAAATATCTGATCCCTTAAAGGAATCGGTAAATCAATCATAAATGCTGGTTAATAGATTTATTTAGAATATTTTAACAACGTTTCGGCAACTGCCATCGTTGCCTTCATCAGGTTAACTCTCACTTACAAGGACAAGACACTGTCTGACTCGCGAGCCAGTCTTGGCTCCTATTTATAGCCTGTTGTCAATGGAAGCTTCACGCTGCTCTTTGATTGGTCGGCAGTGCACACGGACATAGATGGGGTCAAACCAGTTTGGTTGCATCTCTGCATCTCGTGGATGCATCCCGTAGCTCAGCAACTGGATAGCATTTAGTAGATCCATGGCAGTATCTTGAGTGGTCTCCCATCCAAGTAAAAACCACGCATAACATTGCCTTAACATCCAAGTGCTATCCACACTCATTGAACTCTGGAACTGACCAATCACGAACGACTTATCTCCCATTGGTCGATGTGTCATGACGGTGTCTGCTCGGAAGGTTGTGTCTAACACGTTGCTGTTTTAGGTCTTTTACAACTGGCTCCCAAGCCTCGCTCAGGAACAGACCACCATCTCTGTTAATGCTGTTGTCACTTAATTGAATCTCCAGCGCTTCTCTGATCACTGAGTCCCAGAAATTCCATATCTTAGCCAGAACTTCAGTGTTGTCGAAGTTGATGCTGTGAAAATTTTCTATAGCATGCTCTGCTAATGCGGACTTGTCCAGTTGTAGTAACCGCAGATATCTTTGGTGCTCATTGCGGCGTTCCTCGATAGTTCGTGACACGTCGACCAATGGGAGATAAGTCGTTCATGATTGGTCAGTTCCAGAGCGCTCGTATAGTGCCGCCGGTTAAGCAACGATGAGTGTGGAGAGCACTTGGATGGGTGACCGCATGTGCCAACTGTTAAGGCAATGTTATGTGTGGTTTTTACTTGGATGGGTGACCACTCAAGATACTGCCATGGATCTACTAAATGCCATCCAGTTGCTGAGCTACGGGATGCAGCCACGAGATGCAGAGATGCAACCAAACCGGTTTGACCACGTCTATGGCCGTGTGCACCGCCAACCAATCAAAGAGCAGCGTGGAGCTTCCCTTGACAACAGGCTATAAATAGGAGCCAGGACTGGTTCGTGAGTCAGTCAGTGTCTTGTCCTTGTAAGTGAGAGTTAACCTGATGAAGGCAACGAAGGCAGTTGCCCAAACGTTGTTAACCCTTTCGCGTCGGCTGCTCCTGGCTGCGATGTAGCCGCAGGGACGGGAGCCCCACCCCGCCGGCCCCTCCCCTCAGCCAGCACTCCTCGCCCGCGAGCGCCCGGCATTTACGCCTCACCCCTCCCCGGTTTTGCGTCAATTTTACGCTCATTTTCAGAGGCTTAATTTGTTTAAATTGACTCGCTTTATTTAATTATATATCAAACTATAATGAAACTCACTTATTGTTAATTTTTTTATGAAAAGTGCTTGAAATTGTAGAAGAAACTTTTTTCTTATAACGATACTAAAATAACATTAAATTTGACGAATGCCATGTCAGATGAAGAATTCTCTTCTGCTTCTTTCGAACTGGCTCCTGGACTTCGGCATCGGATCGTGAATCGTCCTTGGTCTCAGGTGCTAATGGACTAGCTGCTGAAGGGCCAGGAACAGAAACATGACTATCCTCATCCACATCAGACGAAATTTCCTGACACTCTTCATAACCACTGTCCATCAATATCCGCAAAATATCTTCATCAGTCAATCCCCGATTACTAATATTTCACGCTGAACTCAAGAACTCAATGAACAAATAGAAACACGCTGTCCAACTGCTAGTTCCCGCTAGGATGCGGTACGGGCACTGACAATAAACTGGCTTCCAGTCCTGTGGGGCAGAGAGGCACTGGCAATATAGTGGTGTCCAGGCCGCTAGGCCCGCCTGCGCCTCTGGCAGTAAAGTGGCATCCAGTCTTGGGAGCCCGCCCCGCCATTTGTCAATATAGTGGCGTCCAGACTGAAAGGGTTAAAAGATCTAAATAAATCTATTAACTGGCAGAAAACCCGAGAGTTATTTATTTCAACAGTACGCTGGGAAAAACTAAAATGTCATATTAGATACCTATACGGGGAGGAATTTGTACATCATATCAAACAATTTGAGAAACTGCGCAAAAAGAAGGCCAGTCTTATCAGCACTCTGGTCTTTCTATTGCGCTGCAGGGACAATGATGTGTTGCCTCAATTTGTTAGAGTTACGCACCAGATAAGTGCTAAAAGAATTTTACATCGTACTGGCGTGGCGCTTTTGCGAGAGCGGATTTGCTATATTCGTTTTGAGCTTGACAAAAATGCGCGGGTCTTAATTTCTATGCACCTACATCTCTCATCTAGATTGTCTGCTTTATCATGGGACTGGGTCGACGCAGTTACCTCTCTTCAAGACAGCATGGAACGAGAGAAAACCACAACTAGACATATCTCTAAATATAATCGCCTTCATGGAGAGCGGAAAGACAACATCCAGTACTCAGCAAACCGCACAGTAAATAATCTCTCTGGGGTTGAACTTGATGACGCCACGGTTTCAGTACTGGCGAGGGGCTTGAATTACGCCTTGGCACCGAAGTCTGTACCCACAAAGACATGGTCTGTGCAGTGGAAAAAGCTGTATGTACGCTTCCAGCAGATGCAGCGGAAGAAATACATTGCGAAACATGTCGTGTTTTGAAGAAGGCCAAACCACCTAAACCCAACATCACGAGGCTCGAGCGACAAGCATTACGTGAGTTACGTAGTAATGATGACATTGTAGTTATTCATGCTGACAAGGGAAATGCGACAGTTCTTCTATCAAAGGAAGAATATGATTCTAAAATTAAGAGCTTATTACATGACACTGCTTACAAGTCGATTGAAGCCGATCCTACATCTAAAGTGGTACCAAAACTAAAGCCCTTCTCAAGAAATCTGGTTTGCCTGAGGAGACCATCAAGAATCTACGACCTTGTGCAGCCAGGCCGCCGAGGTTATATGGCCTACCAAAAGTCCACAAGGAGAACGTGCCCTTAAGACCTATTGTCAGTGCAATCGGTGCTCCAACATATCAACTGGAGAAATATCTCACACGCCTATTGAGTCCACAGGTAGGTCATTGCATACATCATGTTTCGAATTCTGCCCAGTTCATACAGATAATCCAGGGTCTAACAGTGTCTGATTCAGACCTTATGGTGAGCTTTGATATCGTGTCTCTGTTCACACGAGTGCCTGTCAAGGAGACTTTAGAACTAATACGATGACATTTTGACCAAGGAATTGTAGACCTATTCCAACATGTGCTCACATCTACATATTTCATGTATGGTGGATGATACTATGAGCAAACTGATGGTGTGGCTACGGGCTCGCCAATTTCTCCTGTGGTAGCTGATTTATATATGGAGGATTTTGAGCAAAGGGCTCTGGACACTGCTCCATTAAAACCAAAATGCTTCTTTCAATACGTGGATGACACATTTATAATTTGGCCACACGGCTTTGCAGTGCCCGAAGAATTCTTGCAACACCTGAACTCAATCCATCCTAACATACATTTTACCATGGAGATTGAGAAAGATGGCATGCTGCCATTCCTGGACGTACTAATTAAACGTAAACCAGATGGTACTTTGGCGCATAGCATTTACAGGAAACCCACACACACAGATCTGTATTTGGGGGCTAACAGTTTTCATCACCCAGCTAAGCGGAAAACTGTTTTGACAACACTGGTCCACCGTGTGCGAGCCATTTCGGACAGTGATAGCTTACGTGAAGAACTAAGGCACCTACGGCAAGTTTTCAGGCAGAATTGTTATTCTGAAGAACATATTAAACAGGCCTTTCTCCCGCAGAAACCGAAACTAACACCTGAACAAGAGTCTCCAAAAACCATCGCTGTGTTGCCTTATGCCAGGAATACTACTGGAATAATCGGAAGAATCTTAGCACGATATGGTGTAAGGATTATCTTCCGTCCACCTATGAAGATACGTGATATGTTACGCACGGTGAAAGACGACCTTGGGCTTCGAGTTCCGTGAGTTTATTCGATCCCTTGTGAATGCGGCAAAGTATACATCGGACAAACTATAAGAACTATCGAGGAACGCAACAATGAGCACCAAAGATATCTGCAGTTACTACAACTGGACAAGTCCGCATTAGCAGAGCATGCTATAGAAAATTTTCACAGCATCAACTTCGACAACACTGAAGTTCTGGCTAAGATATGGTATTTCTGGGACTCAGTGATCAGAGAAGCGCTGGAGATTCGATTAAGTGACAACAGCTTTAACAGAGATGGTGGTCTGTTCCTGAGCGAGACTTGGGAGCCAGTCGTAAAAGACCTAAAACAGCAACGTGTTAGACACAACCTTCCGAGCAGACGCCGTCATGACACATCGACCAATGGGAGATAAGTGTTCGTGATTGGTCAGTTCCAGAGCCCTCCTCTAATGCCGCCGGTTAAGCAACGATGAGTGTGGAGAGCACTTAGATGGGTGACCGCATATGCCAACTGTTAAGGCAACGTTATGCGTGGTTTTTACTTGGATGGGAGACCACTCAAGATACTGCCATGGATCTACTAAATGCCATCCAGTTGCTGAGCTACAGGATGCAGCCACGAGATGCAGAGATGCAACCAAACCGGTTTGACCCCGTCTATGGCCGTGTGCACCGCCGACCAATCAAAGAGCAGCGTGTAGCTTCCCTTGACAACAGGCTATAAATAGGAGCCAGGACTGGCTCGCGAGTCAGTCAGTGTCTTGTAAGTGAGAGTTAACCTGATGAAGGCAACGATGGCAGTTGCTGAAACGTTGTTAAAATATCTAATAACTAATCTATTAACCGGCAGAAAACCCGAGAGTTATTTATTTCAATAGGAATATCCTTTTTATTCAGTCTATAAATGAAGCAGAAATATTAAAAATTATTATTAGGTAGTTATAATTTTTCATTTGGAACTAGTAATGCTACAGATTTTCTATTTAAGAAAATGTGCAGAATTAATAACTTGTCCTCTATCTCAAATAGGCAATAACCCATTTTCTAATGGAATATTCTCAGATAGGCTTAAAACAGCAAAAAATAATTGTTTAAAAAACATAAAAACTGCCTTCAAAAAAGGGCACTAAAAATTTTAAAATAACTTTATACTTTGTTTAGAAGAAAGTAAATCTAAATGGACAATATTTTACATTACTGCTATTGAAATTTTTACATTAATTAGTTATTTTTGGAGTCGGTGCCAGCTGTCAGATCGCGCAGATCGAATTACTGACCTTTATTTGGTGTTCGAGGCAAACCGAGAGTACGAACAAAAATTCCAAATATTTTACAGCATGTCGTGAGGAAGATAGTTTTACTGCGGGAGACAGCTTAGTGAAACAAATTAACGGTATTTTATCTGTGGCTCGGCCTCGTTGGTCATCCAGGCATATCTCTGGCACTATAGTATCAGTTGGTAGGCTGCATCACGCAGTAAACACTTTATAATTAGTATAATATCGGTGTATCATCTATACGTATGTTTTAGTTTTGTTGAAAAATGTTTCTAAAATTAATTGTAGGTAAGTATTAACATGATTTTTATGTATTATTGTTATTTATTATTGTTTTTAACATTTTGTTTTTCTTGTTTTGGCTGGCACTGACTCCAAAAATAACTAATTAATGTAAAAATTTCAATAACAGTAATGTAAAATATTGTCCATTTAGATTTACTTTCTTCTACACAAAGTATAAAGTTATTTTAAAATTTTTAGCGCCCTTTTTTGAAGGCGGTTTTTATGGTTTTTAAACAATTATTTCATTTTTAAATTTTTAGTGGTATTATAGTTAATTTGTATTTAAATATGCTGCAGTAGTTCTCATTTTGCGAATTCCTGGTAGCTCAGTGGTTAAAGCAAATGCTTTTTTTAAAAAAATCTGTCTTTACAACAACTTTCAGAATGGGGTGAATTGGATGCTGTGTTAAGGAATGCCAGTTTACATTTTGGTCCATGCTGTGTTTCGATCTAATCATAACATCTATTAAAGCTGCTGCTCGATAATCGAAACATGTAGCATCTGGACATTAATATATACCACATACTCAAGTCTGTCTCTGGAATATATCTGTTCGATCTGGGATCGCACAGAAAATATAGATATTTAATTGATTTTCACAACGTAAAAGATCGGGGTCCAAGTTGAAATCTGACGTACATGTTGAGACATTAGGACACACACATTTTATAAATATTCTGCAATGACTTAAAAATAGCTTAATTGATTTTGACGGTACTTAAAACTGTGGATTTTGTAAAGAAATTTGGAAATTATAATGGATGGGGGTAAAGGAGAAGAGGGATTGGGCTTTTGTATACCAAATGTAGACTGTCTTTTCTGATTGATTTAAAGTATATGTTTGTAAATTTCTATTGATATCATATAAAATTTTTAGGTGTGTATAAAAAAATAATTAAGGGGTGTGGAGGTGAAGAGTAGTTTGGTTTTTGTTAAGGTAGTGTGGACAGCATTTTTCTCTTTGTTTTAAAGTATACATGTACAAAGTTCGATCGAAACCAGATAAAAACTGTAGCTTTGTGTATAGAACATTTACAAAAATTAAATGGGGTAAGGCAGTGAGCGGTTGGGTTTTGAAACAGAATGTTTCTCTTTGTTCTTAAGTATACATTTGCAGTGTTCCATCGAAATCTGATAAAAAATTGTAGGTATCTATAAAGAATATTGGAAATTAGGAGGGGTGGGGGTAGAAGGGAAGAGGGGTTGGGCTTCTTCAACCTAATTTAAACACAATTGTTATGTATTTTTTAAAAGCATAAGTGTGCAAATTTTCTTCAGAATCGGGTAGAAACAGTGCTTTGTGCAGATTAAAGGGTAGAAAGTGGAAGAGAGGTTAAGCTTCTCTAAACCAAATACAGACAGTATTTTTCTGTTTGTTTTGAAGTATATTTGTTCATACTTCCTTCAAAATCAGATAGAAACGGTAGCTTTCTATCAGCGATTCTCAAAGTGTGGTACGCGAACCCCTAGGGGTTCGCGAGTTGATCATAGGGGGTTCGCGGCGAGATTTACGTAATGGTGGCAGACTGATTGTATCACGCGTGTGACATGCATCATTTAATACAATGCCTTCAAAGAAATATCGCTCCTTTCACTCGATGTGCCGAATAAGTATTAATAGATAATATGTAAATTTTTGAACGCCAAATATCTTTCAAGGTTCAAATTCTACATTATGCTATATATTTCCATTATTCGGCACCACTCACAATCGTGTTAGGTTTGGTAACAATAGGGGCGGAAAATAATGCCTTAAGAAAGGGCTACAATGGCTTGAAATTACGTAATAATTTGTGACTGACAAAAAGCGTGCGGCATTGTTTAGTATAGTTGTTTCTCAAGTCAGTGGTACTCCGCGCGCGCACTTATTTCGGCTGGCTGAAATAAAGTTGATAAGTAATTTTGATTAAAAAGTAAGTGAAAACATGAACCAGTGGTTAAAAACCGGATCAATACGCGGAAAATGCCCAGATACTCAAAAGTTATCCAGTTCAGAAACATTGAAAACTTCGTTGAGTCAAATTGTGTCTACGTCTACTGAAAGTTCAATTTCGAAAGAAAATACGTGGAAAACAAGTAAACCAGAAGAACACTTCATTCCATCGACAAAGAAAAGAAAATATGATGAAGATTATCTGAAAATTGGATTTGTGTGCAAAGAAGACACCCAGTACCCAGAGCCACAGTGTGTAATATGTTCAGAAGTTCTCGCAAATAGCTCGATGAAGCCATCATTGCTGCGAAGACATTTGGAGACAAAACATCAGCAGTACGTAAACAAATCTTTAGATTTTTTTGTTCGAAAAAAGAGGGAGTTGGAATCTTCAAAAAAAAACTGTGACAAATACTGCAACTACCAACGCTGATTATTTACGTGCGTCTTTCCTAGTGGCATACAAAATTGCAAAGACCGGCAAGTCATACAATATTGCTGAGGAATTAATTTTGCCAGCTGCTAAAGATATGGTCAGTTGCGTGCTAGGAGACAAATTAGCAAAATTGCTGGATAAAATACCACTTTCAAATGACACAATCGCAAGGCGCATTCACGACATGGCACTCAATGTTGAAAATCAACTAGCAGAACGACTGCAAAATACTTATTTTGCAATTCAAGTTGACGAATCAACAGATATTACTGGACTGCCGAATGTACTTAGTTTTGTTAGATATGTACACAGAAACATTTCTGAAGAAGATTTTCTGTTATGCAAGAACTTGGAGACTACGACAAAAGGAGAAGATATTTTCAACGTCATCAATGATTTTTTTGAAGAACATGGCATAGACTGGAGAAGGTGTGTTGGTGTTTCGACTGATGGTGCCAAGGCCATGACAGGTAGGATATCTGGACTAATCACTAGAATTAAACATCTTGCTCCTGAAGCCAAAAGTATGCACTGTGCATTGCACAGAGTGACACTGGCGTGCAACAAAATGCCTGATTATTTAAAAACAGTATTGTCAGAGGTCGTAAAGATAATAAATTACATAAAAGCACGTCCGCTCAACTCGAGACTTTTTGCATTATTATGTCGGGACATGGGCAGTGAACATGTTTCATTACTCTTACATTGTGAAGTGCGTTGGTTGTCAAGAGGCAGGATGTTAGCTAGGTTTTTTGAACTGCGTCATGAAGTCTATTTATTTGTGAAGGACAGTGACTTCAACCTCAAGTTAAGATTTGAAGATGAAACCTGGCTTATAAGGGTGTCATATCTAGCTGATATTTTCTCTTCTCTCAACGAAACGAAAGCTTCTATGCAAGGCTCCACGTGTAACATATTCATTGTGCAGGATAAAATACAAGCCCTCATAAGAAAAATTGAATTTTGGAAAACTTGCATGATATCAGGTGTTATTGAATGTTTTCCTCTTCTGCATGAATTTGTTTCGACCAACACCTTATCACTGGATGCCGAAGTAAAAGCTGAAATTATTGTACATTTGTCTCAGCTCTCTGATGAACTGAAAAGGTATTTTCCAGATATCGGTAATGCTGAAGACTGGGTTCGAAATCCATTTATGGTCACAACCAAAAGCATAAATTCTGGTTTGAGCATTAAGCAACATGAATCATTGCTGGAAATGTCCACAGATCGTACTCTTCATGCTGATTTTAAAAAGATGTCTTTAATTGATTTTTGGGCAGCAAGACAGGAAGAATATCCGGAGCTCTCACGTAAAGCAGTTAATTTCCTTTTACCCTTCGTGACAACTTACTTATGTGAGAGTGGGTTTTCACACCTGGTTATGATAAAAACGAAATACAGGAATCGAATGAATGTCGAATATGAAATGAGACTGAGATTGAGTAAAACTGTTCCTGATATTGACTCAACATGCGACAAAAAACAAGCTCATCTATCACATTAACTGACAACAATCTTCTGTATAAGTGTATTACTTTTATGAAAATAAAAATTCTTATTTTTTAAAGCTTTTTTAAAAAAATTTTTAGGGGGTTCGCCACTGTCTGGAAAATTTAAAAGGGGTTCGCGGAGCATAAAAGTTTGAGAACCGCTGCTTTATATGATGAACATTGACAGTAATTAAAGGGGTAGAGAGGGGAATAGGGTTTGTGTTTTTGTCAAAGTAATGTGAGTAGTATGTTTCTTTTCTATTTGCTTTAAAGTATACACATGCGTAGTTCCACCGAAATCGGATTAAAATGTGGGTTTGTACAAACATTAAGGGATGGAAAAGGGGACCTAGGGTAGTTTTTTATTTTTTGGTTAGAAATCTTCTCCATAAAAAATTACATATATTTACCAACTTTCATAAAGATCGGTCAAATGGTGCCAACTGTAGCTTTTCAAAAAGAAAATTGATAAAAGTCAAGGGACACAAATGGGGAAAGGGGTTCAGTTTTTGCAAACCAAAAGCTGACATTATTTTTCTCTGTTTTTTACAGTAAACGTTTGCTAAGTTCTATCTAAACTGGATAAAAACTGTGGGTTTGTATAAAAACTAAACGGTTTTGATGGGGAGTGGGGGTGGTTTTTATTTTTGGTCCAAAACCTTCCTGGTGAAAAAATACATAAAAGCGCCAACTATCATGGTAATAGGTCAAATGGTGGCGACTGTAGCTTTTTATAAAAAAAAAAAAAAAAAAAAAAAAAAAAACATTGACAAAAATTAAGGAGTTGGTCGGAGGGAGAGGGGTTGAGCTTTGGCAGACCAAATGTTGACAAGATTTTTCTGTTTGTTTGAAAGTATACGTTGGCAAAGTTCAATCAAAATCAGATATGAATTATAGGTTTTCTATAAAATTAAGGGGTGTAAAGGGGGAGATGGGGTGGCTTTTTTATTTTTTGGTCAGAAACCTTCTCCATGAAAAATTACATGTATATGCCAACTTTAATGGAGAACAGTTAAATGGTGTCGACTTTAGCTTTGTATAAAGAACATTGTCAAAAATTAAGGGTTGGATAGGGGGAGAGAGGTTCGGTTTTTTCAAACCAAAAGTTGAAAGTATTTTTCTGTTTATTTTTTACTATATATTTCCAAAGTTCCATCAAAATCGGATAAAAAGTGTGGGTTTGTATATAGGTAAGGGGTGTAAAGGGGAAGAAGGGGTGGTTTCTCAATGAAATTCATATGGGACCACTTTGGAGGTATACTCTATCCACTATAAAAATTTCATTTAAATCGGTTCAAAATTGGCGTAGATATCGCTGAACATACAGCCAAAAAAATAAAATAAAATCAGATGAATTGAGAACCTCCTCCTTTTTTGAAGTCGGTTAAAAATAAAACCCCTATTGAAAAAGTCGAAAAAGAAAATGTACCAACTATCATCTGGTGTCAATCCTATCATTTTTTTAGGATCTTAGAAAAGGTTTTTCAGGAAAGACTTGTTAACTTTTTATAAAATAAGAAATTATTATCAGATTCTCAACACGGTTTTAGGCAGCATAAATTAACTGACACAGCACTTTTTACATTTAATGCAGAAATCTTACATACACTGGATGTGAAACTAATGAAAAAGGAAATGGCTTTAAAGCAATATATATAACAAAGGATGGGGAAAATGATTCATCACTCACCAAAGTTGAAGGCCGAGACGAGAGAAAAGTGTGATGAACAAAAACATACAATACTTTGGTTTTGTGGGAGGTGTGGACGTACTGGAGTTTACCACACAAGTCATCTTTGTAAGAGAATATATTAAATTCAGCTCAGCATTGAAGGAGTAATTGATCTGCCACAGCTTCTCCAGCATTGCAAACCAAATGTTAGTCTTAAAAATCAATATTTATAAGAAATATGGGTAGTGAAAAAATATAAATAAGGTATCACATGTACATTTATAACATGTTCTCTGCTTTTATCAAACTTGTACAATGTCTGATACAGACTGGATAAATTAATTGTGTGTGTGTGTGCAGACTATTTTGTATTTTGATTTCTCCCATACTATTTGTACTTTCTATGATGCTAAGAGACCAATAAATAAACTCAAATCCTAGTAGTTTGAATATCCACCAACATAAGTCAATAAAACAATTTGCAGAAAATAAAGATATATTTAAAGAAAAACTGAGAGATTATCTTATTGGCAACTCCTTCTACTCCATTCAAGAATTTGAACAAAAGAATTAATTGTATTCAATATGACTTTTGCAAATCACAGTTGTAAAACTTTATGTTTATTTTATTGTCTTTATTTTTCTTTGTAACGTATTATTGTTTTTTACTATGATTATTACTCATATTGTATGTATGCATATTAACCATGACATGTTTCACATCCCAGAGGTGCTTCCTCAGCAGGGATCCATGAAACAAGATTGATAAATAAAAAATAAATAAAAAACGATGTTCCTTTATTTCTGTCTGCGAGTCTAAATATAAATTTTCATGTTTCTAACATTAATTATTTATGAATTCTCAAATGGTCTTCCACACCTTTAGTGATTGGCTGAATTTCAACCCCCTTCCCCCTCCCTTTTTCTTTTAGTAAACATCTAGAAGCTAATACAATTATATATGTCAAATTACAAGTCAACAGACTTTGAATGTCTGGAAATTTTGTGACGAGTCCATGAGCAGTATTTGGCTTTTATGTTTAGATTTGATGTAAACTGACATAAAAAAGGAAAGCACATTTAGGAAATACGAAAACAAAAAACCATAGGCCAAGCTGAAGGCAGGGATGCAGTGATAATCACAAAATTCTGGGAAAAGCCTTAGACAAGCAGGAGATTGATGAAATATACTATGATTCCCCAAGTCACCACATGTTTCATCATTCTTCTGCACATTTAACACATATCATGAATTGTCTTAATCTTTTTGGCATGACAGCTCTGGTGTCTAAAACTTTTGAAAATGTTAAGTTAACTTTGCCTATAATGCTTTTTTCTTTTAAATTAAACAAAAATTTTAGGATATGTGATTTGCAAATTTAGACAGGCTTACCTATAAGATATTTTTTCAGCAATTTCTGGTGCTGGTTTCTTGCTATTTTGACACCATACAATGTCCACACCAATCATCATTCCCATGCCTCTTACATCACCTGAAATAAAGTACATAACGATGTTGAAGAACAAATTCACAGAACCTACAAATGTTTGATCATTCATTGTTCAGAAACAGAACTTCAATAAATTACTTGTATTGTGATATTGGAGGAGTTGTCACTTATATAGAAATGTTTTTATGAGATAAATGTTAGCAAGTATTGTCTTGATCAACATTTTGAAGCCTATGCCACATACATTTCAACAATGAAATGTTCATAATAATAATTGTTTACAGAGTGCCACAGGTAAACTTTGTTCTTTCCTGAACCAGCTTGAACCCTTATTGATATTTTAAGGCAGAAAAGTAGCTGACATAGCATTGTTTGGTAATTTTAATGTCTGTTTTTTTATTATTTAAATAACTTATCCTGTAAAGTAATGTTGGAATCCCTAGTCAGCTCATAAAATCTAACTCAGGTTGTTAATTTTCCCACTAGAGTAATGAATAACAGTTATTCAGCAATAGATAATATTTTCCTAGATACCTCAAAATTCAGTTATACAATTAAGCCATGTATTAATGGACTTTCAAATAATGATGCCCAGTTATTAACCATCAACAATTCTATGGGATCTAGCTCCAAGAGAAATACTTTTAAAGTGAGTACAATACAATACATTCATTTTCCATTGATCCCAATATAAGACACTGCCTCTGTGGAATGTTGTCAATTTACAGATAAACAATTGCATAACAAAATAATACATACACAGGAGATGTACAGTCATAGAATACATTGTACATTAAACAATTGCATAACAAAATAATACATACACTATAAGATGCCTAGTCATAGCATACATAGTACATTAATTATGTAAACTACATTTACACAAACTACTGGCAGTTTATTTTGTAGATAGCCTAGAAATAAATTCTTCGGCACAGTAGAAGGAATTGTAAATTAAAATTCTTTCAGTTTTTTCTGAATTTAATATCATAACCTGTTAGACATTTAATATGTGTTGGGAGCTTATTGAAGATATCCCTGAATATTGGACCCCTTTTTGAACAAATGACAGAGACTTTAAATCCCTGTGAAGATAATTTTTACTTCTAGTGCCATAATTGTGTATTTTACTATTTGTTTCAAACAATGTATAATTTGTGACTACATAGGTCATTAATGTGTATATATACTCAGCCACCAATGTTAAAATCCCTAACTTCTTGAACAGCTCTCTACATGAAGTTCTATTGCCAACTCCATACGTAATTCTTATTACTCACTTTTGGGCTCTGAACACTTTTCTCTCTATGGGTAAAACTGCCTCAGAATATTGTTCCATATGACATTAAGAAGTGAAAATAAGCAAAATCAACTAGCTGTCTCATACGGAGTTCACCTATTGCTGAAATTTTACAAATTGCAAATGTGCCTGCACCCAACTGCTTTATTAGAAACATGTACCTTCCAATCAGGGCCAGAGCAAATGTGAAGAAGGGGCCCTTGGTTTTTGCCATCTGGGGCAGTATCATAGCTAAAAAAGAAAAGAAAAAAGGTCACCTATCTACCCTGACGGGGAGACTCCCCCTCTCCCCCAGATTGCTAACTGCGAACTCCTGCTACATGGCTAATCCGGTACCACTACCAATTTAAATTATGATCAATATGCAAACCTAGAAATTTGACACTCTCCACCTCCTGAATGGTATGGCCTGCTAATTTTATGTTTATATCTGGTGATAATCTGTGTGATGTACTGAATTGTATATATTGAGTTTTATCAAAGTTTAAAGACAAGCCATTAGCTGTAAACCATTTATTAATAATTTCAAAGACATAATCTGAAATATATTCTGTCGATAAATCTGGAGTATTTTTAATTCCTATTTTGTGTAATCTGCAAATTGGACAAATTTTGAGTTTTTGTGAAACGCAGGGTATATCATTTATATACATTAAAAACAATAGTGGCCCTAGTATAGAACCCTGAGGTATTCCACATTTGATTAATTTACACTCAGAAAACAGCGAACCACTTAAGGCAGCCTTAAAATTCTCCAATGACACTTTCTGTTTTCTATTCAGAAGGTAAGAACTAAGCCTTTTATTAAAAATGCCATCTATACCATAATATATTAATTTCTGTATCAGAATTTTATGATCTACAGTCAAATGCCTTAGATAAGTCACAAAAAATTCCACACAGCAATTAATTCATCATTTATTCATTCTAAAATATTGTCAGTGAATGCAAATATAATGTGTTCTGTTGAATGATCCTTTTGAAAACCAAATTGTGATTTAGTTAGAATCTTATTATTTCTAAGGTGTTCATAAACTCTATTCTACATTGCTTTTTCAAAAACTTTGGAGAAGGCTGTTAGTAATTAAATAGGACAGTAATTTGATACGGTTGATGTATCTGCCTTTTTATAGAATGGTTTAACTACAGCATACTTAAGCCTTTCTGGAAAAGTATCCTCAAGTAAAGATATATTAAACAGATAACTTAGTATATTACTTAAATCTGTGGAGCACAATTTAATTAATCTGCTGGAAATCTCATCATAACCACATAATTTTTCTTATTTCTTCTGGAGTAGCTAAATTTACAGACATAGTATTAAATTTTTCTTGGAAGCTTATTTTGATAAAATCCATACTGTGTGTCACTGAGCTATTGGCAGTCAATTATCAGCAACAGAAAAAAAAATGTTTATTAAATACATCAGAAATTGAAAAATTTAAATTCTACTAAATTTTCTTTGATAAAAATATCATTATTTGTTTGATTATTTTTTCCTATTTCCTTTTTTACAATGTCCCATATTGTCTTAATTTTATTTTCATTGAGTCATGTATTTTATATTTGTAATACATACTTTTAGATTCTTTAATAACCTTTTCAGTATTTTGCAGTAGGTACTGTGTGTAATGTGTTTTAACATTAGCATTCTGACTATTCTCATAGGCAATATATAACTTCATTTCATAAATTCATTATGTTCTAATGCCCACAGTTATCCATGGTTCCTTTCGATAAGCACAACACTTTTTCAAGGGGAAGAAACTTTCAAATGATAATCAGTTAGTTATTTTAGAAATTGCCTTAATACCACAAAGTGGAAACATTTTTACAATGTACACGGAATGAATGAAAAATAGAATATTAAATTATTCTGAATGTTGCTTCCCCATGAAAAAGAGTCATGCTTCTCAAAAAGAACAAAAACCATGAATAACTGTGAGCATTAGAATATCAGGCATATCTAAAAGGAAGTTATTTATTGACTCTAGGAACAGTCACAATGCTAATATAAAATCACATTACAAGCAGTACTGCAAAAACTGAAAAATAATATTAAAATATTTTAAAATATAAACTACAAACATTGAAAATTAAATTAAGACAATTTAGGATACTCAAAAAATCAAATGGGAAAATAATCAGATCAGCAAAGATATTTATATCAAACAAAATTCAGTAAAATCCAATTTTTCAATTGCTGATATTTGTAATAATATTTTTTTATCAGTTGCTATTTTATTTTATTTGTCGTATGGCAAGCAACTAATACAATAATAAATATATACAATGACAAGAACGTTGGTATCGTTCACAAGCTGATGTCCAATTCTTCCAGCCATTCTAAGAAGGAACTTGTAGCTCCAAAAACATCTTCATATGGTCCATCATACTTCTGTAGAGGGCATTCCCTGATAATATGCTCCACACTCTGGGAAGGAGCACCACAGTCACATGCAGGAGAATCCTGAAGACCCCACTTATACAGCATGGTGTTGCATTTCGCATGGCCTGTTCTTAGGCGATTTAGTTTGACCCACTGGTCTCTATTTAGATGGAATCCTGGAAGTCCAGTTGTGGGATCTTTAATATCTGAATGTTTTATAGATGTGGAGTTCCAGCTTTGTCGCCATTTTTCCATGGCATCAAAGTCAAATACATCTTGCCATACCGGATTTCTGGATTTAAGACGAGTGGGTGGTAAGTTATTTAGAACCTCGTGGATTGGGAGATCCTGTGGATGATCAGGATGGTGTAGTTCTTGGCGTCTTATCTCTGGAGGTGGTATTTTGCTGATCAGGTGCAACCAGGGGACTGGGGTGGATTTTAGGGTGCCAGTTATTACTCTCATACACTCATTCAGGTGGACGTCGATTTTTATAGTATGAGTACTACGTTGCCACACTGGAGCACAGTACTCAGCAACAGGGTAAACCAGGGTGAGAGCGGTTGTTCGTAGTGTGTTCGCATCAGCTCCCCATGAAGTACCAGCTAGCTTCTTCATGATGTTGTTTCGTGTTTTCAGTTTCTGACTTGTATTTTCGAGGTGTTTTTTTAATGTTAAGGAGCGGTCTAAGGTGATGTCAAGATACTTAGGATGGAAATTATGTTTCACCTTCTGGTGGCAGAAGTTCACTTTGAGCTGCTGATGTGCTATTCTATTGCTCAAGTGGAATGCGCATACATCTGTTTTCATTGGGTTCGGACAAAGTCTCCAGTTTCTATAATATGTGTTCAAGGTTTCTAAGTCGTTAGAGAGAATGCTCTCACCTTCCTCTAATGTGGCAGTTTGGACGGCGATAGCTAAGTCGTCAGCGTAGCAGAATTTATTGCCGGTTGTTTCTGGCATGTCACTGGTATACAAGTTGAAGAGCAATGGATCTAGTACTGACCCTTGAGGTAATCCATTTTTTATTGTAAATGACTTACTTGTCTTATGTCCGACGGTGACCTTAAAATATCTGTTGGTCAGCATATTCCTCAGGAGTGATGTTAGTTTCCTGCAGGGTATATGTTTTTTAAGTTTAAGTAGCAGTTCATCCAGCCAAACTGTATCATATGCCGCTGTTAGAGTGACAAAGGCTACTGATGTTTTTAACTTCTTCTGAAATCCAGCCTCAATGTATGATGTCAGTGCTAATACTTGCTCACAACAGCTCCGTTTTAGTCTGAAACCTGCCTGATATGTTGGTGTTATGATATTTATTATTCCTTGTATGCGGTTAAGGATGAGGCGTTCTAGAAGCTTATAGCAAACACTGAGTAGAGCAATAGGTCGATAGCTTGAAGCATCATCTGCTGGTTTGCCTGGTTTGAGGATCGTCAAGGTGTGAGCCATCTTAAATTCTGGGGGGACTATCCCAGTGTCCAGGATATCACTGAAGAAGTTCTTGAGCCAAGTTCTTCCCTGCTTGCCGAGATATCTTATGAATTCTGGGAAAATGCCATCTAACCCTGCAGCCTTCCTCATTTTTAGCATTTTGATGGCTTTCTCAACTTCTTCATGACTAAATGGATTAGAAAGGACAGGATTATTTCTAAGGTTGTTATCCATTTCAATCATCTCTTTCTCCATCTGTTTCTTCATGGCAGGATCTATTGGGACTTTGTTAGCTCTTGTTTTTATGTGCAATGCCATTTCAGCTGGTGTAATTCCTGGCTCCTCTTTGCACATGTTTGAGGCTGCACCCAGTTTTCTAAGGAGAGTCCATGCATTTCTACTGGAGTGAGTAAAGCTCATTTGAGCAGTTAGCTCTTTCCATTTCTGTTTCCTCCCTTCATTCAGTTTTTCTAATATTATTTTTCCTGTTTCAGGGTCACCAGTTTTTTGAAAATTTTCATATAAAGTTTGCGTAGATTTGTCCCAGCATGGAATGTATTGTTTCCTGTAGCCTCGAGGGATGTTTCGTTTAGCTGCAGCAATAACAATACCTACAAATCTCTTGTAGTTTTTCACTTTTGGGGGTATCCATCGCAGGTTATTATCTACCTCAGAGCTATAATTGTCCCAGTTTGCCCTCTTTAAATTCCATCTTGGTTTATGAATTGATCTGATAACAGATATTGTGATACCAACACTGATTAGTGTGGGCCTGTGTGGTCTAAAGGTTTTCTTTCATCTGTGGAAACAAAGACCAGATCAGGATTGGTGTGAGATTGCCATCTAGCAGAGTGGAATGTTTTCTTTTCTTTAGCATCAGAGCTGAGATACAGGTCTTGACTTTCGCACCACACAGTGAGTTTCTCTCCATTTTCATCAGAATTTGGGTAACCCCAGGATGTATGTCGGCTGTAAAGTCTCCTACATATATGCAAGGTTTTGGTAGTGAGGGCAGTGGTGGAGTTGGCCAGTTGGAAAGAGGTGGTTTGTAAACTGATGCAACAGTTAAATTGTTGACTTTGGCAGTAATTATTTCCACTTCATTGACTTTTGACACCTCACTTCCGAGATGTTGCAAATGTTACTTTTGGCATACATGGCTGATCCGTGTATAGGAGAGGGAATTCTCGATATCATTCTGTATCCTGCAATCTTGCCCCTGCTTTCCAAATCTTTTTCAGTCATGTGGGTCTCTTGAACAGCTAAGATGTCGATTTTGAGGTCAGTAGCTAGATTGCTAAAGTATTCACATTTAGCAATTGTTAATCCTTCTGCATTTATTTGAAGAATCTGAGCGCTGTGTCCAAACGTTCTGGTCAGTTGGCTCTGACAAGTGCCGTTGTTCAATTTCATCTTCAGATTTTTCATCTTCTGATGTTGCTTTGTGTGACCGTGAGAGATGCGGGATCTAGTTCGGTCACCTATTGTGTAGAATATCAGCCGTCCTGCATCAGCAGGCCGTTGTCCAGGGTACACCACGAGGAGGTTATCTACACGTCGTACCCCTATCAGTTGCTGATAAGTTTACATACAAAAAACTTAGTGACTCACAGTATGGATACAATCAATACAGGCTTCCAAGAAAAATTTGACAATTTATCTGTAAATTTAGCTACTGCAGAAGAAATAAGAAAGTTAACATGTCTCTTAAGAGCAACTACTCAAGTGTTATGATGGGATTCCCAACAGATTAACTAAACTGCACTTCACATTATTTAATTGAATTAAATTGCAATGGAGCACTCATTCTAGCAACAATTTCCCAATTATCTAATTACACATTTCATATTATTGTTATTATTATTATCTTACATGGTATAAGTGTTAAATTCCTGCCCCATCAACTTTTGTGATTTACAAATTTTAATTTTACATTCTTTCAACGTTTTTGGTAAATTATCCCTCACTTTGCTTGGAATTAAGTAATATAATAAGTTCTCTGTTTAATATATCGTTACTTGATGGTACCTTCCAAGGTTAAATCACTCTATAAAAAGGGTGATAAGTCATTGTACCGAATTACCTTACTATTTTATTACTGACAGCCTTCTCCTTAAAAATATTCTAATTAAATCACAATTTTGTTTTCAAAAGTGCCATTCAACAGAACAAGCTATATTTGTGTCCACTGACAATATTTTAGGCAGAAAAAATGATAAATTAGTGTTTGTAGGAATTTTCTGTGACTTGTCTAAGGCATTTGACTGTGTTGATCATGAAATCCCTATACAAAAAATAAGGTGTATGTTGAAGCATAGAGTGATATTAGATCGTAAAGAATGTAATCATTGCTATAATGGAAAAATTCTTATTTCTGCTTAGAAAGAGTTGCATTCATTTTGAGAGAGGCAATAGGTCACAAGAAATAAAATGAAGTAGGACTATTCATAGGTATAAAACTGAGAAGTTATTGGATTTCGAAAGTTGAAACACACACATTATTGTAAGTCATGCAATAAGGACAAAAAATTCTTGAGCTCACAATTTTCTGGCTATGAACGAGTTTTGTAGCTCAAAATATGCATTGAATTTTATAGTACATTCTGAAAAAAATTGAGACTGATAAGTAAAAGTTAAGGGTTGTTTTTGCAAGATTTTAAGAAGAGTTGTTGGACATGTGCCAGAAGCTTAGATTTTAGGTGTTCAATTGAATTCAAGGAGAGAAGTATAACTAAATGAAAGTAGCATTTTTCCTGAGCAAATTGAACAAAGGTTTTTTTTTTTAAATAAATAAATCCATGCAGTACTTTGGCTAGGATCAAAAAAAGTAAATTAATTTTAAATCCTTGCAAAAGGCCACTTTCTGCTTTAAGATTTCAAAAGACAGACTTGCAAGGTAAATAAACAAAAACTGAAACTGCCTGAAGGAAGTTAGTTAGAGATCACACAACTTCATATCATACAGAAATTTGGATGTAGAGTAATTTAAAACACACTTTAGCTTTGTAGCTTTAATAATTTAGGAGATATCGATAATTTAAGTTTCATATTTTGTATTGCACCAGGTTAGAGAATTGTGATGAAGACAGTTTATACACCAAAAGATAGAGAAAATTGAACAGGTCATTTTAAAACTAGTTTCAGCTAGGTAGCTTAAATACTTCGGATATGAGAGAGATTTTACGATTTACCACATTAACAATTTTTTACAGCTGAACCACTAAAGATAGGAAAATTTTTACTAGGTTTGGTTTTTACGTTTAGCCCTTGAACTACACCTCACCAAAATTTCAAGTCAATTGGTGGAAAAATCAAGTTGGGAAGTTTTGAATATTTCGTAAGTTTAGATAAAATTGCTTAACACTTAGCATTCGCTATAAAAGCCCCTCCAGAAACCAGGGTGGGGGACAGCTGTTGGCAAGCACTTATGCAAGTGGGGCTGGCAATTTGGTGCTAGAAACAGACAAGAGCTGGAAGTTGATGTAGGCTTGCAACTACCAAGTCGGCCATGTTCAGTTGGTCTATCATATATGGTGCAGGTGAAGGCTCGCTCTCAATGTAACTGACTTCAGTTAGGGGTTTCTGGAGTTGACTGTGACTTGATTCACTTATCCAAACCTGTAATAATTTTATTTGGAGATGGAGTTCTGATGCCTGAGATTGTTCAATGTGTGTAAAGTAAATTTTGAAGAATATAGTTGTTTCAATCTACATGACAGTCAACAGTGAGCTTTATTTGTACCTATCTTCTCTAGTTGAGATTATCAGTTAGATGGCAACCGCAAGACAGAATTGACAATCTCACCTTAGGATATGTGTACAGTCATAGCTCAGAATAAGCGGTATTATGCAAACCCCCTATTTATAGCATATGTCTGACAGTTGATATCTCCTCATTACATATACTTAGAAAGATCTATGTTATTAAACCAGGATGGTTCAAGGAATAATATGCTTCACTACCCTGTTTATTCTGCTCTAAAGAAACCATATTATGAATTGTATCTGACTGAAAACTTTTTTTGGTCTTAAAGTGATAATATGGACCACAGATAATATGTTAAAAGACATGGGCGCCGGGAGGGGGGTGCAAGGGGGTGCACTTGCACCCCCCTGGCATCCCGGGTCGCCCGTAAATTTGGGCCGATAGGGGGTGGGGAGCACCAATTACGGCTCTGGTGCACCCCCCTGGATCCCGGGTGCACCCCCCTCGATCCCGCATCCCTGGTGCACCCCCCTAGAAGCAATCCTGCCGGCGCCCATGTTAAAAGATAAATATACACATTATCACCTCATCATACCTTTAAGTATTATTTAGAATGAGTTTGGAGATTGGGTCTAATCTAAGCAACTGGAAATTTGAAGCTACTAATTGCTTCAAAAATGAAGGAAGGCAAATAGGGTTATGAATTGTAGATTGTAAACTGATTGGTGTAACTTGATATCCAATCACTCAGTCTCACAAAAAAGTGGTTTTTAAATTTGCATCATGAGTATAGAATAAGTTACTCATTTTAACCTTAGTGAGTGATGACGAAGCCCCGGATTTTTAGGTTCTAAAAAACCAAATTTAGGTTTATTCAACTCACGTTTTAGGCTTTTATAGGTTTTTAAAATTCTGATTTAGGAACTTACACGTTTGTAAGGGAAATAAAATTTAAAACACGCTATATATACTGCCATAGTGTTAAACACATTGTGACTTTATAATACATTGTCCCAGTACTCCTTAAAAACTTCTAACATGACATTGCTCGATCACATTAAAACATATGAAATAAACCACTATTATGTGCACAACATTTTGTATTTTTTGTCTATGGTAAACAACTCATTTAAAACTTCTAATATGACACTGAACTATGAAATATTTTGACAGATTTTTAGGAGTAAACCTTCCTCTCTCTTCCGTTAAAATTCTCTTGAATGCGGAAAAACTACGCTCTACATCAAATGAGGTAAGAGGGGCAAACTTCATGCAACTATTTCCTTAGGATTCCAGGGCAAAATTTCTTGTTCCTTTAGTCCAGAGAGGACATCCTCTTGAAATCTGGACTGCGGGCTAAAACAACTCCTGCTTCTTAGCTATAGACACCCCAACTGCTCCTGGAGCCACTTTGGCCCTCACTTCATGGATGATTTGAAGTCCTTTCGTCAACAGTAGAGTACCTCCTTCCAACTTCTTGATTGAAAATTCTAGGTTGTAAAAATTTGCCTTTATATATGTCAACTCCTGTACAGCTGGTACTGAGTGCATCACTTTCTTTGCATTTATTATAGCAATAGCTTTGCTTTAATCTAATGATTCGATGATCTCCATGATGCTTTCGTAGATTTCTGCATAATATATTGCGGCTGAGAGACAGGTCCCCCTTCGTGTCACTACTGGCTCAGGAGGGAGTATTGATGGAAGCTTTTGCCTGAAAGTAACGACTAGACTTGGCACTTTCAAGAATATTTTCTTCACTGAAGAAATTATCTTGTTAATTACAGGGTCCTGTTCCCGAATTTTTTAAGCTACCCGGTGGAGCCCATGAGCTAGTCAGGTGACATGCGCCATTCGGGCATGGAATGCCTTCAGACACTTCCCTCATTTTATCATATAAGCTGCACTGTGTCACCAACAACCGCAACTTATCCTCGTGTTTTGGATCTGGCCCCAACACGTTTAATGTATCCTTTACAGCAATTGCCACAGTAGAGTAGTTTGTCGTTGGAATTTCTCTACACATAATGCCATGGGGTATAATAGGTTCCTCAAATGCGAGCTTGCCCATATCTGTCGTCTCATTTACACTTAACCAAATGAAGTAGTCAGCAATGTCCAATTTCTTCAATGGTTTTCTCATACATCTGAGGCAAGTAATTCTTTCTTAAAATGGATTCACCTCATATTTTTCTGTTAGAAAATTCTTCCAAGAAGATTTTTAGGACTGCATTCTGGAGTGTTGAAACTGCTATATTAGCGGCAGTGAGAGCTTCACACAGACGCAGGTTAAACGAATCTTCTGCATCCAGCTTTGAACTTGTAATGAAACTCTGCTTCTGTTCGGAAGCATTTCTCCTGGTAACATTTGCCAAATGAGTTGCTGAATTCTGATACTGTAGTACGTGGGATCGTTTATCTGCAGGCACCCATATAGAAGGCAAAAATAAAAATAGTCCACCTGAATATAAAACCCAGTTAATATTATGAAATTTTATCCAGCAATCTAGACTCTGTCACTTTATGTTACTTTAGAAATGAAAACAAATAAAATCTATTTAAAAAAAAAATTATAAAAGATATACGTATACAAAACAAATTAAACTTACTGGTTTTACACATGCTTAGCAATATATGATTTTCTCATCTGTGGAAAAGTTCTTATCCGTTCCAATCCACTCTCGCAGGAGACTACTTCTTGAGGATTTCTGTTTAGGCATGCTGGCTTTTAAAGAAGGAACTAAAAGTATGTAGGTCTACACAATGTTTCAATTTCCATGTTACCACTGAACGATAACGGTATACAACTGTTAATTTCTCAGAAAGGGTTTGTGTTCCTGAGATTTTTAATGTTTAACATGCTATGTTTCTAACTTGCTATGTCGATTTGTAATGTAAACCTTTGTAATAATGTGAAGTTGCCACACCGAATTGTTACAGATTTTCTCAATGTTACCGTCAACGGTGAGGTTGAAACATATCATTTAATATTGTGGTGAACAGTTATTCCAATTTTAAAATAACTTCATTTGTTTTGCACGTAAACGTATTCCGTTTACCATCCAAGTTCGGCTTCACCCTCAGACTCTGCGGCGGATCATTCCTATAGCGCTCACATTCGCAGTGTCTTGTATCTTAGGATTCACGTAGTAATAGATCCAGCTGCGGATGGTGACTGGCCGGATCGCACATGTGACATTAACTTGGATCGATGTAGAAGAAGAAAACGAAATTTTTGAGAAGGAAGGGGGAAAAGGAAAACTGCGGAACAGCCGACGGTGGAGTTCGAACCCATGGCATCTCCCGAGACCAACTTACTCGCCCACGACCTGTGCCCCTGAGCTAATCCGGCCCATCATTTGTCTTATTTAAGTAACAAAATTATAGTTTGACTGGATCAGTACATCGAATAGGTGCTTTTAGGTTCTAAAAACCGAATTAGGTCATTTTAGGTCATAACAGAAAAATTAGGTTATGTTAGGTCCTATTAAATTTATGAAAATTATTAGTTTATACAAAAGATGAAAAAGGAAGTTAATATTTCGAGAATATTAGGTTGGGAACAAAATAGGTTCGAACCTAAGAATCCGGGGCTTAGTGATGACTTAACTTTTTTTGATGAAATACTCACAGAAGACCCACTTAATTATGTGGTACTGAATCTATCAAAAACATTTAACAGAGGGAACCATAGAATAATGGTGAATTACATTTGAGGTAAATTAGGGCATATATGCTGGGTAGTAAATAAATTCATAAAAGTTAGGAAGGAAAAAGTTAGGGTAGGAAATTTAGTATCTCTTTTGATGAAAGTGAGAATCTAAGTACCACAGGAAAATGAATTGTGATCATTGCTGTTAATTATTGCAATTAATTATTGCTTGTGGATAAAACAATGTTCTGATATAGTAGGATAATATGGGAAAAAATTGTGAACAGTTACAGAGTGATCTGGACAGGGTATACAGTGGGTAGGTGGTCAATAGGGAAAGAAGATAAATGTTATTAGTTACACACATAGAAAAATAAAGATTTTGTGTTATTAAATACTGGAGGGTACAAAATGTGAATATATTTGCAGACCATTTAATAATAAAATTAGTGTGGTGGATAATCCTGGGATGGTGATGGGTAGAATTTTCGTAGTACCACATCCATCAGAGTAGTTTTGCCTGAGAATTGAACTGAGGAAACTCAAACTCTTGCTTGAGGTATTTTAGGAACACAATCAGTAAATGGTATAATAAAGGATATGCAATGTTAGTCACTGGAAAATGGAAGCCAGATCAAGAGAGTGCTGGGAGTATACGAGACATATATAGGCAATAACACTTGTATTGATACTGGAAAAAGTATTAGGAGTAGTATGTGAAAATTACCATCAACATAAATTAGTAATGATACAAATAATTTGTTATTCATCATAAATTAGATTTTATTTAAAGGAAAAAGGCATATAAATATTTGAATTAGTAGGTAAGGGAGTCAGTGATGGGAATAAATTATTGTAGGAGATGCTGAACAGTTTACTTGAAACAATGAAAGGATTTAAAGAAACATTTAGTGAATATCGATTGGAGCTTATTAGCTTATCACAATTCAAGTGAGTTTGAACATGGTGTTATAGTCGGCAGCATGTCCAAGGTAGCGATAAGGTGAAAATTTTCCCATACGACCATTTTATGAGTGCACCGTGAATATCAGGAATCTGGTAAAACATCACATGTCTGACATCGCTGTGGCCACACAAAGATCCTGCAAGAATGGGACCAACAACGACTGAATAGAATCATTATATGTGACAGAACTGCAACCCCTCTGCGAATTGCTGCGGATTTCAGTGCTGGGCCATCAGCAAGTGTCAGCTGGTGGAGGCTCTGTTATGTTGTTGGGCATGTGCAGTTGGAGAGACATGGGACCCCTGGTCCATCTAGAAACGACTATGAAAGGTGACATGTATGTATGAATCCTGGCTGATCACCTGCATCCATTCATGTCCATTGTGCATTCTGATGGAATTGAGCAATTCCAGCGGGACAATGCGACACCCCACACGTCCAGAATTGCTACAGAGTGCCTCCAGGAACACTCTTTTGAGTTTAAACACCTCCACTGGCTACCAAACGCCCCAGACATGTACATTATTGAGCATATCTGGGACGCCTTGCAACGTACCGTTCAGAAGAGATCTCCACCCCCTCATACTCCTATAGATTTATGGACAGCCCTGCCGGATGCATGGTGTCAATTCCCTTGAACAATGCTTCAGACATTACTTGAGTCCATGCCATGTCATGTTGTGGCACTTCTGCATGCTCGCGGGGGCCCTACACGATATTAGGCAGGTGTACCAGTTTCTTTGGCTCTTCAGTGTACAATCAGAGCATTTAGACATTGTGGCACAGAATCAAAGTGAGCCTGGATATATTATTGCTGGGGAACACATTACCACACAATTTGTAGGCATGTCCATAAAGCATTGATAGCGGCTACAGTAAGACTGACCATATCCCAAACATGTTTGATGCATGACATATCAGGTGAAAACGCAGTCCAGGGAAGCAATGGTACTCATCTTTCTTCAAAGAAGGCTTGCACATTCTTCACCACAAGTGAACAGGGACTGTTCTACTGAGATATAGCATGTGAAACTGCCTTCCAGAGAAGCATTGTCTTAGGCTCTAAAATCTCCCTGATGTAGCAGTTGCTGTTCATATTGCCCTCAACAAAAAGGAGGCAAGATCACCTTTAAATGCCAATGGCACGTGAAATCATCACACTGGTTGTTTGTCTGCTATGCTGCTAAACACTGCAGTCTGTCCAGTTGTGTTCACCATGGTACTATCTAAAAAGTAAGCAGCCATCAGTGAAGGACCAGTAGAAGTGGGACTCATCTGAAAACACTACATTTTGCTACACAGAAAACAAGTGCCAATTCTAGTCTAAGGCATTGGTGGTTTTTGGCCAATGGAAGCTGATGCAATGACATGCGTGCAACCAGTCCAGCCATCAACAGACATATTGAAACCATTGATGCAGGCATGTCCACACCCATTTCAGTGCACCATTATTGAGCCAACACTGTTGATGAAGCTGTACTGTGTGTTATGGTCATATCAACAGGAAGGTGGTCATCCCACACTAAGGTCATATTGTGTGGTCCAGTAACAGTTCATCACTGAATTCCACCCTGTCCTATCCTCTGCTTCCACACAAACTTTAGGGCTGTAGCAGCATGCCCTGTATGAGCAGTACTTTGTTTAATGGCTCTGCACCGACTGAGAATGACATAAACTGATATGCCTGGTCACACAAAAGAGAGCACTGCTAGGCTATGTGCATGCCATCTCTATGCAATCTTAATCTACAGGAAAAGTAGTGCCTTAGGCTCTAAAATATCCCTGATATAGAAGTTGCTGTTTAGATTGCTCTCAACAAAAAAGAGGTGAGATCACATCCACTGTTCTACTTGTTCTACACATATTCCAGTTTAGAAATGACTCAGACCATTCCTGCAGGGTGTTGCAATTTTCACAAACAGTAGTACATATGTTTGTTTTCTTGGGCACTTGGAATAATTAAACAGAAAATAAAATATTGAAATACACATTTAAGTTTGTTCTTACCAACATGCTTGTGTGTTTTCTTCAGTTCCAATAATGCATGCTTTAATAGTTTTCCAGTGGTAGCAGCATTTTGTAATAAATGTTCCTCCTGAATTATAGAAAGAACTGATAATCCAATAGATGCTGCAACAGGTCCACAGCTGGGCTACAAAAATAATTTACTACTTAGTCAATTTACTTTGATTCAATTGGCAACAAATGGTTGAATAGAACCTTCAAAGTTAATGTTAGAAAGGTTATGTGACTAGTATTCAGACTATTTGCAATATATATACTTCAATAAATATTACAGATTTACATATAATTTGATAATACTACAAATGCAGCAGGCCTTTAGGAATAAGGGCGTGCAAGGCAAGAATAGGAAGGAAAGGTTTCTGCTGCTAGGTAGTAGCCATGGGAGAGGTGTAGGCCCTCTTCTTCAGGATCAATTACTGTAGGTACAGGTTACCAGGTCACAAATTTTTCCAAACCTAGGGCAACATTATGTCAGGTAACAGAGGATATAGGTTCACTTTGTAGCAGTTTCACTAAGGATGATAAAGTAATGATAGTGGGAGGTGCGGGGAATAGTATAGATAGAAACGCGAGTTATAGTATAGAGTGTGTGACCTGACGAAGGTGGTGAAGGAGACACAGCAAACCAGGGTGGAGCTCATGCAGGTCCTATGTCGCCATGACCGGCCACAATTGAATTATGCTGTAAGGTGGGTTAATGTGGAAACGGAAGTGCTACTTGGGAAAGGCATTAGTTCTGTTTTGGGGGTTGTGCCTGTGAACACCATTGGTAGGTGGAGTATCACTAGGCATGGCCTACACCTAAATAGTAGGGGCAATGCAGTACTTTCTGAGTTGTTAGCTAAAGCAGTAATGGAGCCCATTTCCAGTGATGATGGGGTCAGGACTGTGCCTTGTTTAGGTTAGGGGCTGCTCGTGAACGGACGGAAATAGATGATCAAAGTGATACTGATTGCAGATCCACAATGGTAAAAATAACAGGGGTTAAAGAAATCGAACAAGTTGCTGAAACAATAACTGACTGGGGTAAAACTGGGAAAGAAGAGATAAATGCTGGAAATATAAAGCCGCTAATAAGGGTGTTATTGGTAAACTGTAGAAGTATAATGAACGAACTAATCGAATTTGCAAACTTAATAGAGATACACAAACCACGAGTAATAACTGGGGTAGAGAGTTGGTTAAAAGAAGAAGTACTAGACAGTGATGTTTTTCCTGATGGTTACAGAGTGTACCGCAGAGATAGAGGAGCATTTGGTGGAGGAATCTTCATACTAGTTAGCAAACTACCACAGATCACTGGAGTTCATAGGTCAAGACCATGAGTTACTTGGGGTAGATTTCTGGGGTAGTAAAAAAGAAAAAAATCAGATTATTGGCTGCTTACCACAGTGGAAGAATTACAGATGAAAATGAGGTTCTTGGGGAGCATACTCATATTTCAGAGGTGAGAATAGAATGATCATTATTGGTGGTGATTTAAATTTACCAGGTGTAAACTGGGAAGAAAATAAGATTAATAACACACAGGAACAAAGATTTGCAAATACCTTAATAAGGGAAGGAGGATTTACACTAGGGGACAAAATATTTTGGATATATTCCTAATAAAGCCCGATGATAACCTTGTGGGGAGTCACCTGGAAGGAATAAGTGATCATGAAGCAGTTCTGATGGATAATTAGAGGATTCAATGAACCAGCAGCCAAAATTGAAGGGGCAAATAGGTACAATTATAAAAGGCACAGATTTCAAATTTGAAGAGATATTTCAGAGAACGATTCAGCAAATGAAAGGATGGCACAAGTACAGTAGAGTCAAGGTGGGAAGAGTTCAAAGAGATAATAAGAAAAATTTATTCCAAAGCAGAAAATAAAGAGAAGTAGAAAACCTGTGTACTATAATAGGGAAGTGAGGAGGTTAAAGAGGTTGGTACGAAGGGATCATAAAAGAGTTAAGAGACAGCAGGGTAGTAGGGAATAATTAAAACAACTGAACAAGGACTTAATAACAGCAAAGAAAGTGGCTAAAGATGGGTTTATGAAGAGTATTGTGACTGAAGAAGGACCATTCACTGATGTATCTAGAAATTTCTATGGCTATATCAGGAAACTGAGGGGAAGGGAGGGTGTAGAGACGCTTATAGATCAGGATGGAGAAGAAGTTACTGAGGATATGAAAAAGGCAGAGATTTTAAGTAACTGGTTCAGTGAGAGCATTAGGGACAATGAATCAGAAACGGGAGGGTCTAATTTGGAGAACGAGCTTTACAATTAGAAATGAAGATACTAAAAAAATTTAAATTCATCCTGAGGAAATCATGAAGGAAATAAGAAAGCTGAAAAAACATAAAGGGGCTGGTGTAGATTATATTACTACAGATATCTTAAAGACAGCTGGATGTTACATTGTGCCTTATCTTGAAATATTATTTAAATTGAGTCTGGATACTTGCTGCTTACCACAGGACTGGAAAAGTGTGATAGTAGTACTGGTACATAAAGCAGGGGTGAGAAATAGAGTCGAAAATTACAGGCCAATCATCAGTGGTAGGTAAATTAATGGAAAGATTGATATGCAACCACATGAGAAATATATGTGAGGAACGTAGGTGGTTTTCAAGTAGGCAACATGGATTCAGGCAAGGATATTCATGCGAATCTCAGTTGGCGGGATATATGCAAGATATTTCAGATGAAATGGACAAGGGAGGAAAAATTAATAGTGAAGCACTAGTTCTCTCAAAAGGCGTCTGGCAGAGTGAGCCATAAAATGGTAGTAAAGTAGGTAAAAACTATTGGAGTGGATGAGAAAGTGATTTTGATGGGTAGAAGAATTTTTAAAATGTAGAAAACAGAAAGATAGGGAAGGAAATGCGGAATCAAAAGAAGTGGAAGTAAAAATGGGAGTGTAGCAGGGTAGCATATTGGGACCATTGCTATTCATTATTCTAATGAATAATTTTGTTGATTGTTTACTATCTGAAAATAGAGTGTTTGCAGATGACATAATGCTATATAAAAGGATCAAAATGATTGAGGACTGTAACGAGATGCAGGGTGATCTGGACAGGATATCTAGTTGGGTTGGTAAACATGGGATGAAGATGAATGCTTATTAGATACACAAATAAAAACCAAAGGTTAATTATGAATATAAGGTGGGGAAAGAATTGCTTGTTGAAGACTTGAAATGTAAATATCTTGGCATTACATTTGATAACAAGCTTAACTGGGCAGGAAACATTGGACAGGTGGTAGGAAAAGGTTTCAAAATTCTGCACTTGTTGGAGAGAGTGACGAGGGGATGCATGAGAGAAGTAAAGGAATTGGGTTACAAAACTTCAGTCAGACCATTGCTCGAATATGGTAGTGTAGTATGGGAGCCACATTTTGCGTATCAAATACAGGAATTGGAGAGCGTGCAAAAAAGGGCTGTTATATTTGTTTCTGGAAATTATCTCAGAATGCAATCAGTGACAGATATGATAAAGGAGCTGGAATGGGATTCATTGCAAGACAGGAGGAGGGTGAGGAGGGTCATAGGAGTGTATAGGGCATGGAAAGTAGAGCATGGAAGGGAAAAGATGACCATTTACACAAGCTGGCACAAGGGTGTGGGAAGATTTTCTTTTTTAGGTTAGGGTGTCAGGGATTGGAATGAGTTACCAAGGGAAATGATGAATAACTTACTGAAAATGTTGAAAGAATTTAAAGTTAAAATTTGTAGAGGGAAAATGTAGGTGGGTGCATGATAGGGGGAAGATAGGTGTGTAGGGAAATTGCCACCGGAGCGTGTGCTCCATTGCAATTAAAAATTAAATTAAATAGATTGCTGTTAGTCAATGAACACAAGGAAAGACAGGGAAAATAAACCATCACTTTCCACAGATGAAGACAGGAGGACCAGGACGAACACACTTTACAATATTTCATTTTAAAAAACCAACCAAACAAATACACACACAAAATGGGGTAGGGACCCCTAAGTTATGTTACAGACGAAACATATGACAAGGGGAAAGATGCGTACACATCAAGTCCTACCACATGAATGTGTTATTAGGCCATGAAAATATGGAAGGATAGGAAAGGTACAGACATCAGTCACGACAGATGAAGGCAGGAGATCCTCAACAAACAAATAAATAAATAAATACACACAAACACACTTTACAATATTTTATAATCATGTTTAGAGGGATTCCATACATACTGAAACTCACCATATGACTGGCAAATATGTTATTGAATAAATGAAGCATCCTACTGCTAATGTTGTAAGGGATTCCATTTCCAATTATGATGAGGTTAAGATGTTGCCACTTCTTTTTTAGGATGAGTAGAGCATCATAGTGATAAAATAATATAAGTCTGTGTGGTCTTATGACCTATTCACAGAGTTTTGACTTGCCACACATTCCTGGACCAACAATTTAACATGAAATCTGACACATTTAGCACCCTACCTTATTGAAATGTTATAATAACTATGTTTTCTTCCATTTGCCCTTTCTTAAATTTATTTAATCTATTCAAAACAAAGGAAATGAATCATTTACTATTATTATGTGAAACAGGCTTAGAAATGTGTGGTATTTTGTTCTGTTCACTATTGGAAATGAAGTTACACTGATTTTGGTGTTTAACATTTTAATTAAAGGACATTGATATGTGGTATACTTCTATATTTTGGCTTCTCTTCAATTAATACATAATTTTATATTAGATTCAAAGTAATGTTAAAATTCTTCAAACTGTTTGCAGTACCTTTTAAAATTGTAACCATATTATAGTCAGTCTTCAGTGTGGTGTCCAGGTGTTATCAAGGACCTTCTGATAGACACACTGGATCTATTGAAACAACTCTTTGAGCTCAAGTTGATTGAGATGTTCAGGCGTATACTCCAACTGTCATATTTCTAATAAGAAGGGAACTACTATGAACAGACTGATGCAGTGGCCATGTGCAGTCTTGTACTAAAGAGGATGTGTTAGCAAGTGCTCCACTGAAGTCCAGTACCTTTCCCCGATGCATAGATGACAGTTTTTATGTTTTGCTCATGACAGGGACAATCTGGAAGCTTTCTTCATCACTTCAACAACCTCAATAAAAATATCAGGTTGCTTAAACTAAAACTAACTTCGTCCACAACTCAAATGTTATGTCTGTATATTTCACTTTACTGCCACAACTAAATAGCTGGTGTTTGTGTTTGTGTGTGGTAGTGGCATCGAGTCTCCCATCATGCGCTATGGTAATTAGTTAGATGTTGGTAGGCTGGTGGGAAATACAGTGTTTGATGGTGGTCAACCTGGGCTACTTTCATATTGTAAGGAACCAGGCCGATACTGGGGTTATAGTATCGCCTAAGTGCCTTAACTTAAACACTTGATAGCTCACAATTCTCAGTACATCTGCTAAATAATTTTGATCTGATTTGACCATGTAGCCAGGATGACTCAACTAAATGCCTAGGTCGCCACGAAATTTGTTACCCACAAATTAAGAAAAGGGTTTTATGCTACCTACTGAAGCACACAAGTTCACTGTTAGAAAAATCCAAAGTTTTATTGTTCAAAGTCAAAAGTTCAAAAGTGCATTTACAGTTGAGCAGGCATATCGAATTATCTTTTCCAAAGTTACAGATTGTGGAGAGAAATCTAACCGACCGAAACCCCTTTAGTAAATTTAAAAGTTTTAGCAGTCATTGAAGTTGCAATATAACACGACACGATCCAACATGGTTGAACTAGCCAGCGTGGCGAGTTACAACCAGTGCGACGAAACAGACGACCGAAACCGACAACCGACAAGAACAGACAGACCGGAACAGACCACGGACAGGAACAGACAGACCGGCTCTTTTATCGAAACCACGAGAACCAGTGACGTCAGCAACTGTATCACATCTTTTTCCTCCGCGTAGCTCAAAGAGTACGAAATTTATTTGACGATCCCGACTATTAAAAAATGTTTAAACTTTGATAGTATCTGGACTTATCCACTAGAAGTCCGACGGCAGTCTCGTGAGAAATTTAGAGTAATAAATTTTAATGTTTTAGCTGTTTAAGACTCCGCGTAGTGATACATTCAAATGTGGGTAAAATCCCGAAGTGTTCTAGAACTTTGTACGCGCGTGCACAACAATCCGCGACAATCTACTTTACAAAAACTTAATTTCCGGACAAATGCTTAAACTTTTGATGAAAACCCATATATGTCTGAAATCGTCTTAATTAGGGCTATCTGCTAATGTAAAATTTAAATTGATATCTCTTTTAATAAAAAAGCTTATTATTTTCTCTTAATTAAAATCACTAATTAAACTTTGCCAAATTATTTCATTTTATTACCAAAATATCGGGGATAGTGCTGACTACAGCTGGTGATAAAAGTTCGGTTGTAGCTTTACTGGATTTAAAGATACTGCGAATCTTAGAATTTCACTATTCTGATCGCGTGCTTCAAAACTTGAACAAACGGGAATAACTCTTAAACTAAACGTTTCCCGATATGATAATTACACATTAAAATGATTATTATAACGAATTACAACTGTGAGCAAGATTACAGGGAAATTACTTAAAGTTGAAAACTGTACTTCACAAAATTTCTAAGTCCCGCCTAAGCAAAACTAGAATTTGCCAAAATTCCAAGATCCTTACATGCCCCCTGAAGATTGAAGTTATTTTCGCAAGAAAACTAACTGAACATCTTGAAAATATAAAAGAAAAATTTAAAATCCCCAAAAGAAATTAACTATTGCATGTCGGTTCGGTTCTCTCTCCACCATTCATTCTCAAAAGCAAAAATTTATTTTAACAATATCAAAAACTTTAACCTCTTCACTCAAAATTATTACAAAATGGTTCAAAAACTCATTCACTCTTTGAATATCAATATTACTGAAAAATTATTAAATGTTATAAAAATTATTACCAAATAGCAAAAATGTGAAATTGTTACAAAATATTAGAATGTGTAACATAAATAATCACAAAATTGTCAAAATATCAGACATATTATCAAAATAAGAAACATAAGTGGTATAAATACAAATTACAAAAGTACATTGCAACATATTAATGCAAGAAATATCAAATTTGTTCTCAGAAAAAGAAATAGTAATGTGTATTATTTTACAAATATAGAAATGAAAATTATTGTATTTTATAAACAGTTGTATTATGCAATTCCATGTAGGAAAGTCTTTCGTTTTATAAACGTCTTTGTTTAAATATTATTTTGTTTTGTTATGACCTTAAATTACCACTTTCCCTTTATACACTGATCACAGAACTCCCTAAAATGGGTGAAAACCCAAGTCCTGTTACGGGAGCTGACTTTAAGGCTCGCAAATTATACAAAGCAAAAGCCTTATAGCTAGATCTGCCGAGAAATGTCCATTTTCCCCGGTTCCTGTCGCAGCAGGAGTGGCCTGGGGAACTCGGTCAGCTAGCTGGTCTGTGAACATACAAATCAGAAAAAACACTGGGAATTAGTGGTGGCCAAACTGTTCTTAACACTAACATGTACATAAGACAAAAATTAAATGAAAATACAAAAGTAAATGTACAAGTAGGTTAGTAAATACAATAATGATCCCACAAGTTGTTGGGAAATGAAATATTCAGGAATAATGATCTTCCTTTGCAAAGGAAAATTACAAATAGTAAGTAAGATTAAACCAAAATATACAATGCATTAGGAATAAAGTTATAAAAGTGAAAAAATATTTTTGTATCCTTAAAGAATATTGAAAGGAACACAAAATTACACTTGGTTCTTGCCAAGTTAATGGATCACTTAAATTTAACAAAGTTATTATAATAATACTGAGTATAAAGCATTGTAGTTATTTACAAAATATTGTCCCCAAAATAAATCTACACATCCTAAAAATGTATGGGGGTAAATTATGACTCATAAGGAAATGTAGTTTCCAAGCAGCAGTACCCTGCTGTGTAAAATGAGAGTATAAAAGTTGTGTATGTTTGAAATGTAATTTCACTTCATCAGTATACTGATGACAAAATTTTACAAAATATCTCTCTTTAAGTTATCACAACCCAGTTGTGTTGACCAGTACACTGGTGTAAAAATGTTATATAACCTTTACAGTTGGTATATCATCTTCTTGTTAAGAAAAATAAGTAGGTCCTAGTAGTGTACTCATAATGGGATCTCTGTCCCCTGGACCAAATATATCATAATAATGTTACAAGAGAAAAAATTATAGATTCATGTCAGTTATATTTTATCAAATCAATTCAAGTGGTATAGTTTATTGTTTATAATAAACATTGCTCTCTAAATCTGGTTGCTTAAGGCCACTATAAAGTGCCTAAGGTGCGACAAAGCACAAAAATTCCTCAACCTAAGTTGGGTAAATAAGACAATGTATAAAGCAAATTACTTAATGAAGTTAAAAGATTCAAAGAATTTTAATATTATAAATGTTGAAAGTATGTGTTATTATCATCACATTACAAAACACATCTTAATTTCTTCAGTGTAAGAAACAATAGGTATCACTGACCCCAAAACTCTCTAAGGTACATAATATAAACACTTGAGATAATGCAAAACTCCAATTCGAACGTCAATTCAATCTTTAACAACCAAAAGATGAAAACTTCTATCAGTTTTGACGTTACATCTCTAAGAATCCATTACATGTTACAAAATTAGTCATATCTGCGCATATCGCAATAGTATGTTGATGGAAATGTTATCTATGTTATATATTGTATGTTAATAATGTAACTACATCAGTGACGCCTTTGAGAAAAAAAATGAGGTCAACCCAACTCTTGTGGTGAAGCCTATTTTATATATATGTGTCATGCCCATATTGTGGAGGAAGTTTATTTGTATTGGGTCATGCACTAAGTGTAGGTCGCCCTGTGTATTACTTGAATGTTGTGTACATACATTTAAATTATGGTCATCCTCTCTGTGGAGTGATGCCTAAAGGGTGGTAATGCTAATATTAATTATGGGACACTCAGGTGACTCTTTTTCCTGGCCCTATTAATTATGGGATTCGCAGGCAAGTCTCTGCTTCCTGGCCCTAATAATAATAATAATAATGGGATTCGCAGGTGAGTCTCTATTTCCTGGTCCTATTAATAAATAATAAAAATATTGCATTCCCCCCAAAATGGTACTATCTTCTCTTCCAGCCTCCCCCATAAACATAGAAAAACAAATCACATCCTCACACATACTTTAATAGGAGCATTTACTTCCTCTTCTGTGCACATAACTTCCTCTCTTTGACATTCCATCTCTACTTCAATCAGTTCCATCCCTGATGCCTTAGAAATCCTATCTGATTCAAATTGTTGTCTGATTTCCCAAGGTAGATGGTAAATTATTATGATACAGTACACAATAGAAAAGTGAAGTGGTAGCAACCCTTCATGCTCCCTTACATCGTCCAAAATCAAAATCTGCTGTGCAATAGCTTCAAATAAACAAATACTAAAAATCCCAAAATAAAATAGAAAAATATTAAAACTGACAGGAATTGTCTTATATATCTTCAAAAGGTAGGGTGATTGTGTTGGCACCTTGTGAGGTATACTAATTTTAAGTTTAATAACATTCCTCCTTTCTGCAAAAAGTATCTTCTTCTGTTTGGTGGTAAGGGGTTCAACAGACTTTTCATCTTTATTCCCCTCCCAAAGCAATCATAAGTCAAAATGGTTTTGTTTTCATTTAGTGGTGAGGGGTGGAACAGACTTTTCATTTTAGTCCCCCTCCCAAAGCATTGATAACTAGAATTGAAAATAAGTTTCATTTTAACAGTCTTTTTGTGCTGGTACAGCATAGGCAAGTGAGTTTGTTGAAAAGGAAAACCCCTGTTTTCTTTTACCATACAGAATGAAAAGGGTTTCCTGAAATTATCAGGATTAAAATGTTAATGAAGTACCCACTGCCTGAAAAATCTCTTACATTCTGAAAAAGAATAAAATTGAAAAATTGTTTATTAAGACCACATGTTCCCAATTGGGAATAGTAAATAGTGGCCAAATCAGTAAGGATGTTGTCAGGAAACATTTTACGAAATAATTGATGTTTTCAGCTTATCCACAAATGTAGGCTTATATCGCCTTGCAAGCTGTTTGGGTTTGGTAATATTAGGCTCATAAGAGCAAACAGCCTGTGGTGTGTGAACAGCTGATTGTATATTATGAATCTGATCATCAACATGTACAGTAGTGAAATCAATTAAATCCTCACTGTCTGATAATACTACTGGTAAATCTTCATTATCACCAAAAATATCACTAATTAGCTGTGTAGGGCTAGGGCCTGAACTATCAGTAGTTGTAGTTTCATGCAAAACATCTGTTTGAATATCAATAAGGTCAGATACAATATTATCTTTCTTAATAGGTGGTTCAATGACATGTGAGAGATCAGCTGATGGCTGTACTAAAATTTCAGTTGTGGAAAAATCATTTGTCTCTACTGAAATAGTGGTTAATTGTTCAGTAGTAGGTAATGGATCAGCTGACACATTAATGCTAGGTTCTGTCACCTCTGTGGGTGCAGAATATGTTTCAGAGTTTTCTGAATTATCCAAAATGGGATCAGCAGTGATAGCAGGTACATCACTACAGGCTAATGCAGGCAAAGACTCAGCTTCACTATCAACTAGGGTATCAGGAATAGTTAGTTGTAGTGGGGGCAAAGCATGCACAGTTTCTTTAACAACTGACGGCTGAGGATAGGTGGTTGTCACGTTATCAGCTGTGGAATCAATTAAGTCCCCACTATCCCCTAAGATTTCACATATAGGAATGTTATCCCCAAAAATATCAGAATCAACTGTTCTGCTGGGGTGTCTACCAAATCAAAACAAATGTCCACTTCAGGTGAAGCCCTGCATTTCAAAATCAATAAGTGGAGTTGTAGTAGGCAGAATAATGTGTTGTTCATTTAGGGGCTGGGGTGTGGTGGGTGATACAAACTCAGTTGTACAATCTACCAGCTGTTCAGTAGCTTCTGGTAAAAATTCCCTCTCCTTAAAAATATTTTGAGCTGGATGTGCTTCTGTAGCAGTAGGCTCTGTGACAATGTCAACAAGCTTAGCCATAACAGTTGGTTGCATTATAGGTGAAGCATGTACTACTGCTTCATGTAATAGTTGATGAGGAGCATGTTCTCCTACAGGAACAGCTGTTAATGGTTCTGAAAATTCTTTCTCAGTGGGTGTGGATGTCCCTACAGGGACTATTTGTTCCTCCGTAGTACTTAGATTAGTTGTGGAAATACCACCTGCAGTGTTATTATCTACAGTTTCAGTAATAGGAGTAGAAACAACATTATTTTCAATCACCAGGTCATCTGAAAAAATGCTGCTAGTATGTGTTTGCAGCTGTTGGTTTTGAATGGGAATTGGCTGTAATGAATATGGGTTCGTTTCCTCAGATGGCTTTGAGTGAGCTGCTATATACATACGCCTTGCTTGTAGTACTTTTTTCACAAAAAGTTTGAAAATCTTCATGTACTTTTGCAATGGTCTTAGTTTGATATTCCTGGACACCTTGGATATAAGAAGTAGCTAAGTTATACAGCTAATTAATGTCTTTGTGAATAAGCATTACCATTTTCATTTATAGTTTGTAGTTCATGAACCTCCATCATAGAGGGTACATCTTCCAAAAAAGCCCCTAACTTGTGTTTTCAATCTTTGTTTGCTTTGAACTAGCAGCTCCAAATTATTACTTATGGTATTTCGATTAAGAAACCGACAATTATCTAGCCTCTGTTTAAAAGGAACAACAAGTTCTTCCAACTGATTCGCTGAAATCTTGGTATAATCAACATTGTAGCCCTTATTGGCAGATTGTTCAGCAGAGGACAGATGTCCTGACAATATTTCGACATTAAATTCTACAAACCTCTTAGCTGACTTGCAAAGATACTCGACCTTGTTAGCACAGGATCCGATATCGGCGTAAGGGAAATAATGTATATGAGCAACTGTTAATAGTGCAGTTTTTTTTTCTTTAAGAGAATGTATTGCTTCGTTGACACAGTCCAATTCAAAAGGTTGCCCCTGAAAGACTAGTTTGTCATCCAGCGGAATATTAGTAGCCGGGCAACTAATTACAGATTCCATGGTTACGAAAAGTGTTACTTAAAGTTATAATATTAAACAAAGTGCACATAAAAAAACACAGAAATTATCAAAACAGAACTCTAACCTGAAAAATCACACAATTTATGTTCATTCCCGAAAAGCACTGGGTATCACAACAAAGCAAAGATGAACACTGCATCAGACAGGCAATACTTGAAATTTTTTTTTTCAAAAAGTGTCTGTGGTGCGATGTAATTAACATCAATATACTCTTTACACAGAGTTTGAACAAGTTGAAAAATGTGACGCATCTGCAATAAAGAAACTCGTTGCACGCAAAGTAAACAAGAAATAGCTGAAAATTTTCGTGCGCGCCGAACAACTAGATGACAATGTACTGTAATAGTCTGCCTCAGTAAGTATGAAATGATTGCAACGCAATAAATTAGTGCACTGAGTGAACTGCTGTTGCATATATGGAGGCAGTATTATTAAAAAAAATCACATGAAGTTATCGAAGAAACGATGCTGAGAAAAGTTTTTACTTAACTTGGTTGAAAGCTGCATGATGAGCTGCAGCATGTTGGGCTGTCGTTGTTGGAGCCGCGGGAAACAGCTGTTGTGTGGTAGTCCCCCGGGCAGCGCTGTACTGCATGGTGTGAAGTCGTGAAGAACCCGCGATGTACCATGGCGAAGCGACGCTCCTCTGGTATCGGGAGTTGCATCAGGCCTCAGTGAGCGGGCGGTGTCGTAGTCGTCGAAGTCATGATGAGGTAGTTGCACGCGTGCCGGTTATTCCCCGAAGTTCCAAAATTTTTACGTTGCACAAAGGTCGGCAATTTCTCCTCCACCGTTTAAAATGAATCAAACGCGAGCCTTACAGTCCCATGTAAGGAACCAGGCCGATACTGGGGTTATAGTATCGCCTAAGTGCCTTAACTTAAACACTTGATAGCTCACAATTCTCAGTACATCTGCTAAATAATTTTGATCTGATTTGACCATGTAGCCAGGATGACTCAACTAAATGCCTAGGTCGCCACGAAATTTGTTACCCACAAATTAAGAAAAGGGTTTTATGCTACCTACTGAAGCACACAAGTTCACTGTTAGAAATCCAAAGTTTTATTTTCAAAGTCAAAAGTTCAAAAGTGCATTTACAGTTGAGCAGGCATATCGAATTATCTTTTCCAAAGTTACAGATTGTGGAGAGAAATCTAACCGACCGAAACCCCTTTAGTAAATTTAAAAGTTTTAGCAGTCATTGAAGTTGCAATATAACACGACACGATCCAACATGTTGAACTAGCCAGCGTGGCGAGTTACAACCAGTGCGACGAAAGACAGACCGAAACCGACAACCGACAAGAACAGACAGACCGGAACAGACCACGGACAGGAACAGACCGGCTCTTTTATCGAAAACCACGAGAACCAGTGACGTCAGCAACTGTATCACATCTTTTTCCTCCGCGTAGCTCAAAGAGTACGAAATTTATTTGACGATCCCGACTATTAAAAAATGTTTAAACTTTGATAGTATCTGGACTTATCCACTAGAAGTCCGACGGCAGTCTCGTGAGAAATTTAGAGTAATAAATTTTAATGTTTTAGCTGTTTAAGATCCGCGTAGTGATACATTCAATGTGGGTAAAATCCCGAAGTGTTCTAGAACTTTGTACGCGCGTGCACAACAATCCGCGACAATCTACTTTACAAAAACTTAATTTCCGGACAAATGCTTAAACTTTTGATGAAAACCCATATATGTCTGAAATCGTCTTAATTAGGGCTATCTGCTAATGTAAAATTTAAATTGATATCTCTTTTAATAAAAAAGCTTATTATTTTCTCTTAATTAAAATCACTAATTAAACTTTGCCAAATTATTTCATTTTATTACCAAAATATCGGGGATAGTGCTGACTACAGCTGGTGATAAAAGTTCGGTTGTAGCTTTACTGGATTTAAAGATACTGCGAATCTTAGAATTTCACTATTCTGATCGCGTGCTTCAAAACTTGAACAAACGGGAATAACTCTTAAACTAAACGTTTCCCGATATGATAATTACACATTAAAATGATTATTATAACGAATTACAACTGTGAGCAAGATTACAGGGAAATTAATTAAAGTTGAAAACTGTACTTCACAAAATTTCTAAGTCCCGCCTAAGCAAAACTAGAATTTGCCAAAATTCCAAGATCCTTACAATATTTCGACCAAAGACCTATGTCTCCCCATATTTCACCAAAACTATCTAGTGGAGATCCCTGGTGTTTGTGTGTGGTAGTAGCATATAATCACTGATTGTGCATACCATTGGCCGAATTTTGGTAATTGTGGGGGTGTGGGAAGTATGGTGGTTGAAAGTGGTCAACCAATGTGTGTCCGTATATTTAACTTTTCTGCCACAACTACATAGCACAGATCACTAGAATCAAGTCTCCCATTGTGCGCTATGGTGGTTAAATGTCAGTAGATACAGGGGTGTGGAAGATATGGTGGTTGAAAGTGGTCAACCTGGGGCACTTTCATATTTCAACCAAAGATATGTGTGTCCCTATATTTTTCTTTTCAGTGTAAATAAGTGGTTTTTGTGTGTGGTAGTAGCGTAGAGTCACACCGATCATGCACAACATTGGGTAAATTTTGGTAGCTTGGGGGGGGGGGATGGTTGTGGAGATATTTTGGTTGAAAGTGGTTGATCAGCGGCATTTTTGTGTTTCAACCAAAGACGTGTGTCCGTATATTTCACTTTGCTGCCTCAACTGAATAGAGCAAGCCACTGGTGTTTGTGTGTGATAGTGGCCTTGAGTCTCCCATCATGCACTATGATGGTTAGATGTCGGTAGCTATGGCAGTGTGGGAGATATGGTGGTTGAAATTGGTTGATGTAGGGCATTTTCCTATTTCTACCAAAGACATGTGTGTTCCTATATTTCAACTTACAGCCGTAACTACCAAGTGCAGACAATGGGTCTTTGTGTGTGGTAGTAGCCTGGAGTCTTTCACCATGCACTATGATGATTGCATGTCAGTAGCAGTGTGGATGTGGTAGATATGGTGTTTGAAAGAGGAGGACCTCATATAAAAATAGGTATGTGTGTCCCTATACTTCACTACACAGCCAAAACTACCTACGACATTTCATTGTTGATTGTGTGTGGCATTACCCTAAAATCTTCCAACATGCACCAGGGTGGCGTCATGTCGGTAGCTATGGGGGGTGTGAGAGATATGATGGTTGAAATAGGTCGACAGAGGGTATTTTCATATTTCGAACAAAGACATGTGTGTCCCTATATTTCACTTTGCAGCCATAAATACCAGCGCAGATCACTGATGGTTGTGTGTGGTATTAGTCTTGAGTCTGCTCTCATTTACTATGGTGGTTACATGTCGGTAGCTATAAATCAAAATTCTTTACAAACATGAATGAAGTCATAGGCACCAGCTAGAGTTTGTACATACTCATACGGCTCACGCATTGCCCCGGTAGTACCAAACATAACTATAGATGGCTCTGTGGAGTCATGCATTCACTCATGAAAGATAAATGGCGCTAGTCGAGAAAGTGACGTTAAATGGTAATGGCCCATATATGGCAAACAGGTAGTTAAATGAGATGTTTTGTTGTTGTAGTTGCATGAATTATAATCTTGGTCTGGGTGAAGAGTGTGTGTTTCTCTTTCACAAACACAGAAATCTTCTTGTGAAGTAGTCTGATACAGAATAATTTTGGTTGTTAACTCCTGTGAGGATATTTTCTCTGAAGTGAAAAATAAATAATAGTGTTCAATCTGAACTTCAACTGTACTTTCATGAGCACTGGGTCTAAACCTTATACACTATCGTTTCCTCATCACAAATGGAGTTTATTACCTGGCAGCCATCATGACAAATACATTCAAAAAACAGATATAAAAGGAGTGTTAGAGATGTTAATAATTCCACTTGAACAGTATGCAAGATAGTGTTGTTAACTTACAATTTGAATGTTGAAAAATATTCTTTGAAGTAAATGAGACACTTAACAACAGCAAATGTGATCACACCAATGTGCGCTCAGAGAATTAGAGATGGGCTGGTCTGAGAGTTTAATGGAGTCAGGTCCGGATGTACATTCAGCTCAGTCGACCCACATCCAGTTGCCATGTCCGGCTCTACAATTGGGCACGTGAAGCACATGGTGGATGTAACTCCAACCAAGGAGAACTGGCAGTATGGATTATATTGTGTTCATCCATTAATTTACGAAATGAAAAAATATTAATTGTGAGAATTTTGTTTTATTTTTATCTGGAAATCACAATTGTACGTAATATTATAAAATCATAGTATAAATAAGAAAGGAAAGGGAAATTAACCCACCACATACCAAAGAGGACGGATGCGATGAGAGAACACTAATACTGACAAAAAAAACTACACACAAACAACTATTTCCCTTTCCTTTCTTATTTTATATCGCCTAGAAGCCGCTTCCATTTTCCCTAGTTGCATCAAAATCATAGTATAATTAGACTTGATAATGATACAAATAAAATTCTTCTATAAAATTAAAACTAAATCATTTCTTAGTATTGCTACCAAAAAAAATGAAACCAACTGGTAATTCCTTTTACTAAAAGTGAAACTTTTAAAAATCAATATTTAAAAATAATATTAGCTTTCCATAATCTATTAGCTTAAGAATCAGTTTAGTAGAAATGAAATAAAAAGAAAACTGCATGTACAAAGTAATTATTTTAAATTGTGAGTGAGAAATTACACGACACTGGTTTTTATGTGTGTAGGATTTTGTTATGTATATTATGCGAGATTGTTTTGATTGAGTATATAAAACATAGTGGTGTGTGTTAAATTCAATACAATTTTAATTATATGGCATTAACATGTTATGTTGTGCCAACTACTGTAACGTGTTTTTGGTGCTTTGAAAATGTTTATTTTATTTAATGTAATTTCAAATTTTTAAATTTCTTTGTAATTTCATTTATGATTATTTCCCATTTAGTTGCAAATATTTTTAAGTATGTTTTAATTGTTTGTAATAATAATCAATTGTTTGAGCCATTGATAGACATTTTGGAAATGGCTGGATGTGGGTTATAAAACATTGCTCTAAAATCAGCCAGCAGTGCTGCTCAGAATAATGCTATGTAATCATATGTATACATATAACTAGCATTGCCTGGCTTGTGTTGCAATGCCTATGTTTTGCTCTAAGTCAGTATACATACACAAGGCATACACACCTACATGAAAAAAATAAATTAAAGTCAATGGTTTATTGCATAAATTAAATTGGAAAACATTTATTGTAGTGATTTGGGGTATACAATACTTGTAGGCTTTTCCTCTTCTCCAAAAGAAGAGTACCCAGCATTGTTCCGGGGATGGATATGCAAAGTACCTTCAACTTCAGAAAAAACTGTAGCTTTGTATAAAGAATATACATTAAATATAAGGGGATTTAAAGGGGAAGAGGGGTTGCGTATTTGTAAGCTAAATAATGATAGTAGGTTTCTCTTTATTTTAATAATGTGTATGTAAAGTGCCATCAATATCTGTAAAAACTGTAGGTATCTGTAAACAACACTGTCAACAAAATAAGGGGGAGAAGTAAAGGGGATTGGGTTTTCATAAAACTAATGTGTATTTTTTTTTAAAAGTATACGTGCAAATTTCCATCGAAATCGGATCAAAGTGTCTGTATAAAAATAAGGGGGTATAAAGGAGGAGAGGGTGTGGCTTCTGTATTTTTTATGTGATCAGAAGCATCCATGAAAAAATAGATATGTGCCAATTTTCAAAGTGATCGGTCATCGATATCGACAAATATTGAGGGGGTGGAAAGGGGGAGAAGGGTTGGTTTTTGTTAACCAAATGCAGACAGTATTTTTTTCTCCTTGTTTTATAGTGTTTGTATGGAAAGTTCTATTGAAATAGGATAAAAACTGTGGGTTTCTAGAAAGATCATTAGAAATCAAGAGGGAAGGGAGTAAAAGGGGATAGGTTTGGGCTTTGACAAACTAAGCATATATAGTATTTTTCTGTTTGTTTTACAGTATACATTGGCAAATTTCCATCAAAATCCGATAAATGATATAGCTTTGTAAAAAGAACATTTGCAAAAGTTAAGGGATGCAAAGGGAAAGAAGGGTTGCGATTTTAAAAACCCATACAAAGGCAGTGTTTTCTCTTTGTTTTTAAACTATACGTGTGCAAATTTCTATATAAATCAGATAAAATCTGTAGGTTTGTTTAAATTAGGGGGATTTAAGGGAAAGAGGAATTGCATTTTCTGAAACCATAGCTAGGAAATATTTTTCAACTTGTTTTAATGATGCAACTAAGGAAAATGGAAGCGGCTTCTAGACGATATAAATCAGAAAAGAAAGGGAAATTAACCCACCACATACCAAAGTGGACGGATGTGATGAGAGGGAACACTTATGCTGACAAACAACTACACAATATTTTGGCATCTGCCTTGTTCTCAAGTAGAAAAACGGGCCATTAGGCTCGGTATGTGTGTACACAATGAATGTTACCTAATGAGTTGTTTTAAAGTATTCATGTGCAAATTTCTATCGAAATTGATAAAAAATGTGGGTTTAGTTATGGGGCATAAAGGGGAAAGGGGGTGATTTTTTAGAAATATTTTTGTCAGGAACCTTCGGAGATTTGCACTCAACCACTCACCAAAGTTTAATTGTAATTGGATAAAAACTGTGGGATTAAATAAAGATCATTGGAAATTAAGATGGGAGAGGGTAGAAGGGTGGAGGGATAGGCTTAGGCAAACCAAATTTAGACTATTTGTCTGTTTGTATTACAGTATACATGTGCAAAGTTCTTTCAAAATCAGGTAAAACTGTAGTTTTGTATAAAGAACATTGGCAAAAATTAGGGTACTGTAGTTGGAGAAGAGACGTTGCATTTTTGCAAACAATATATATTCAGTTTTTTTTTTTTTTTTTTTTTTTTTTTTTTTTTTTTTTTTTTTTTTTTTTTTTTTTTGTTGGTTTTAAGATATACATGTGCAAATTTCAATTGAAATTGAATAAATTCTTTGGGTTTGTTTAAATTAGGGGGATGTAATTGGGAAGAGGGGTTGGATTTTGGAAACCATATATATTTTTCTATTTGTTTTAAAGTATAAGTGTGCAATTTTTTGTAGAAATCGGCTAAAATCTGTGGTTTTTTTTTATTCTTCTGGGCGGGGGGGGGGGGGGGGGTCAGGAACTATCGCAGATGCGCTCTCTACAACTCAACAAAGTTTTATCATAATCGGATAAAAACTATGGGTTTCAATAAAGATCATTGGAAATTAAGAGGGGAGGGGGTAGAAGGGGAGAGGGGTGGACTTAGTGAAAACAATTTTTGACATTATTTTTCTGTTTGTTTTAAAGTATACGTGTTCAAACTTCTTTAAAAATCTGTAGCTTTATATAAAGTGCATTGGCAAAAATTAAGGGGATGTAAAGCGGAAGAGGGGTTGCATTTTTGGAAACCATATGTAGGCAGTATTTTTCTGTACATTTTATAGTATACATGTGCAAATTTCCATCAAACTCGGCTAAAATCTGTGGTTTTAGTTATTTATTTTTTATTTTATTTTTATTTTTTTTATTTTTATTTATTTATTTATTTATTTATTTTTTTTTTTTTTTTTTTTTTTTTTTTTTTTATTTTTATTTTTTTTTTAAATTTGGTGGATCTTCAGGAGATGAGGGTGGAAACCATATGTATACAATATTTTTCAATTTGTTTTAAAGTATATGTATGCATATTTTGGTCAAAATAAGCCAAATTTTGTGGGTTTATTTAAATAAATGGTTGTAAAGGGATGGAGAAGGTGGTTTTTGGGAAATTTTGTTACAACTTCTCCGACACATCTTCGACCACTTACCAAAGTTTCACCATAATCAGATAAATGGATTAGGAGCGCATAGAGGACATACATACATAGAAATGTACATTGATTTTTATGTATAAGATATACCTTGGACACCCTCGGAAAAGAGAACAATCCTCATTATAACTGCGCTTCTGCAATAAAGAGATGTTAAATGTATTATCTCCTTTGTCATTTAAGGCTACCCTTTATCAGAATTGAGGAAGTTAAAAACTCTAGAAGTCAATAATAATCAAACTGGATTTTAAAAGTTTAATACAACTACAATACAGTCTTATTTAAAATTATGATTCTTATTTAACACATAAAGCACTCCTCACCTTAAAAGCATGCCATAAAATACACCAGAACCAAACCAATTAAAAAGCACTAAAAGGTTTTATCTACCCATAGAGATTTAATAGTGGCAACATGGGACAAGCGGTGGGCAGATACAGGTCCAGGCGGATACAGATCTGACTTGCACTCCAATGTACACCCACTCCTAATGCGACTGGTAGTTAGTGATTAAGAAATAATTTTTCATTAATAATCTTATCTTTAAATGGAACTGTAATCCAATCATACAGTAAATGACATAAAACTCTTCAAAACAAATATTTCAAATCAGAACTATTGCATGAGAACTGTGAACAGATCCAAGTCTGTCTGTGGTTTCAGCTCTGGCAACATGAGACAAGCGGCTGGCAGATACAGGTCCAGGCAGATACGGATCTGACTTGCACTCCAATATATACTTACCCCTAACGCAACTGATACGGATCCACAGAACTGTATAAATCCAGACCTACACATCTCTCCAATGGATGGGGATCCCTAGTAGTACAGCACAGACAGCTGGGGAGGAGGAGGAGGAGGGGTTGTGGGAGAAAATATTGAATCAATAATTGATAATTCTGGGAAACGTTATTAACATTGAAATGGGGGAACATCATCAATGTTCAATGTCTGGCTCTCGAGGAGATTCCTAATACTATGGCATCTCTTCAAGCGCAGGTATGGAGCATCCTAGATGATGAGCGGCAGTGCATCGAAGAAATTCCACAGCCAACTGTAGTAGAACCGGCAAGTTTGGATTTTGAGGTACCAGTTGCAGAAAACGTCTGGCATCGTGTGGATTGGAGAAAGGTGTCGAAATTCCCAATTAGCCGATGGGAAAATAATATCTTGCCACTAAGTAATGCGTATTCCGTGTTGCAGGAGGCTGAAGATTCAAGCGCGAATGGCCCAGAAGCGCAGCAGGGAAGATTTGCTCACAGACCCCGAGCTTGGCCAGGAAAAGGTTTACTGGTCATTGGCTGCTCCAACGTGCGATGCCTGGAGAAACCGCTATGGGAACTAGCCACGAAGAATGGTGCACACCCCCATACTAACGTTCATTCTGTTTGTCTTCCAGGACTAATGTTGCCACGTGTCATGGAGGACATTCCAAAAGCGATTAGGGAATCGAACTGCTGTCAGTTAAGGGTAGCTGTGCACGTCAGTACTAACGACTCGTGTCGTGTTTGTGTTCCAGATATAGTTAAGTCTATGGACAAGTTGGGTCGAAAGGCATATGAAGCCGCCCGGGAAAATTCGGTTTCATTGCAGTTCTCATTTTCTAGTGTCATGCCGCGCACTGATTATGGGGAGGCCATATGGTGGGAGATTTATTATTTGAATTGTAGTTTACAGGAACTGTGTCGCAGAAACAACTGGGGCTTCGTTGACTTTCGAAAGATGATAGCTGCCAGCTGGGATGCATTTGACAGGTTGGGTGTCCACTACACACCGAGAATGGTGACGAATGTGGCTGCTAAAATATTTAACTGTCTTGATGTGAATTATTTTTTAGGAACACCGTGTGGCCCGAGGATCAGTCAGTTCAACAAAGAAGACACGTCGGTAACATAGATCTTTGTTCTGGAAGTGACGGCGCGAATAAATCGAAATTTAATACTCCAAATACTTCACCTGTTTCCTTTCAGAATGCAAATACTAAAAATGCGAATTTAGACTCTTCAGATACCGATATTAAGCCGCTAAGGATAATGATCCTTAATTGTCAGAGTATTAGAGTGAAAGTAGCCGATTTCCACACTACAGTTGCAACTAACAATGTCGATATAATATTAGGAACCGAGAGCTGGTTGACGCCAGAGGTAGAAGTATTTGGTCCCAAATTTAAAGTTTTTCGGAAAGACAGAACAACCTCAATGGGTGAAGGAGTGTTCGTGGCCATTAATAAAACTGTCAATTGCTCCATAGTAAATGAAACGGAAAATTTTTGCGAGTTAATATGGGTGAAGGTAAAAATTGTCAGAAGTATAAAATTCATTATAGGATCATTTTACCGACCACTGGATGCTGGACTATATAACGCGGAGTATTTTAGACAGTCACTTAATAGTATTTCTCAAAAATTTCAGGGACATACATTGATCATTGGAGGCGATTTTAATATACCCTCAGTTAACTGCGATACATTTACATTCAAGTCATGCGGAAGAGATAGGTTAATAACTGAAACGTTCCTAGAATCATTCGCGGAAAATTCTCTTGCACAGATGGTCAAAGAGCCAACGCGGAGCGTCAAAGATTCCTCATCCATTTTGGATCTTTTTATTACAAACAATCTGGATATTGTAGATAGAGTTTGTATAGAAGACGGTATAAGTGATCACAAGGCGGTTGTGGTAACTTTAAAATCTAGGCTGAATTTGAAGCATGATAAAGACAATCTCGTATATTGTTTCGATAAGGCGGACGATGCATTTATGGTCAATCATTTGGTGAAAAATTTTGAAACGTACATGCTAAATACAAATGTTGAGGAACTTTGGTTTGATTTTAAAAAAATAATATGGACCGGCTTAAATCAAATTATTCCCACAAAGTTTATTAAGGTTAGTAAGAACTTCCCGTGGTTCAATAGGGAAGTAAAATAGTTGCTCAGAAAGCAAAGGCGTTTACATGCCATGGTAAAGAAGTCAGAGGACTCGTCTAATCATGCTAAATTAGTCCAGTTGTGAGCGGAAGTGCGTAAGGCAATGCGTGATGTGTTTAAAGAATTCCAAGTCAGAAATTTATCCGAAGATCTGATTACTAATCCAAAAAAGTTCTGGTCATATGCCCAATTAATAAGAGGCTCTCGTAAGGTCATGCCGTCGTTGATTAATGAAAACAGGGAATTATCAGAAAATAGTGTCGAAAAAGCAGAAATTTTGAATACTGTATTTAAACAAGCTTTCACAACAGAAAACTTGGAGGAGATTCCGATATTTAACAATCGTACCGACAAAATTATGAATGATCTCGTTGACAATGACGAGAGAATAACTAAACTGCTTATGAATGTAAATCACAATATGGCTCCCGGACCAGACGGTATTCCTACAAGATTCTACTCTAGGTACACAAAGGAAATTGCGCCGTATTTGATGAAATTATATACCGCCTCCTTGGATCAAGGAAAAATACCAGCCAAATGGAAGACCGCCATCGTAAGTCCAGTGTTTAAAAATGGGAATGTTAATGATCCTCAAAATTATAGGCCGATCTCGTTAATCTCCATATTTTGCAGGATTTTGGAACACATCAACTATTCAAATGTCATGCGGTTTTTGGATGAAGGTGAGCTTTTAAACCCAAATCAAGATGGATTCAGAAAAGGCCGATGCTGCAAAACACAACTTGCCCTTTTATTTCACAACTTGAGCCGTATTTTAGATGAGCAATCCCAGGTTGATTTAGTTCTATTAGACTTTAAAAAAGATTTCGACACTGTGCCTCACAGTAGGTTATTTAGGAAACTTCAAGGTTACGGCACATCTAGACAAATATGCGCCTGGGTTGCAGACTTTCTGGAGGGCAGAACACAGTGTGTAGTTCTCCACGGTGAGCATTCATCACTTACTGAAGTGAGGTCCGGGGTTCTTCAGGGAAGCGTGATAGGGCCTCCGTTATTTCTCATATATATTAATGATTTGTGCAACATAATAAGGAGGATGAAAAGATTATTTGCCGATGATACTATTATTTATTGTCAAATTACAACCCAGGACGACTGCGCTTTGTTACAAGACGATATTATGAAAATAATTACGTGGTGTAAAGATTGGCAGTTGGAGTAAAAGGCTAAAAGTGCCAAGTCATGCATGCAAGTAAAAAGGTGACACCGTTTGGCTTTGAATATACTATTAATGGCACTGTCCTTAGAATGGTAGATTCCGCTAAATACCTAGGGGTAACAATTCGTAATAATTTGTAATGGAATGAGCATATCATGAATGTAATTAGGACATCAAATCATATGCTTCGATTTCTAGGTCGTAATTTAAAACAATGAACTCCGGACGTTAAATCGATTGCATACAGGTCACTAGTGCGTCCTCACTTAGAATATTGTTGCTCTGTATGGGGTCCCCATCAAAAGGGATTAATAGAGGCATTAGAGTTATATACAGTTGGAGGGAATGCATAAGTGCGATTTTGAAGGAGTTAGGTTGGGATGACCTGGAACTCCGAAGGCGTTGCTCTCGTCAGAAGCTAATTGAAAAATTCTCGACTGACATTTTTCGGAATGACGGTAAACAAATATTGCTACCAGCAAAATTCATATCCTGGAATGACCGTGAAAATAAGATAAGAGATATCATGGCCAGAACCGATTCGTTTCTGTACTCATTTTTTCCATTAACGATTTGGGAGTGGAATAGAAAGGATTTACCTGGTGACTAAACATAAAATCCGACAGGAGTAGCTTTCGATAAAGTACTCCGGCCATCCTGATTTGTGTTTTCCATGGTTTCACCAGATCGCTCCAGGCGAATGCTGGGATGGTTCCTCACAATAGCCCATGAGCGCCTGCTGCCATATCCCGTATATCCCTTTCAAATTATTACCCTTTCGGAGAGGTGCAATGCACCCTCCGCCACACACTTTTAGTGAATCATGGAGTAATAGTAATAGTAATATAATTAACATGAGAAGAGACAAATGATAATAGAAAACATTAAATAGAAAGTAATAAATTTGAGATTTAAAAAATGTCAATAGATAATAAAAGGTACTGCTTTTGCTGGAAAGGTTTTATCAAAGAATGTTTGGTGTTAAGGATATGGTAGTAAGATAGGGTTACCAGAATTTTTTCCCCAAATCGGGGGATGCTTCAAAACTTTTTCACCAAAATCCGGGGACACTTTCGACATTTGTCATAATTACGCGTTTTTTTTTTTTTTTTTTTTTAAGTTATAAGATTAAAGGTTGGGTTAACTTAAAAGCCACATATTATTTATATTTTAGATGAGGATCGCAGACAGCAATGTTGCACACAGCAAGGAGAAATGATATTCCGAAACAGTTGTGTGCAAGACGCAGTATCCCTGTAATTTTCCTTTACTCCTAGGCACGTACAAGGAAAGAAGTGCGTTACATATCTCTTGCTTTAAACGAATGCATTAGCAAATCAGGGCTTGACTAACAAGTAATTCTGAGGACAACAGTAAAAATCTGGGGACATAGATCTAAATACGGGGACTGTCCCTGGCAAACGGGGATGTCTGGTAACCCTATAGTAAGGTAATTTAAATGTGTCAGTTTCAGCGAAAGATGTGGTTTCCAGGAAAACTCATCAGACCTCATTGTAAAACAATTGTTTAGATTGATCAGCTTGTGGGTACTGGCATGTTCTTCCATTGGATTAGATAACATGCTGATATAAATTGTTTGCCTGTGGCCATTTATGCTGATGGAGATTGGGATAATGGTGAGGCAATACATGAAGTAGTACAGTGGAGGCAAGAAAGTTGATATATGATGTGTTGTGTATTGTATGTGACATGTCCAATTGTCCAATAATGACGAAAGTTTCCTCTGTGGCTGAAATGGAATAAGTATGGGTAGCCATGTGAATGATGCACATTTTGCAGTGGGGGAGTGATTTGGGAAACCATGGAAAACCCAAATTTGGATGCCCGGACAGTGATTCAAACCGCCGTCCTCCTGAAAGCAAGGCCAGAACGCTAACCGTTACACCACCATGCTCGATGGGGTCTATCAAGCAGAATCATGCATGTGGTTGTTTTGGAAAGTTACAAGGTGAATAAAAGGAGATGAAAACCTAATTATACTTGGTGATATGAACACTGTAGTGAGAGAAGGGAAGACATAGTTCACAAAAATGATTTGGTAAAGATGACCGAAAGAGGTGTCAAACTGGTCAAATTCTGTTCAAAGAACCAATTTGTGATTACAAATACATGGTTTAATCACCAAAAAAGGAGAAGGTACACTTCGAAAACGCCAGGTGACATTGGCAGATAGCAAATTGATTACGTACAAGTCAAAAAAGGTTTATGAACCAAGTTAGAGATAGCAGGAGTTACCCTGGTGCGGATGCAGACACAAATAACAATCTGGTAATAATGTAGGGGGTAATAAAGTTCAAGAAGCTGGGTAAAAGAACTATTACCAGCAAATGGCAAATAGAAAATTAGAAGGATGAAAATACTGTTAAGCTATACCAACAGGGAACAGATAAAATGAATACAAATGAGATGGTAGGAAACATGGAGGAAAGATGGACTCTCACTAAGCACGACCTGAATGAGGCTGCTGATGAAAGTTTAGTGTGAAAAGAAATTGTACGAAAAAAGGAATGGATTACCAAGAAGATACTTAATATGATGGAAGAGAGAAGACTGCTAAAGGGATCAAGAGATGAAAAGCAAAGAAGAAATACTGATCATTGACAAATGCTATTAGCAAAGGAGCAAGGGTTGCAAGAGAAAATTACTATAACAGTATCTGCTCCAAAACAGAAGAAAAAATACAGAATGTCAATATGGAATTTGCATTTATAATAGCTAAAACTTTTTTTGGTGAGCAATATAGGAAAGGCAATGCAATAAACAATGCAAGTGGTACCATCTTTAACAATTATGGTGAAATTGTGAAAAGGTGGAAGCAAAACACAGAAAACCTGTACGAGGATGCAAAATTAGATGGAAATAAGATTCTAGAAAGAGAGGATGAGAAGTAGAAGAAGAAAACAAAGGATACAGTATATTAAGAGAGGAAACTGAATTGGCACTAGGGAGATTAAAGAATAATAAGGCACCAGGTATCGATAATCTGTAAGCAGAACTACTGGAAAAAACAGTCCTGTAATGAAAGAAAGATTGTTCCAGCTAGTACAGGATATTTATAAGGAAAAATACCATAAGACTTTGAGAAAAATGTAATCATTCCTTTACCAGAGAAGCCAGGTGTCAAAAATTTGAGCAGTACCAAACAATAAGCTTAGTAGCTCATTCGTCAAAAATTATCACCGATGTAGTACTACAATGAATGGAAAAACAAGTAGAAAAGTTTCAAACAGAAGACAAATTCAGTTTCAGGAAGAGGAGAGATACAAGGGAAGCAATTCTTGCACTGAGGCTAATATTAGAAAAGAGGATAGATGAAGGTTTCATAAATACTGAAAAAGCATTTGATAATGTTAAATGGGGGAAGATGTTCGAGATCCTCAGAAAAATTGGTATACAATACATAGGCACCTAAGATGGAATCCTTACAAAAATGAAACGGCTATAATAAAAATTTGAAATTTTGCCTACATGACTCGTGAGTCATGTAGGAACCTTTGGCATGTGAACTCCTCCTCACTCTCTTTAGCATGAATAAGGTTTAAAACTGAAATATTGTGTATTCTTGTGTTCATGATATATGTTCTTCTCCCGTAGCTGTCTTCAACTTTGGTGAATGATGAGTCATTTTCCCTTTCCTTGTAATTTATACTGCCTAAATCCATTTTCTTTTTCCTTTGTTTAATTACTAGATCAATATTTGAAAATAAAAGATTTCTCTTTTTTATGAAGGCTCTTTTTGCTAGAGCTATTCTGCTCCTTAATATCATTCCTGCTTCAGCCATCAATTGTAATGTTACTTCTTAAGTAGTAAAATTCAGTAACTTCTCCTATCTGATATAACCCTAATTTTATATTTAATCTCCTATTATTGGTATAATTTCTGATACATTTCATTATCTTTGTCTTGATTTGGTTTACACTCCATCAAAAATCTTCCTTCAGTATTTTGTTCATGATATTCAGTAGCTTCCAATAGCCTCAACCAGTTCTGCAAACAAAACATATCATCAGCAAATTGTAGCATATCGATGTTTTCTCCTTGAACACTTATGCCACATTCAAATATTTCTTTCGCTTCCTTTATTGCTTCTTCTACACACGAGTTGAATATTAATGGGTCTCACACCCTTTTTATCTGATGCATGTCTCCCATGCTTCCCTACTTTTATTGCAGCTACTTGATTATCATAAAGATTATAAATTATTCTTCTATCTCAGTATTTTGGACCCAGCTTCTTTAAAATTTTGAACATCTTGTCCCACCTAACATTATCATTGTTTTCTAAATGAACAAATGCCATAAAAGTATCTTTGTTTTTCTTGATCCAACCTTCAAGTATTAATCTTAATGCCAGAATCACTTTTCTTGCACTTTGATTTTTCCTAAACCCAAACTGATCCTCACCTACTAACCCTTCTACTATAGATTCCATTGTTCTGTATATTATTCTGGTCAGTAATTTTGAAGCATCTGATGTTAGACTTATAGTGCAATAATTCTCACATCTGTCAGCTTGTGCTTTCTTTGGAAGTGTGAAGATGACTTTTATTAAAATCAATGGAAATCTCTCCTGTCTCTTAACTTTTTGATATAAGTTGGAATAATCTTTGGATTCCTTCTTCTCCTCAGGCTTTCAGAATTCCTTTATTTTTTATATCCTGATACATAATAGCCCAGCACCTAGTTTCTACTCTGGGCCCATATTTCGAATATATTACAAGAGGCACATAAAATAAAATTATAGTTTGAAAGTAATGGCCAAATGTTGTCCAGGATGTATAGATGTTAGTGTTTTTTTTAATGGATATATACTGCAAATTAGTAATTTGAGTAACATATGTTCACACACAGATACTGCTATATATAATTAAACAAAGAAACATTCACATACACAAATTACTTACTGCACTGTTGTCTCACTGTTTCTCAGTTTGTACATTTATAACGCTTTTACACATTTACTCCTGGCACAGCCACTTCGGAGTAACTTACCTCCTTCAGGAGATGACTTCTGGATGTAGAGGTGTCCTCCTTTGACCCATCGGGAGTTTCTTTCTTCGGGGAATGATCACTGCTCGGTTGCTGGTCACTGTTGGTTGAAACTGTTTCTGTCAGTTTAGACTATTTCTATGTGCCAAGAACCTTTTTTTGACTGTTTGTGAGGCTAGATTACAAGCTGCATCAAGAAAGTACCATAATTCCTGGTCACGCAATATGTAAAAATGCACCTCCCCTGTAATATTTGCTGGTATGGCGCTCTTTGTTCCGCTGTTGAATCACATTCCCATACAATATGTTCTGGAGTGCCCTCGTTTCCGCACTCACAGCTACCACTGTCCACTATTCCTATCTTTGCAGTTCACTGTTGTGAGGGCCATGACCTGTTATGTAATGTCCAGGCGATGGGAGAAGATGTGACATTTTGAGCTTTTCACAGACACTTGGAAACATATGTCCTTCTTCCTGTTTGGCTAACATTCCACCTTTGCTGCCATTCTTCCAATAACAATTTGTTTTCCCCTGCAACTGTTGTTGCTGGTGCTCCCGTGGTTTTCTCTACCTGTTCCAGCTGTATAATGCTCCCCACTTGTGAACTTCCAAGTCCAGTGGCTACACCTCACGTGCCATGGGAAGGGCATCAGTTTCTGTTGTTTTGTAAGCACCACTCAGTGTGAGTAGAATACTTCACTGTGTCCTCCTCAAAAGTTTGCTGGGTTCTACTTTTCTGAGGCGTATTACCAAGATGCTGGCTGCATACCTTACAATTGATGTTAATATTGTACTGTGGTATATTCGAATAACATGCAGTGAAAGTTTGAAACCCTACTGAACCCCATACTGATTAGTTTATTCATGACTGAGGTGGCTCTCCCACAGGGCCGGCGTTTCGTGTTAGGCCCGGGTGGGTAGTCAGGTAATCGGGGTGGGGGTGGGAGGTGTCCCCTGAAAATGTTATTTGATTATATTACCTAAAGTAAAAGTAGTTATAATCATACAAACGAAATCCTAAGAGAACTACAAAATGAATTTAAAAATTTATCATGTATTATATCTTTTAATTGCATACAGAAAATTATTTTTTTAATTTACTATTCAGTTTTAATTGTACAATGCAAAAACTGTACCACACTTTACTTTTTTTTGGAAATGAACCAATTCAGCAATTTTTCAAAATCTAGTTCTTCAGTGAGATAACCATGTACCATTGAGATGTTATTGAGTCCTTTTTGTAACATTGTCGATCGTGGGTGTCTTGAGTCGGGGTAAGACCGTAAAACTTTGTTCATTCGAACAGGACAATCCAGGAATCGTGGCGAGTAGTCGAACGAAGCGAAAAAACTCTGTAAAAAATCTAAAACCCGACTCAAATTTTTTGCCTGCTCATCTTTCCTTCTCAAAAGTTCAAAAATCATGCCTTTATCACTCAGTAATCTTTCTTGGTCAAAATCGTGGTTACAAAAATTTATATTTCTTTCAACATTTGTGGGTTGTCCCAAAGCGAATAGTTATAATGATTTGAAGAAGTGGATGAAATATTTGTAGAATTGACTCTTTAACGACATGAGTACTGGATCATAAACTACAATATAAGATTTGTAGGAAAAAATTAAGTTGTTTCGGATAGGAGATTTTTGTTTCTGCCCTAGTCCAGGCGATGGGAATTTTACGCTGATGTGGGATTTGTGGTTCATTGATTTCAAAGTTACTTCTTGACTGAAAGCTTTCCCGCTAAATTTCTTCTAATTTTGAATCTCGAGCACAGTACAAAACGTCGGTGATTGCTTTTAACTTTTTATACGATTATATCAACTCATTGTAGATCTGCATTAAAAATTGCGACGCGATCAAAAGTTTCTATCATTGTTAAAAGGTTCCATGTGGGAGTAAAATCCAGAAGTCTTAGCTGCGAGAGAACTATCTACTTTTCTGGCTACAAAATGATCGTATAAAAATTGTATTAGCTGCTGATAATTTTCTCCTACTGTTTTAAGAGATTTTTATTCTCGCTAATCATCTGTAAAAAAATAATAAATATGTTTGCAAACACAAAACCATACTTAAAAAATGGATTAATCTTGTATTGTTTATAAATAAGTCAAGAGAAGGCAAATCATCATCAGTTCTTTTTTCTACTCCGGTTTGCCGTTTATAAAATCTTTAGCAGTTCCAATGAATTTTCTTGCTGTTATAACTCTCTAAATTCCATCTCGTACTACAAGATTGAGATTATGAGCACTACATTTCACAAATAAAGCTCCAGGCTCTTCTTTGATTGTTTGGAACTGAAATTCTGTTATTTTTTTTAGAAACATTAGAAGCCCCATCACAGTATTGGCCTCCGAATTTTGAGCACCAACTTGTGTCTGGCGAAAATTTTAATGACCAGATCAAATTAGGTTTCTACCCTGGTGTTCGCAGTTAAAAACAATCCAGTAAAATGATCACTTGGAATGAAATCTTCGGAAATGATTCTCAGGCAAGATGCTCCTATTTATTCCGTGATTCCAGACAATAGTGCAGTAGCCATCAAATCAAGAATTTAATTCTGACAGTCATGATGAAGCCATTTGTGACCATCTCTTTGTAGCAATAAGTTTAGCTGTCACATCTTCAGCTCAAGCCTTTAAAAATGCCATGAAATTTTAATTTTCATCGTTGTTGGCTGTCCTCAAAGAAAGACCCTGTTTCGCCAAGGCCTTCAAGGTACTAAATCATTTTGATAATTCTCCACGGTTATCGAACATCTATTTTGGATGAGGCGTTGATATGGATTTTTCAACGTTATCAATGTTTTTTTAACGCTTCAATGCAGTGTCTCAAAATGAAACCAAATGTAATTTTCGCTAAAAACTTTTTATCTTCGTCGAAGTCTACATTATGTGATAAAGAATTTCTACCATACTACCATTGCTTTAAAAAGTCATTTAAAATCTATGCATCCAGAATAGTGCAAAGATTGTGAAAAACTAAATGCAGGTCTTAAATTGCAAGAAGCAGGTATTTTCTTTTGTGATTATAGCTTTATGCCTCATCAGCGTCGAGGTCATTGGAGATGGAAAGGATTGGGGACAAGGAACGAGAGAGATTTCTGCCATGGCCTGTTTGAAGGAAGCATCCCGGCATTTGCCTGGAGTGATTTGTGGAAACCATGGAACACCCAAATCTGGATGCCCGGACGGGCATTCGCACCCACGTCCTCCCGAATGCGAGGCCAGAGCGTTATCGTTCAACCATCACATTCGGTAAAAAAAAAAAAAAAAAACCAATGTTATTCTAGCGGAATAGTTGAAGCAAATAAGACTTCCATCAAAATAAGAGCCTCTTAGGTGGTGGCAAATGAATGCTCACAAATATTACGTGTTGTTATCTGTTTGTTTTTGTCAGCTTGGCCTATCAGCGTTTCTAGTGAAAAATTGTTCATTGGAGCAACCTTAATATATGATGAAAAAAGAAGCAATTTAAAACAAGAAAAGGCTTTCATGCATAACGGTTTTGGATGTATGATATTTTACCGTAACAGTCTTGTTTTCACACTTATTGATTGTTTGCTGTCAATCGAGCTCAGTAGGCGATAGCTTTAGTAGCGATCTCTGTTGAAACATCAGAGATATGTTTTGCTTTGTTCATGGCGTTGTTCTGGGTATACAGTCAATTTAAAAAGCATTTTGAATGATGAGATTAACAAGCTTAGCTGGTCTGCTTTCTCTTTCTTTCTTTTTCTCATTTCTTTCCTCTATGCATGCTCAGTCACTGTCAAAATCCGGGTGGGTAAAATATTCACACGGATTTTCCCGGGTGGGTACTGCTACCCACCATACCCACATTATCCACTGGCCCTGCTCTCCCACATGCTTCCTCCATATGTACCATAAAATTTAGACTTTTGTCTAATTTCACACCAAGGTATCGAGTGGAAGGACTTCTTCTTATTGTAACTCCATCTATTTTGATGGTTGGATTGCTCTGTAATCTGCCTATCAGTAACATATAACAGGGTTTTTGAGGTGCTAATCTTAGTTTGACTTGTCTGCACCATTGACTGAGTTCACACAGAACCTTTGCACTTTTAACCTCAATTTCAGCTCTGGTTTTACCCTCTATTATTAAGAATAGATCATCAGCAAAGGCAAGAAGTCCCAGGAGTTCCAGCATTCTTTGCAGCCTTGCCATTCCCAATTCAAGCCAAATTGTCCAAAATATCGGACCACAAATGGATCCCTGTGGGCAATGGCAATGGATGGTTCAAGACACCTAAGTTTGACATATCTGTTCTTACAGTAATTTTGAAAGGTGTTATACAAGTTTTTTGGACAATTAAATTCCTTAAGCCATGCAAAAGTGCAGACCACTGTAAATTATCAAATGTCCCAGATATATCGACAAGCATCCCTATCACATAATTCTGATTAGAGTTCTATATCAGATTCATTGCATCCTCTGTAGATCTACCTGCTCTGAATCCATATTGGTTTGGATTCATCCCTTCCTTCTCCCAATATTCTCATAACCTCTTGCACAGCACCTTTTCTTATATTTTGCCCAGCATGTTTAGCAAGTAGATGGGTCGATATGATTTAGGCAATTTTGGATCTGTGTCATCTCCCTTCTTGATGATTAAAATCTCACTCTGCTTCCAGATGTTTGGTACTCTTCCCTAATGCAGGCATGCATTATAGAGCTTACACAAAGTGGGGGCTACTGGCATTACCAGTTCCTGCAGTATTTCTGTTGGAATACCATCCAGACCCGGAGCTTTGTTCCTGGACAAGGCATTTATTGCTTGTACTACCTCCAAGATGCTAATATCTGGAGTGTCGGTGATACTTTGCCTATGTTGGTCTATTTCCAGATTGAGCGCTTTGTGCTCCATCTTGTCATCTGGAAGGAGTTCTTGGAGTAACACTTCTGCAGTAGTTTTCCAACTTGTAGCAATGGTTCCATCTTGTTTCTGCACAGTAGACAATGAAGTTGCGAGTTTTACCTTTCCTGCTGCAATTTTGTATGGGATACCCCAGAGGTCTGTACACAAGTTTGTTTTCACAAATTTTCCCAACTTTTTTGTTTAGTTAGTATTAACAGTTCTTGGAATTCACTTTTAATTTGCCTATATCTTTCCAGCAGCTGTCCTCTAATGTTGGAGATGAGGCAACGTTGGTAATCTTTTCTTGCTTTATGCATCCTTTGTCGTAGTCTTTGTAGTCTATCAGTCCAAGGTCTGTCCAATGGTTCTCTTTAGAGGAATAGATCTTCTCATTGAAATTTGGAGTGCCTGGAGGTCTCTTGTGGCTTGATCTACACCATTATCATCTAATAAGATTTCCTGTTATGAAAAACTTTCCCTCAGCCTGTTCCAGTATGCCTGTCAGATGTTGTAATGCACCTAGGAACTCTGCTTCTCCGATGTGTCCCTCTGATCAACTAAAAAATAATAACATTATGATCGCTGGTAGTTAAAAATTCTAAAGTGTTCCAATTCCTCAATAAGTTCCCACATCACAGATTGGTTACTGTTACATCGATGTTTGACCGAGCTCCTGCTTTGTTGTTATATGTGTAGGGTTTATGCGGTAGAGTTCTTACTTCTAGATTCAGTTCACTAATAGCTTCCACTAAAAGCTTGTCTCTCGTATTTGTCACCCCACTATGCCAGAGTTTAGATTTAGCATTGGCATCAACCATAATTACTATTGGTCTTTTTCCTAGGGCAGTGCACACTTCTCTTATTTTTTCAATGAATGGTTCATTGGGACCACTATATTGAAAATACATGTTGACGAGAATTACACTACCCCAGTCAGCAATGAGCTCCACACATGTTGTATTCTCATCACAAAACTGCACTTTCTTACTTACACTAACTTGTCTGGATAGCACTACTATTGCTGTCATAGGGTTTCTAACTGTTGAGATTATCTGTGACGATACCGGCATGTAAGGAATCTTCTCGTAGCATGAATGTGTCTCCTGAAGGCATATGACATCCCATTTATACTCCTCAGTCAGCTTCCTCATCTCATGCAAAACCAACTTGCTTCTCCTGGCATTTAGTTGTGCAATTCGTAGCCTACAAGACATTTTGTGATTTATGGATGTCTGGTGTGGACATTGCACTGTGACCATGGGAGTTTTGAATTGAAAACTATATCCCCATGAGTTAATACATACTGTTTATATATTTGATCGGGATCAAAAGTTTCATTCCTTTTTTCAAAGACCTTATGCACAAGAGAGAGAAGCTGAGAAGTCTCTGTAAGAAGATTGATGGATTTTAGGTGTATACTATCAATCGTTTCTAGCTGAGGAAAGGTTGCATATTTACCGGCTGGATGCGCTATTCAAGTTAAATTCCTCAGTGCCACATTCAGATTCGGAGCCTCCTCCAGTCTATAAAATTTTAAATTTGTTTCAGAATCACTGTATATTGTTTTGGAGTTTATAGAACTGTGTCTGTTTGCTATGTTTCCAAAATTCATCAGTTGTTCCACCAATTTTGGACTCGCTACAGGTCGTGAGTAATGTTCAACCCCATTTGGTCTGTCTATATTCCAACACAGACCAATCCTCTTTTCATAAGGGTTCCAGGGATGACTGGCAGAACTCGAAGAAATTTTGTTAATCTGTAATGAATCATCATCAGCCTGTATTACAACATCCTGTTTCTTATGGTTCTTCTCCATTTTTAGTTTCTCTGAACCAAGCAGCCCTTTTTGCATTTCTTTTTCGTCTTGAAGGGGGTTTTCCTTTCGTTTTTTCAGCCTGCTTCCCAATTACATCATCAACTATTTTTCTAATTACTTTTGCCAGTTGAGAGTATATGTCATTCTCCATATCTATTCCTTGTAATATATATATTGGCCACAGCATCTTCACAGATGATAGTTGTAGTGACTCAGCTGTCGCTAGGGTTGAGTGCATCACATCTTCTTTTGTGGCTGAATAGTCCGATGGCGGCGTGACAAATTTTGCCACATCTATCGCACACGAAAGAGGGATCCGGTGGGTGTATTTCCCTATTACGAAGCTTTTTCAGCTTTATTTTATTCAACCATGCTCTGTCATATTTGGACATGCCGGTGGTAATATGATGACGCCATAAGGATCTCATGTTGGCGCAAGCTTCCCAGTCAGAAGTGCGCATGCCGAAGTAATAAACTATCCATAATCAGTCCTGTTTACAGCTCGTTGTAGGAGTAATTGGTAAGTAAGACATTATTTGTCCTTCTTGTTGCAGCTTTTGCCCCATCTGTTGCACGGTATACATAATGAATGTTCAGAACTTTTCTTGCACTGATCCCTTTGGTGGTTTTCCTCTCCACACTGTGAACAAGAACTATTGTTCTTCTTACAATGCTTACTGACATGTCCTAAATCCAAACATTTATTGCATTTTGGTATGACAACGTAATCTTTCACTGTTAGAGCAGAAAATTCTATGAAGACTTTATTTCGCTGCAACAGAAATTTCCTAACAGAAGGACTCACCTCCACAACATGATGAACTGTTACTCTTTCTCTAGGACCAGTCTTAAATTTTTGTTGAAACCTTCCATAAATTGACCTTTCTCTATTTTATCCCAAAGGTTTTGCTTGTAGGTAGCATCACAAGGTTGTCTACATATGTCATAAAAAAAATCATGAGTGGCCTTCGTTTTCTAGGGAGTTTGCATCATATCTTATCAGCCAGTTTCTCACTATTTAGAATTTTTTGCGAATCCTCAAGAGATTCTGTTTCCACTATAATGGCATTGTTAGTTGTGCGAATTCTGTTGATTCTAATTTTATCCCTACCAGGTTTTACGATTTTTATAACTTGTTCAGCCATTTGCTTCAGGTTCTCCCCCGCCCCCCCCCCCCCTTTTTGGAAGTGATAAAAACCGCACTTTTTGTGGACTGAGTGATTTTGGGATGCACACCAGTTGATCTTCCAGATTTTGCCATTGCAGCATAACTGGGGACTATTTCTCCTCTATTTTGTTTGAGTTGCCCATTTTCTTTTTTGAGTGTTCATTTTCTTTTCCTAGCTGACACAGTGAGCCCTCCAAGAAGGCGATGTTTATTGCCCAACAGAGAAGTTTATCTTTTATTTCTCTAACTCTAACCTCAGTGAGTTTTTGGCCGCAAATATCATTTCAGAAGTCCTGCAGGAATCTCATCAATTCCAACTACCTTATTTGATTTCAAATAATTTAAAGCTCTATCAAATTATGTCCTCAAAACAGGATTACCCAAGTCATCAATGTCAACATCAACTTCTTTTTCCAATACACTGTTGTTCAAATCATTTCCATGATACAGTTTCTCTGTGTATTCCTTCCATCAGTTAGCTCTATCTTCTGAATAGACCACGATTAAAATTAATATTACGTGGTATAATGAAAGTTGTCAAAATTTAATTCCTTTGCTTACACTGATGCCATATTGTGAAGGTCTTTATTTCCACAGGTAAGTAGTTCCAAGCATGTCAGCCATTGAAACGTTGTAATATGGATCTGACTCATGAGCAATGAAAAAGAAAGATGTAAGAATATGTGAACATTTTGGGCGAAGTTTATATCATGATGCATTAACACATGTTAATGCTTTGATATTCTGGCAGCAATACTAACAGAGTTTTTGGTTAGGTTAAAATGCAATTTGGAGCAGGATGCTAACCAAAACTTTATGCTACAGCATACAGCTTGAGGAATTGCACTGAGCATTATTTTATAACAAATCTATTTAGTTAAGCAACTACAGATAAATTACTTGCCAAAACACAGCATTCAAACCAATATTTATGATGAGTTTAAAGGGGAGTATCAATATAAATAACAATATATGTACTGATATCCCATAATACTTACAGTCCTTTTAAGACAGCTGGCTATTCTGTGTGAGGTTATGACAGCAGCAAAAGGGTGTCCATTCCCAATAGGTTTCCCTACTGTGATAATATCAGGGACAGCGCCAAGTGCTTGGAAAGCCCAATAATGATTTCCACTTCGTCCCATTCCAGTCTGGATCTCATCTGCTATCACTAAACCACCATTTTCATGGATGTAGCTGTGAAAACAGAAGTACTGGCCATCAAATTTCAGTTATAACGAAAAACTTAAGTTATTTACTTTAACTTAGTTTTATTTTCCTGCTAAATGCTTTTACATATTGAAACATCTTCACTCCAAAACTTATTTTTTATCTGTGTCAGAACATTAGTGAATTAACTACCATGTTTATACTTGTTTTAAACTCTGTTTCAAAATCTAATATTTGCATTAATATGTTGATAATAGAGCTATTGATGGAGATGACTACCTATCAGCAATGATTTTAAACAATTTATCACAACAAGTCTTAGGAGTAAAATCCTTTTTAATACCTTCACCAAATAAAAATATATTCTTTTTTATCTGAAAAGAAGCTGCCGGCGACTGGTAGTAACAAGTGGTCACTGATATGTAAGCAACATGTGTTTTCTAAATGAACAAATGCCATAAAAGTATAATTGTTTTTCTTGATCCACTCTTCAAGTATTAATCTTAATGCCAGAAGCAATAACATTCTCCAGAGTTAATAGCAAGGGAGAAAACAAATAATTGCAATTGGGAATCAACATAAAAATACAAAATTTTGTCATAGCTGAAAAGTAAAACAACATTTCTGACAGAGTATTATGTAGCAAAATTGTAAAAACTATATGACCTTTGTGAAAAGTTTGCAAATAAATAGTTGAATACTTGTAATATAATGAAAAGTAGAACCACCCTTTTGTAGCGGAATAGTTACGAATCAAAATACTTACAACATATTACGAAACAGTTAGGAAATTTTAAAACACACTGTATATACAACACACTGTCACTGATCTTAACAGAATACAACCAAGCTGAACAAAATGCACACAGCACATCAACATCTCTGTGAAATGTGTTGCTGTGCGAATAAAATGTTTACATTGGAATTGTATAATAAAAAAAACATGTATCCATAACAGACAAAAATATCTGAAAAGCTATTTATTGTATAAAAAACAGTTTATTGACATCTCTGTGATATCAGCTGCTGCAATATAGGGATTTGGCTATGTACTGTTTCATACGTGCGACCTCTTTAAGCATCAAATTCCAAAAAATTCTTTCGTAATTTATGATTTTATCTAATTGGAGACCTTAATCTTTAAAATGATATGTCATTTTTCGATTTTGGTTAGGTATTGAAGGAGATAGATGGCTTGTAATAATAATAATAATAAAAAAACACGTTGTAGAAAAAATACTGATACTTTTGCACTTTAAGGGTTGAATTCCAAAAAATTCCTTTTATAAAATATAGTGTGACCAAAGCAGGCAACTTGGTCTTTAAAATGATATCTCATTTATCAATTTCAGTTAAGCATCAAGCGAAGAAAAACAAAGTTTTAGAAATTATGATATTTCTGCTCCTTAATGTTTGAATTTGGAGAAAGTTCTTTCTTAAAATATGATGTAACCAAAGCGGATACTTTAATCTTTAAAATGATACCTCATTTACAGATTTCGGTTTCGTATCAGGGGAGATAAATGGCTAATGACTGAAAAATGCATTGTAGAAATATTAATACTTTTACCCCTTAAGGGTCGAATTATGAAAAATTCCTTTCTTAAAATATGCTGAAATGAAGACCTCAGTCTTTAAAATGATACCCCATTTATCAATTTTAAAAATAATTAACAATGGAGATAAATTACTTGAAACACCAAAGACACATTTTAGAAATACTGATATTTTAGCCCTTTCCATTCTTAAAATATGATGCGACCACAGCAGAGACCTTAATCAGCAGAATGGAAACTCAATTTTCTATTTCAGTTAAATATAAATGGTTCATGACACAAAAATGTGTTGAAGATCCTTTGATACTTTTTCCGTTTGAGCGTTTGAATTCCAAAAAAAAATTTTTCTTAATATATGAAGTCACCAAACTGGAGACATTACTTTTCATAATCCTACCTCATCTATCGATTTCAGTTAGGTATCCAGGGAGTTAATTGGCTCGAGACAAAAAAAGCATTGTAGAAATACTGATATTTTTGCCCTTGAAGGGTTCAATTCAGAAAAATTCCTTTCTTAAAATATGATGTGACCACAGCAGAGACCTTAATCTTTAGAATGATACCTCATTTATCTATTTCTGTTAGATATTAATGGAGATAAGTGGTTCGTGATACAAAAATGCCTTGTAGAACCATTTGTACTTTTCCCTTTAAGGGTTGAATTCCAGAAAACTTCTTTCTTAATATATGATTTCACCAAAGCTGTAACAATACTCTTCATAATCCTACATCATTTATCAATTCCATTTGGATATCTATGGAGATAAATGACTAAAGACACAAAAAACGCTTTTTAGAAATATTGATATTTTTGCCCCAAAAGGGGCGAATTACGAAAAATTCCTTTCTTAAGATATAATGTGACCACAGTGGAGACATTAATCTTTAATATGATACCTCATTTATCTATATCAGTTAGATATGAAGTGAGATAAATGACTCACAACACAAAAAAGCACTTTAGAAATATTGACATTTTTGCCCTTTAAGGGTTGAATTCCGAAAAAATCCTTTCTTAAAATATGATGTGACCAAAGTGGAGACTAGTGTTGCAAATTGAAAAAAAAAAAAAAAAAAAAAAAAAAAAATTCAGACTTGTGAAAAAAACACGAAAAAAAACCTGGCACCCTGGTTTTTTTCTAAATTTGTTTTTTTTCCCCCTTCAGAAAACTATAAATTTGATAAATTATAGTTTTATTTATGAAACTTAAATTTTACATGTGTGTTTTAAATCTTACTAAATCATATAATGTCTTACATAATGACTCATGAATGTATGTATATAGGTAACATAATTTTTTATTCATCCTCTATCTCAGTACCGCCCTCACTATTATCAGCACTACCAACACTAGTTTTGTTGGTGTCTGAATTTTCTGTTTCTTCTCCTGTCTCCTCTATATTCATAACTTCAGAAATAGTTACATTTTCAGTTTACTGGTTGTTCTTGTATTGTACGCAAAAGATTTTGAGATTGCAATTTTAAATTATGAGCAAGGTACACACTGTTTTAAAAACTGCGCTCTTAGTTCTGTATTACAGTCTTTTAAGTTTGAATTTAAATCTATTAGCATACAAAATAGGAGCTTTATTACTTTTCAGTCATTGGTTTACGCCAATGGTTGCAAGGAAACAGTTCATAATTACTGACAATTAAATGAGTCAGTATCACTATATGCTGAGAGTTTAACAAGTATATGAATATAAGGATAGCACAATAAGTAATAAAAGGAGCAAAAAACCGTAGATAAATTTTAAATTCCTAATTTTTTGAAAAGATCTGTAGGTCTACAGATAAATCCGTAGGGCTGCAGCACTAGTTTAAATAGTGAGTATCAATCCAAACAACGGGGATTCCTTCTCGTGTTCAGAGAATGAGGCCAATTCTTTTTCTGACCAACAGCCATCTAAAATAATTTGTAGAAATACATAAATTTATTAAATAAACTTTTCTCAGGCTTCCAGCTGCATAATAAAATCACAATTGTGGGATGTTGTAAAATGAATCTTGAGTGGTGGATGTAATGGTTGGTAGCTGGGTGTACTTCCAGCCTTACACTTGTTGTTAACACACACAAGTTGTCATTATTCTTCCACAGACTTCAGAAAGCACTCCTCTGCACCTTATTATTACTTGAAGAATTAATAGAGATGAATATGGATAATTTAGACTGTGGAAGGAACATACTGGTATACTGCTGAGCACTGGTTTGGATATCTTACTAATTTCTCACAAGTCAACAATGGTTGCCACCCTGGATTCGTGAAATTCATTAGGAGTACTCATGCAAATGTTTGTCCCTAGAAGGTTGCTACCAAAGAATGTTCAGCAGATTCTAAAAAAAACTGTTTATTTCAAAGCACAGGCTGGTACTAGTTCGCATTATAATGAAAGTTTAAGACATTGAACTTTGACTTGAAGAAGTCAGGTTTGCAGTTAGAAAACTTGGCACCCTAATTAACACACTGTAAGAAACCAAACGTGCTGTGGAGCTTTAAAATAACTAAAGTTCATCATTACAGTTGTGCAGCTTACCACAATGTTCAATGATTTCATTTACCACTTATTACTTCTAATTAAATGATTCGAATGCAAGCCACCAGACAGTAAAACTAATCTTCATCACCAAAGAATGCAGTTTTGAGTATAAATAAGATTGGAAATAGTGAGTATAAGCCCTGTAATTATTCATTAAACAACCGAGGTGGTACAGTACTGTAGCAGTTCACCATCACTCAGAACAACATACATACCTTAGTCTACAAGATACTTCAGCACTGTTCACACAATGTCCTATCCCTCGGAACATCAGGGATGCCACGGTAGTGGGTTAATATAGCCCATACATGGAACACACTCGTGGCTACGGCATGCTGGCTCCAGCCAGCCGTAAAGCACTTCACTCCCATCAACAGTACCAGACTCCACGCTCGGCCACCGCCCAATGTCAGAGATGTTATATGCACATCTCAGATCACATTATCAACTTAAAAAATATCCATAATGTTTACGGTTTCATCACCCCCACTGTTGGAATTTGGCTAAAGTAGGTATTGAAAATTCCCCAACTTTCATCATCAGAGACCATCTCTACCAACACTTACACAGCTAAATACATCACACACCAATGTCTTTTACAAAAAATAAAATTAATGTCTTGCTTATCCTTAGGCTAACAATAGTAAATACATCTTGAGAACAACACACAAAGAAATTGAAACAACATGAAACATACCATCAAACCTTCTAGTGTTCATATGTCCTTGCTTAAACTCATGACATACAAATTTAATTAAGAAATTACAAAAAATATAATTACGATAACTTTTTATGATAGTTTTTTCTAATGCATGACACATGTACTTAACACTGGCTCATGCCCTAATTACTAAGATATCACACTGACAGTGTGCCCTGCACAGGCAGATGCCTCATTCACTTAATGATGTACACAAACACTGGTCACTTCACACGTGGAAAGACACAAACTGATGTTATGCTGCATGCAACATTTAAATTGTCTTGCCACTTCGATGTCAAAAAGGGTAAATCAAAACAAACAAGTCATTTGTCTGCGAGAAACGACAATGATACTTCGATCAAACAGTGTGTGGATCGCTAAACTGTGCACAACCGCAAAAGACATATGATACAACCAATGTACAAAACCATAATAATATAATTGTGAAGACAAAACAAACAAGATAACCTAATACTATCGCAATGCTAATGAAATGTGTGCATGGCTGTTTCCAGCATGTCTGGTGATGCAACTGAAGACTGTACCTCACCCGCCTTTTACTGAACATGTCCACTTGAACTTCACAATGTTCCTCCACCCATCAAACAACAACAGACTCCATTTCTTCTTTCACCTCATCCATCTGGCTTTCTATTCTCCCACTTTCTTCTTACGGGTATTTCTTGCTTTGCCAAGCAAGATTACCCACCGTTTCTTTCTAAGTCTCTTTCACTTTGCTTTTATTCCACTTCCACCACTTCTTTCCACACATTTTCTGAACACCATTCTGAATACCATTCATCTGGCTTCGCATAGTATCCTCTATCCTGAACAGCTTCTTTACTTCCATAAAGTACCTCGTGTATTGTGCCTTTAAAGAATGAATAGGATTTCACTGCAAGGTTTACTTACAGCAAAATTTCAGGCTTCACTGTTTTTGTCTCCTGAAATGTTTCTCTCACTTCAATGACTTCTTCTCACTGTCTTCCAACCTCTTCTAGCAACATTATTTCTTCTTCTACTACAGTATCTTCTGCAACATTTTTGTCATCCGTTACAAAAGACTTCTTCCTGATCTTTTTGCTTCCTATTTTAATTCATTGCTTCGTCATCCAAATTCCACCTCTGCTCCATCCACTCTTCTAACAAGGCATTACTCTCCTCGTCATGAAAATTTGCTTTAGCACATACCAGGACCGCGTACTCTCCGAAACTTGTCCAGGCTACTCTTGTGCCTTCTCTCATCACTTCTTCATGCGAGTCTTCGTCGCTTAGTCTACCTCACTATCTTCTTCCGTACCATATGCAGCTAGCTTGATTCTTTGCCATGCTCTCTCACCATCAGCTCTCAAAATGGCTACTTCTTCCTTGTCCTTGTTAGTCCCACCGTGCTCGTTCATAATTGGTTCATTAAGAATTTCAACTCCCTCGTATTGTCTTCTGGAATTGGCCTACTTAAATCTCCTGCCCCTGTTGCGGCAAAAACACTGGCAGAGATTAGTTTACCTGGTTCTTCTCTTCTGGTTTTGGTAAGGGTGCTCCGTGCTGGCCATATTGAGAATCGTACGACTGACGACCTCCACCACCCTTGAATCTTCCGGCCGGCCCCTGCCTGTGGTTCCGGTCATCTCCCTTCCATGCATTGGTTTCATGCTCCAGCTTTCCCCGAATATGGCTGTTTGTCTCGGTCCTGGGTCTGCGTCCTCCAAGCACCCTCCTCCCGAATATCCAGCCTCGTCAACATGTTGGTGAATATGACTTGAGTTTGTCGGGGTATCTAGCCACCACTATGATTACTAATTCCGCTTCACTACAAAAACCATTAATATATTTACAGGAGGCTATACATTTCATAAAAAAATCCTTCTGGGTCCTATCTGCTGCCAAGTAGGGCTCTCTCGTCATATACTCTCTTCTGATCGCTATCTGACGATCTACCGATCAATAGCTTTGTAAAAATGCCTTCTTAAATTGAAGCTCTGTAAAAATGCCTTCTTAAATTGCTCGAAAGTGCTACAATTTCTGGCGAACCAATCGACCCAAATCCGCACGCCCCCCCCTTCAAGTGCTTCTGGACCATTTGAATTTTCTGTTTCTCTCCAGCAACGCAGAAAGTCCAGAACTTTTCAACGTTCATGACAAACTCGACAGGATGAATTCAACAATCACGATCCCCGTATCCTTCCCAGTCTATTTTCTCATCCACACAGACCGTTGACGACGCCAGATGAAGCAGACCTCTGAACTTCACCACCTCTGCTTCGACCACCACAGGAATCTTTACCTTCAGTGCATTCTCGATCAACGCTGTAGTTGACAATTTCGATTTCCCGACATTCTGTGAAATTGACTCCACCTCAGACACCAAGCCACTTACCTCCGTTCTCAGCTCCTCCGTGCCTTTCTTTAGGCCTTTGCCCTCCAAGGCACAACGGCTTTCCGCCGCCTCCAGCCTCTGGTTCTGACCGACGCTTGCTTCCTCCATGAAAGCTATTCTTTTATGGAGTACTTCAGTGTCCTGGTGCAAACGTTCTGTCTTCTTGCCCATAGCCTGTTCTAATTTAATTGACTTTTTGTTTAGGCACCGCCCTTGATCTTCACAGTCAGCCTTATACTGCTTTAGCTCGGCCTTAACTTCTGTCAACTGATGAGCGTTACTCTCTACCCAAGTTCACAGCTCCCCCAACGAGTTACCTATACACTGAAAGCAGTTTTTAAAACTACTTTCTACAAACTCTAACTTATTTTGAAAACTACTGTCCATGTCTGACCTGATAGACTTCAATTTATTTTGAAAACTACCTTCCAGCGACTCAAACTTATCTTGAAAATTATCGTTCATGTCTGATTTCACAGACTGCAACTCACTCCGAATTCTACAAATATCAGACTTCAAATCATTCCAAAAACTACTTTCCATAGACTCTAGCTTATTTTGAAAACAACTAAATTTTTGATTTCACTTTGAAGATTACTGTTCATATCTTGAAAATTACTGTTAATTTCTGATTTCACAGATTATAACTTAGACTCGAAATGAGCAAGTAAACTATTCACATCCTCCTCAGAAAGCATCGTGAAAATAAAATTTCAAAACTCCCAATATTAAAAAACCTAAAATGTTGAGTTGCACTCACGAGGAGCAAGTACAATCAAGTACTTCCAAGTCTGAAGAAAACAATTGCACTGCTCAAATTGACTGACCAGTTACCAAATAAGGCATTAAAACCCTTAACTTAAGCAATAGGCAATAAAATCAAAATTCACCGATGAGTGACAAAGGAAATCCTCTTACAAACCAACAAGAAATTGTATGGAAGAGACTTATTAATTTTATTCGACGTATGACCAAAACATTCTACCAATAGATTCAGTAACATAAGCTGACATACAAGGGTTGAATGATAAATAATGCCTCCAAGGTCGGGACTGAATGGGAATATTTTAATAAATCAAAAACAGAAATAATCCTTAGAAGGTTTTCTTTAATTACCAATATTCACTTTTCCACATAATCACCAGACAATTGGATACATTTGTTGCAACAATGAACCAGTTTTCTGAAGCCATCACGGAAGAAGTCGACACTCTGTTTCCGCAACCACAGTCTCACGGTTCTCTCAACATCTTCATCAGAATCATAATGATGTCCCCGCAGATTTTTTTTCATTTTCGGGAACAGATAATGACAGTACAAAATCTGGACTGTATGGAGGATGACGTACGGTGGTGAGATTCATTCTCTGAAGTTCTGCTGTGGTGGCACGTGAAGTGTGTGTTCTGGCATTGTCACGTTGCAGGAAAACATTTCACTTTTCCTTTTGGACCCTTGTTAGCCGCCGTTACAAAGTTCACAGCATTGTGATGCAACGCTCTGAATTTATTGCCCCACATTTAAGGACATCAACATGGATAACACCATCTGTGTCCCAGAACACGGTTGCCATGATTTTTCCAGCTGAGGGTTGTGTTTTTAATTTCTTTGTCTGAGGCGAGTCTTTGTGTCGATATTCCATAGACTGGCGTTTCATCTCCGGTTCATAATGGTGTGCCCATGTTTCGTCTCCTGTCACAATTGAATGGAGAAACGCATCACTTTCATTCTCGTAACGCATGAGGCATTCCTGACTAATTTCTACTCTGTTTGCTTTCATGTCAGGCATCAGCATCCGAGGTACCCATCGTGCACAGATCTTCCGATAGCCAAGCAAAGTAATAATGTGACCCACACGTTCTTGAGAAATGCCGATTATGCTTGCAAGTTCTCTCTGAGTGACACGATGATCATCCTGAATCAGTCTGTCAACTTTTTGCTTGTGAAATGAGGTGGTTTCTGTTACAGGAGGTCTAACTCTTTGTTTGTCATGCAAGTCAGATGTTCCCATTTCAAAATCTTTAAACTTACTCGCCCAACGACGCACAGTATGCACATCGACACAATCATCATAAACAGCTTGCATTCTTCGATGAATCTCCTTTGGAGTGACACCTTCTGCTGTCAAGAATTCAATGACTTCATGTTGCTTAAATCGCATTTACCGACTGCCGGCGCAGGGTTCCATACTTTACACTGTAACACTACAACAGTTCAATGCTAAAGCTTCTCGCCAACTGGAGCTGTAGAGTAGAATTTACAGAACAAGCCAGTACCTGCCGCATTCCAGTGCTGCCATCTGTTGAGGAGTTATTATTTATCATTATTAGTATGCTGTCAGCGGCTGTCAGGTACGGACGTGTTTGCAACAACTTCCGTGTAGTCGGTCAACGCTGCAGCGATCAGCCGTAGTGTTTAGTGTGGAAGTTTTGTGTGTATGTGTAATTGAAAATCATCAGCTCAGCCGCATAGAGACGAACATCACAGTAAATGGTAAGAAATGGCCGCCACCGCTATAACAAGAAAAAACACTGTATAATTTACATTCGACCGTGCTTTTGTTAGGCCAATGGCGTACAAGATACAAGAGTGGCTGTTCGACAAAGTAAAACTAATCGACGAAGAAATATTGGGAATACAATTAGACTAGTTCCAAAACTGTGTGTTTGTCAAAATGACAAGTGAGGAATTTTGTGTTATCATAATTGAAGAAAACACAGGTAATTTGGAATTCCACCATGCCTATGTTCAAGTAACAAACACAGGAATGGGAAAAAGACAGATAAGAGTGTTAAATCTGCTATTTGAAATATCCAACGTGATATGGGGAGGCAATATCCGTTTTAAAAAAATAAATGGAGTGCAGTTAGTTAAAAAGGAAATAACAAAACACATACCATCATATATCAAAGCACTCGTGGTATACAACGGGCAGCCCCGAACCTGTGCAATATGTAATTCATAGTACATATCAGAGCAAACTGTCCCCGCATGGAACCGACAATACTACCGCTAACATACACCAAGCGCGCAGAAGCACCAAACAAAATGCAGAAGCCGAATTGGGAAATCAGCAGCAGTTTCCACCACTGACGGATCTGTGCAGCCCAGAGACGGAGATACAAAGAGAAACAAAGTCACAAAAAATATACAACATACAGACCAAGGAAGAAACCATGAGCGACAAGGGATGCAAGACCCAGGAGAGAATGACTGGGAACTGCCAAACTAAACAAGGAGACCTGATTGACTGAACAAAAGCAAACATTGACGAGAAAGAACAGAAAATAAATAAAAAAACCTCTTGAAAACATGACGACAACATAGAATTGGACCACAAAAAGGAAGAAACGATGCGACAACTAATCCTCGATCTACAGCAGAAGAACCGAGTGGATGGGACCAGCGGTTTCCAAACCCGGCAAGAAAGGCCAAGCAAGGAAACAAACATAGAACAAAACCAAGCATCAACAGAGAGAGAAAATTACAAAGGCAGTGGGAAAAGCTAAAAAAAGCAACCAATTGAGAAGAATCAGATAAGTAGCAACACAGAGTTAACACCAAACCCAACATGACATCAAGTCTCAGGGACGGATAAAGGAAGTACTTTTTATAGTTGGGCACACAACGGGCAGCAAGAAGACTCAATTGAAGACATGTACATTGGCTGAATGCAACGCTCCCATAGTACGATGCAAACATATACTGTGGCAACATAAAATACAAACTCAATTATAAGCCCTCTTAAAGTGAAAATTCTGCAAGACTATGTTAGAGCCGCAAATACTGACATTCTACTCCTGCAAGAAGTCACAATCGTAATAAGCCTAGACAAAATCTCTGGCTAAAACTCTATAAGCAACGCAGATGGCGATATAAGTCTTGGAACAGCGATTTTAACCAAACTAAGTATTGAAACCTCAGAGGTAACAAGCTCCAAAGAAGGAAGAACTATAGCTTGCACAATAGCCAGTACTAGGATAATAAACGTATACACAACGTATACACTCCTTCAGGCAGCAACCAACAAGCCAAGAGGGCTGCATATTTCAAAAATAGTTTAACTTTACACATGGGAATGAACAGCCGACAAATTATATTAAGAGGAGACTTCAACTGTGTCTTACATCAGAAAGACCAGATGCCCAACTACAACAAAAGCATAGAATTGGAATATATTATTAGCAAGTTCAAACTACTAGACACATGGGAAATAATAAACAGAAACACCATAGGCTTTACATACACAACAGGAAAATCAGCTTCTCGATTAGACTGTATATACATCAGCCACGAGCAGAAGAGCAAACTACAAACAACAGAGCATTGACCGGTCGAATTTTCAGACCATGTTGCCTATCACTGTAAAATAAACCTAGTGAAATAAAATATATACGGTGGGCGGGGATATTGGAAACTTAATATCTCTATTTTAGAGCAGCAACAACTACAACACCACTTTACAGATACATGGCAACAATGCTGTTGCCAAACGCGGAGATTTCAGTCAACCATAGAGTGGTGGATAAAACTGGCGAAACTCAGGCTCCAACGGATGATGAAGATCTATAGAACCAAATTAAAGAAGTGGTAACAGCAGAAGAAAGAATTTTACTATCTCTGTTTGCATGATTTATACAAAAAGCTGGAAACAGAAAAGAAATAGCTCCTTGAGATCAAGAAAATCAAAGCAAAAATAATAGCAATGAAGAGAAGAAAACTTGAAGGAATTAAAATCAGAAGCAGAGTACACGATACTCTATCCTCTGAAGATGCTTCAATCTATCATCCAATGCAAGAAAAGAGCAGAGCGAGGAGACGTCTGATCGTGGAGCTGAGGACGGAGGATGGAGGAATCCACAGAACCCAAGATACAATAAAACACGCCCACAACTATTATAAGCAGCTATTCGAAAAAGTAGACAGTACCATAGTTCCAGACACAATAATAGATTCGATAGAACAACAATTGAATGAGGAAGATCGAACTGAACTTAACAAGATAATTGACGAGGAAGAAGCTTACACAGCAATCCAAAGAAGTGCCAAAAACAAATCACCAGGACCAGACGGCATCAGCCTCGTGTTTTATGCAACCTTTTGGAGACAATTAAAAGACAAACTTACACAATTATATAATGAAATTATGGGGAAAAAAGTTACCTGAGGACTTTGTGATCGGCCTAACTGTATTAGTCCCTAAAAATGCAAAAGCCAGAAATATGAAGAGCTTCAGACCTATAACCTTACTGAACAGTGATTATAAAATATTCGCTAGGGTGTTAGCACATAGATTAAAAGACAAAATATATAAGGTGATAAAAACCCACCAGGCTGCTGTAGGATATAACAGATCAATTATTCAACTACTGCCAGAATATCGTGACATCGTATGCAGTATGAACACAAGCGACTCAGAGGGTGCCATCCTGTTACAAGATTTCGATTGGGCCTCCATTAGAGTTAATCATAACTTTCTGAAACAAACAATGATAAAGATGGGATTTGGAGAAGAGATATCCAATATAGTAAATAATTTACTAAACAAGGCCACAACGAAAATAATCGTCAATGGGATGATGTGCGGACTTATACGAATTACGCGATCAGTAAGACAAGGATGTCTCCTAACTATGATTAGAGCCACTACTGCTAAAATTAACAGAAACAGTAACCGGGATTGACACAGGAATTGGGAAAGAGATACGTCGAACACGTGCTCATGACGTAGTTGTCTTTGCAAAAGACACAAAAGACATTAAATTTGCAAAACAAACCATCGAAAGTTACAGTCAATACTATGGGGCAGTATTAAACACAAAAATCATGGATATTGTAGTGGGTTTGAGGTCTAGTAAACCCTCCTGGCTAGAAGAAAACTCGGAAATCAAGCTCTTGGGGATTAAATTCCAAACATGCCTGCAAAAAAGAGCGACAACAAACTGGCGGAAACTCTTAGCCAAAATTAGAGCTTGCCTCCAACAACACATCATGAGAAATCTTAATATTTTACAGAGAGTGCAACTAATTAACACATTTGTCCTTGGGAAGTTACAGTACACTTCACAAATACTCCCAGTTTCTACACCCTTAGCATGCAGCATTATGTCTGTAGTCCGACATTTTATACACAAAGGAGAAATCTTCAAAATTAAAGTCGAAACACTAACTCAAAAAAAAGAGGGGAACTTGGCCTAGTCGATGTATATAAGAAAAGTAAAGCTCTCTACATTAAAAATATGCTGCAGACAAAAAGCAGGAATCCGCAAGGCATTACAGCACATCTGATCGACTGATATAGCCACACGGCATGACAACCTCCATCAGCATTGTTGGAATACCAAACCAGATGAAATACTTACAACTTTTCTATTTGAAACTCAGCTACTTGAAGCTCCAACACAAAAATAACCAGCCTTTAACAACAGTAATAATCTACAATATTATGAAGGACAACACCACTGGAAACAGACAGGAAACGAAGTATCCAAATACTATATGCAAAAATCCCTGGGCAAATATCCACAACCCTGTGCTACAGACATTCATACATTCAATCTGGTACAAGGTAGTCAATGAGACAATAGTCACTAATACCAAACTAAATCAAATCCACCTTCTAGAAAAAGATAGATGTAACCACTGTCAAATGGCAGACATTCTACCCTACAGAATAACCTGCCACCGTGTCAAAGACATTTGGAACTGGATAAGGTGCACCGCAGCACACATGTTAGATGACACAACGGGAAGAATAATTCCTGAAATTTTGCATAAACCAGATATTACGTCTACCTCGTAAAATAAGAGAGGCCGCCTAATATGGCTAATAAGACATACACTATACTATATATTTTCAAAAAAGAATGCCAATATCGAGGAATCTTGCGTACAACTTGTGGTACACTACCACAGATTCAAGACTCAAGAGAAAAAAACTCCTCTTGCGATCCATTTAGAGAAAATTTTACTGTTTAAATAAATAATAAATAACAGAAGAATGACTTTGTGTATTTGAATTAGTGTATTTTAGTAAAGAATGTTCCTTTGTGATTAAGTTGATGTAATTGGTGTGACACTAAAAAGAAAAAAAAATTATGTATAAAGTCTGCAAATAAATGAAAAAAAAGGAATACACAAAAAGGTATAGAGCCAGGCAAAGAACAAATAATAATAATAATAATAAAAAAAAAGGTGACAAATTTATCATTCAACCCTCGTAATTTGCCCTAATCCCGAGTTAAATTTTGCTCACATGCATAAAATTTGCAATCTGCAATAGCCAGCAGTTCATTTGAAAATTAATGAGTGCAAAAGCAATAATTACTACGATGAGGTTTGTAATTCATACTAAAACGACATAGTGTTAATGCGAGTTTGTGTCCTACTTAAAATAAAAAAGGTTCTCGCACTTCCCTTTCCTCGAATCACAGCGGCTTTCTTCTCTTCTCCGAGCTGCGAAGCCGGTGCCACCGCACCGTATTGCCTGCAATGTTCTGCGTGCGCTGCTCCCCTAGTTCCCGTCGCTCCCGTGTGTTGTTGTGTGGTCAGTGCTCGGCTCCCGTCATTTACTGCTTTGTTGTACTCACGCCACTCGAAGTAGGTCCATTATCGCCAATTGTTTATGTTCCGCGTTACTTACTATTCCAACTTTTTATTCCAATGTGCGTCCGTGGTTAATTTCACTGATAATTACTACCACTTCTAAACACACTGGCCTGTCACAGTAGAGCCGTGTAAGAAACCAAACGTGTTTTGGGGCTTTAAAATAACAAGTTCGTCGGTGCAGTTCAATGCTTTCATTTACCACTTATTACTTCTAATTAAATGATTCGAATACCGTGTGGTTGCCAGTCTAGTTAGCATTGCTAATTGGATAAATTAATTGAATAACAGTCAAAGGAAACATGCAATAAGCTAATGAGAAACACACACACGTGTTACCTTTCACAATTCACTAAGTTTATTTTTCTGAAGCTACATAATTCAAAAGCAAGCCACCAGACACTAAAACTAATCTTCACCACCAAAGAATGCAGTTTCGAGTATAATTAAGGTTGGAAATAGTGAGTATAAGCCCCGTAATTAAGCATTAAACAACTGATGTGGTACAGTACTGTAGCAGTTCACCATACACAGTTTATAGCAAATCATATCACTTAGAACAACATACACAGTCTACAAGATACTTTAGCACTGTTTACACAATGTTCTGTCCCTCGGAACATTAGGGATGCCATGGCAGTGGGTTAATACAGCGCATACACGCAGAGTTGAGCCGCAGCAGCAGTAGCCAACTTTTGTGTGTGATTTAAATTGTGCCAGTTTTTGTCGTTATCTTTGATTATTTCCTGTTTAGGTAGTGTGCCAGTCAGTTGAGCCTCCGCAGCCATAGCAGCAGTAGCCAACTTTTGTGTGTGATTTAAATTGTGCTAGTTTTTGTCATTATCTTTGATTATTTCCTGTTTAGGTAGTGTGCCAGTCAGTTGAGCCTCCGCAGCTGTAGCAGCAATAGCTAACTTTTGTGTGTGATTTAAATTGTGCTAGTTTTTGACGTTATCTTTGATTATTTCCTGTTTAGGTAGTGTGCCAGTCAGCTGAGCCTCCGCAGCCGTAGCAGCAGTAGCCACGACCCTTAGCAGCCGTTAGAAGCGGTCGCCGATTTTTGTGTATTCAATTGTGGTTCCGTTTTTTGTCTGTTTCAGGTGACATGGCTTGTGCAAAGTGTTCTGGTAGGCGTCTGGTTCTAGAGGAGATTCTTAATACTATGGCGTCTCTTCAAGCGCAGGTATGGAGCATCCTAGACGAGGAGCGGCAGTGCGTCGAAGAAATTCCGCAGCCAACTGTAGTGGAACCGGCAAGTTTGGATTTTCAGGTTCCAGTTGCAGAAAATGTCTGACATCATGTGGATCGGAGAAAGGCGTCGAAATTCCCAATTAGCCGAAGGGAAAACGATACCTTGGCACTAAGTAACGCGTTTTCTGTGTTGCAGGAGGCTGTAGATTGAAGCGCGAATGGACCAGAAGAGCAGCAGCGAAGATTAACTCGCAGACCCCGAGCCTTGCCAGGAAAAGGTTTACTGGTCATTGGCAGCTCGAACGTGCGACGGCTGGAGAAACCGCTACGGGAATTAGCCACGAAGAATGGTGCAGATCCTCATACTAACGTTCATTCCGTTTCTCTTTCAGGAGCAACCGTACCACGTGTCATTGAGGCCATTCCAAAAGCGATTAGGGAATTGAACTGCCGTCAGTTAAGAGTAGCTGCACACGTCGGCACTAATGACTCATGTCGTGTTTCTGTTCCAGATATAGTTAAATCCATGGACAAGTTGGGCCGAAAGGCGTATGAAGCCGCCCGGGAAAATTCAGTTTCATTGCAGTTTTAATTTGTAGTGTGGTGCTGTGTGTCGATTGTGGGGAGGCTGTGTGGTGGAAGATCTTTAATTTAAATAGTAATTTGCAGGAGCTGTGTCGCAAAAACAACTGGGGCTTCGTCGACCTTCGTCCGATGATAGCTGGGATAGATGGGACGCATTTGACAGGTCGGGCGTCCACTACACACCTAGAATGGCGTCCAAGGTGGCTGCAAAAATATGGAACCGTCTTGATATGAATTATTTTTTAGGAACAGTATGAGGCCCGAGGATCCTTCATTTCATCGAAGAGGATGTGCTGATAACATAGAAGCTGGTCCCGCCAATGATGGCCCGAATAATTTTAATATTACAGCTCCAATTACTTCACCCGTTTACCGTCAGAGTGCGAGTATGAAAAATGCTATTTTTGACTCCACAAATAACTATACAAAGCAGCTAAGGATAATGGTACTAAATTGTCGGAGTATTAGAGGGAAAGTCGGATTTTCACGCCTCAGTTGCGACTAATGATGTCGATATAATACTAGGAACCGAGAGCTGGTTGACGCCTGAAGTTGAATCTTGCGAAGTATTTGGCCCTCATTTCAATGTTTTTCGGAAGGACAGAACTGTCTCAATGGGCGGGGGTGTGTTCGTGGCCGTAAGTAAAACGGTTAATTGCTCTGACGTGACTGAAATGGAAAATTTTTGCCAGTTAATATGGGTCAAGATAAAAATTGGCAAAAATTTAAAGTTCATACTCGGGTCATTTTAACGACCTCCGGATTCTGATTTAGCTAACGCGGAATACTTCAGAGAGTTGCTTAATAACATTTACAAAAAATTTCAAGGACATATATTGATCGTGGGTGGTGACTTAACCTACCGTCGGTTAGGTGGGACACATACACGTTCAGGTTGGGTGGAAGTGATAAGTTAATTACTGAAACATTCCTAGAATCATATGTAGAAAGATCTCTTGAACAGATGGTCGAAGAGCCAACACGGTGCGACAAATATTCCTCGTCCATTCTGGATCTTTTTCTAATTAGCAATCCTGATATTGTAGATAAAATTTGTATAGAAGATGGTATAAGTGATCACAAGGCGGTTGTGGTAACGTTAAACTCTAGTCTGAGTCTGAAGCATGACAAAGAGAATCTCGTTTTTTTGCTTCGATAAAGCAAACGATGTGGGTATGGTTGATCACTTTGCGAAGAATTTTGAAACGTATATGCAAATACAAATGTTGAGGAACTTTGGTTTAATTTAAAAGAACTAATATGGACCGGTTTAAACCAGTTTGTTCCTAAGAAGTGTATTAAGGACAGTAATAACTTCCTTGGTTCAATAAGTAAGTGAAACGTTTGCTCAGGAGGCAAAGGCGTTTACATGCCGTGGTGAAAAATCGGGGGACCCAGCTAATCGTGCTAAATTAGTCCAGTTGCGTGAGGAAGTACGTAAGGCAATGTGCGATGCGTTTAAAGAATTCCAAGCCAGGAATTTATCCGAAGATCTGATTACTAATCCAAAAAGGATCTAGTCATATAACAAAGTAATAAGAGGTTATGAGGTTGCTGATTAAAGAAAATGGTGAATTATCAGAAACAAGCGTAGAGAAAGCAGAAATTTGAATGATATATTTAAAAAGGCTTTCACTATAGAAAACTCAGAGGAGATACCGATATTTAACAATCGTACTGACAAAATTATGAATGATCTCGCTCTTGATGTCGAGGGAATTACTAAACTGCTTATGAATGTAAAAACCAATAAGGCTCCCGGACCAGACGGTATTCCTACTAGATTCTACTCAAGATATGCAAAGGAAATTGCACCGTATTTGATGAAATTGTTTACATTCTCTCTGGATCAAGGAAAAATACCAGCCGAATGGAAGACCGCTATCGTAACTCCAGTGTTTAAAAATGGGAATGTTAATGATCCTTAGAATTATAGGCCGATCTTGTTAACTTCAATATTTTGCAGGATTTTAGAACATATCATCTATTCAAATATCATGCGGTTCTTGGATGAAGGTGAGCTTTTAAATCCAAAACAACATGGATTCAGAAAAGGCCGATGCTGCAAAACACAACTTGCGCATTTAATTCACGACTTGTGCCGAATTATAGATGAGCAATCCCAGGTTGATTTGGTTCTATTAGACTTTAAAAAAGCTATTCACACTGTGCCTCACACTAGGTTACTTAGGAAACTTCGCGGTTACGGCATATCTAGACAAATATGCGACTGGGTTGCAGACTTCCTGAAGGGCAGAACACAGTGTGTAGTTCTTGACGGTGAGTGTTCATCACTTACTGAAGTTGGGTCTGGAGTTCCCCAGGGTAGCGTGTTAGGGCCTCTATTGTTTCTCATATACATCAATGATCTATGCGACATAATAGGGGGGATAAAAAGATTATTTGCCGATGATGCTATTATTTATCGCGAAATAAAAACCCAGGACGACTGCGCTTTCTTACAAGACGATATTATGAAAATAATTGCGTGGTGTGAAGATTGGCAGTTGGAATTAAATGCTAAAAAGTGCCAAGTCATGCGTGTAAGTAAAAAGGTGACACCATTTAGCTATGAATATAAAATTAATGGCACTGTCCTTAGAACGGTAGATTCCGCTAAATACCTAGGGGTAACAATTCGTAATAATTTGTCGTGGAATGAGCATATCAAGAATGTAATGGGAAAAGCAAATCGTATGCTCCGATTTCTAGGTTGTAATTTAAATCAATGCACTCAGGAAGTTAAATCGATTGTATACAAGTCACTAGTACGTCCTCACTTAGAGTATTGTTGTTCTGTGTGGGGTCCCCAACAAAAGGGGTTAATTGAGGCTTTAGAGAAGGTCCAAAGAAGAGCCGCCCAATTCGTGACAGGTATATATAGTTGGAGGGAAAGCGTAAGTGCGATGTTGAAGGAGTTAGGTTGGGAAGACCTGGAACACTGAAGGCGTTGCTCTCGATGGAAGCTAATTGAAAAATTCATGACAGACGTATTTCTGAATGACAGCAAAGAAATATTGCTACCAGCAACATTCATATCTCGAAATGACCGCGAAAATAAGATAAGAGATATCAAGGCCAGAACCGATTCATTTCTGTACTCATTTTTCCCACGAGTGATTAGGGAATGGAATAGAAAGGATTTACCTGGCGAGTAAACTTAAAATCCGACAGGAGTAGCTTTCGATAAAGCACTCCAGCCATCCTGATCTGGGTTTTCCATGGTTTTCCCAGATCACTCCCCGCGAATGCGTAGATGGTTCCTCTTAATAGCCCATGGGCGCCTCCTGCCATATCCCTTATAACCCTTCCAAACCACAACCCTTTGCGATAGGTGCAATGCACCCTCCGCCACACACTTTTAGTGAATCGCGGAGTAATAATAATAATAACACACTCGCGTCTACGGCATGCTATCTCCAGCCGGCCATAAAGCATGTCACTCGACCATCGACAATACCAGACTCCGCACTCGGCGACCGACCAATGTCAGAGATGTTTTATGCACATCTTAGATCACACTATCAACTTAAAAAATATCCATACTGTTCACGGTTTCGTGACAACACGCTGATCTGATCGGATTACCAAACGAATCTGATAGTCTTTGCAGCTCACATTACTGATAGGCAAGATAATAGAAAACACCCGTGACCGGGAAAACATTGCACATGGTCCACACAGTGGACCAAACACTACACAAAGGCAGAGTCACCTTTTGGCGACTGCCTTGAAATTACTGCACTTTCAACGTGGCTGTTTGTCATCTTATTAGTCTTGCAGTCAATCGTAATTCCTTTCGGTTGTCATGTGACCTAATTGACCAATCATGTGTTTGTTTAACACTTAGTACACCGTAGATTGCATCTTGGTGTAACCTGTCCATTTTACCTGTTTTTCTCCATTTAATCCTGAAGTTTGCAGTTCTGTCTTGCACCCTTTGCTGGCTCGACCTCTGTACCAAAACAGTTCACCAAATCTACATTCTTAATACTCGCATTACATCCCCTCTCAAAATGTAACTTGTTTTTGGAGTTGGCTCTTCAAAAAAATAGGGGCATTTTTCTTTTGGTATGTCCCTCCTAACCATCACTTTTCTGACTACTCTTTTCACCCACTTGGTCTCAGAAAGTTATTTAAACATGTTCATACTACAATTCTCTATTTGCAGCTAGTACCAGTTACTGGTACAAAATCTCATACAATCACTACATTGAAAGTAGACTAAGCTACTTTATATATTTAAAAAAATTACATGTTATCACACAATTACAAAAATCATATGTTACTATAAAAATACAAGTACTGTCACAGACAAGTGCGAGGAAACTTAAAGTTTCTTCAGTTGAATGCCTACTCATAGCTAGACACTGCGACACCATTGATATTTATGTTATGTAGTATGGTACATACAATGCAAAGCAATAACAATAAGCAATGCAATATAATATCATATTTGAACATGGAAGACTGATACACCAAAAGTCTTGTATTTACAAGTGAATACAAGTTGGATCCCAGACTGTGGGTCCGATGCACCTAGTGACAGCATGAGTTAGTTTCAAGTGCCTTTGTCTTAGAGCTGGGTGTTGTAACACCTCTTGTGACTAAGGCAAACATATGAGAAGTATCTTAAGTCATTTCTTTAAAGATTTGCCTTGCAAAACATCATGTTTTCCAGTGTAGTAAGTTGATCAACATAAATAGTTGATGTTTTGAAATTTTGTTCTCTTAAAAGCTAAAAGTAGTAGGACATTTGAAAACTTATAATGTATATACAAAAAAAGGATATTTCACAGAAATACAACAAAAAGAAACAACAAATTGACTAATATATATATAAATGGACCTAAGTGAGTATGTTATTCTTATATTTTCCACCCTTAAATGGTTACTAATCATTAACATTATGTTTTCCCTTTATGACTTTTGATTTTGGATCCACAACTTCATAAGTGTTAGCATTGTGGACCTCACATGGTCTATCGTATAATGGTAAAATTTCCTTATTTCATTATTTGCTGCAGATGACTTATGTTGTGTTCTAATAAGACATAAGTATCCGGGTAGGTAATTGGTTGGCATAAGATTTGCATCATGTCACGTCATGCACTGTAAGGCTCGTATATTCATTTCTGTTAAGGTGGTCTTGAGCTTTTCCTCATAACTATATGTTTTTTGTGGATATTTCACCAGTGTTGGGGGTTCTTTCTGAAAAATTAGGATATATGGTGCGTGTTTAGTAGAGTTATGGGATATGGTGTTGCTAATGCCTTCAATACTTGGCAACTACCAAACCCATTTCATGTGGTTACTCCCAGAATAGGAAAGAAACAACCTTCCTAGTTTCCTCATTACACATTCTGCAGTATTTCCATGTGGTGAATAATACGACAATGATTTTGATGTGCAGCTGTGTTAGGCAGGTTTCCCATACTTTTCCCATTTATCGATGAAAATGGTGTTGTGTTGGCCTAGTTGTGGTATATACTGGTTGACAATTTTTGAACATATTGCCTTTGCCATTGCACGCTTCAGAGCATACAACTTTATATATTTTGTAAACACATCTAGGATCACACAGATCTGTGTTACCCCTCCTCGAGATGGTGGTATAGGGCAATATATATATATATCTAATGCAAGAACGTCGTGAGGTTGGGACAGTATAATGCTCTGCATCTCCCCTTCTCGCCTGGCATTGTCTATCTTGTTTAACTGACAGACCATACATAAGATTTTGAATCTATTTATACATGTTATTGAAGTAGAATAGATTTCTCAACATCTGATAAAAATTATTAACACCAAAGTGTCCATAGTTTAAGTTGTGGTACTAGACTAATGTATCTACATGATATACTGGTATCCACAACTTCCACTGTTTGGCTTCGACATGATCTCTCCTAAATAGGCTCCAATTCTTTAAACAATAAAATTTCTGTAACTCCTGTGGGGTATCCTCAAACTCAAGTTTTGCTTCTCATGTTTGCAAAACAATTTCTAACGTGGGGCTGATATTGGGCTCCCTTGATATAATGTAACTGTGGGAAGTTGATGTCTGTGTATATGATCTGACTGTCTTTAGTATCTGGCAATCTGGACAGGAAGTCTGCTACTATATTTTGTTTCCCTGGAATATACCGACCCTTGTAGGAATATTCTTGCAAAAGGAGTGCGCACCTGGTCAGGTGACCATGGGTGAGTTTGCTCTTACTAAGGAATAATAAGGCATGGGGCCCGTATATTTTACTTTCCTGCCTAGAAGTAGACACTTCTGAAATGTCCACACAATAGACAGAGCCTCCTTCTCCGTGATTCCATAATTGGTTTCTGCTGGCTTGAGCAGCTGACTTGCAAAAGCAATGGATTTCCTATCTAGGCTGCTATTACTTGGGATTTCTTGGAAAACTTCTGCACCTAATCTGTAATCTGATGCATCAGCTGAAATACATAATGGGTATTCACAGCTGGGTGAATACAGTGTGATTATCTGTACGAGGGTGTTATTTGCTTCCTGAAAGTTACATTCACATTAAGCCATACACTTCTACATTGTATTTTGCTTTCTCAATGCTGCAAAGTTGGGATTGTTGAGGATTTGCTCTGGCATGAATTTGTGGTAATAATCGCAAAAGTCCTAGAAAACTCTTAAGTTGTGTTTTATTGGTCAAAGGAGGAAAATACTTTATTGCCCCTAGTTTATCTTCAGCTGGGGTGATGTCAGTTGGTGTAATAATGTGTCACAGGAATTCTATTTGTGAGGTGATGAAAATGCTTTTCTTTAATTTGAGTGTCATGCCTTGCTTCCACAGACAGTGAACACTTCCCTTAGTATTGCCCAGTGCTGTTCAATTGTCTCAATGGCGATAAGTATGTCATCTTAAGAAAATCCTGTCTGCGAACAGCATCTGATGCTCTAAAGAAATTTGGGATGGCATTATTGAGTCCAAATGGCAGAACACAGAATTGGTAAGATCGGCCTTTATATAGGAAAGCTGTATACTTGCTCAAACTTTCAGCAATAGTGATTTACCAATAAGAGGAAGTTAAATTGAATGATGTAAGGTAATGTTTATCATGGAAATTTCATCGATTGGAGGTGGGTGGTCCTTTTCAGTTTGCAGGAACTTGTTTAATATGCGTACATCTAAGACGAGCTGCACTGACTGATCTGCTTTTGTAACTACCACTGAAGGGTTGTTGTAAGGGCTGTTGAAACATTCTATTATATTCCAATTGAGCGTTCGTGTAATTTCCTTATCTACAAGTTGTCGCTTTGCTAAAGATATAGTATACGGCTTTACAAAAAATTGGTGTTTGGCAAGTGACTGTAAAACAACATTGGTAATCCTTTATTAACCTTGGTTCATCTGAAAAAACTTCAGAAAATTCTGATGATATTTGTCAGGTACTACTTGCTGAAGAACCCTGTCTACTTTATTCTCAACTACACCGGTCTTCAGCCGATGAATCCAAAACTGTACTAGCTTTTTATAAAACCTTGGTTCCCCAGTTGTATTGATTTTCTGCTTGTTAAATAGTATTCTTATTGGCTTCACATTCCCTCTGTTACAAGGCATGTTTTTTTGAGTAAGTACCGTTTTGAAATTAAAAAAACATGTGCAAATATATATCAATAATTTTATTTTTACATCAAAGCCTGTACCTTATTCTACTTACTTCCCTTCAATATTGAGGCACTTGTCATAATGTAGTACCAGTTTTTGAAAACCCTCCTCATAGAAGTCTGCCGCCTGACTTGTTAACCACTGCATCACAACTGTTTTGACATCGTTATCGTCTTCAAGACGCTGACCGCCCAGGTGTTTCTTCAAGTGCAGGAATAAATGTTAGTCACTGGGTGCCAGATCAGGGCTGTACAGAGGATGATCTAGAGTTTCCCATCGAAAATATGTGATGAGATCTTTGGTCTGATTAGCCACATGTGGACGGGCATTGTCATGCAGCAAAACGATGCCCTTGCTCAACTTGTCACGTCTTTTGTTCTGGATTGAACGGTGTAGATTGTTCAATGTCTCACAATAAGCTGCTACAGAAATTCCACAAGCAATACTCCTTTTCTGTCCCAAAAAACTGTGCACATGATTTTCCGGGCAGAAATCATTTGCTTGAATTTCACTTTTATGGGTGAATCTGAATGCCGCCATTCCATGGACTGTTGCTTTGATTCAGGTGTGACATAGGCCACCCATGTCTCATCGCCCGTAACAGTTTGGCTTAAGAAATCATCGCCATCGTTGTGGTACCGCTCAAGGAAAGTCAATGCACTACCTAAACGTTTGGTTTTGTGCACATCCATTAACATTTTCGGTACCCAACGTGAGCACAATTTTCGGTAATTCAAGTGCTCGGTCACAATGCCATACAAAACACTACAAGAAACATTAGTAAAGTCATCATACAAGAAGGAAATCATAAAGCGTCTGTTTTCTCTCACCTTATTATCCACTTTCTGCACCAAACTTTCATTAACGACCGAAGGACGCCCACTCCATTGTTCATCATGCACATTTGTGCGGCAATCTTTAAATGCACTCACCCACTTTCTCACCATTCCATCACTCATAATGTTTTGTCCATAAACTGCACAGATCTCACGATGAATATCAATCGGTTGTAGGCCTTTAGCACAAAGAAATCTTATAACAGCCCGTACTTCACAGTTGTCGGGACTCGCGATTATTGGAGGCATCTTAAACACTCAGTGAACAATGTAAACAAGGAAGAATTAAACTGTAATGGCATCAGTGCATAGGCAAGAGATGCAGGTACCCAGTGCGCATGCACGGAACGCCGACCTTAGCGCTGTGTAAGCCGCGGTGTGACAAAACGGTACTTACTTAAAAAATACGCCTCATACATCCCTGATGTAAAGACACTGTATATGTCTGACTGTTTGTAGGTATGGAAAGTTTACCTTGCTCACAGTCTAAGGTGCACAACCAATCTATGGCGAAAATACAATGAGGGTGGAGGCTTGGTACTATAAAGACAGGTGTTTCAATACAAAGGTTGGTAATTTAAGCTTCGAGTAAAGCTTGAAGTTTCATGGGTTTACTTTTCTCGCCAGTAGCCATGATAGCAGTCATGTTTTCTACTGGATATGTTGGTAGTTGTTGAAAATCTCGTAGTGTAAGATAAAGAGATTGAGAAATAGACAAATATCAGCCCCAGTGTTTAAAAGGACCTCTATGGGCTTTGCAAAAACTGTTATTTGTGTAATTTGGATAGTGAAAAGTTGGTCTTTAATCTTATAGTACTTTTTTAACAGATGTTTAGGTTGTTGTGATAGATGGAATTTATCGGAATACAATTTATCAGTCCTCTAGCCTGTGTAAGCTACGTTCAGACCACAATGTCAGTCATTAGCAATTTTTTTGCATGTCATCGAATGTTGCAAAATGTGTGTGCCCAATTTGTTTACCTGTGGACTATCATTTGATGTTTGGCAGATGGTTCGAATTCGAACGGTTGCCTCATCCCCTACCCTACATCTAAGATTTGGTCTTCCTCTCTGCTTGTTATTTGAAAATGTTCTGTTATTGTTAAAATTACTGTCTCAACATTGTTCAATTTGTTGGTACCTGTGTTCCTTGTTCATGTATAAGTCGTTATGTTGTCAACGACTATTATGATTTTTGTTTTCATAGTAATGTTGTCTTTGACTATCAATATTACTTGTATTCTGATATGTATTACTATTCTGTCTATTGTCATTTGTTGAGCTATATGCATCTTGCATATCTAGTGCAGTCAACATTTTTGCTGCTTGTTCCACCATAACCACATTGTACAACCATTCTCTGACTGAGGGTAGCATTTGAGTAGTAATGACCCTTACTAACTCTTCTTCTGTCAATGGTATGGAAAAGTGGCAAGTCTTCGCTATTTCTTTGTAAAAGAAATTCTGCTAGTGTTAATGTACTCCTCAGGTCATAGCTGTGTCCTTTACATAGTTGTCATTTAGCATTGTATTGAGCTTGTGGGGACCAATAACATTGGAGAAATTGGAGCATTGGAGAATTTTGAACTGTTCGTATATGGTGTATTTGGGAATACAGTAAAAGCTCCTTATTCGGGGAGATACGTTTGGTAAATTTGCCACAAATATGGAATGGTAATTTGTACGGGATTATAGGGGATACATACCAAGGAGTTTTTTTTTTTTAAATCCATATTAAAATCAATTTATTGATATTCAACTGTGACATTAAACATTTGTCCTTTACAAACAAGACTTCTCTCAACAGACGGATCAATTTTCATGAAGAAATTGCAAAGCTCATTTGTCTTCCGTAGACCTTCAATCAGGTTTTTTAAATTAAATGTCACCATTTCAGTGCTCACTGTAGCCTCTTCTTCAATGGGTTGGGGATTTAACATTTCCTCCAAGCCAATTTCAGTCAAATCATCTTCTTGCGATTCTAGCAACTCTTGAATGTAATTTGATTCTATCTTTTTAAACATCTCGTCTTATTCCATTCACTATTTGAGCAATGTTTGCAGTTAAAGTTTGAATTTGCACAGATGCTCCAAGAGTGAAAGCAGACCACAGTTTTTTCCAGCATGATTTCAAAGTGTATGGCTTCAGTTCTTGCAATGGTGTCTGCAGATGCAGCTTCTCCAACAATTTTGATGCTATGCAATAATTGTTGCACCTTGAATTTATTGAACCAACCTTCCGATGTTTGAAATCCTCCATTTGTAAATTCATCATGAGGTTCTTTAAAATACGCTTTGTCTTCTTGCAGATCATAGGACCATTTAAGGGCTCTCTTCTCTGTTTACGGTCTTCAATCCATAATGATAATGCAGCTTCCACTTTTTCAGTTGCTGGATCACGAACAATTTTTGCCAAGGTTAAAGCTATAGAATTCCATATTTTGTCTTCGAATTTCTTGATTTTAATTTAATTGCAATGGAATCATACAGTTGATTCGTTAACATTGAAAGAATGTGATATGAATGCAAATGACTCGCCAAAGCATTAACGGTCAAGCATTTCCATTTTTACTCTAAGAGGCAACACAACTTTTTTCTGAGTAGGAACTAATTTTTCTTTGCATTTTCTAGACATTATAAATTGTGAACAAAGCAGATTAGACACGTGTTATTATTGCAATGACTGACTAGTTGAAGTAATTGTAGATTCAGAGCAGATTGTGGCGGAGAGGCTTTTATCAACGATGCCTACACGTTAGTAAAGGATACTGACTCTGCTGAATATACTGAATGGATCTGCAAATAATAAAAATTTCAAGCGGCGAATACAGAAAGTTGTCACAATTCCTTTATCCATGAATACTGAAACCACGAATACAGAAAGTTGTCAATTATTTTATCCACGAATACTGAAACCACGAATAAGGAGCTTTAACTGTATTCAATTCCCCCCAATCTTGGCTAGTGCCTCGCATATGTTGAAACACAGAAGTGATCTTCTCTGGGTCAGTGTATTGGCAAAATACTCATCACGTCTCAAAACTGCTTACAAAACTCACTGGATGTATTTTTCCATCTGGGTTAAAATATTTGATAACAAACTTTATGGGAGTAGCTAATGAAACATCTGTAGCAAAAAGTGGGTTAATACTATGAAGACATTATTAATTACTTCAATGTGTTTGGTGTTGGTTTGTACCTGTATTTCAATGAGAATATGTTTGCTTTGAATATTGTCTACCCGAATAAGACAAACTTTGGTTTAATTGGTTAATTCCTGAATATACTGTTCATTCTGATTGGTTTTGTTTTCACAAGTTCTAAATCCTGTCCAAGTAAACCCCCTTTTGTTTACACGTTATGTTCTATTATTCTCAATATGCCCTTTTTGAGCTGCCACTTGTGTGTTAATAAACTGAAAATTAGATTCAAATCAGTCTGTGATTTATGTAGCAATGTCAGTTATGTGTTTTGTTACTTGAGAGTGGTTTCTAATACATTCCCTTTTATAGGCAGTTAGGTGCCTGTCTAAAACTAGCATTTTCTGATCTAATTTGTAAGCAGTTTTTCCCCATGTATTTACTTTGGTTGTAATATCTGCAATTTGAGTAGAATATGTGTGAAATATTTCAGAAGTTTGCTGGAAATTTGTTTCCAAATCTGTCTTAAGTGTAGACTTTAATTGCTCAAGTTTGTTATCAATTTTATAATCAAATTGTTCAAGTTTAGTTTTAAGTTCTTCTGTAAGTACTTGGGACTGATTATCAAATTTATGGTTCATATTCTCAAATTTGTGGTTCATGTTTCGATTGATTGTGTATATGTCTTTATTCATATATGGCTTTATTCCCTCTGTTAGGTCTGCATTATCTTAATTCTATCAAATTTTTGGTTGACAGTAAAAAAATTTTGGTTTTGAATGTCAAATTTATGGATCATGTTTTGTGTTATTGTGGCTATATCATGCATGAGAGTACTGAAAAAAAAGCTCTAAAATCAGTTGGATTAGGCTGAGCTTGACTATTTTACTGTAGAAAAATGTGTTGCTCATTCAGGTCTAGTGAGTGTAAAGCCAATACAATCACTAGTGGAGTCTGAATGAAAGATGGTATTTCTAATTGGGGGATTGTATGGTGGGTTGTTGACTTCTTCTTTGCAAAAAGCATCTGTTTGCACCAATGGTGCTACCACCTGATTATAGTCTGGATTATCTATCTCAGAATTTTGAACTAGATGTTACACTGTACTGTTGACAATATTATCTATTGAATTATCAAAGTGAATATCTGAGCTGTCTGAAAGGTGGGGCAAATTAGCTTGAGTAGCTAGTTCGTGCATCATCTTATCATTACTGTTGTTGTTCTTATTTTGACTTTAGGGTGCGTCGACACCTTGGTCATTAGTAGCCTCTTATCATTACTGGACAAAAGGTGTTCAATACTATTACTGTTATTATCGGTCATACTATTAAAATCCAAAATAACAAGTATCGAGAAAATTTATAGGGCGATTTATCAAAACTTCTGGTAAATTGGTAGGAATTATACCGATATTAAAAAAGAAAATGATGAGTAGGGTTCGGATCTTTAGGACAAGTAATTTTTTTCCCCTGCCTTCTTTTTGAGCTGTAATGCTGAATTAAACACTGATTGAATGTTTCTGATTGTATTTAGATATATTTTATATAGCATATAAATGCATATTTGTGCCATTTTCCTAGTTTTGGTCATATAACAATAATATTTTTGGTCATATGGTCATATTTTGACAAAAAATCTGGCAATTTTTTAATAGCACTGGGAATTCACTAGATATACATGAGAAGAAATTAAGATAATTATTTGAAAATAATCCTGAGTCAGCGTTAAATCTGCATTGGATCAGTCAGTACCGCCATGCTGAAAACACAATTTTCTGAAAGTGCGAAGTTACAGAGAGTTACATAAGGGAATTTGGAGAGGAGTATTTTGGTACAGATGAAAGAGTTCTTTCCTGTAAATTATGTGAAATTAAAGTGACTTCAACAAATGATTTAAAAAATAATTTCCAAATGGTGCAGTGAGTGCATGGGAGTAAATTATGCTGTCTACTTGAAAGCGACACTACTAGATAAAATAAATGATGTGTAATTGAGAATTTTTTCATCTATAGTAAATTTAAATGTTTGGTCATGTTTTTTTAATTTTTAGATCATATTTACCTGTTTTTAAGGTCATATTTGCCTGCATATTTTTCTATTTTTTTTTTTTTTACCCTAAAGATCCAAACCCTAATGTTGAGTATTGTCAGCATATAAAAAAATATCACATGCAAAGTAAATACTCACAGAAACAGAGATTATCATAGTTATTGTATGAGCTCATATATATATACCCAATCTTTGATGTCATATGGAACAAGCTGAGTGGAAGTATTATACATTATTTCCAATGTGGAAAATTGCTGATGGCAAAATATTCTAACCTGAATGAAAAGAACAGATACTGAAAAGAATGAAAAATTCTAAAGCATCTCTGATCTGCTTGTTAGAGTAACAAAATGATAATTGGTAAAGTTTCTGGAACACAGAAATGATATTGACTGAACAAAATACAATTTCATGTTTGTTTTAGTAAGAATAATTGCTGTATTAAACTGAATGCAGAGAAAAGGGAAGGAAAACTTACTTTGATATTGTGACAGTATATTGTCTGATTAAATAATGGAGGTAATTAATTTATGATAATACTGTATACAGTATTCAAAATATATTGCATATTAGTTATAGGAATTATTTTAGCGATACCAGGCCTTTGCAAAAAAAAAATCATCTGAACAAATTATTATACTTAACAGACATAGAATGCTATAATCTTGTGTTATTGTGGTCATGATAATATCGTAGTAGTTAACAATAAATGTAAAAAGACTGCAACGGTCAACAATAGAACAATAGCTTACGATCTTAATGCTCAAGTCGGTTTTAACAATACAAAACAAAATTCTGGATAATGTCACATGCAGTATATTATTTTGTCAGTAAATTACTGTTAGAAGAACACATACATAGCTGGAAATAGGGGCCAGTATAATCAGCTAAAGAATCAGTCTGCGACAGGATGGATGGTTCTCGGCAATAAGTGAGAACCAGCCCTTCCCAAAAATTTATTACTTGTGTCAATGTCATATCATTTAATTGGTGCAAAGAAAATTGTCGCACTATGTTGCATAGCTGCAATTTGCTGCGTAACTTATCATTTAACTGTGTGGTATCACTATAGTGCCACGTTCTGCTGGCTTCAGCCCTCAGCTAGCTGTGCCGTGCAGCGTCGATTTAGCTGTCATGTTATCTTCGTAGTGGCATGGTGATGTTGACAAGAGCCACTGCGCCATGAAGTATGTGGACTTGAGGTCACCAGTACTATGTAATTGTTGCCACCGCTTATCATCTGCGATGTTTGAAGATCTGCCGTTTTTGCGTTTCTAACTGCACCAGCAATTAATAGGACCAAATGAGGCTCGCCTCATTTGGTCACTATGTAATGACAAATGGTGGGGGATGTAATGTTTCATATCTGGGTGTTCTTTCAGCCTTATTCTAGTTGCTAATTCACACAAGTTGTCGTTACTCTGCCATAGACTTCAGAAAGCACTCTTCTGTACCTTGCTATTACTTGAATATGAATAATTTAGACCGTGGAAGGAACATACTGGTATACTGCTGAGCACTGGGTTGGATTTCTCAAAGATTTGAAAGTCAGTAATGGTCACCACCTGAGATTTGGGAAATTCATTAGGATTACTCATACAAATGTGTCACTAGAAGGTTGCTACCAAAGAATGTTCACCAGACTCTAAAAGATCATATTTAAACTCTTTATTTCAAAGCATAAATACCTAGGCCAGTACCAGTACCACATTACAATGAAAGTTTAAGACATCGAGCTTCAACTTTAAGAAGACAGGTTTGCAATTAGAAAACTAGGCACCCTAATAAGCACATGTAGAGTTGATCAGATTACCACATAAAACTTATAGTCTTTGCAGCTCACATTACTTCTAGGCACATCAGAAATTACTTCTTGATTTAACCTGTCCACTCTATTTTTCTGCTTAACCCTGACGTTCGCAGTTTTCTCTTGCCAGCTAAAATAACCTTTGCTGGCTCGACCCCTGTACCAAAACAGTTAACCAAATGTACACTCTTAACATTTGCGAGACAAGAGTTCGAAGAAATCTGTCTCACACTTCATTTTAAATCATAGATGTCACTGGATAACTGTTGGTTTACACGCTGCCACAGAAACAGTTGAACACAAAAAATAACCCAGCACAATGATGTCATCCACTTTTCTGCTCATTTCTGTGATGAGATTGTTTCAGCATTTTAATAGCAGGTTTCCACAGCCACACTGAGTTAGTAACAAGTTTTCATGTTAACTAAAAAATCGGTAGTTCTGTTTTCTACAGCTTATGTAATAATGCTGTCCCAAAAATCTTTGACCAGGGCTGAAATTTTAGCTTTGTCAAAATTAAATGTGTGACCATCTTGGACACTGTCGTTGGCCACAGCTGATTTGTCTTCTTCCCCCAGATGAACATTTCCCACATATTCGACATATCGCTACATAATACACCATTGCGTTTGTCCGATATTACCATGGCCACATTCATGTGGTATATAATATACACTGCCTACCAAGTTTTTAAGTTTTGGGTGTGGTCTGAAACTTGTCTTTGAGTTCAGTCAACAGTTTACCTATTTTGGAACTTGGGGCACCCACAAATGGCAGAAAGGCAAGGCCCATGATATCAATATGATCTTTCTGTTGATATTCCTGCTTTTAAGTCATGCCACTAATCTGCCCCTGCTTATAACCATTATTTAAGAAAGTTCTTTGGAGGCAGTTCAACTCACCTGGAAGGCTATCTCTGTCATAATTACTTCGTACACTGTGTATATAGGTGATTAAAACAGTGTTGCTTTGCACTGGATTGTGACAGCTGTTGGTGTTTAAATTTAATTTAATTTAATTTAATTTAATTGCAATGGAGCACAGGCTCCGGTGGCAATTTCCCTACACAGCTATCTTCCCCCTATCCTGCACCCACCTACATTTGCCCTCTACAAATTTTTTCTTTAAATTCCTTCAAAGTTTTCGGTAAATTATTCATCGTTTCTCTTGGTAACTCATTCCAATCCCTGACACCCTTACCTAAAAAAGAGAATCTTCCTACACCCTTGTGCCTGAAATCGAGTGCCAGCTTGTGGTCATGGTCATCTTTTCCCTTCCATGCACTACTTTTCATACCTACTGCAATATCTTTCCATGCCTCATCACCAGTATATGCCCTGTACACTCCCATGACCCTCCTCATCCTCCTCCTGTCTTGCAATGAATCCCATTCCAGCTCCTTTATCATATCCGTCACTGATTGCATTCTGCGATAATTTCCAGAAACAAATCTAGCAGCCCTTCTTTGCACCCTCTCCAACTCCTGTATTTGATACGTAAAATGAGGGTCCCATACTACACTACCATATTCGAGCAATGGTCTGACCAAAGTTTTGTAACCCAATTCCTTGACTTCTCTCGTACATCCCCTCATAACTCTCTCCAACAAGTGCAGAACTCTGAAACCTTTTCCTACCACCTGTCCTATGTGTCCTGCCCAGTTAAGTTTGTTATCAAAAGTAATTCCAAGATATTTGCATTTCAAGTCTTCAGCAAGCAATTCTTTCCCCACCTTATATTCATAATTAACCTTTTGTTTTTTATTTGTGTATCTAATAAGCTGACTCTTCTTTGCATTTATCTTCATTCCATGTTTACTAACCCAATTAGATATCCTGTCCAGATCACCCTGCAACTGTTTACAATCCTCTATCGTTTTGATTCTTTTATACAGCATTATGTCATCTGCAAACAATCTAATTTCAGATAGTAAACAGGCAACACAATTATTCATTAGAATAATGAATAGCAATGGTCCCAATACGCTACCCTGTGGCACACCCATTTTTACTTCCACTTCTTTTGATACTACATTTCCTACCCTAACTTTCTGTTTTCTACCTTTTAAAAATTCTTCTACCCAGCAAATCACTTTCTTATCCACTCCAATGGTTTTTACCTTATTTACTACCATTTTATGGCTTACTCTGTCAAACGCCTTAGACAGATCTAGTGCTACACTATCAATTTGGCCTCCCTTGTCCATTTCATCTGAAATATCTTGCATATATCCCACCAACTGAGATTCGCATGAATATCCTTGCCTGAAACCATGTTGCCTGCTTGAAAACCAATTACGTTCCTCACATATATTTCTGATGTGGTTGCATATCAATCTTTCCATTAATTTACCTACCACTGATGTCAAACTGATTGGCCTGTAATTCTCAACTCTATTTCTCACCCCTCCCTTATGTACCGGTACTACTATTGCACTTTTCCAGTCCTGTGGTAAGCAGCAAGTGTCTAGACTCAATTTAAATAATATTTCAAGATAAGGTAAAATGTCACATCCGGCTATCTTTAAGATATCTGTAGTAATATTATCTTCACCAGCCCCTTTATGTTTTTTCAGCTTTCTTATTTCCTTCATGATTTCCTCAGGATGGATATCAAATTTTTTACTATCGTCATTTCTAATTGTGTTGTTAAGCTCGTTCTCCGAATTAGACCCTCCTGTTTCTGATTCATTTTCCCTAATGCTTTCTCTGAACCAGTTACTTAAAATCTCTGCCTTTTTCAAATCGTCAGTAACTTCTTCTCCATCCTTATCTATAAGTGTCTCTACATCCTCCCTTCCCCTCAGTTTCCTGATATAGCCATAGAAATTTCTAGATGCATCAGTCAATGGTCCCCCTGCACTGACAATACTCTTCATAAACCCATCTTTGGCCATTTTCTTTGCTGTTATTAAGTCCTTGTTTAGTTGTTTTAAATATTCCCTACTACCCTGCTGTCTCTTAACTCTGTTATGTTCTTTTCTTACCAACCTCTTTAACCTCCTCACTTCCCTATTATAGTACATAGGATCTCTACTTCTCTTTATTTTTTGCTTATATAAGTTAGTATGGGTAGGCTTCTGATAATTAGTGTGTCCAAGTGAACCATCAGCATGATTTATAACAAGCACATCTAGAAATGGCAGGGAACCATCCTCATCCAATTCCATGGTGAACTGAATATTTTCATGGATCGAATTCAAATGTTCCAGGAATTGGTCAAGGCCATTTCTACCATGTGACCAAATCACGAATGTATCATCAACATATCTGTAAAAACATTTTGGCTGGAGCAGCACATTGCTTAGTGCCTCTTCTTCAAAAAACTACATGAAGAAATTTGCAATGACCGGAGAAAACATCTAGCCCACTGCTACACCATTCACTTGCTCATAATATTCTCATCGAAACTGAAATTAAGTGGTTGTCAACACAAGGTGGAAAAGATCAGTTTATTCATTGAGTTTGTTGAAGAAGAGGCACTAAACAATGTACAGCTCCAGTCAAAATGTTTTTATAGGTGTGTTGATACATTTTTGATTTGGCTACATGGTAGAAACAGCCTTGACTAATTTCTGGAACATCTGAATTTGATCAATGAAAATATTCAGTTCACCATGAAATTGGAAGAGGATGGTTGCCTGCCTTTTGTAGATGTATTTGTTATAAAATGTGCTGATGGTTGACTTGGACACTCTGTTTATTGGAAGCTTGGTACTAAGAGCATGAAGGATTGTGTCAAAGATAGCCTTGACAGTGAATTGGACTCCCTCCAGAGAATTTTCTTAAATATTGGTTATAATCAGGGGTATATTAGTGGTGTGTTTAAAAAGAAGGAATATCAACAGAAAGATCATATTGATATCATGGACATTGCCTTTCTGCCATTTGGGGGCACCCCAAGTTCCAAAATAGGTAGACTGTTGACTCAACTTGCAGTCAAGACAATTTTCAGACCACACCCGAAAATTAAAAACTTGGTAGGCAGCATTAAAGATAACCTAGGATTACAAACCCATGGTGTGTATTATATAATATTTGAATGTGGCCGTGGTTACATCGGACACATGCAGCAGTGTATTGCGCAGCGATGCACAAAACATGCATAAATGTTCACCTCGGGCAAGAACAGAAATCAGCTGTGGTCAAACACAGTGCCCAAGAAGGTCATTCATTTGATTTTGGAAAAAAACTAAAACTTTAGCCCGGCTCAAAGATTTTTGGGACAGTATTATTACAGAAGTTGTAGAAAGCAGAACAACTGATTCTTTAATTAACAGGGACACTGGTTACCAACTCAGTGTGGCCTGGAATCTGGCAATTAAAATTCTGAAACAATTTCAGCTTGGTAATGAACAGAAGAATGGATGATGTCATAACACTGGGTTGGCTTTTGTCTTCCTCTATTTCTGCAGCAGCATGTAAACAAACAGTTATCCAGTGACATCTATGATTGAAAATGAGGGCTGAGATAGATTCCTTCAAAATGTTCACAAGTGTGCCTTTATTACATGGCTGATGGCTGAGAAAAGTTGTGTTTATATTAAACATCAAGAGAAACTTCAATCTTTCATAAACATCTAGTGAACAGTGTTTTCAACTAAGTGTATCGATTTTAATTTCTGACTGTACTTTTCTCTATTCTAGACTGAAAAATATTAGTCTGATGATAAGACAAATCTGTACTTTCATCTTCTTACTAGTTATGAGAATGAATTAAATACAGTTTGTGAATTTCTATGTTCAGATATTGGCAAGACATAGCTAAAAAAGCCAAGTTTAATTACATAGTCTTAACAAGGATAATGTTATGTAATCGTAGGTTTTCCTAGCAAATCTACTGCTTGAAGATCTCTTGGACTTGCGACCAGATAAATTGGTCATCATTCAATTAATTTTTGACAGCGTAATGTGCCATCTTTTTGAGGCTGCGTCCGCTAACTGGTGTGAGGAGCGCAATCCAGGACACGACTGCAGTGCCAAAGCCAACGGGTTGGTATTTATATCCTTCAAACCATCCCCTCCACTCCCATCATGACCAACTGACAACCTGGAAAAACTAAGGGCCACAGCCATCATACCATATATCGGCAATGAATTGGGCATTTTGGCAGAATTCTATGCCAACACATCAAGTATGTTTACTGCCCGCCAGCCAAGATTAAAGCATTTGTAGGCTTGGTTAAAGATGATCTGGAACTTAGGATATCTGGTGTATACCACATACGGTGCAAGTGCAGCAAAGCATATGTTGAACAGACTATTCACCCAATTGAAGAACTGTGCACAGAACATAAACGTCACATGGAGCTACAGCAGCTGTCAAAATCAGCAAATGTTGAACACTGTCTAGAGACCTGGCATACTATCAAACATGAGGACACTGGTGTTCTGAGAAACACATCTAACTTTTGGGACTGCGTATGCAAGGAAGCCATCGAGATCCGACTACGGAATAACCTCATCAACAAGGACAATGGGTTCCAACTAACTCAAGCTTGGAACCCAGTGTTGAAGCAGTTCTGCAGACGGCAGAACCAAGGTACCTTTTATGATGAAGGTGGCATGCAGACTAAAGACCACTGTTCGATGAGTTGGAGCGAACCATCCCCACCACCGCTATCAGAGTGCCACAGTGGGAGTGAAAGGGATATGTCAGAGGGTAGAAATACCACCCCAACAGGTATGGTGTGGCAGCTGCATCCCGGACAGTGCTCCTCATACCAGTCAGCAGACCCAATCTGAAGATGACAGCACGTTACGCTGTCGAAATTTCATTGAGCAATGTTCTGTTGGTGCTGCCCCATGCCAGAGAGATCTTCAAGGATAATGTTGTTCATGGAACAAATGTATGATCACTGAGTAAATGAGGAAAGCTAAAAGCTGAAAGAATAACAGGGAACTGAATGATGCAATGTCAGTTTAAAAAGATGAAAGTAAATTTGAATGAATTTTTTTTATTGCATTCTTAATAGTCAACTTGTATTATCATTTACATGCAGTAATTTTTTAATTTATTTTAGTTTATTTATGATGGAGTGCATGCTCCAATGATAATTACTGAACAAACCCAATTTTCCTCTTTTTTATTTTAAATTCTTCAATTGCATTTTCCCCATTCATCTTTATGAATTTTAACTTTAAATTCTTTCAGTAATTTAATAAATTATTCAGCACTTCCCTCAGTAATTTGTTCAAATCACATACTTGCTGACCTACAAAAGAAAATTCTTCCACTCCATTGGGCCTGAAATCAATTGCCAGATTCTGTTCGGTTCATGGTTGTCTATTCCTTTCCATGCACTACTCCTAATTCTTCCACCAATATCCTTCCATGCCACATTACCAATATGTACCTAGTAAAATCCCAGCATTATCTTCACTCTTCTCCTGTATTCTGATTAATCCCAATCCAGCTACTTTATCCTATCATTTACTGAATGTACTCTGTGGTAATTTCCACAGATAAATATAATTGCACTCCTTTCAGGTCCTGTATTTGATACCCAAAATGTGGGTTCCATTTTTAACTATCCAGTTTCAATACACTAAATATTACTTATGTACACGAAGTTGAAGTAAACATGCAAATAAAGAAATTATCATGTATATGGATACTATCTGGGCGTATTAATTCAATTAATTCTTCAAGGGTGTCCATCCGGATGGAGTCAAAGAATGACAACGTTTCAACAACCTGCTCAGTTGTCTGCATCAGGTGTATTTAAGGTAATCTCAAAATCACCAACAGACTGGCTTAGCTGCTGCCGAAAATTCCAAGGTCGTGAATCGAGGGTTGCCAGGACGCCCAATCAGAATGAAGGACTTGAGGGTATCGATGTTGCAGACAACGTATGGAGCCATAATCGGTCACCCATCGAGGCACTCACCACACTCAACGTTGCTTAACCATCAACTGAGGGTATCAATGTTGCGGACTGCGCATGTAGCCATAACAGGTCACCCATCCAGGTACTCACCACGCTGAACGTCGCTTAACTTGAAGCCGTAAGTGCTGGCCAACTTAATCCACGGCATCAGTTTGCATCCATTTGGCCTTGTTGAGAAGATTTTTGTTTTGCAAGACATAATTGCATATGTCTTGCATAATAATCGGCCTCTAGGCTTCACTCAAGTACAGTCCGCTATCCCTATTGATGTTATTATTGTTAAGCTGTTTTTACAATGCTTTCCGAACTACTGAGTCCCAGAATGAAGAGACCCTGGCCAGCACCACCGTTTCATCAAACACTATCTTATGCTCTTCATCGAAAGCGTGCACGGCTATTGCAGACTTTTCCAATTGCACCAGTCTCAAGTGTCGTTTGTGCTCGGTAATAAGTTCAGTGATGGTTCTGATCGTCTGCCTGATATAAACTTTGCCATATTCACAATGTATAGAATAAATACCAGGAATTCTTAGACCTAAATCATCCTTCACCGAGTGAAGCACATCACGTATATTGGTGGGCAGCCGAAAAATGCTTTTTATGCCAGACCGCGCCAAGAATCTTCCAATCATTCCAGATGTGTTGCCGGCATATGGCAGAAAGGCAAGAGTTTTAGGTAGTTCCATCGTTGGTCTTGGTGGCTTCTGGATAAAAGCACGCTCTTTCTGTCGCCGACAGTACTCATTCTGTTCAAAAATAGTCCTTAGATGTTTCAACTCCAACGTTCGGAAATGGCTCTCGCTCTGCACACCAATGTGGTCAATACAGAGTGGCGTTGTGCTGGGTGGTGGTAACTGGTTGCACCCAAGTAATATTCAGTGTGGGTGGGTTTATGGTACACACTATGTGCCAATGATCCATCAGGTTTGCATTTGATATAGATGTCCAAAAATGGGATGCACCCATTCTTCTCAACTTCTTTCGCAAACCATATGTTGGGATGGATCCCATTAAGATGGTCTGGAAATTCATCCAATGCTTCCATACCAATGTGGCCACATGGCAAAGGTGTCATCAACATAGCAGTAGAAACAATTGGGTTTTAGGGTAGCACTCTCAAGAGCCCTCTCTTCAAAATCTTCCATGTAGAGGTTAGCCACCACCGGTGAAAGCGGAGATCCCATGGCCACTCCATCAGATTGTTCATAATACTTCCATCTATACATAAAATAAGTGGAAGTAAGTACGTGTTCAAAGAGGTCTGCTGTACTTTTGTCAAAATGATGGCAACTCAAGTCCAGAGTGTCCTTTACCGGCACAGGAGTAAAGATAGACACCATGTCAAAACTAATAAGGATGTCAGAATCCAAAACAGTTAGAGACTGTATGGTTTTCACGAATTCAGCCGAGTTCCTGACATGATGGCAACAACGCCCCACAATGGGACTAAGAAGACGTGTCACATACTTAGCAAGCCGGTAAGTCGGTGACCCAATAGTACTGACGATCGGACGTAAACGATCACCCTGTTTATGTATCTTGGGTAAGCTACAAAGTCTCAGTGGTCTCGCGGCACATTGCCTAATTCTCTCAATCACTTCCTCGGGAAGATCAGCCTTTTTGACAAGGTCCATAGTCTTCTTCACACCTTTACCAGTTGGGTCAGTGTCCAACGTAACATAAGACACATCATTAAGGAGACTAATCATCTTTGCGTTATATTGCTTTATAGAAAGAAGAACAGTAGAGTTACCTTTGTCTGCTGGTAAAATGACTATGTTGTCCCTGCGACAAAGATATTATTTCTTGGCGGCTTAGCCCTCTTCAAAACCCGACAGGTCTCCCTCCGTATTTGTTCGGCTTCTTCACTTGGTAAGCAGCGCACAGCCTGTTCTACCAAACAGATTATCTCCTTAGTACGTATGCACCTAGGGGCAGAAGCGAAATTCAAACCTCTGGCCAGCACAGAAGTAGTGGCATCATCAAGACAAATACCAGCTAGGTTGACCACAGAATGATCGGACACTGCTGGTTTGCCGCCTTGGTCTGTTCCCGCCAACCGCTTGTATTTGGCGATGTGTCTTGCTGTAGTTTTCCAGAGTTCCAGATTCATTTGAGCAGACGTTGCTGTGTCCACCCAGTCCCAAGAACAAGACGAGAGTCTTGTTGACAGGTAAAGATGAGAAAAATACAACTCAGAGCGCGTGTAACGGATGCATTCCCGAAGTAGTGACAGGCTGGCATGACGTAATATTTTCTTAGCGTAAATGCTGTCAATATGATGTTTTGCCGTAGCGAAAAAAGGCACGATGTTATGGCCTAGGCACCTCAAAAGTAATGTCATGCCTAAACTCTACATGGAAGATTTTGAAGAGAGGGCCCTTGAGAGTGCTACCCTAAAACCCACTTGTTTCTACCGCTATGTTGATGACACCTTTGCCGTGTGGCCACATGGTATGGAAGCATTGGATAAATTTCTAGACCATCTTAATGGGATCCATCCCAACATATGGTTTACGAAAGAAGTTGAGAAGGACGGGTGCATCCCGTTTTTGGACATCTTAATCAAATGCAAACCTGATGGATCATTGGCACAATGTTACTTGGGTGCAACCAGTTACCACCACCCAGAACAACGCCACTCTGGAATGACCACATTGGTGTGCAGAGTGAGAGCCATTTCCGACCGTGAGAGGCTACCGTTGGAGTTAAAACATTTAAGGACTATTTTTGAACAGAATGGCTACTCTCGGCGACAGATAGAGTGTGCTTATATCCAGAAGCCACCAAGACCACTGACAGAACTAATGGAAGTACCTAAAACTCTTGCCTTTCTGCCATATGCCGGCAACATGTCCGGAAAGATTGAAAGGCTCTTGGTGCGGTCTGGCACAAAAAGCATTTTTTGGCCGCCCGCCATGATACGTGATGTGCTTCGCTCGGTAAAAGATGTTTAGGCCTATGAATTCCTGGTATTTATTCCATACATTGTGAATGTGACAAAGTTTATATCGGGCAGACGATCAGAACCATCGCTGAACTTATTACCGAGCACAAATGACACTTGAGACTGGTGCAAGTGGGAAAGTCCGCAATAGCCGAGCATGCTTTCGATGAAGAGCATAAGATAGTGTCTGATGAAACGGTGGTGCTGGCCAGGGTCTCTTCATTCTGGGACTCTGTAATTCGGGAAGCATTGGAAATACAGCTTAAGGATAATAACATCAATAGGGATAGCAGACTGTACTTGAGTGAAGCCTGGAGGCCGATTATTAGGGATCTATGTCTTGCAAAACAGAAATCTTCTTAACAAGGCCAAATGGATGCAAACTGATGCTGTGTATTAAGTTGGCCAGCATTTACGGCTCCAAGTTAAGCAACATTCAACTTGGTGAGTACCTGGATGGGTGACCTGTTATGGCTACATATGCACATATGGAGTCTGCAACATTGATACCCTCAATTGATGGTTAAGCAATGTTGAGCGTGGTGAGTGCCTGGATGGTTGACCGGTTATGGCTCCATATGCAGTCTGCAACATCGATACCCTTCATTCTGATTGGGCGTCCTTGCAACCCTCGATACACGACCTTGGAATTTTCGGCAGCAGCTAAGCCAGTCTGTTGGTGATTTCGAGATTACCTTAAATAGACCTGATGAAGACAACTGAGCAGGTTGTTGAAACATTGTCAATCTTTTACTCCATTCGGCTGGACACCCATGAAGAATTCCTTGAAAGAAATTACCACTTATTTTTATTTGTATGAGTTATTTTTGATAAATTAAAATTTATTATCTTTCTTTCATCTGGATAATTCTTTTATGTCTTGCTCATTTTGCAATATGCTTCATACAGCATATAAGTTCTCTGAGTGTAATTCTCCAAAGGGTGGGACTGCCAACCCTCCTCTCTGGTTCCACTGTCATCACTTGTTTTTCTTTTACTCAAAATGAAATCTGATATACTAAATTTATTAACAGTTAACTTAAAATAAGCCAGATATAAGGTGTTACCTCATACGTACTACACCATGATATTTAAGCAATTGTCTGACCAAAGTTTTGAAACAATGATTTAGTGCTGTGATCTGTTTGGTGTTTATTTTCTGTGTTTGTACATTTTCAAACACTAGGCTTACATTCAGATTTTTGTTATAGAGTGTTAATATCATTTACAATAGTTTTTGGTATTCGTATTATCAGTGATCTTTTCCATAGGCCTTGTTAAATCCGTAAATTGTAGATTCAGTGTTCTGTGGCTTTTGTTTACATTCGTGTTTAACGTCTAGTATTAATATTCTTGTTGTAGTGTAACAGAATTTCATAGTATGTTTGTTTTGACTGCATTAGTTTTGTTTTGTAGTTAATTGTGAAGTTATTAAGTGATAGAGAACCGTTTTTAATTGTTTAAAAAGTTCTTTTGATATCTTTTTTTTTTTTTTTTTTTTTTTTTTTTTTTTTTTTTTTTTTTTTTTTTTTTTTTTTTTTTTTTTTTTATAAGTCTTGCAGTTGATAAGTGTTTTAATTCATATTTCGGAAAAGTTTCGATTGACTTACATAGGATTTGTTTAGCATTTTTCTGTTCTTAGGCTTAGGTAGAACAGTGAGTGGAGGGAAGTCAGCTCTGGCAGGAGAGGGAAGAGTCGTTGTCTGTCTGATGGTTTCCAGTTGGAGACATTCAATGTGTTTCGGCCATTGGAGGATCTAGATGGTGACTTTGAGGACCGTCAAGTTGGACTGAATGATCTGGGATCTTGTAAAGTAAAAGGGAGAACTTTTCAGGGCCCATCTAAATGTAGGAAGGTACTGTTACTTGGAAGCAGTCATGGGAGGGGAATGAGTGAGATGGTTCAGTCTGACTTGGAGCCAAATTATGAAGTCTGCAGTATTTTCAAACCTAATGCAAATCTTGGAAGTGTTGTAGCAAATGTGGAAGACTTAGGGAAAGATTTCTCAAAGGAGGATTGTATTGTAATTGTAGGGGGACCAGGAAATAGTCTTGATAAGGACCTCAATTATTCTATTGAGGAAGACATTGCTCACATTTCCTGGAATACACATCAGACAAATGTGGGATTTGTGGGTTTGCTTGAGCGTTATGATAAACCCTGGATGTGGCATAACATTAGGCATACAAATCCATTGTTGGAAAGGGTTCTCTGGCAGCCACCAAATTCGCCCATTGGTTTGATAGATGTGTCCTGCATTGGTAGGGACAGTTATACTCGCTATAGACTCCATCTGAATTTCAGAGGTAAAAGGAAGTTTTCGCTTCTTATTGCTGATGAGATCAGGGGATGCCAGCTGAGAGAAAGAGGTATTCCTGTTATAAGTGGAGTTAAGTCACGGACTTTTTTAGGGTAAATAAAATAAACGTATTAAGATGTCTAAAAGAAATTAATGTCTCTCCTGGTCAAAACTTACTGAAATTAGAATTTGCATCTGACATACCAGTATGTACTAATAAAGTAAACAATTTAAATTCATTGAATCAAAGTGTTCAGACCACTATTCTCCATAAAAATATAAGGGGAATATTTAGTAAAACTCATGACATTACCTTATGCCTAGAAGAAATTAAATTTCCAGAAATTTCAATGTAGATGTTTTGTGCATATCTGAACATTGTTTATCTGACACAGGAATATCTCAGCTGTCAATCCCAAATTATAAACTAAGTTCTAATTTCTGTAGATGTAAAATGGAGAAAGGGGAGTTGCCATTTTTCTTAAAAAGAATATTCAATACAACAGTGTAGGTGAAAGTAAGTATTGTATAGAACAACACTTTGAATGCTGTGTTACTAAATTAGAATATGATAAGGAAGAGCTCATAGTAATAGCAATTTACAGGGGCCCCTCAGGAAATTTTTGACTGTTTTTATCTCAGTTAGTGTCTTTGATACTATGTTTCAAAAATAACAAACAAATAGTTTTATGTGGTGATTTTAATGTGGACTTTCTCAATCACAGCAATGAGAGGCTAGATACGGAAGCCTTGATGTTGTATTTTAACTTAACAGCACTTGTAAATTTCCCAACTAGAATACAAAATAATAGCAGGACTGCAATTGATAATTTTTTATGGATATTTCTCAGTACATAAATTACAATATACTTCCAGTAAAAAATGGTATCTCAGATCATTATGTCCAGCTGTTATGTATCAAGTCCAGAAACAGTATGAAACAGATAAAGAAAAGTTTGGTATTAGAAGAAATATTAATGAAAACGATATAAAACATTTCATAGATTCCTTAAATAATGAACAATCGTCAGAACAGGGTGTTAATGAAAAATTTGATTCCTTTCTCAATATATTTCTAACACTTCTTGAAGGAAGTTTCAAAAAAAGGAAAGTTGTCAATACTCCAAACAATGAACTGGGAAAGGGTTGGATAACAAAGGGTATTAGTGTATCTCGTAAAACAAAAAGGGACCTGTACTAAAAAGTAAGAGAATCACATTACACTGAAAGCCCATTATAAACTTTATTCTAAAATAGTAAGAAAGATAATAACAAAGGCCAAGAACAGGTATATCATCATCATTATCGTTGGGGACCATCTCCAGTTTCCCGGGTGTGGTTTACGAGCCTTGGTTGTTATAGACGATTGTTTTCCACCTTTTCCTGTCCAGAAAGGTTTCTCTGTCTGTGATGTACTCCCAATTCCAGCCTCTTCTCTCTATGTCCTCCTTCAGTTGGTCTGTCCATCTTCTTCTTGGTCTTCCCACTGGTCTTTTGCCCAGTACCCTTTTTTCCAAATAAGTTTTTGGCAGTCTTTTACTAGTCATTCTCTTCACATGCCCAAACCATCGAAGTCTTGATGACCTAAGTCTCTCTTCCATGGATTCTCTTAGCTCTAGGTTTGATCTAATTTCATCATTCTTTATGCGGTCAAATCTAGTTTTCTGGAGGGCCGTTCTAATTCATACAAAAAGATGAAAACTATATGGAATATAATAAAAACTGAAAAAGGAAAAACAAAAATAGAACAAAATGGATCTGTTCATAGTGATGTAGGGGAAGTTTGTGAAATATTTAACAAACATTTTACTTCAGTTGCAGAGAAATTAGGCATAGAAAAGGAATCCCCATATGGTGCCCTAAGGCTTCTTGAGACTGCTTTCCCAAATAGATTTGTGTAAATGCAATTGCCACCAGTAACAGTCTCAGAAAAAAATAAACTCATGAAACAATTAAAACCTAAAAATTCATCAAGCTATGACAATATTTCAAGAAAATTACTGAAAAGATGATCAGATTGTATTAATTGTGTACTTGCCCACATTTGTAATGAATCCTTAATGCAAGGTGTGTTTCCAAACAGACTAAAATATGCAGTTGTAAAACCATGGTTTTAAAAAGGAGAAGCAGCCAGTGTAGTTAACTATCGTCCCATTTCATTACTTTCAGGATTATCAAAGATTTTTGAAAAAGTCATGTATTGGACTAATAAAACATGTTAAACAAAATAATATCCTCACTATATCACAATCTGGGTTCCAAAAAGGATCATCTATAGAAATTGCTATATATTCAGTTTTAAATAACACATTTGAGAAACTGAATAATAAAATAAGCCCTGTAGGAATATTTTGTGATCTTGCAAAAGCATTAGACTGTGTAAATCATGAAAATGGAATACTATGGGATTTATGGAACTGCAGGTAAATGGTTTAAATCATGCATGGAAAGTCGAATGCAAAAACTTTACGTTTTTGATTCTAAAATAAGTAAAGATGCTTCAACAGACTAGCAGAAAACAAAACATGGAATTCCAAAAGGTTCTGTCCTAGGACCGCTCCTCTTTTTGTGGCACATCAATGATCTTCCTGGAAGCTTATCTGACAAAATTAAGAGTGTTTTATTTGCACTAACCTGACTGTGAGAAAAACACCAACCAGCAATCTAGAATTTAATGTAAATGAAGTACTTACTGAAAATTGGTTTAAGGCAAATTCATTAAAATTAAATTTTGAAAAACACATTTTATTAGGTTTAAAACAAAAAATTATGCACAGCCAGATTTACAAGCAAGCTATAAAAATAACACAATATTAGAAAAAAAGAGTATAAAATTCCTTGGTATTAAAATAGATGAGAAACTCTGTTGGCACGAACATATCACTTCCCTACTGAAGAAGTTAAGTAGTGCCACCTTTGCAATATGAACACTTTCTCTAACAGCAGATCTAGAATTAACGAAACATGTGTACTCCTCATATTTTCATTCAGTGATGGCATATGGCATAATTTTTTGGGGAAACTCTTCACAAAGTAACAAAGTTTTCATAGCACAGAGAAGAGCTGTTAGGGTTATGTGTATGGTAAAACCAAGAACTTCCTACAGACAACTTTTTAAAAAAACTCAATATTCTTACAATGACTCTCTGCTTTGTCATAGATCATTTTAACTAATTCTAATTCACAGGCACATAATTTCAAATACAAGAAACATAACTTGCATAGAACACAAACATCTCTGTCATTTGTACAAAGAGGAGTTAATTATTCTGGTATACATCTGTTTAATAAACTTCCCAAGAGCATAAAACAGTTTGCAGATAATAAAGATATATTAAAGGAAAAACTGAGAGATTATCTTATTGGTAACTCATTCAACTCTAATAAAGAATTTGAACAAAATAATTAATTGTATTCAATATGACTTCTGCAAAATTCAGTTGTAAAAATTAATGTTTATTGTTATTCTCTTTATTTGTCTTTGTAACATATAATTGTTTTTACTATGATTATGACTCGTTTTGAATGTTTGTGTATTAACCATGACATGTTTCAAATCCCACAGGTCCTTCCTTAGCAGGGATTCATGAAGCAAGATTGATAAATAAATAAATAAATTTCACTGTTCTGGTACATCCCCTCATCACCCATACAAATAAATGCAGAATTTTCAAATCTCTTCATACCACTTAACCAGTTGAGTTTACTATTAAATTGTATGCCAAGATGTTCACACTTCAGGTCTTTACCAAGAAAATCCTTCCCCACTGTATGATCATGTACAATGTTTAGTTTTTCTTTTCTTTTTTTAAATTTGTGTACCCAAAAACCTGACTATTCTTGCCATATATCTTCATTCTATGCTGAATTACCCTGTTAGATATTCCATGCAGGTTACAATGCAGCTGTTCACAGCTCTCTTATTTTTTGATCCTATACCATTATGTACCATAATCTGCCAACTCCTGATCATAAACCACTAACACAATTAAAATAATGAATCACAATGACCCAAAAACTGTACCTTGTGACACCTCCTTTTAAACTTTCACGTTTTTAAATATAGCATTTCCATTCCTATCTTTTTGTTTTCTGCCTTTTAAGAGTTCCTCTACCCAGTAAGTCACTTTTTCATCTACTTAATAGGTTTTTATCTTCTTTAACACTATTTTATGCCTGAATCTGTCAAATACCATGGAAAAATCTAGTCTTGCAGAATCAACTTTGCGTCCCTTGAGCTTACTGACATTGTTTGCTAGTAGAATGTATGGTATATTCTTGTCTAATTAGTTGCATTTGTTCGAGACTTTTGTCTGAATGAATTAAAAGTTTTCTTCTATTGGAAGAAGAGCTAACCAGTAGAAAAACTGAAAAAAAATAAAGACTCTCATAAGATTTACCCCACAAAGTAGAAGAGTTGACAAGAGTGTAGTCTCTAAGTATCAGAGTAATTGTGTAAGCAATTATGTTATGCTAATTAAAACAATTTCTCTGAGAAATGTATAAACATGTCTTTGGAAAGTGCACGTGTAAAGTGTAATTCACATTTAAAGCATGCATGTCAATGGTTCAGTTATCAAAATATTGTAATGAACCTAGAACAGTTTCACCATATGAGACTTACAAGCAAAACTTAGTTTCCAAATGGAAATCTAAATAGGTGACAGAAATTCAAAATAAAAACTTCAGAAAGTAAGGTAAAAATAGAAATCTGGTTAAGTAGATACAAAAGTTTTAACAATTTTTTTAAACACGGTTATAGATTTAATGAAAAAAAAATATTTATTTGTGGTATTAAGCTAAGTGACACAAAAAGAGAAAGGTTCCTTCCCTGCAGCTACTCATTCACTAACTCCTCTTCCACTTCTATCCCCTCATTTGTTTTCCCATCAAATGAAATCTTTATGGGAAGACATGGTTTTTATACTATTTTGTTGTAGTGTGAAAGTGCCATAACATTTTAAAGCTTTGGAATGTGTTAGTTTTTCTAATTTACAATGAAACTTTTTGTAACATTAGTTCAGTAATTCCTTGCAGATTATGTTCATAAACATTGCTGTAAAAATCATACCTGTATATTCTCGACAGCCAACCAGTTGGTGGGATCACAACACCATAGACAACAAATATTGGCTCACTTATGAAGCATGCGATCTGCATTTAAATAAGTGAAAAATAGGTTTGTGAGAAGAATGATTTTACACTGATATCAAAAAAGTGTTAATAAAACTTTATAATGTTAACAATGTTAAGTAAAGTAATTTTATTCACTCACCAAAGTGTGTCACAGCAGGGCAGCAAAGACACATAAGGTAAATACAAATATATATTATTTTATTTGATATTGTTTAACACAAATGCACTTAAGTACTAAGCCATATGCTTCATTTACCTAAAAACTTACAGGGTCATGCATTCATCTTTCTTTGTGTTGTATCTTCCATCCTTGTTTCCCTATTTTCTTTAATTTAATTCTACTTAATTAATTTTGTTTATTACTATTAGCGATAGTTTATAAATTTGTAATATTATCACTTACATGTCCTGAATTTTTGACAGCTTTATCTATAACAGCTTTAGCTTCTCCAAAATATTTCTCTCCAGCAGCTGAGTCCTCTTTATATATTCCTCTATAAGTATCTGGACATGGTATCACATGAATCCATGGTTTCTTTTCTGAAATGTGAACAATATAACCAAGGGAGAAGTTTCTAAATTAGCAAATATATTAATAATCTCAGTAACAATGGTGCAGGAAGAACTACCATCAGGCAATAATTATATCAAAGAGAAAGATAAATGGGTGAGCACGTGTGGTCAACACAGCCACATGTAGAATGCAGGGGTCTGTCTTCCATAAAAATATATTAATAGTAATATCACATTCATCCGGTTTCCACCACCAACTCCAATGTGACAACAGAGGAAATCTTCACCATCATTGGACATGCCACAACACATCTCATATATCAAATCCCATGCCTGCACTATACAAATTCATATGAAGGCCAATCAGAATGAATTGCCACTGTCAAACAGCATATACCAGCAACTTAGCCCAGCCAGTGGTAAAACTTGCCAGTAGTCATAAGTTGAATAATTTCAATAACTGTTTGTAGTACGGGCTGTCAGAGTTTTTCAGAAACCACAACCTACTATCTTACCAGCATATCCTTGATACTATACACCCTCATCACCTCAAATCTCCAATAAAACTTGCTCAGCCAATTCAGTACTAATTATTACCATTTATTTACATTTTATTAATTTTATATTTAATATTCCCTCATAAAGCTTTCTTTTAAATTAATATTTATTCTCTCATGTTATCTAGATTGGTGTTGTCCCCCCACTTTCAATGTCTCCAGAATTATCAATTCAGAACTTTCTTGCAGCCCTCCATCACCATCCCCACCACCCAGGGTCATTCACCAAGTGGATGTCAATGTGATTACATCTGGCCTCGCCAGGTGTCTCATCTACTTGCAAAAATAAGGTTTAATAACAAAATATTGTGTTGCATATGTGTGTCATTCCCAGCTGCTGTCATCTATGGTAAGTATTGAGTTTTATTTCCCTACCCTTCCCAAGTTTCATTGCCTTACATGATTTTCCTGCTTGTTACTATTATTATTGATAAAAATATTAAGATGGATATTTGATAATCTTGGAATTAAGTATGTAAATTCTTTTTACTTCTAAAATGCAATTGCCATTTCTATAAAGAGGAGTTTATTACTCTGGGACCAGTGGCATAGATAGCAGGGGTGATATCTGATATCCATAGTTTTACCCCATGAAAACTTAATTTCGATGTTAACATTTTCGCGCCTGAGCCTTCTGCTCTCCCGGGTGCTCAAGTAACTGGCCATTTCTAGTGATTTTTAAATTTCAATAACTTCTTATTATTAATGCTACTGCTAAGAAACTTTCATATTATTATAGTTTGATTTGTACACTTTTTATGTAAATGGGGCATGACATCAGGAGAAAGGTAACAAAGTGTTTATAACCAAATGTATGAGTATGTATTTTCAGATTTATAAAAAAAGTCTTAAAATCACTTTACAGTACATTGTTTTGTTTTGTATAGTAGTCCTTAAAACATTCTGGCAAGCATAATGACACCACCGAGATGTTTCTCTTTTTACTGCCTTCCCAGTTTGTGCCATGCTTCTCTCTGCACAAACTTTACAAACCCGTGTGGGGTTTGTTTTCTTCTCTGTTGCAGGTATCTTCTCCACAAAGTTTCTTCCCTTGAGTCTGTCACTTACTGCACTTATGAAAGACCCCGTTTCAGACTTGCCTTTGATAACAACAGCCTCTCCAACTTGAAGAACAAATTTTTTCAAACTACATTTTTTTCCCCTTCAGCATTCTGTGTCTACTTGTAAATAACATAGACATTTGTCAAACACATCACAAACATGTGATTTTTATCCAAAACACTTCCCACTCTTCAGTATCTCCTTCAAAACCTGAATCGTCTATCACTTCATCTAAAAGAGCTAATATTTCTTCATCCTTCAATCTTTCACCCATTATAAAAGAAATTCGCAGAGCAAACGACAGTGAAAACTTTCTGCAACAAGCCGCACATACGAAAATTGCGAGAGTTTCTGTAGCCGAAATAATATATAATGTATAGCTGAAGGTAGTCTCAGAAATACTCGCTAGATGGTAGCATGTAATATAGAAATATGGAGTAACTACACCCTACACAGTATTAAATGAATGCTATGGTTTACTTTAGCATGGCTATTTATTAGGCAAGAAGTTGCATACAGATTATCAGTACACGCAGTTACGCGACAAAGATAACAACATACAAGTTGAGATTCGTTGAGTGGCTAGCAGCCGACTGAGCCATTGTAGAACCGCTATCTCCCACCTGGTTACTTGGCGCTCCTGTTGGCTCGATCAGGGCACCAGCTGTTGGCAAAGAGATGTACCATGGCATGGTCGATCGCGGCGCAGACTGGTGGTGAAAAGTCTTTAGGCTCCGCCACAACCACTCTCCCCCCCAGTGACTTACACAGGGAGAGTTAGGAACGAGACTCATTTCTTGCCACTGGTGCTGGTGCCCGTACGGGAACCCCTTGAGTTGGTTCTGATGGGTCGGTCCATTGATGCAGATGTGTGAGTCAGTGCTGGTTGATGTTCTACCTGGGGGGGTGTCGATCTGATCATGGTCCATTTTGGCGATGAAGGCAGGCTTCAGCATGTCCACTGAGACTGTTTTGTCCTCCCTGTTGATTTTAATGATGAACACTAGTCGCTGATGTGCCTGACGACCTCACGTGACCCCGTGTACGGTGGTTCAAGAGGCTTCTCCACAGAGTCTACACGTTTGAATACGTGGGTACAGCTGTATAGGTCTTTTAATAGGAACAGGCAAGCCTTGGTGCGGTGAGCCGTTGGTGTGAGCCTGGCAGTGCAGATGTGTTCTCAGAACTTCTCCAGAAAGAACTGTGGATCAGCTGGAAAGACTTCTGAGGTGAAGAATTTGCCAGGCAGTCAAAGCGGTGCTCCAAAGAGCAGTTCAGCTGGAGAGGTCTTCAGATCCTCCTTGTAGGCGGTGCATAGGCTGACGAGAACGGTTGGCAGAAGGTCTGGCCAACGGAGGTGTGTTGCACATCAGGGTGGCCTTTAGCGGACAGTGTCAGCGATCGTCGAGTCCATTGGACTGATGATGGTATGGCATGGTGCAAATTCGCTGAGCTCCTATCAGGCACAGTAGTGTGGTGAAGACAGCTGACTCGAATTGTGGACCTTGATCCGTGGAGATCGTAAGTGGAGTGCCGAACAGACAGATCTGCTGTGTATAGAAAGCAAAGGCAAATGTATCAGCCAATATTTTGCTGAGTGGGATGGCTATCTGGTGAACCTATCAATAATGGTGAGGTAGTAAATGAAACTTGCGACTTGCGGCAGCTCGATGAGCTCCGAGTAAATGTGGTCGAACCAGTTGTTGGGAATAGCAATGTTGAGTGGTGTCAGTCGATTGTGACAGTGAATTTTAGCTCACTGACATGGTATGCATCTCTGAGTCCATAGGAGTGCATCCCATATGATACCTGGCCATACGTAGCATTCCTTCAGTATCTGGGCGGTGCTCTGCCACTGGGATGCGAAAGCCCATGAACGGCATCGAATGCTCGTCGCCTGAGATTCTGTGGAATATAGGACCTCACTCCATTTTCCAGAACATTGCAAATTATATCGAAGCCATCGATGCATAGGGACTGCAAGTTGAGTGAGGTGGATTCCCGGAGTGTTGGCAGCTCTTCATCGGCGATTAGAGCACGGTGTATCTCCTCGTGGCTGATCGTTGTTGGCATGGCGATGGTGTTGATGTGGGAGAGTGCTCTCAGCCATGACGTTATCTCCAACCTGTATGTGGATAATCTCAGTGGTGAACTGTGAGATATAGTCCAGGCGGTGCAGCAGCCGAGGAGATGCATTCTCCGGTTGCTGCGAGAAGGCATATGTGATTGGTTTGTGGTCCGTCTGGATGACGAAGTGTCGTCCTTGAAGAATGTGCTGAAAGAAACGAATGGCCGCATAGATGGTGAGGAGCTCACGGTCATAGGTGTTGTAACGGGTTAGGCTGCTTTTCAACTGCGCGGCTAGTCGCGGGCGACCGCAGTCACTAGTGGCTAGTTTTGTAGCGACTGTTGTAGTGACTGCGCGCGCGGCTGTATTCCACAAACCAGCTCATTTTCAAAATGGATGTCGAAGAAATACATGATGTTAACAAAAAGAAAACAAAAATATAGATTTGGATACGCCCTTTGTTTTTTGCATTGATGTCGGAGCTTACGGAAAATGCAGTGTCGCATCTATATTTTGATATAATATATACTATAAAAAGAACACACCAATACGTTATGTTTTCGTCGGTGATGATCCTTTCTAACTAACTGATAAAGTTTTGCGTCCGTAAAGAGGGTGAACTTTGACAACAAAAAAGAGTTTTTAACTGCAGGTAAGGCGATAAATTTAGTATAATTAATTAAATTAAACAACACTTACATAAATACTATGTTGTTTGCAGACAACCAATTTATCCTCCAGGAAAATGAAGATGGACTTCAAAAAGCAATTCATATACTAAACATTATCAGCAAAGATTACAATCTGCAGTTGTCTCGTGCAAAAACGAAAGTTATGGCATGGCAGGGGAAATACCCTATCAGAGTTAAAATAGTGGTAGACAATCAGCCAATAGAACAAGTCTCCAGCTTTACTTATCTCGGATGTGAATTATCTTTTAATGAGGATAACGAGGTGAAGAAGAAACTTCACCGATTTCAGTATATGTGTGGAACAATTCGACGAACAATGAAAGGTAAAGCACGAGAGGAAAGTTATTTCACTTTTTAAGAAGGGAGATAGGAATTCATGTGATAACTATCGAGGAATTAGTTTATTAAATATGGGATACAAAATATATGCAAAAATAATAAATAACAGGCTAAAAGTAATAGCAGATGCTCTCCTATCAGAAGAACAATGTGGGTTTAGGAAAGGAAGGTCCTACATAGATAATATATTCTGCCTTAGACAACTACTGGAAAAGAGAAGAGAATTTAATTTAAAGACTTTCATTGCTTTTATAGACTATGAAAAAGCGTTCGATAAAGTAAATAGACAAAAACTATGGGAAATAATGCAAAGAAATGGATATCCACAGCATTTAATACAAGTTATTCAAGATATGTATAGAAGGACACAAATCGTCTTAGACCTAGGAAATAAACTTACAGAAGAAATAGCAATTAACCAAGGAGTGCGGCAAGGTTGTAGCCTGTCTCCAACACTCTTCAATATATATATATATATAGATGACTTAGTTAGGAAATGGAAAGAAAATGTCCATCCTGGTATATAAATAAGCAACAACACTTACATAAATACTATTTTGTTTGCAGACAACCAATTTATACTCCAGGAAAATGAAGATGGACTTCAAAAAGCAATTCATATACTAAACATTATCAGCAAAGATTACAATCTGCAGTTGTCTCGTGCAAAAACGAAAGTTATGGCATGGCAGGGGAAATACCCTATCAGAGTTAAAATAGTGGTAGACAATCAGGCAATAGAACAAGTCTCCAGCTTTACTTATCTCGGATGTGAATTATCTTTTAATGAGGATAACGAGGTGAAGAAGAAACTTCACCGATTTCAGTATATGTGTGGAACAATTCGACGAACACTGAAAGGTAAAGCACGAGAGGAGACTCAACTCAAGTTTTATAAAACAATGGCCATACCGACTCTGCTATATGGCAGCGAAACATGGGTAAATAAAACGCAATACAAAAGCAAAATTCAATCATCTGAAATGAAATTTTTAAGGTCAGTAAAAGGGTATTCCCTAAATGATAGGAGGAGGAATGAGGAAATAAGGGAACAACTGAATATCTCCCCGCTAAATGATAGAATTACCCAAAAAAGGGATAACTGGAAGAACCACGTCCTATGGATGAGCAAGGACAGATTTCCTAAGCTTGCCCTGGAGTACCATCCCACAGGCAGAAGGGACATTGGAAGACCTAGGAAGAGATGGTCGGAAGAATGAGGTCGGAACAGGCTTTTGGCCTATCCATGAAGAGGAAGTAAGTAAGTAAGTAATTAAATTAAATTGCAATAGAGCGCATGCTCCGGTGGCAATTTCCCCTCTTCCTGCATCCACCTACATTCGTACTCTACATATTTTAACTTTATATTATTTCAACTTTTTGGTAAATTATTCATCACTACTCTTAGCAACTTATTCCAATCCCTGACACCCTTACCTAAAGAAGAGAATCTTCCCAAGCTTGTGTTCATGGTCATCTTTTCCCTTCCATGCATTACTTTTCATTCTTACAACAATATCTTTCCATGTCTCCTCACCAATATACAAGTTGTACACACCCATGTCTCTCTTCACCTTCATCCTGTCTTGCAATTAATCCCATTCCATCTCTTTTAAATGGTGTATATTTCACAGAGCTTTAAACACATACATAGATTTTTCTATAGATAGCATAAGCTACGCGTATTTTGCGTCAGTTTGTGCGTGAAAGGCGGTCAGTCGCGCGTGGTTAGTCACGCAGTGTGAATGGCACAGTAAGTTTACATTGCTATTGAGTCACGCGCGGCTGCTCGAGTCGCGTGTTCTTTTGCAGTCGCGACGACTGCCAAATCGCGGTCGCGTCAATGGGTATGGTCAAGGCCATAACTGAATAAATAACAATCGCGCACAGCCAGCCAAACGCGGCTAGCCGCGTAGTGGAAAAGAGGCCTTACGGCTGGGATAATCTTCCGCGAGAAAAATCCCTGTGGTCTCCAGGTCCCATCCTGTAGCTCTTCAAGAGTGGCTCCGATTGCCGTTTCGGAGCCATCAGACCTCAGACTAAGGCTCGCCGACGGTGAAAGGAAATACGTTAGAACAGCATGCACAACACCACGTTTGCATGCAGCAAACACTTGCTCTGTAGCGGAAGTCCAAGGAACTGTGCGCTTGTCATTTTGATTAGAGTCCTTCAGTAGGTCGTTGAGTGGCGCCTGCATCTGTGCAGTGCCACAACTGCACCTCCTGTAGTAGTTGGCCATTTCCAGGAACTGACGGAGATTGAAGATGGTCTGGGGTAGCGCATACGATGCGATGGCTTGGACTCTCTCCGCCAGGTGCTTGTAACCGGAAGTATTGACTATGTAGTCCAGGTAGATGACCTATGTCTTCCCGAACTGGCATTTCTTCTGATTTATAGTTAGCCTGTTTGCACAAAGGATGTCGAACACCGTGGTTAGGTGCTGTAAGTGGTCCTTGTATGATTTGGAAAAAATGATCAAATCATCGATGAAACAGCCAACAAAGTCCAGATCTTGAAGCAGATTGTCCATGTGGCATTGCGTAGGCCGGGCGGCATGCCGACGAACTCAAAAAGTCCAAAGGGCATTGTCACTGCGGTCTTTGGAATGTCTGACTTGGCAACCAGGATCTGGTGGTATTTTTTTGCACCGGTGCCCTTCTTAACCTAACTACGCCACTGATCATAACCAAGACGCGAGAAATGAGGCATTTCAACAACACAATATTGGTTATCCTAGTGTTGCTCACTGCTGACCAAAAGTAGTTTTTCATTAATTTTAACTATATAAAGCTTTCTCACATGTAGCAACTGATGTATAAATTGTTGTAAATAACTTGAGGGTGACTATCAGAGTCTACAATGAATTTTAAAATGTCCAGAGCTACAAAATAATTTGTTAATGATGTGGAAATTTAGTGTGGTTTTAAATGCCTTCTCTATCTTGGCATTTGTCGAGGAGCTCTAACTCTCATAATTCATTTTAAAACTACTGAATTTACCTAGAGCTATTTTTAATTTCTTCATGTTTCTCAGAAGCAAATTATTTTTCTGTACAACTTCAAACAATGAAACTATACCTTGAACGCTGTTGAACAGGTCAAGACATTCCAACATACCCTTTTGATTTTTAGCTCTCATTTTGAGTTTTACATCAGTGGTTACTTCAAAGGCCATTTATTTTTTATGCCAAACTCTTATTTCTGTTGGAAGGTCGTAGTCGTGTCATTTTTGTAACATGGTTTTATTGCCTCTTGTGCAATATGACTTGGATTTTCTTAGATATAAAGATGAAGTTCCTTTATTTATATCACTGACTGTTCAAGTCTCAAAGGTTTACTTTGCAATCCAATCTGACATTTTACTTCTCTTAGTAAATAATTCAAAAAGAAAAGATAACAAAGGAAAAAATTACACACTGGAAGGAAAACGTTATAAGCAGCGGTTCTGGTGTCTACATTTTCTTGTTGATCATATAATTCTTTAATTGCAGCCACAACCTCACAATTTTTTTTTTATTTTAGTGCTTTCGTAACATATGATTTGTTGTGTTTAGTAAGCACTTACCAGCAGCTGGTGTACACGGAGAAAAATTTAAAAATAGTCTTTGGTTCTGAAAAATGATAAACAAGATGCGCTTTGTGGAAATGAATGTTGACCACATAAATTAATTGAATAAACAGTACCTCCAATGAGAATGGTTTTATGCTTTTTTGTTTAACAATGGCTTGTACACCAGGTACGCAGCCTATAGTAGCATCTGCCATAACCTTGAAAACAATACATTACATGATCTAAACCGTCACTATTAAGCTTCATAGAAATTTCTTTCTTTAGATCAGTGGCTTTCCTCACCTGTAAAGGAAAAATACAAGAAATACTTCTTTGACTTCACTTTTTTGTCATCAGTTTTCACAAAACGAATCCGTTCAGACATCTGATCAATGCATGAAATGTTGGATGTGCTCTCAAATATAATATTGAAATATTTTACCAATTTAATTTCATTAATGAGTTTAGACTGTATGTGGTTTGATAGGGCACTAATAAATTCAGATATTTATTATGTTCCAAGGCCAAGAAGTGCTCTTTGAAAGTAGTAGGATCACTTGTATTTATTTGTAGAACCATGTCTTCATGAAATGCTTGGTTTGATTTAACCAGAAACATAGTTATTCCCAATAATCTAAATAAAAGACCCTTCAACTTCTGCTTTTCAGTATCAGTCACTTGCAAGACTGCATCGTGTATTGTTTTGTGGAATTTTAGCCCTATTTCTAAAGATTTTCAATCTCAAAATCTTCCATGTGTTTATTTGTAGCTTCATGGTCTGTCAGTTTAAGATTTTAGCTTTCACAACTTCTGAAATCAAGTCACAAATGATAACCTAATATTTGTAGTATACCAGCTAACAAACTACAGCAAAAGCAATACAGATTGATAGTTATGGGGAGTGATCCACTACAGCAGAATTTTTTCATTGCTAGGCATCTCCTTATGGAACCTTTCTCTTGAAAGATATCAATAACCATCTTTATTTTTAAACCCTTGACTAGTGCTAAATGGCCCTTCATTGTTTTGCAAATAACTGCTTCCTTTTTAAATCATCTCTATGTGAAGAGTACCAAGAACTAATATTCCCCAGTATTACACATCTTTCAAGTACTGTTTGGTTTGTGAAGATGATCTGATTTAATTTAATTTATTCCTTGCATCGATGTGAGAATCTGTTTCTTTTGATGACTTTTTGCTATCATCTATTTGAAGAATAATCCTTATATGCTCTAAACTGCATCAATTTTAGCTTCTGCTAAAATCCATGTCTCCTCTTAGATGTATGAATTCCTCGAGACATATTTCACTTTTTAGTACAAACAGCTAAATTAAATGTTATTCATCAGTATCACAAAAGCACACATATTTTTCACAAAAAAAAACCCTTTTTATTAATGACGTAATTTTAATGAAAAGTTAATGTACTTTTTTTTAATTTTCTGAAACATGAAATGTTTTTCCTATTATGAAAAAATTCACATTTTCCCCAGATTTTGGGTTATATTGTTTAAATAGTCAAGAATTGACATTCAAAATCATATTCATAAGCACCTAAAAGTACTTTCTGTTATTTTAAATCATTTGACAGATAAGATAGGCTTACCAATGGTCAACATGTAAAGAATTTTATCCATTTTCAAAGTCTCTCACCATACAATTTATTAAATATATGTTTTATAGTAATTTTCAGCTTATACTCCAATATACAGCAGTATAACAGTTGCTGCAAAATTTTGAATGCTAACATACACATTTTTTAAAAAATTTCTTCTTCACCTGCTCCTATAATTAACACTTAATCAGATAGGCTTCCAATGTTCGCACATTTTTTACCTATTGCCGTCACCCTTTCAGTAACTACAAAATGCAATCGGGTTCAGAAAATAAAATAAAAGTTAACCGAAGGACATCAGTTAACAGAAATGGTCTCATCCAATTATTCAGTGATATCATATGGAATAATTTTGGGGGGAAACTCTTCACAAAGTAAAAATTTTTTCAAAGCACAGAATAGAACTATTAGGATGCTGTGTAGGGTAAAACCAAGAACCATGCAGACAACTTTTTAAAAAACTCAATATTCTTACAGTGACTTCTCAGTATATGTATTCTCTCATGTGCTTTGTCATAGAACATTTCAACCTGTTTACATCTAACTCACAGGTACACAAGAAACAGAAATAACTTGTACAAAACATAAACATCTCTGTCATTAGTACAAAGAGGAGTTAATTATTCTGGTATACATCTGTTTAATAAACTTCCCAATAGTATAAAACAGTTTGCAGATAATGAAGATATATTTAAAGAAAAACTGAGAAATTATCTTATTGGCAATTCCATTCAAGAATTTGAACAAAATAATTAATTGTATTCAATATGACCTTTTGCAAAACTCAGTTGTAAAAAATAGTGTTTATTTTTATTCCTTTTTTTTTTTTTTTTTTTTTGTTGTCTTTGTAGCATATGATTGTTTTCACTATGATTATGACTCATATTGTATGAATGTGTAATCATGACATGTTTCACATCCCAGAGGGATCCATGAAACAAGATTGATAAATAAATAAATAAATTAGAAGAAATTCCAGACCCAGATGGGATCTGAAGGGTGCAAACCTAGGACCTGGGTCCCATATGTCATGAGGTTTAGTCAGAGAAGCAAGTCTACATCAGATTCCCTCATAAAAAATAAGACTAAATAAAATATAAAAATAACATAATTGAAAAATAAAAATCAAACAGTCAGATAATATAAAAACATGCCTTTGCAATATCTATTGTCATAACTTGAAGTATCTAGAAAGTGATGAATTTTGCTACCTGCCTAAGACATAAAATTCCTAACTACAGGCTCCTAAATAGTACATCATATGTACTGAAGACTGTCACCACATATAAATGTAAGGTTCATAACACCATGCCAAAATGTTGTTAATGGCTCAGAGGTTCATTTAGTTTATGATTAAAGCTCAATTTTGATTGAGGAATGGAAGTTCGAATTTCTGTCGGTTTAAGGAACATGAAATAATTCAGGTACCAATATTTGATAGAGAGGTAATCCATAATAGAAATAATCTTCTCGTCTAAACTATGGAATCATACACCTATTTATTTCATCGTGATCGCAATTGCGTATTCTAGTTCAGTATAAAGAAAAACAAACATACATGAACCTAGAATTAAAGTACTTACAACAAGATACAGGCTTTGAACAGTGTTAAGCACATGCTCTACAAAAACTGTTCACCAACGACAGATCCAGACCATCAGCGAACACAAGGACCTATTCAGATTGACTTGAAACCTGACCGAGTTGTTGGTTTTGCAGGGTCTTATAAATTGTCATATTGGCATAAATTTGAATGTGATACAATTCCATATCGACTATAGATACCTTGTTGGCAATAGATAGGTATGCAGGATGAATACTGGATATCTTGAAAAGTACTAAATTTATCGAAGATGAATCTGTCTGATAATAAATTCAAACTAACAAACCATAAAGAATACTTCAAGTTACTTGTGAATCTTGGCTTCAAATCTCATTTAGTTCTAAGCAAGTAAAACAGTTTTTAAAAAAGTAAAAGAAAAAATGACTTTTGTGCAACCTGTAAAATGGCCGAGATTAATTCATGACTGGACAATGAAATTGGAAGCCTAGACTGTGTGTGTTGAGACATATACTAGGCTGGTTTTTTAATTTAGTTTCAGAAGGAAATACAACATTTTTCTGAAATAATTACGAGGAATTACAATCTGTCTATCTACCTCGATTTTAGTAATTTTAGATACCGGTATCTTTCTGTTATTTTCAAAACTTCTTCATGAGGCCAAGAATGGGTGACAAAGGAAGCACTATGGTTGGTTTTTGTGGGTGACAAGTGGGAGTGGTTACGTGGAGGGTGAGTGATCCCATGGGAGATATGTTAATGTATGAGATCCATGGGGAGTGTTGGTGAAGGGAATGAGCATCAGAACAGATGTGACCTCCATGGCTGGCAAGGCTATATGGGAGGGAAGTGTAGATATTGCTGTAAACTAGTGGGTCTGATGTAGACAGAGGAATGAAGAGCACCCTGCCTGAACGTGATGTCCACATTGAGGAATTTGATGTGTAAGCGGGAGTAGGTCCAAATGAAATTGATGGAGTTGGTTTTCACTGGGGTCCAGATTATAAATAAATCATCTATGTATCTGAACTACACAGTGGCTTTAAAGGGAGTATGGTAGAGGAAATGTTCCTCCAGACACCCAAGGAATAGGTTGGCATAGGATTGGGCCATGTGGGTGTCCATCGCAGTGCCACGGATCTGGTGATATACTATAGAATTAAAGGTAAAGTAATTTTTGGAGAGAACTAGATGGGCCTATGTTGAAAGGAAGTATATACTAGGATGGCTATGGCAGTGGCAGATCTAGGTAGTATTCCAGGGCACTGATGCCCTGACTGAAGGGTAATGGTTGTATAGAGGGAAGTTACATCAATGGAGACCAGAAAGGAGTCTGGAGGTAGAGGTATGTGGACTGTGGATAGGCATTTGAAGAAATGTGGAGTGTCTTTGACATACAAGGAAAGATTTTGTACACAGGGTAGGAGATGTTGTTTCACAATGGCTAAAATCCATTCAGTGGGTGACCCATATGCCACAACTATAGATCACAATGGATTACCATCCTTGAGGATGTTTGGAAGAAGATACAAAGTGGATGTATGAAGGTTCTGGGGAGTTAGGAAGGAGATGGACTGAGGAGAGAGGCCTTGCAGGGAGCCTTGTAGGCCAAGGAGAGTTTTTATTTCCTGGTATAAAGAGGTAGCGGGATCTGTAGCATTTGGAAAGTAGGTGTTACTGTCAGACAGCTACCTTAGGGCCTCAGCCACATAGTCATTGCAGTCCATAACTACAGTGGTTGAGCCATTGTTGGAAGGGAGGATGAAAATGTTATGGTTTCTGGACAGTTCTTTCATGGCTCGAATTTTCATGATGCTGAGGTTTTTGGAGCATGTGATGGGGTTTAGGAAAGAGGGTCAGGAAAGAGTGGTTATGAGGAGCTCCTGGAATAGAATGAGGGGATGGTTTCGTGGGAGTCAGAATGGATCCAGAGAAGATGAAGGTTGTAGACTGAACTCAAACTCGTTTGTGAATGGAGATTTTACTAGCATGTAAATGCAATGTAGTCTTCAAGGATTTGCAGCCAGGTGATGTCATAGAAACACAACATTTCAAGAATGTTCTCTGTTATCTTCATCAGGTATCTGCTATTTGAGAAATCCAGTAGTACAGTCTTAGTTAGCGGGCGAATGGGCTTATTTAATGTCCTCACTGTCACTGCTGTTACACACCTGCTGGCCAATGGGTGTGGCTCCATACATGGTATGCTCCATCATTCCACACAGCTCTGCTTATAATCAGTTAATTGCTTTTTTCAGCCTTAAATTTGCTGAGCTCCTGTCTGAGAATTGGAAGTGCCACTTTCCATGCATTACTCAGAGTCTTGTATCTCTATTAAGCATGGAGTGGACCTTGTACAAAGCAATGATGCTCACTAACTAGCAAACATATTCCTGCAGTGACATCAAGGACATTAAATAAGCACATCTGCCCAGTGCTAGATGGTGTACTTCTGCATTTCTCGAACAGCAGACATCTGATGAAGATGACAGAGAATGTGATTAAAATATTTTGATTTTATGACACCATCTGGCTGCAAACCCATATACTATATTGCAAGGTCAGTATTGCTAGATGTTAAGAAATGTATGAGATTTCTTATTAAAAAAAATTCGATAAAGTAGACTAAATTCTGACATGCATTAATGGACAAGTGAATGAACTGTAAACAGCAACAAAAAGTTTGCTTGACTTATCAGTTTTAGGAGAAAAGTAAATAGTTGGGAAAACATGGCATTGGAAGGAAACTGTATTTTACTCTGACCATAAAATTAAGTATTAAACATCACAAAAAAGATCGGGAGGGTTTCAGTCACGTAATCACTGTCATTAATGTACACCAAGTAATGGTACTATCAGATTCACTTAAGCCAAAACCATTGAAATATGATCCAACATACCCTAGAAGAGCTACCTAAAATTTTAGCTTTTTATAATATTTTATTTCAGGATATTTTAATGATTTGTTGTAATTAATTAGATTGATTTGCTGGGTAGTGGCATGATACTCTTTTAGAAAAGCCAAGATGACTAGGCACTTATTTATAGAGCATTATTAATTCTAAATTATTTGATTGACTGAGTAATGAGTTCATAGAGTCAGCAAGCAAACTGGTTTAACTCATTTATTGTAATTTATCAAAACATTTATTTTCATTATCACTGAAAGTTCAAATTTTTTATTTGAAACTTTCAGCACATTCTCATTCTGAAGCTGTTCTTATTGTAAAGCAAGGCTACAACTACTACCAGTTTGATATGCCTGTTATAGTATTGATGGAGGAATGGATATATTATAATCTGTCTACAGAACATTTAACTAGCGTTCTGTATGATAAGTGTATATTTTTGTTTGTGAGGCAAAGATTGTGAACCATCACAACATTTGCCTAGGTTATTGTGGAACACTGCCTAAAATTTGCAGACAGGATGGCTGGTATGCCAGACCAGTACTTTGAATCTAGGTCAGTTACAGTCATAATATTATTTGATAAAATTGTGATGGAGAGCATGCTCCTATGGCAATCTTCCTAAGCATCTGTTTTTCTCCTTTCCTCTTCAAACCAACTTTTGCCCTCAACTAATTTCTACTTTAAATTTTTTCAGTGCTTTTGGTAAATTATTCATCAATTCTCTTGGAAATTTATTCCAATCCCTCACAACATTTCCTACGAAAGAACATTTTTCCCACACCCTTATGCCTGAAACCAAGTGCCAGATGGTCATCTTTACCCTGCCATGCACCTCTCTTAATTTTCCCACCAGTATCTTTCCATGCTTCATCACCAATATAGGCCTTTTACACTCCCATGACTCTCTTCACCATCCTCCTATCCTCCAATCAATGCCACTCCAGCTCTTTTATCATATTAGTTACAGATTGTGTTTTGCGGTAATGTCGAAAGACAAATCTGGCAGCACTTCTCTGGACACCCATCCAACTCCTGTATTTGATACCCAAAATGTGGATCCTATACTACACCCACCATATACCAGCAGTGGTCTGACCAATGTTTTGTACTCCAATTTCCCTACTTCTCTAGTACATTGGTTCATCGCTCTTTCCAACAGGTGAAGGATTTTGAACCCTTTCTCTACTACCTGTCCAATGTGTCCTGCCCAGTTTAGTCTGATATCAAATGTTATGCCGAGGTATTTACATTTTGAGACCTCAATAAGTAGCTCCTTCCCCACTTTATAACCATAATCAACCTTTAGCTTTTAATCTCTGTACCTAATAAGCTGGCTCTTCTTTGCATTTATCCTCACCCAATTATGACTCATCCAGCTAGTTATCCTATCTTGGTCACCCATTTTGGTCACCCTGCAGCTGTCTACAGTCTTCTACTGTTTGGGTCCTTTTATATAACATTATGTCATCTGCAAAGAATCTAACATCTGACAGTAAATCATTAACACAATTATTCATTAGAATAATGAATAGCAATGGTCTTAATATGCTACCCTGTGGAACTCCCATGTTCGTTCCTACTTCTTCTGATACTGGATTTCCTACACTAACGTTTTGCTTTCTACCTTTTAGGAATTCTTCTACTGAGCAAATCACATTTTTATCAACTACAATAGTTTTTACCTTATTTAGCACCATTTAATGGCTCACTATGTCAAAGGCCTTTGAAAGATCTAGTGCTACACTATCAACTTGACCTTCCCTGTCCATTTCATCAGAAATATCTTGCATATAGTCTACTAACTGAGTTTCTTGTGAATATTCTTGTCTAAAACCATGTTAACAAACTTGAAAAACACTTATGCTCCTCACAGACATGTCTGATATGGTTGCATATTAATCTGTCCATTAATTTACCTATCACCGATGTCAAGCTGATTGGAGTATTGTTTATGACCCTATTTGTCACCCCTTCTTTATGGCCTGGAACTACTGTCACACTTTTCAAGTCATCTGGTAAACAACAAGTATCAAGGCTCAATTTAAATAATATTTCCATCCTACTATCTTTAAAAAATCTGCAGTAATCGCTTATTTAGATTCCTTATTTCCTTCATGATATCTTCATAATTAATTTAAAATTTTCTGACCCGCTCACTTCCAACAGTGCAGATAGGCTTGTTTTCTGATATAACCTTTACTGTTCCTGAATTACTGTCCCTAATGGTCTCACTGAATCAATTACTTATTACTCTGTTTTTTAATCCTCAGTTACTTCTTATCCATCCTTATTTATAACAGTCTCAGTACCCTCTTATCCCCTCAGTTTCCTGATATAGCTATAGAAATTTCTAGATGCAGCAGTCAGAGGTCCCCCTGCTCCAATTATACTCTTCATAATCTCATCCTTAGCCAGTTTCTTTGACATTATTAATTCCTTGGTTAGTTGTTTCAAGAATTCTCTATTCCCTTGCTGTTTCTTAACTCCGTTATATTCTCATCTCACCAACCTCCTCACCTACCTGTTATAATATGGAGGTTCTTTATTTTTAATTTTAGAATAAACATTTCTTCACCCTATTTTTATTATATCCTTGAACTTTGTCTCAACTGTACTTGTGCCATTCTTCCATTTAATAAAATTAACCATGAAATATCTTTTCAGTTCCATAATTTGTGTCTTTTTATAATTGTATCTATTTCCCCTTCAGTTCTGGCCACTGGTTTACTGAATCCCCTTATATCCATCAGAACTGCATTGTGGTCACTTATTCCTTCAGTTACTTGACACTTGATAAGGTTTTAATCAGGCTTTATTTGGAAGATATCCAACATGTTTTGTCCCTTTGTTTTCTGCTCAGCCACCTGTGTATAGCTTCCATTCCTTACTAAGGCATTTGAAAATCTCTGTTCCTTTGTGTTATTAATCTTATTTCCTTCCCAGTTGACACCTGGTAAGTTCAAATCCCCAACAATAATGACCATTCTATGCCCACTTCTGAACTCTGAAGATGATTTTAATTTCTCCCCAAGAGCCTAATCTTTATCATTCATTCTTCCACTACAGTATGAAGCCAACACCCTGACTTTTTCTCCAAGTTACTCCAAGTAACTCATGGTCATAGCCTCTGGCCACCAGTAAACTGTAGTAGTCTTTGCTAACCGGTATGAATAATCATCCCCCAGTTGCTCCTCTATCTCTGCAGTACACTCTATAACCTTTAGGAAAAACCTCATTGTCTAGTACTCCTTCTTTTAACCAGGACTCTACCCCTATAATTACTTGGGGTTTGTGTATCTCTATTAGGTTTGCAAACACCACTACTTTGTTCATTATACTTCTACATTTTACCAGTAACACTCTTGTCATTGGCTTTGTGATATTTTCAGCACTAACATTCACCTTCCCAGATCTGTCCCCCCCCCCTTTTCTGTTATTGTTTCAAAAGCTTCTTCTATTTCTTTAGTATCAGTAATTTTCTAACTATGAATATACACTCAGTATACCTTTGATTATCTATTTTTATCCCCTTAACAAGCCCCTACTCTAAAAAAGGAATAGTCCTGACCCTGTCATCACTGGAAGTGGGCTCCCTTACAGCTTTAGCTAACAACTCAGAAAGTACCCCCTTGCCCCTCCTATTTAGATATAGGCCATGCCTAGTGAAACCCCACCTACTAATTGTTTCTTCAGGCACAACCCCCATGACAGAACTAATGCTGTTCCGAAACAGCACCTCTGTTTCCACATTTACCCACCTCACAGGATGGTTCAATTGTGGCTGGTCATGTCTACTTAGGACTTGCCTGAGCTCCACCCTAATGTGCTGTAACTCCTTCAACACTTTCTTCAAGTCACTCTTTATACTATAATTAGCATTTATATCAATACTGTTTCCTACACCTCCCGCTATCACTACCCTATCCTCCTTGGTGAAACCCCTACAAAGTGAACCTATATCCACTATTACCAGACCTAAAGTTGCACTAGGTTTGAAAAAACTTGTGATCTGGTAACCTGTGCACAGCTGATTGTTCAAAAGAGGGCCTATACCTCTTATGTGACTACTACCTAGCAGCAGAACCCTTTTCTTCCTATTCTCTCCTTGCACAGCCCTATTATTAAAGGCCCTGCTGTACTTTACCTACTCCTACCTCTACATGAGGCTCCTTCTCTCCTGACCCTGGTAATAGGTCAAACCTATTTTTCCTAACAATTTCTGGAATGTCTGGCTTCTACAACCTGTTTACCATTTTCCCCCTACAACCTGTTATCAGCTCCCAACCATATTTATTTCCTTCTTGTCGATGCCCACCATCCCTACCTTCTGACACTATAGGCGAGGCCTTCACAGGCTTAGGCACAATAGGCCAAGCCTCCACAGGCCCTAACTTTTTCCAACAATTCTCTGATCATTTCATCTTTATCCCTTTCCTCCATCCAGTACAGTTGCATCTTAATGCCTGCAGTCACAATGGCAGATCATCAGAACATTAGTCTATATATTGTTTTATATTGCATGCTTAAATATTCACTACATTTAATTATTATAACTTTGTCTATATTTTATTATTTGGTTTATGTTGATTCAATGATACACTACTGTAGTCATACTCAACTACGTACTTCCATGTCTGCAAATCATGACCACTCACAGTTAACTGTTAATCAGTCACCAAAATAAGAGTAGAATGAAAAACCTACATCAGTTTGCATGATTCAATTGTTTTATTTCATAGTTACTGCCTGACAAAGAATTTTGAACTATGTGAACTGGCTAATACTTAGAAGTATTAATGGATTGTAATTAATACTACTTATTGGAGTTTTCTAACATAGAACTAGTCTATCCAAGTTTATCCAAGACAGTTTCACTCATATCAGGGGTGGATCCAGAATTTTGGTTTTGGAGGGGCTTGAGCGGACTTTGGTTTGGGGGGGGGGCTTGGCTTGAGTAGATTTTTAGTTGGGGGGGGGATTAAGGTGGGAAAAGGTTAGTAATTTTAGTCTCCTCGGGCCTTGAATCCGTAGAGCTAAAGACAAGGTCTCCAAAATTATAATGTCGGAGGTGGGCCTAGATACTTTAATGGGGGGACTTCAGCCCCCTAGCCCCCCCTCCTGGATCCACCCCTGATTCATATGGTACCTGTGATAACATATATTTCAACAGAAAAGCACAAAGGTTAAGAAAATGATACTAAGGTAGTAAAATTTAACTGAAAAATAAAAATAATATGACATTTGATTGAATGATTTATAACAAGTAAGAAAACTGAAGTTGCACATAAAATTAGGAAGTATAATTGGCTTGCAATAACTCTTCATACATTCATTCAGCATGATTAAAATTAGCATCAATTATTAATGGTAATGCAGGATCTTTCAGAAAGAATGAACTAATTTAATTAAGAAATATTTTCACAACAGACACTGGTACAAAATTGCAATAGAGTCACAGTTATTTGAAGCAAATAGAAATTTCTCCTACTAGTGTTCAATATGACCACCACTCGCAACATAGATCACAATAAGGCAGGAGGGGAATTCCTCCCAAATGCTTTGCATCATTTCATGTTCCACAGATTTGGTCATATTTGTTACCTGCTTTTTAAGGTTATCCAGTTTAGAGGATAGTGGCAGAATATTAAACATTTTGGGGGCACAATCCTCAGTGCTCTTGCAACCCATCCACTGCCGAGGCACAGTTTCGTACAAAAATACTTGTGCTGGCAAGTTACAAATTTGGGTGCTCCATCTTGATGGAAAATGAAGTTAGAGGAGTACATTTGCAGCAAAGGGATGAGATAGATTCTTAACTTTTTGAGATAGCTTTGTTCTGTGACAGTGTTGTTTTGGAAGAAGAAAGGACCATAAACTCTGAAATTGCTAACTGCATGGAACAAATTTACTTTAGGAGAATTTTATTTGTGCGCTACTGTTTCACACCGATTCTCAATTTTTCAAATCCAAACATTGTGACAACTGACATGGCAATTGAAGTGAAAGGTTCCTTAGTCACTAAAAATGAGATGTGGAACAGTGTCATCATCAATTTCCATGTCCAGCATTGCAGCACAGAATTCCATCCATTTCCCATTGCCATCACATTTCAGTGCTTGGAGCACCTGGTTTCATGCATAGACTTCTTTTGAGAACACACCGGGTAGTGGAAATGCTCATCTGAATCTCACAGCTAGCATTAGATATGGACTTCCACAGTCTCTTGGATTCTCCCCATATATTTTTCTGAACTTCATGTTAGGCCATGGCTTTTTCCCTTACTCTAACATCCAATGCCTGTGAACTATTGGAACCATCAAAGGTTCTTGGAAGAGGGCCTCTAATGCACACTGTTAAATCTCTGTTGGATATCACATTGCACTGTAACCACAGAATTGGCCCTTGCAAACTCAAGAATAAAGAACAATTTTTGCCGAGTTGTTGCCATTATGAGCCTCACTCTGCAAATGCATTCTAGTGCTCTGCCATGAGTAGCATGTTGGATTGGGGAGAAAGGGGGCATGGTAGAACACTATATCAGCAACTATTTGAGACTTAAAAATATGCTCTTTGTAATGAAATGCAACTCATTTCACTTAGTTGCTTGCATACTGGGAAACAAAGCTTTGGAATAGGTTCATTCTTTATGAAATATCCTTTATATACAAATGCTGTGAAACAATCTCACATTTCTTTCTGGATATAAAGTAATTAACATATTAAAATTTTAAACTGTTTGAAAACGAAGCTAAGAATGAATACCTGTTTTAAGATGCCTAAAAGCCTTTGGACTGATTTCAATCAGGGAATTAACAGCTCCATGGAAGGATCCATCCACAACCACAACATCTTTTTGATTTGTGTAGCTCCTTGCAAGCTGTAGAGCCAAGTCATTGGCTTCTGCACTAAACAATTAATAAAAAAAAAACAGATCAGTTTACAAGAAAGCCAAAACATTTAACATAGTTAAATGTTAATACATATAAAAAAGAAGATGAATTTTTATCAGAAAAAAATCATTGTCTTGTGTAGTTACAAATCTTACAGGCCATGTGAGGGTAAACACATACTTGAATAAAAAATAGGAATGAATCTTTTGAAACACAAATAGGTATAATAAATAAAATGGAGAGTTCTGCATAAAGTCATTCTACAAGTAAATTTTTATGTTTCATGACATGGTGACAGGAATATTCTGACTGTCAAATCTGGATTTGCAGTTTATGGTTTAAACATGTTAAGAATTTTTTTTAAAAAATATTCATGCTAGACTCAGAGCAGAACAGATAACATTGAACAAATGATGATGAAGGAAGGAGCCTTGAAGATATCACATGAAAATATTTTGCAGTTCCTTTCTAATTACAATCAGATTTGTGTGGTGATGATTCATTTTTATATCTGTATCGCCAGTACCAGATTAGACACATAGCAGGAGTTAGCAAATGCTATGGGCCCAACGCCTTCTGGGGGGGGGGGGGGGGGTCTGCGCCTTTCATAATCCCCTTCTTCAAATTTTGCTATGGGGTTCCGCACTGTTCTAATCCGGCCCTGTGTATCACAGGTTGAAACAAAGTGCAGTTCATACTGAAGAAAATAAATTTACAGTAAAGAGACAGCATTCCAGGAATTTGAAAATTGCACAAGGCTGTTTTTTGTGTCCCAGCATAGATAAAGGAAGTATTCTGATTTTACAGGGGAAGACCAGGAATTTCTAAAGAACTTGAGCAGACAGTTCATTGTGGAAAAGCTGGTGTGGCAATTGGACTTGTCATTAACAGATTTATCACTTGTACATCACTGCATTTGCAAGTAAGCAAAATAAAATGTTCCTAAAGTTAGGGAATTCACCCTGAGGCTCGCTATGAAATTATGAAATTATAGTGGACTGGTGGAAATGTACAGCCAGATTTATGTCTTCTTTTACAGAACATTAAAATTTGTGTAGTTTGATATATGAAAGGCTCTGACAGTTTGATAGGACTGTAGAATTATACCTTGATGGCAGCTCAGGAGGAAGCAGACATTTACAGACAGAGAATGTGCAGAGAAGAGTAGATGTCTAACAACATTTGAGTTAAGTCTTGACTTCACCATGATGACAGGGACATCTCCAGGAGAAATGCTTTTCAATACACTGTGAGGATTGTGGACACATCCATTCATGACGGTGACTCACTGCTGTTACCCAATACAAATTCATAGCCATACTGTCATGGAGACACTGAGTGAGATCAAATACATTAAAGATGTTACTGCGCCCATTGTAAGACATTATTAACTGTAGTGCTCCACTAAGAGGCTCTTTTTTGTTTTTATCCAATAAATGAACTCCAATAAAAGAAATGTTTCAGAGTCATTGCCAATGCTTCTTTTTTGTTTTACTTTTCATAAATTGTAATGTATCCCAAAAAAAAATCCATGTGGCATAAGTGTTCAGGGAGAAAAAATTTGTATGCTACGATTTGGTGATGACATTGTCTTGATGGCAGAAAGGGCTGAGGACATTGAGAAATTACTTATTATTATTATTGTATCAAAAACATCAAAATACAGAGTTAAATACAATTACTGAATGGCATGAACAAAATACTGAAGGAAGATTTTGGACTGAATATAAATCAAAGCAAGACTAAAGTGATGAAATGTAGCAGAAATGATACCAATACTAGTAGATTAAATATAAAAATAGGATTGGATGCAATTGGAGATATAAGTGAATTCTGTTACTTAGGAAGCAAAATTACAACCAATGGCGGAAGCAAGAATGATGTTGAAAGCAGAATAGCACTAGCAAAAAGAGCTTTCATGAAAAAGAGAAATCTTTTAGTTTCAAGTATTGATTTAGGAATTAGATAAAAACTTTTTAAAACTCTATGTGTGCATCACAGCACTTTATGGTAGCGAAACATGGACTTTTGGAACACCGGAAAGAAAGAAAATTGAAGCATTTGAAATGCGGTGTTACAGATGAATGCTGAAAATTAAATGGACAGACAAAGTAAGAAATGAACAAGTTTTGAAAATGATGGGTGAGGAAAGAAGTTTGTGGAAGATGCTTACAGAAGAAGAGACAGGCTGGTAGGTCATATTTTGAGACATGCTGGATTAGTTAATTTGATGGTGATTAGAATATACGAAGCAGATAATTGAGGACGTGGGTTGTAGCAGATATGTAGAGATAAAGAGGTTAGCACAAGATAGTAAGGGATGGAGGATTGCATCAAACCAGTCAAAAGACTGATAACATCAAAAAAAAAAAAAAAAAAATCACTATATAGCTTTCACTTGTCAACAACTATTTTGTAAAGCAATTTAATCTTTGACACATACAGTATAGATAATCAAGCAAATCCTTATTCTAGCACCACAATTAGAATCTAATAATTGAATCATTAGCAACCAAATCATATTGGTTATTATAATATTTAAACAGTAAACAAGCAGAAAGTAAACAGTGACTATAGAAATGGAAATATGTTAATTTCCATGAGTGAAATTAAAATGGGGGAGTGAAGAATAAAAAGAAACAAGTAAAATATCAGGACATAGTAACAATTGCCTTTGGCTAAACCAAATATAAATCTTTATTTTTTTTACATTATTGTCTTAAAAAAAATCTGATTCTAGTTTAATATATTATTCTAACACAATTAACCACAACTGCCAGGGAAAATATCTTATTTTGTATTAGCAAATAAATTAAAGCCTAGGTTCAGGTCACACTCTAGTTATTTAAAGAAAATCACATTGAAAAATCATCCATGCAATAATTTGGAGTTTAAAAAAAAATGATTCTACAACTTCTAAAATGGCCATAAATGAAGAAATGGTTACATATAAAAATATTATCTCATTATATGCTAATTATTTCTTTGTAGAACTCTTCCTCCATTAAACACAACACTTTTTCATTTACTCTAAACTTTTTTCATAATTTTGTTAAAACTTTCACTGCACATGCAAAATCACTATACTTGATTGTTGAAATACATTATCTTGATTCCTGAGAATTCTTGAATCCTGGACCAAAGAAATACTCACCACTTTCTGTCGGAAAGCAATGGTTGATCCTCTTCTGCCATCGTTGTCTTTGCTGAAGTAATCAGATTTTAAGTGGTCGCTGATTGAATCACCTCTCCAAATTGTGTCATATCCTTCAAGTCATTTCACGTTGATGTTTCAGAACCATTGCCAGGTTACCAAACTCTGAAAACTTATGCATAATGCACTCTAGTCACAGATCCTTTTAGCATTATGATGTCTGTCATCTTGCAGATGTTCCAGAATAACATCTCTGTCCACAGTCACCATCTCACTGGATGGGTATTCAGAATGATGTAACCGAGCATGGTGGGTGAGAGGTTAACACACTGGCCTCTCATTCAGGAGGTCAGTGGTTCGAACCCCCATCCAGGAATCCAATTTTGGGTTTTCCAATCACTCCAGGTTAATGCTGGAATGCTTCCTTTAACAGGGCATGGCTGAATTCCTTCCTGTTCCTTGTCCTGAGTCCAATCCCACCTCTAATGACCTCAATAAGGCATAAATCCATAAGTAAAAAAAATAATGATCTTGAATTACTTAGTCTTTCAGTTAACATGTTTCTGTAGTCCTGTCCTCAGGCAGGTGATTTTACCTTTCACCAAAGGATAATATTCAACACAACTTCTTCTTTGATTAAGAGGTTCGATGAAATAACAAAACTGTTGATACAATTTTTATGACCTTTTTTTCCCCCCCCATCAAAATCTTTGTATCAAAACCTCATCCAAAGATACTATACATATTAAAAAAATTCCAGCAAAACATGCTCAAACTTCTTACAAACAACTCCCACAATTTATCGATCAAAACTACTCCTACTTGCAATTTTGTGAGCTTAAATAGATGCTAGAGAAGCATCGAGAAAGCAATATATGTACCACTCGACTGTTCTCGAGCACTAACAATTACTCTGACAATCAAAATCATATTAAAACAATTTCAACTTGTGCAAAATCACTCCTATTCATTAAGAAATATTTTTAAATATAAATTATGATTATTTATATGCCTTTACCCTTAAAACTGACAAAATCAAACATTCATAATAATTGAAAATCATACCCAAAACATCATAACTTCCTCAACATTTATGATTACAAGCTCTCAGTTTATATTTCAAACATCACACTGCTTCTGATCATATTACACATTTGGAACCGCCTTGATATGAATTATTTTTTAGGAACAGCGTGAGGCCCGAGGGTCCTTCATTTCATCGAGGAGGATGTGCTGATGCCATAGAAGCTGGTCTCGGTACTGATGGCGCGAATAATATTAATATTACAGCTCCAATTACTTCACCCGTTTACCGTCAGAGTGCGAGTATGAAAAATGCTATTTTTGACTCCACAAATAACAATACGAAGCAGCTAAGGATAATGGTACTAAATTGTCGGAGTATTAGAGGGAAAGTAGCGGATTTTCACGCCTCAGTTGCGACTAATGATGTCGATATAATACTTGGAACCGAGAGCTGGTTGACGCCTGAAGTTGAATCTAGCGAAGTATTTGGCCCTCATTTCAATGTTTTTCGGAAGGACAGAACTGTCGCAATGGGCGGGGGTGTGTTCGTGGCCGTAAGTAAAACCGTTAATTCCTCTGTCGTAACTGAAATGGAAAATTTTTGCGAGTTAATATGGGTCAAGGTAAAAATTGGCAAAAATTTAAAGTTCATACTCGGGTCATTTTATCGACCTCTGGATTCTGATTTGGCTAACGCGGAATACTTCAGGGAATCGCTTAATAAAATTTACAAAAAAATTTCAAGGACATATATTGATCGTGGGTGGTGACTTTAACCTACCGTCGGTTAGGTGGGACACATACACGTTCAGGTTGGGTGGAAGAGATAGATTAATAACCGAAACGTTCCTAGAATCATTTGCAGAAAGATCTCTTGAACAGATGGTCGAAGAGCCAACAAGGTGCGACAAAGATTCCTCGTCCATTCTGGATCTTTTTCTAATTAGCAATCCTGATATTGTAGATAAAGTTTGTATAGAGGACGGTATAAGTGATCACAAGGCGGTTGTAGTAACGTTAAACTCTAGTCTGAGTCTGAAGCATGACAAAGAGAAACTCGTGTTTTGCTTCGATAAGGCAAATGATGCGGGTATGGTTGACCACATTGCGAAGAATTTTGAAACGTACACGCTAAATACAAATGTTGAGGAACTTTGGTTTAATTTAAAAGAACTAATATGGACTGGTTTAAACAAGTTTGTTCCTAAGAAGTGTATTAAGGTCAGTAATAACTTCCCTTGGTTCAATAGGGAAGTGAAACGTTTGCTCAGGAGGCAAAGGCGTTTACATGCCACGGTGAAAAAATCGGGGGACTCAGCTAATCGTGCTAAATTAGAACAGTTGCGTGAGGAAGTGCGTAAGGCAATGCGCTATGCGTTTAAAGAATTCCAAGCCAGGAAGATCTGATTACTAATCCAAAAAATTCTGGTCGTATATCAAAGTAATAAGAGGCTCTCGTAAGGTTATGCCGTCGCTGATTAAAGAAAATGGTGAATTATTCATCATTTCTCTTGGTAACTCATTCCAATCCCTGACACCCTTACCTACAAAAGAGAATCTTCCCACACCCTTGTGCCTGAAATCGAGTGCCAGCTTGTGGTCATTGTCATCTTTTCCCTTCCATGCACTACTTTTCATACCTATTGCAATATCTTTCCATGCCTCATCGCCAGTATATGCCCTGTACACTTCCATGACCCTCCTCATCCTCCTCCTGTCTTGCAATGAATCCCATTCCAGCTCTTTTATCATATCCATCACTGATTGCATTCCAGGAAATGTAGATGTTATTTGGTGGTGTAGTTATAATTGCTGAGTTAGCAGTTGCATCAAGAATACTAAGCAGAATGTTGAATTAAAATTTGAACATGTGAAAAGATTGGGGAAATCGAAGGATAAGTAAGCTGAATCCTTTAAAACAAATGCTGAGAATTACATGGAATAATTTAGTATGGAAAATTTGGTAGAGAAAGTTTGAGGGATTGAGTAAGAAAATTTCTGAGCTGAACAATAACACTATGCAACAAACTGCAGGGCCAAAAAGACTTTTCCCAAAAATAAAGGCATTCTTTATGTATTTCAACCTCCTGAATTCAAAAATGATACTTAAAACATCATACTACCCACATTTTAGGCACAAATTTCATACATTTTCTGTTAATGATAATGCAACGTAATGATATTATAATATACATGAAAACACCATATGATGTTCAGAAGCTTGTGCCCTTGGTGGCACACAGAGTTTTCCTTTTCTTTTTCTTATGGCTTTACGCTTTATCAATGTCATGGTCATTAGAGACAGGAAAGGACTCAGAACAAGGAATGGGAAGGAATTAGGCCCTGGCCTTTTGAAGGAAGCATCCCAGCATTTGGCTGGAATGATTTGGGGAAACCATGGAAAACTCAAATCAGGATACCCAGACAGGGATTTAAACCAGCTTCCTCCCGAATGCTCCAAGGTCATGTGTGTTGTGCATGTATTAGACTTACAATGTTGTATATCAAGAAGGAAGAAATCATTACAATTTGGTATTCCTACAGTCTGGTGGGAGCAATGGAATCATACCAATGACTGCTATTTGTGCTCTTGTAACTGGTTCCAACAAGAAAACCAAGAAGACTATTGAGTACCCGAACAACATTCACTCAGCAATTCGTCCTGTTTCAAATGGCCCAGATATAACTATACCACAGCCTCTGCAGACAATAGACACAGACGACAATGACAACATAGCTACAGTGCAGCAAACAGATGATACTGAGTTTGAAGTAAGCACAGATGAGGGACCTCTTCTGTTCACTAAACCAAATATTAATGATTTAGTCCATAATCTGAGACTGACAAAGTATCAAGCAGAGTTCCTAGGATCAATACTGTGTGAAAGACATTTGTTAGCACCTGGTACATTCTTTACATTTTACAGAAATTTTTTTCTCAAAATGATTTGTTAGTGTACTGTAGTTATATATAAGGTATGATGGATCTGTTCAACATTCTCTATGCACCTGGTGACTGTTCATTGATTCATCTAAAAGAAGCCTGAAGGCAGTTCTGCTGCACATGGTAACAGCAGAATGTCGGCCATTCTGTGCACCTGAAGGAAACATATGACAGCATGAAGGACTTCTTACTACCAATCATTATGAGGAACACAATTGGATGGAGAGTGGTGATATTTGAAAGTGTCGGGTATGCTTCTAAGCCAACAATCAGGATATACCAAGTTTCCCTGTTTCATCAATGAATGGGACAGTTGGGCTAGTGAAAAATGTTGGGAGCAAAAACAGTGGTTCCAAAGGTTGAAATTGATTCCAGGGTACAAAAATTATGTGTATGTCTTTCTAGTGGAAACATACAAAATACTCTTGCCACCTCTGCACAACAAACTGGGCATAATGAAACAGAATCTTGAGCATTGCTGCATTACAGCAACAGTAAAACTCGTATTTGGTGTAATAATAGCCAACCAGTTACTTAAAATTGTAATTTATAGATCTTAACAGTAGTTTTGACAAACATAAGCTTGTCTTCTTCAGAAGTACATTTATGGGTTCATAGTGGAGGTTCGCACTAAATTGACAGAAGTTGTATATTGCATCCCTCTATGAACCCATAAATGTATTTCTGAAGAAGACGAGCTTATGTTTGTCAAAACTGCAGTTAAGATCAATAAATTTAAATTTTAAGCAACTGGTTGGCTATTATTAGACCAAATACATAATGAAACAGTTTGCCAAGGCAGCTGTTTCAAATATCTATGTAACAAGTTCCCCAACCGTCACATGCCAAGTTGGAAGAGTGCATGTTCACTGGTGCTGATATCCAGAAACTAATGCTACATGAAGATTTCCTTCATTCAATGAATGCCATGGAGTGAGAAGCATGGTCTGCCTTTAAGTGTGTGGTTCAAAACATCCTGGGAAACAATCATAACCCAGAGTATTAGGCTTGCGCATAATAGTTCGCGAAGGGGAGCGCTCAGTTTAGTTCGCAGCTCCCTCACGAACTAGTTCGCTCTTTTAGTTCGTTAGTTCGCCTCTCGAATTCAGAGAAACAGATCGTTCGCTCACCTTGCTACCGCTACTGCACACGCTATTTTGTTTGTTATGTCAGTTTTATTAGGACATAATCATTTTTTTTGTCGTTTCTAAATGGAATTTAATATGACCTTCTTAACAAAAGTTAGGCTATTGCTTAATAATAGCCCTTTCAAATTACATTAGCATGAACAGTTGGCGCCGATAAGCCAAAGTGCTCACTGTCCTGTAAACAAATGGGTAAATTGAATAATTGTGCTGTTTCTACTATTTACTTTACATGCTTTCGTAGAATATTAATTTTTTAAATGGATTTGTTTATTAGTTCATGGAAGAAACATTACTTATAAAAGGCGCTAATGACCCTGCCGTCGACGCACCCTTAAACCCCAACAACAACACAACATTACTTATAAAATATTATAATCGCGTTTATTTTGATGAATTAAAATACCCGTTTATAAGTAATCGGCTTTTTTATTTAAATAAAGTTTTGGAAATCATGAACAAAATATAATTCTGCTATTGGCTACAAGTTAAGTACTATATGACAGAAATAGTATTACCTATATTATTAAGAAAAGTAACATTAATAGGCCTACTTCTAATGTGATACCTAACAATCAGACATATAAAAATAACAGTGACCCTTGAATGAGAAAGTGGTAGCAATAACGAAAGTGCGTAAATTTCCAGTGAATTGGAAGTCATTGGGCTATTATTTTATTAGTGAAGGGGAGGATAATCCAACACACATTCACAATTTTTTGGCGACGAATGAAACTGATGAAGACACAAAAGTTAAAATCTTTTTGAATTTCGCAAGTCATTTCTTTCATCACTTTCACAAAGCTGTTAACCAACAGACTGAGATAAGTATTACATTATGTCAGTTTTAAAATCAGTGCTAGAAAAATATAAAAGATACTGTTTCTTTGGTTAAAAAAAAAAAACAGGAAAAAGCCTTTAGAAACCAAATTCTCCACAGAAAGTGATAATATAAAAAATAATGCTCTAGTATTCGTTGATAAATGTCTGGAGTATCTTAGTAAATAGTTAGATTTTAATGAAAGCAATTGGCTATACAAAATCCAAATATTAAATTCAAAACACAGGGTTTCATTTGATGACTGTGAGACTATATTAGAGGTTATAAATTTATGACAAAAAATGAATATCAAAGTGAACAAACTTTACTCTGAAATAACAATATTATACGAAATCCAGGTAAAAGTAAGAGAAGTATTTCATGAATAAAAAATGAGCTTTTGCTCGAAATTAATTTGACAACTGAAAGCGGTAAAGCATATGACAATTTTACTGTAGACAAAAAAAGAGTTAAAGATGCAAGAAGTGCAAAAAATATAGCTTAAAAAATGAAACAGTAAAAACATACCTTTTATGATTTTCTACTCTTTCGTAAAATATTATATTTTTGAAGTGTAGCATATTTTTATAGGTTATTCTTTTTAAAAAATTACTACCATCAACCGAAAAAATATTGCAAACCCTAGCGGCGAATGGTGCCAGTTCGCGAACGGTAGCGCTCAGTTTAGTTCGCGACCGACAGCGCTCAGTTTAGTTCGCGAACGGTACAGCTCTCTTTAGTTCGCGACGGACAGTGCTCAGTTTAGTTCGCGAACGGTATCGCTCTTTTTAGTTCGCGACCGGGAGCACTCTGTTTAGTTCGTGAACTAGGTCCTCCAAGATAGCTCGCTCGCTCGCTTTGTTAGCGCTACTGCACGCGCTCTCTTGTTTGTTATGGTAGTTGTGGTTATCGATGGTTGTCTTTTAATTGATAATGGGATCAAAGTGTATTTTATTTTCACATTCCACGTTAAATTTCCGTTTGTGACTTCTGCAATAATTATTAATGTTAGACAATTTATTTTTCCTTTATTTTTATATCTGTGTCTTCAGTGAAATGTGTCCACAAGGACCTTTAAGCTTAGATCTGAACCATCTAGTGAACTGCTTGTCCTTTTATGTTCTGGAAGTAGATATAATGTGATTTGCTATTGATTCCACATTAATGGATGAGGGTATTGATGTAGGATCTAATTTACGAATAAGAGACCAGGCTTTTCTACTAGAATGGGTAAAATTAAGATTTTTGAGAGTTTTTATCCATTTATCTTTTCTAGCACGGTCAAGAGATTCCAGTAGTTATGTTGCCTTCTCATGAGAGCTGTTTTCCTCAAATTCTTCTCTAAGTCTGCTTGACTCCTCACTCCATCCTGGAATATAGTCCTTCCGGAAGCCTCGCTGCAGCTTTTATTAGTCCTTCAAACCTTGCATAATTTCTGAAACTGCTTTGATCCATTGAATTTTAGCGTCAGTGTACTTCACATAGGCTTCCCAATCTGCTCTCTGCAAGTTCCACCGAGATTTAGGAATAGATCGGATAACAAGTTCCTATTTTATAGATTATGGGCACTTGCAGATCCAGGGGGGTGAGGCTAGGAGGCTCAAGCCCCCTACCCCCAAAGTATCTACGTCTAAACGGACATCGTAATTTTGGAGATTTTTTTTAGCGCTACTGATCTTTTAAGGGTAGCAATCTGGGAAGACTATAAAGAGTAACCTTGCCCGCCTCAAGCCCTTCCCAAACCAAAATCCTGGATCTGCCACTGAATATGGATCTATGCTGACTGTGAGGGAAGTCGCCAAGAACTTTTCTCCTTATGTGACAGAAAGGAGCTGTTGAAACAGAAGAGATAAAACAGTGGTTTGGTAAGTAGACTTATTTCCTGCAAACGGAATGAAATGTACCTTTGTCTTTAGTGTCTTGTATTATCGTCAAGTTGTTGACATCAGCCTATTATATTAATTTAATTCCGTTCTCGTCACTCTGGTTATACCCCCACAGTGTATGATGGGTGTTGAAGTCTCCAGGTATAATGCTATTCTTAGTGGGAACCAAGTTAATAGTTACTGGCCATGTTGCAGACATTTGTAACCACGACATGCTTGTAGACATTTGTAACCACAACATTCTGCACCTCTATTGTGGAGGAAAAGTAAGTTGAATGATACTTTGGTGGAATGACCTTGTAGTGGCATATGTCATTCTTAATGTAGGTTGCAATGCCATATATATTTATCCGGTCGGTTCGTGACAAGCCCACCGAGCTAGAAAAATTAACAGCTGTTGAAGCAGCCGACATAATACACTCCTGGAAATTGAAATAAGAACACATTGACGCCGGTGTGTAAGACCCACCATACTTGCTCCGGACACTAAGAGAGGGCTGTACAAGCAATGATCAAACGCACGGCACAGCGGACACACCAGGTACAGCAGTGTTGGCCGTCGAAGGGCGCTAGCTGCGCAGCGGTTGGGAACCGCCGCAGTCAGTGTCAGCCAGTTTGCCGTGGCATACGGAGCTCCATCTCAGTCTTTAACACTGGTAGCATGCCGCGACAGCGTGTACTTGAACCGTATGTGCAGTTGACGGACTTTGAGCGAGGGCGTATAGTGGGCATGCGGGAGGCCGGGTGGACGTACCGCCGAATTGCTCAACATGTGGGGCGCGAGGTCGCCACAGTACATCGACGTTGTCGCCAGTGGTCGGCGGAAGGTGCACGTGCCCGTCGACCTGGGTCCGGACAGCAGCGACGCACGGACGCACGCCAAGACCGTCGCATCCTACGCAGTGCCGTAGGGGACCGCACCGCCACGTTCCCGGCAAATTAGGGACACTGTTGCTCCTGGGGTATCAGAGAGGACCATTCGCAACCGTCTCCATGAAGCTGGGCTACGGTCCCGCGCACCGTTAGGTCGTCTTCCGCTCACGCCCCAACATCGTGCAGCCCGCCTCCAGTGGTGTCGCGACAGGCGTGTATGGAGGGACGAATGGAGACGTGTCGTCTTCAGTGATGAGAGTCGCTTCTGCCTTGGTGCCAATGATAGTCGTATGCGTGTTTGGGGCCGTGCAGGTGAGCGCCACAATCAGGACTGCATACGACCGAGGCACACAGGGCCAACACCCGGCATCATGGTGTGGGGAGCGATCTCCTACACTGGCCGTACACCTCTGGTGATCGTCGAGGGGACACTGAACAGTGCACGGTACATTCAAACCGTCATCGAACCCATCGTTCTACCATTCCTAGACCGGCAAGGGAACATGCTGTTCCAACAGGACAATGCACGTCCACATGTATCCCGTGACACCCAACGTGCTCTAGAAGGTGTAAGTCAACTACCCTGGCCAGCGAGATCTCCGGATCTGTCCCCCATTGAGCATGTTTGGGACTGGATGAAACGTCGTCTCACGCGGTCTGCACGTCCAGCACGAACGCTGGTCCAGCTGAGGCGCCAGGTGGAAATGGCTTGGCATGCCGTTCCACAGGACAACATCCAGCACCTCTACGATCGTCTCCATGGGAGAATTGCAGCCTGCATTGCTGCGAAAGGAGGATATACACGGTACTAGTGCCGACATTGTGCATGCTCTGTCTCCTGTGTCTATGTGCCTATGGTTCTGTCTGTCTGATCATGTGTTGTATCTGACCACAGGAATGTGTATATAAAGTTTCCCATTCCTGGGACAATGAATTCACGGTGTTCTTATTTCAATTTCCAGTGTATGTCTCAACGAAACTCGGCTAACACCGGACCGAAGATTCTCCGTCGCCGGCTACACCGTGATTCGGCGAGACGGTCCCCGCGGGGTGAGGGGAGTAGCAATCCTTTACAAGTCCCAACTCCCCGCCGCTGCAGTGACCGACCCGGCGTTCGACCAGCATCAGGTCGCTGCAGTCCAGTTGCAGGTCGGCTGCCGGCGCGTCACTATATGCAGCCTCTACGCCCCTCCCTCCTCCCCCTTCCCCGATGAGCTGATCAAGCACATCGACTCCACTTACGACTCGCCCATAATCCTTGCAGACCTCAATGCGCATAACCTCGCCCTCGGAGACCGCAACACAACTGTTCGAGGCAGACAACTCGCTGCCACGCTTACAGCGACGAAGCTCTACAACGTGCCCGTGCAGGGGTTCACGCTCATTGCGCCCCGCAGAGGGGCGGAGCACTCGACGAACCCTGACAAGATCCTCACCACCAGATTTTTAGCGCGGTGTGCACTGCAGTATGCAACCGGACCCGATATGGGGTCGGACCACCTGCCCGTCATAACTCGATGGGCGTTGTCGCCGGTCGTTGCGGCTGTGGCGGCGCGCCCGCGAGTCCACAAGTGGTCAGCGACCAATTCGGAGCTGTACCAACAAACCGTAGTAAACGAGCTTCCAGAGCTGGTTACGGCCGCCGATATTGACGTGTATAGTGATGTGCTGGAAAGCGCTATCCACGCGGCGCTGCCGCTGGCGCCGCTGCCCAAGCGCGGCCCGGACCCGCTGCCACCGGACATTGTTGCGGTCATACAACGGAAGCACGCTGCGCACCGGACCTGGGCGCGAACCCACAACCCAGCTGACCGGAATCTATATAATCAAATAGCCCGACAAGACAAGCAGAAGATACAGCAACATTGAGACCGGAAGTTGACTGACTGCTGCCACCGACTCGACGAACAGTGCCAGGGCGACCCCAAACAGTTTTGGAGAGCCGTGGCCAGGCTGACCGGAAAAACCTCCCACTCCTCCTATCCGCTCATCGACAACGATACAATCTTGTCAGACCCTGCCGCCAAGTGCGAGCTGTTTCGACAGCACCTGGCAGCCACTCATCAGCCACCACAATCACCCACTGTTGACAACAATTTTAAGCTAGAAACTGAAAATATGCTGCTGTATAACTATCACCTCACCCACCCACTCCTAGTTACAATCCCAACCGATAATAGTAATCCTCTAACCACTGATATATCCCCTCAAGAAATTTCCCGCTTTATAAAACAGTTAAAAAATACAGCTCCAGGACCTAACAACATCCCAAATTTCGTCTTAAAGTATGTACCACCAGCATACCATAACCATCTAGCCCGCCTCTTCAACGCCAGCTACAGTCTGGGTTATCTTCCCTGATCCTGGAAGCTGGCGCATGTCCTAATCTTCCCCAAGCCAGGGAAAAAGCCTGAAAACTACCGGCCGATCAGCCTGACCTCGTACTTCTCCAAACTGATGGAGATAATTATAGTCAGCCGCTTGCATCCTTTCCTCAACGCCCACGGATTGTTACCGCCTGAACAAGCTGGCTTCCGCCCAGGTCACAACATAACAGACCAGATTATGCGAGTGCTGACAGTCGCACAGACAGCCATGGCCACCAACCGCTCTACAGCCGTCGCCTTCATGGACGTCAGGAAGGCTTTTGACACGGTTTGGCCCGAAGGAATGAAGAGAAAAATAATCGAGCTAATCCTACCACCCCAAGCCTGCCGATGGTTGACTAATTTCATAACTGACAGAGTTTCAAGAATGCGCGTCAGTGGAGCACTGTCTGCCATATATGAGCTGCGAGCAGGGGTGCCACAGGGCTCGGCGCTCACTCCGCTTTTGTATATATTGTATGTTAGGGATACTCCACGGCCAGCCGCCCCCACCGCCGGACTCGGCCTGTTCGCTGATGACACAGTATACTGGGCGACACACACACACGCTATAGCCTCGCCATTATAGCACTGCAAAATTTGATCGCTGAGTTCCAACAGTGGTGCTGTAAATGGCGAATAACACTAAACGCAAACCATAGTCTTTAAAAAGCAGCGCCTGCCAGAGCGGAAACTGCATGAGAATCGCCTGACCGTCTGTGGCAGGCGTTTAGACTTCAAACGCACAGCCAAATATCTCAGCATCACACTAGATTGCAAACTTTCATACATAGCCCATTATGACAAAATTATTAATGAAACCAAATGCAGACTATCTACACTGCACCTGTTCTGCGGGTTCCGGACAGGCTGCAACCACAAGACCCTCCCTTTACTCTACAAAACACTCATACGCACATACATAACATATGGTCATCCCCTCCTCATCCATTCCCCTAAGACGAGACAGAAATAACTGGACAGACTTGAAAGACGTGCAATACGGACGGCACATGTACGACACCAATGCTAATGAACAACGCTGCGACATACAGAGCGGGAGGCTTCGCGCCGCTGTTCGAGCATGCAGAGGAGCTCGGCCGCCGCCCGCTCCCTCCTAGAACAAATCCCCAACATAGAATCCCTCCCCGACCCCTCCTCCATCACCAAGTACCGGCTACACCAAACAACAACATAAACACTAGCGCGGCAACTGGTAGCGGGCGACCTGCGCGCCCCGCTAGCGGGGTGGGATGACCGGCCGCTGCCAGCACTACGACACACACACACACACCAGCTGACTCGGGCGTTTGCTGCCGGGGCAACGGGTTTCTGCGCGGTGTGCCGACACCTATAGACCGTTCGCGGTGAACACCATCCGCACTCCGCGAAAATATAAATATAAAACTAAACTTCAACTTTTACTTCCAAACTCAGTAAACAAAATCAAGATGGAAACAAGCTGCCTGCCAATCACCTGCCTCTGAGGGAGTGGACTGAATAATGGACCAAACAAATCAAAGGACTAAACTAACCCATAGATTAACCAACTGACTAACTAACCAACAGACGACAAGTGACAAGAACCGACTTTACTGACTAGGTGGCAACAATCCCACTCCCCCACTCCTTCACCTCCCGCGGGGGGGGGGGGGCGGCGTGGTCGGCCTGGCGGCCCTGGGTGCGACACGTGACAGCCCGCACCTGCGCCGAATTTGCTGCGACTGGTCAAGACTACCATATAACGAGTAATGCACGAAACGAAATATTTGAAATAATAGGGTTGAGGGGCGGCAAAAGCTGCCCAAAGTGCCCAGTGGCGCCATGGGTTACCCATGGCGCCACGAACTTCAGTTGTTTGTTTGTTTGTTACCGTGGCGTGCCTCATTACAGCACGAGAGAATCTGGACAAAAAGGAACAGTCAAGTAATATAGATAACCAACAACAAGCTGTGCAAGAGTCTTCCACAAAAACCCAATTGCAACAAAAACAAAAGAAGAAGAGAAATCCGAAACCTGTCAGCCGCCATACTGATGGTCGCTCTTTCGCTGAAGCTGCGGGAGGAAAATGTCTAGAACAACCAACTATCACTCCTGAGGAGCCTACTCGGTCGACTGATAACAAACCGCGAAACGCCGCAGCTAAGGAAAAACCCATTCAGTGCAACAAGCAGCCTAGCGATCCAACACCGGCAGTCTTTGAAAGACTTTGTAACTTGTTGGAATATATGATAAATATGTTGCTCAGCCTAACTCAACGGATTGACCAAATGACCACGAGTATCAATACAACAGTGACGATTGCCCTTGCCACAAACAAATGTTCTTGTTCCACACAACATGGATAGACGGCCGCAAATCCATGACCTCACATTCTGTGTATGAAATGCTAACGGAATCCGTACCCAACTTCCGGAATTTCTCCAGTTTCTTAAGGAGCGGAACACTGACGTGTGTCTTGTCAGCGAGACACACCTAAAGCCGGGATTGCTCACCGTAGTTGCAAATTATAACTGTTACAGAAGAGATCGTCTCACGGCAGGAGGCGGCGTCGCCCTCTACATGAAAAGAGGATTTCCACACCATGAAATTCCCCTTCCATCCCTGTAACTCATAGAAGCAGTTGGCATAGAGGTGATCACGGCTAACGGTAGTATCTCCCTCATTTGAGTCTACCGACCACCACGTCGCTGGCAACCATCCGTGGTAAGCTTTTAATTGGCGACGACTTCAATGCTAAGAACACAGATTGGCACTGCAGGATCGCCAATCAAGCAGGTAAACTTCTGCGGCGTGTGTCCAACAGACACAATATGTGTGTTTGGGCACATGAAGAACCTACACACTATCCAAGTGGCAGATGCAGACTGGATATCCTTGATGTCCTCATATCTAAGGGCATTACAGAATTTTTCGCAGCCTCTACAATGAACAGTATGTCATCCGAACATCTGCCTGTTATAGTGGAAATTGGCGTGGGATCCTGGCAGCCTACTTTCGGAAGACTTACTGGAGAAAATACAGGATGTTGTTAACGGCGGCGCTGGAAAACTTCCCAGTTGACGGAATCACTGATGACGCCTTAGAATTCTTCGATAGCGCATTCAAAAATGTTACTACAGCTACGACACCAATGTAGACTCATCTTGCTTCTTCTCCACATCTCCCACCACAAATTATTGCTGTGATCCGTCACAAAAACCGGGTTGCCAAGGAGTGGAGGCTCACTAGAAACTCGGCAAACAGAATATTGTTAAATCACCTCCAGCGAGAGCTGAAGATGCCTTTGTCGGAGCATCGAAATCAGGGGTGGGAATCCCGACTCTCGATGTTACGTCCGGAAGAAACGGAGTAGACTTCCATCCCTCCAAGGTGAGCCTGGCGTCATTTATCGCTCTGTAGACAAAGCAAATGCGCTGGCAGATATGTTCGAAAGAAATATTCAACCATCTCAAGGAGACATCGAACAGGTGGCAATCGTGATCTGTCGTCTAAGTGCTCTCATGGAGGCAGGGAATGATGAAGTGCACACTATCGAGCTTGTTACTCCTCAGGAGATCCTCAGCTGTGTAGCCAGACTGCATACGCATAAAGTCACGGGTCCTGAAAAGATTGGAAACATGTGCCTCAGGAACCTTCCGCCAGTAGCTGCAGACTATATTGCTTAACTTTTCAACACCGTAATTCAGACGCAGATATACCCACGTCGGTGGAAACACGCGGAGGTGGTTCCAGTTCATAAGAGCGGGAAGGACCTAAGCTTGCCGCTCTATCAGCTTGCTGCCCGCAGTCAGCGTCTCTTGCTCAGGCGCCTAAACAGTCACATCGAACTATCCAGCGTTATTCTCCACCACCAACTAGGGTTCCGTCGTGGCCACCAAACCATCCAACAGCTGATGACAGTTACAAAGGCTGCGACGCATGTATTCAACTACGAGGGATATTGTGGCCTAGTGCTTTTAGACATATCACGAGCCTTTGATTCCGTCTGGAACTCGGGACTCCTGATGAAATTATGACCAGGGGATCTTACGTCATTTAATCAAGTTGCTGTGGTCGTATATCTCGAGGGACGAACTTTCTGCGTATGAGTTAGCGCAGAACTTTCATCTCGACGACTAATCATGGCAGGTGTTCCTCAAGGATCGGTGTTAGGACCAACCTTGTACTCACTCTATACTGCTGACGTGCCAACTCATCCGACGGCTCATACTGCCACCTACGCTGATGATACGGCGTTCTTTACCGGCAGCCACAGTTGGGCAGTAAACACTCTGCGCTTGCTGGAAGTCCTGCAAAAGACAGTAGCTTGTACGATGCGCTGGCGGGTCGAACTCACCCTCACCAAAACTCAAGCAATTATGCTCACTAAAATATTAGGACCTCATCAGCGAATTCAACTTGACCTTCAGCTTCATTTAAACGGAAAAAATATACCATGGCCCAGAACAGTCAGCTATCTCGGTGTGACACTCGACAGTGCACACGTAGAAGATGTTCGGAACAGCGCGAGTGCCAGACTACAAGCCCTGTATCCAATTTTGAACAGGAACAGCAATATCGCAGCATCTACGAGTGTGCGTCTTTACTGCTCATTGGTCAAGCTGATACTCGAGTACGCCTGTCCAGTGGGTGCATACGCGGACACAATACAAAATCGCCACCTGCAAACAATTTAAAACAGAGCTCTGAAGAGAGCCCTACATCTTGACACCTCTACCCTTCATGAAGCTGCAAATCTACCAATGTTGAAAGATCTGTTCCGCGAGTTGCAAAAAACGTTCTAGAAACAATGCCATATATCTAAAAATCCATTGGTTAATGTGGTTGGCAATTATCCGATGGATGTTGGACCAGATAACGGACCACTGAAGATTTTTCAATTAAAAAATCCTTTATGAAGACATACCATACGAGAAGACATGTAACATCTACCATCAATAGGAGGAAATGTCAACCAGCAAAACCTCCATCATACCCTGCCTGTTACAATAAGGCAGTAAAGGCGTGTGCTGCTGCTGCTACTTTTGTCCAATACTAATTGCCATAGCGTCCAGCAGATAACGAACCTTCGAAAAGCGCTGATTTGAATGTGGGATATCCTAGTCTAGAGTCTATACGCGTTGTTTCTTCTTTATCCAGCTTTCGCGGTACCATCCTAAAATAACAAACTTTGTTCTGAAAATTCTTTTTCGAGCAACTGTGTTCTATATATCCCAATGTGATAAAATCAGTGCTTAAATTAACTATTATTGTTCATGTTTAAATCTTACACTAACCACCCTGATTTTGGTTTTCCAGAATCGCAAAGGTAAATGCCAGAATGTTTATTTCATAAGTACCATGGCAGTTTTTGTATTGAGTTGAAACTTCAGTATTTTCATACGAATAGTACAATGATCAAAATAAATAAAAGTAATATATATCTTTGTCTTCGTTAAAAATAATCCTCTTCCCAATTCCTGCATCACAAGAAAAGAGTTCCACTACTGGTTAAATAAGTTAAAATAGTTTCAGATATTAGTTACTGGTTCAGGTTGTAATGCTTAAACGTTTGATAAATGAAATCATTTAAATTTACCAACAATGTATTTGTTTACTTTCAGACTGTATGAATTGACATTAGGATGAGTTTTCATGTTTGGTTGGAAATGCTGACATCAATAGAGAGAAACTTGTATACACTTCGTAAGAATTGCTGATACATGGTGCAAAATGGTTAAATTTCATTCTGAATTTGTGGAGGAAAGCTAGCAAAGGCTATAGAAACTAAACAACTAATAGTAAGTAGGAGGAAGTTGAAGTTCATGATAAACTACATGCTGAAATAATAAATAAGAGCATGTTTATGAAGGTAAGTATAAAGAGGTTATAACACATGAAAACTGCAATACTGAAGCGAAAGTCAACAGGTTAATACGATCCCGGATTATTATTCAAGTTAGAAGTTGGCTACAAAAAAAAAAAAAAGCTATTCTTATATTGTTACAGAGAACTAGCTTTGGTGATGCATAAATTAAACAAAACATACCAAGATAGGTGCCACATTTGTATGCTCCATTATGCACAAAAGGCAGTGTATTGTAAGTATAACATTCTTAAGGTCACTTTGTTGGAAACACTTTCATGTCACAATAAATTTTCATACTTCACATTAAGAGGAAAAACTGTCCACACACACATATAATAATTGGATAAATGTAGCTGGAGGAACACTACCAATAGAAGTAATAAAAATCAAATAGCATGTAGTTCGAATAAATCATATTAAAAAAAAGGTAAATTTAGCAGTCCACTATAAATTATATGGCTTCAACATAACATTATTAAAAATAAAATACTTAGGAAAGAATTTGAACCACAACAAAAACGAGACAATGGGTGTGAATGCCAGCATACATTATAAAAAATATATATATATTTTTGAGATATACGACAACTCTGTTATTTTGAAAGTAAAACTGTGACGGATTACTGTAGTAAGGGTGCAATTAAAATAGCATTAGGTTATATAAACCTACTGCAATCGTGTATTCAAGTTCAGGAAAACTTTATTGAGAACAAAAGCACAATCACTACGTGGAAAATATGCGTTAAATATTATTACATTTCTTTCAAGCTCAAAATAAATGTTCATACTGCCATATAAAACTTCATCCCACTCTAATGTTTAATTTCCAGTCAGTTCATTTACGAATAGATAACATTGCCATATTTGTTTCACTATTACCACAAGTCAACAAGATTCAAACAGCAAACCATATTTACACATCTAATTAATTTTATGTATGTCTCTAACAACATATTTAAATTGCAGCTGGTCTGTTATTGGGCACATTTACTGCATATGTAATATACAGGGTGTCCACCATGAACCTGACACATCTGAAATTGGCTAGTTGACTAAATTTGAAAAATTTCTATTTCGAATGGAAGAAACCTTCATTACGTACATTAATAAAGCACAAGGTCTGACACTTCAAAACGTAGGACTGTTTTTTCATATGAAAACCCGTACGAGAATTTTCACTAGTTTGCGGATTCGTTAATACTTACTTTTATGTTAAAGACATAGACGGTCAAAAAGTCAACGATGATGACATTATAACTACTAATATTATTTTCAAAGAAGTTTTGTAAAGTAAAGAAGATTGAAAAAAGGACATCTGAAAAAGGCAATATTTTTTAAATATCTACTTTTTAAATGTTTTGCAATTAAACATATAGTAATTAATGATAACGACTTTTTACAGTAAAAGTGATATTTATTATTACTCTTCAAAATAAAAAAACCTTTCATTAATAAATACTTGCATTTACTTATTTCTACATTATTAAATTACAATTCGGTTACTGACCACGATACCATTGACACGGGTCAACTAGTCAACAAAAATTGTTGGTTTAAATATAAAACAATTCCTTGTTGTAAACAAAGAGAACTTAACTAACACTAGTCAGCTTATTGGTACCTCTACGGTATGGCGTTTCCAATATACTAAATACAAGATTTTTTTTTATTATTATTACTTTTTTTTTTTTTTTAATATTGCGTTTTTGCGGTAAACTTTAGGCAAACTTAAAAAAAAGATGTTATCTAAATACGAAATTTCATCCAAATTTTTAAAGCCGTTTCCGAGATCCCAAAAATATCTAGACAAGAACTAGATGACCTATGAGAAAATTTCGCGAATATGATGAATAGTAAGGGGAGTTTGTAATTGGATGAAAGAAGAATCGCCTCATTTGTTTCCATTGTTTATTTATTTAGTGTAATAGGTATGTAACAAAAGTCGACGACAGTGAAGCAGTTTGTTAATGTCTGTGTGATATGTGCTACTGCTATCTAGTGGTTTGGCTCTGAACTGTCTCACTCGCGCGATATTCACAGTTATTACTTTTGGCCTTTAAGGGTCAAATTACATAAAATTTCTTTCTTAAGGAATGATGTGGCCAAAGCAGAGACCTTAATCTTTAGTATGATAGCTCATTTATCTATATCGGTTAAATATCAAGGGAGATAAATGGCTCAAGATAAAAAAATACATTACGGAAATGATAATTATGACCTAAAGGGTCGAATTCTGAAAAATTCTTTTCTTAAATTATGATATGACCAAAGCGGAAACCTTAATCTCTAAAATAATAGCTCATTTTTCGATTAGATATTAAGGGAGATAAATCACTTGTGACCAAAAAAAACAAAAACAGAAATAATGATAATTTTATCCTTTAAGGGTAGACCTGAATCTTTTAAAGTATACCTCATTTATCTATATCGGTTAGATATCAAGATTGCAGTAATATTGATACTTTTGGCCTTTAAGGGTTGAATTCCGAAAAATTCCTGTCTTAATATACGATGTCACCAAAGGGGAGATCTTAATTTTCATAATGATACTTAATTTAACGACCTCCGTTAGGTGTGAAGGGAGATAATGGCCTGTGACAAAAAACACTTTATAGAAAATAATATAAATGATTGCTCGTTTACCTAGGTGACCGATATTCGCTCTGCATCTTTCGACTTCTGTTCAATATACAACAGTTCCACAAACGTTTGATTAAAGTAAAAGGTTTGAAGGCATTCTAGGCATTTTGAAATGCACAGTTCTTTGTTCTCACCAAAGAGAAGCTTAACTAACATCAGTAGGCTTACTGATACATGAAACTTCTATGAGATGAGGTTAGAGCAACTTCCGAGTAACCAAATACAAGAATAAGTTTTTTTTTTTTAAATCGTGTTACAAACTTGGAAAGAAAAATGTTATCTTTATAAGATATTGCATCCAAATCGCTAGAGCCATTTCCGAGATCGTCTGGTTTACCACCTAATAATTTGCTTTTAAAGAAAAATGCTATTACTATTTTAATTACAAATGTTAATGCAGATTAGTGATTAATTAATGGTGCAAGATTAGTGGTAATTCTCTTAGACGAGTACATCATCAGTGTTCAGTTAATTTACTCCAATAAAATATGCTCTTACCCCGCATTAACCTCACATCTTCTGATCCACCGTGCCTTTACAAATGATAAAAAAATTCCCCGTTATCTTATCTCTATAAAAGAGCAATTCTTGAATACATATATTTGCGATCTCGGAAACGGCTCTATCGATTTGGATGAAATTTCATTTAGCTAACATGTTGTTTATTAAATTTATCTAAATAGGTGTCTTCACTGCAAAAAAGCGAATTTACAACAAAAAATGGAACCATTTTGTGTTTGGTATCTTGGAAACTGCTCTAACGCCATCTCGTAGACGTTTCCGTGACCAGAAAGCCTGCTGATAGTTAGGTTGTCTTTGGTTTCAGCAAGGAACTCTGTAAACGAAAAATTTATAGATATAAATTGACCCATGCGAATATTTCGCACAGTATCGTGATTAGACATCGAATGGTAACATAATAATGAGGAAATAAGTAAATAAGTTAATGAAATGTATTTTATTATAAAGAGCAATAATAAATATCACTTTCATTGTAAAAAGTCTTTATCATTAAATACTAAATGTTTAATTGAAAAAACTTAAAGCCAATATTTTTAAATATTTACTTTTTATCAGAAGTAATTTTTTCAATCTTTTTTACTTAACAAAATTTCTTTTAAAACAATGTTAGCAGTTATACTTTGATCATCATTAACTTTTTGACGGTATGCATATTATAACACAATTTTTTTTAAAAAATCTATCTACAAATTCGTGAAAAAGCCACATATGTGTATCCATACGAAATAAGAGGTTCTGATAAATGTAATCCTGCCTTTTGAAGCGTTTCACCTTGTGCGTTATTAACGTTAATAGCGAATGTTATTGGGAATTGTTTTCTTATCATTTTGAAAAGCACGGTTGGGGGTGTGAGGTTAATACAAGTTAAGAGCATAGTTTTATCGGAGTGCATTAATTTAGCACTGATGATGTACTAGTCTAAGAGAATTACCAGTAATCTTGCAACATTAACTAATTCCTGATTAAAATTAAGATTTCTATTTAACATTGTAATCGCATTTTTCTTTAGAAGCAAGTTATGAGGTGGTAAACCAGACGATCTCAGAAATTGTTCTACCGGTTTGGATGAATTTCATATGTAGTTAACGATTTGGTTTTACGAAATAAAAGAGCAATTCTTGGATTGGGTATCTCGGAAACGTGGCTAACCTCATCTCATAGGATTTAGGTACCAGTAAGCATAATGCTGTTAGTTAAGTTTCGCTTTTCAAGGAACTGTGCACTCAAAAATACCTTAAAAAAACTTATAACTTTAATCAAACGTTATTCAAAATCTTGTATACTAAAGAGAAATCAAAAGATGCCAAATCATCGGTCTTCCAGATACTGAACATTAATAAAGCAAAAGGTCAGAAGCTTCCAAAGCCAGGAGTGTATTTACCAGAACCCGTTTTTTCATATGGGAACCCATTCCTGGCTTTTTCACGAGTTTGTAGATTCATTAATATTTCTATTTGTGTTAAAGAAACATACGGTCAAAAAGTCAACGTTATAACTACTAATATTTTTTCAAAGAAGTTTTATAAAGTAAAGAAGATTGAATAAAGGACATACAGTATATATATACTTTTTAAATGTTTTACAATTAAACATGTATTGTTTAATGATAACAACTTTTTACAGTAAAATTTATAATTATTACTACTATTCAAAATAAAATCCCTTTCATTAATAATTACTAGCATTTACTAATTTCCACATTATTATATTACCATTTTGTGACTGACTACAATAATACTCGCACGGATCAGCTAGTGTACAAAATTATGTGTTTAAAGTTATTAGAGTTCCTAGCTGCAATCAAAGAAAACTTAACCAACATCAGCCCAGCTTACTGGTACCTGAAACGTCTCCGAGATGACGTTGGCACCGTTTCATAGATACCAAGTACAAGAATGGGTATTTTTTGTTTGTTTGTAAAATTGCTTTCTTGCAGGGAAGACACCTATTTAGGTAAACTTATAAAAAAAAACGCTATCTAAATATGAAATTTCATTCAAATCGTTAAAGCCATTTCTGAGATCCAAAATATATACAAGAATTGCTCATTTAAAGATATAACATACCGTAATTTTCGGTGATTTGAAACATGATAACAGCGTTTCTGAGCAGAGAATTTAATGGCGTGTCCTCAGATATTACGTCGAAAAAAAGTAACTATGATATTTATAGCGGTTAAAACAACCAGTTAGAAAAAGAAGCAATAACTATAGTTATGGTCATTTTAGTCTTCGTAAATGTTACAGAATACTGAATCAGGTTGCAAATTTTTCCAAATACGACTAGGAGAATTCCCAAAATGCTTAAAGGATGGGAATCTTGTCAAAACAGTAAAGCTGACAATCAAAAATGAGTAGGAGAAATGAAAAATATTAATCCTAGTAATCCATGTGTTTCGTCCATTACCTATGGCAAGGGGTGGAGTAGCGCAAATACTAGTTACCATGGATGTATTTTCCAAATATGTTAAATTGTTCGTGTTGAGAAGAGCAACGTCAAAGGAAATGTAGATAAGATAGAGATGAAATATATACCGAATATCGGGAAACAAGAATGCATTATGACTGACAATGTTTCACAATTTATTAGTAAAGTTTGGGGGGACAATATATCTAAACTGGGAATAGAAATTCAAGAAACGTCCCTTTATCATACTTCTGGGAACCTCGTAGAGCGCGTGATGAAAAAATTACGAAACTGGTTTAGTACATACTGTAGTATTTAACACCATAAATGGATTGAGGAAATTAGTAACATAGAACTGAACACACTATGACATAAATAAACTTTGGTCATCCTTCATGAGTTCATTTTTGGAAAGAATCACCCTGTATAATTAATGAGTACATTACAGTCTCAGTAAGTAACCAATTAGATTTTAAATTAAGGGTAACCTTTGAACTTAAGAATTTGAAAGCTAAGCTTTAGAAAGAAAGTCCACGGACGATGCTTCAATTAAAAAATCACTGTATAAAGTTGGAGATTTGGTCCACATCAAGTCTTCTGCTTTGGATGAGGAGATTAAAACAATCTTACAGTACCTTGGACGACCGTACAAGGTGGCAGCCATTCCAAGAGAGAATTCTTATGAATTGGTTTGGCCGCAATCTGGCAGGTGAAGACAAATGGATTACGAATACAATAGTAAGAATACCGATTTTCGTGGATAGGAGGCAATTCAGTTAAACGATATGTCGAAGGTTTCGGCTAATTGAAAATTTTTCGTCACGTTGGATATATTATCCAGGTAAGAGGTTTGGATAAATGTAATTTTTGAACTTCTGACTGTTTTGTACTATTTGAAGATAAACAAAATGTTACGCTCATTATGAAAGCCTTGACTATGAAGCAGTCTAGCTTTGTGGATTATGGCATAACCACGGAAAATATAATACTAATAGATTAGTTTTTTTTTCATTTCGGGTAAAGGTTAAATGGAAAAAAAAACGGGCCTGCTTATCTGTCATTCCAAAATCTTTCCTGTTGGTTTCAAATGACGATTACCGGGAACTGGTTCATTGTTCCTCCAGTTCAAAATTAAAAATAAATATGTTTTTTGTTGTTGAAAAACATTTAATATAAATGTTTTTATTAATTTTTAAGAAATACGAATTTTCTTTGTTAAATGAATGTGAAAGATTGATTATTATATGATTTATTGAGAAGGACTATCATCGTTTGAAGATGACGCAGATGATGAACGCTAAGGTTTTTGGATGATACACAGAGAGGCATAAATAGAAAAATATTTCTGAAAGTGTAAACGTTGTAATGAATGGATGAGGTAGAAATAGAATGTAATTAGAATTTGATATTTGGAAAAAGGAAACTACTTGTGCCGTCGTAAGACTGATGATCTGAGTTTAGTTTTCAATAAAGATGTAATTTTAATTTTTCGATAGATATTGTGATGGTTTAGATTACTTTTCATTGCACCAGATATTCAGGTGAACGAAACGATTTTTGTTTTTTGTTCTTTACATTGATATGGGTTGAAGCCTCATTGAAGTATTGAGAAGCAAGCGGAAATATTTAAATTATTAAGTCTATATATGATTTTATTTTATGAAGGTATATATTCATTAGGTTTTGTAGCATATTTAAATTAAACTTTGTGTAGTAAGTCTTGAAGTTCTATGTACAGTTTTGTGGAGCTATCAATTTTGTGAGGGTTCTTTAAACTATTACCTGATGGCATTTGGTTTATAAACGTGTAGCACCATTATTTGAGGTTATAGAAACCCAAAAATAAATTTTGAAGATTTTGGTAAGTGATAGTATTACTCCTTGGATTTTTTTTTTCAGATAATGAAGAAGAAACATTATTACTTTAAAATTATTCATAAACGGCGACCACCGAATCAATTTTTTTTTATTTCTTCAGAAGTTAGCCCATCAACAATTGTTTTTTTAATTTTTAACTAAATCACCAAGGTTATCTCAGTAAAAAATTGGATGGGGCTAAGACGGTAATAGAGCTTTACAGAATATATTTTAATATGTTATTCTGAATTTTATCGTAAGAGTTATAAATCGCGAGAGTGGTTCAGTATTAGGATTTAAGCTTAAGGGGAAAAGATTGCGACACGATCGTCGGCGGGAGGAAAGAACGCCTTGGTATTGCAGCAGAAGAAGAGCCGTTCTGGCGAATTCTATAAATCGTAGTGCGATCGACGAAAGGGCGAGTTATGTCCAGAGCAGTGTCTGAGATTAGCGTGTGCATCTAGTTATTTGCGGTAACTGTCGGAGTTGGTCTATTCTCATGTACGGGGAGTAAGTAGACTGGTTGGTGTGTTTAGTTATTATTGTTTATCGAAAGTGAGGATTTTAGAATAATCACTCCAATTAGTTTATTTCGTCGAATTTAGGACGGGCTGAGTTTTGATAGGTGTGTCAGGTGATGGATGCAAGAGAATACCATGGAGGAAGTAAATATATGGAGACGACGCAAGAGACCTTCCCCACGCATTGAAGTGAAGCCGGGCAGAGGAGGAGTGGGGGGCTAGGCCGATCCCATACAAACACGGGGTATATGTACAAAAACCTCAAGGGGACTCTAGGATAAACGTAACGCCGCAATCTGCTGATGGATTATTATGTAACTCGATGAGACAAATAAAAAATGAAGAATAAATTTTGTTGATATCATGCTTAGTTTGCGAGATATTCTGTCTCAAACGTGAAATGTTTTTGGTTGAAATTCAGTAGAAAAAATTGGTCAAAGTCAAATTTGATGACGGATTATTATTTAAAAAGACGCGACAAATAAAAAATTATTTTTTTCGAAATCTCACCTAGTTGTCGAGATATACGGTTTCAAAAGTGAGGTGTCTTGAGTTGAAATACAGAAGAAAAATTTCGCAAAAGTCAAATTTAATGATCGATTCTTATGTAACACGACGAGAAAAATCGAAAATAAAGAATAAAATTTTTCGATATCTTGCTTAGTTTTCGGGATATACTGGTATTGGTTTGCTATGCGGCTTATGCAAATCTCATTTTCAACACTCGTTTAAAAGTAATGCTAGTCTATTATGTGAAAATTAGCAAGGTATGCTGATTTTCTACACTACACCAATAAAAATTTGAGAACAAAGTCATCCCATTGAGAGCTATAACTAAATATTTATAGATTGTCATCGAAGTTTGCAATTCCCACCGCCCATTTCAACAACGATAATTAGAATTCAACTTACTTATGAAATGATATTCCAGGTTCTTTCCTCTCTTGCCTATTTGTGCAACCGTATGCAACACAAGATGGCATTATAAAACACTTATACACATTACAAAATGGAATAATCACAGCATCTAACACAATGTGAGGTTCGCATTTGTTTGAGATCGCAATATCGCCGCTGCCGCCACGGCGCATGCGCGAGAGTTTAGAGCCTGCTTCACAGATTTAACGTCACTTCTCCTCCATATATTTCCTTCCTCCATGGAGAATACCAACAAAATTAATTATTAGTCGATACTTAGCGGTTGCGCAACAGTTAAAAAAATCCTGTTGTTTATAATGATAAAGGAATTTGCTGTAGTTTAGAAGTTGTGAATCAGCCATCAAGTATATTTTAAATAAGGTATTAAAATTTATAATAGTGCAACAAGTTTGCAACTAATTCATACGAACAGCTAGAAACTTTAGTCATTGGGAAACGTTAATTTCCAATGTTGCGCAATTGGTGGTACTGAAAGAAGTGATTAGAGAATGTTAGCCAACAATATTAAGAAACCAGAGATCATTTGTGGTCACAGGAAAACTGTGTTTTGGTGTGTTTTTTGGAGAAGGAGAAAGTATATGTGGTGAAAGGAATTTTTGAAGCAATTTAAATAATGTAGGATCGTAATTTTTCACGGCGTTGAATATTAATATATTTTTCTCGGGCTTCCAGCCGTGTTAATATATCATATTTGTGGGACGTTTCGAAGGCGTCCATCTCTGCCTCCATTCTCAACCAAATGTCAGTGTATAACTGTTTGTTTATTCAGCCGCTGGCCGAACATAGTGTGCAAGAAGGTCACACTTTTGAATTTGAAAAAACAACCATTTTAGCCCGGTTCAAAGATTTTTGGGCCAGCGTTATTACAGAGGCTGTAGAAATAAGATTAACTGATTTATTAGTCAACAGGGACACTGGTTATCAACTCAGTGCGGCCTGGAACCCGGCGATTAAAATGCTGAAACAGTTTCGCGCCGGTAACGAGCAGAAGAGCGGATGACGTAATCGCGTTGTGTTGGTTTTTGTTTTCCACCGTTTCCGTAGCAGCAGCTGAATAAACAAAACACTGACATTTGGTTGAGAATGGAGGCAGAGATGGACGCCTTCGAAACGTCCCGCAAATATGATATATTAACACGGCTGGAAACCCGAGAAAAATATATTAATTTAAATAATATATTGGTCACTACTTTTTGTTATCTAGCAACTAAAACAAATGCTTTTTATGGCAAACTGGTATTTATTGCAGACATATTTGCCATAAAAAGCATTTGTTTTAGTTGCATGACGGAAGAATAACAAAAAAAGTTATCATACCAATTAAGGATTTATGCCAAAAAAATCAGACGCAGGTAAGCTCGCATAAAGAAGAACAAAGGTGATAAGTTTTTTGTTTTTTTTTGGTAAATGCCCAGGCCAGAACCTTCGTAAGGTTCCAACACGTGAGTGACAGCTGTCCTTTATTCCTAAAATACATAAGTGAAAAATTCCAGGATTCTATTTTAAACTAACAGAGTTACCCGTAAATTGTTTTTATTATCGCAGTGAGTAAGTAACATGTAGCAATTTTCATACAATTTGCGCCATCAATTTCCGGAATTAATGCGTACCTAGATTCACCCGCACCTTACCAAGAAAGGAGTGGGTTTAATTTGATTTACCCGTACACTATTTTTATTCGTCTGAACAGATTCATATTTACCAAGATTCATTGATTCCTACTGGCCATTTCCGGTACTATACTAAACCATGATTTAGCAGCACAGTTCTAAGAATGGGGTTGTTTGGATGCTTTGATACAGAATGTTAGCATTCATTTTAGTCCAGGTTACATTTCAACCTAATTACACTTGCTAACGTTGCTGCTCGAAAATCGAAACATTACGCGTATTATTACATACAGCATACATAAAAATATATTTGGAATGTGTCTGTTTATTCCGGCATCACGAAAAAAATACATATTTTGAATAGATTTTCAGAATTTGAAAGTTTGGGTTCAAAATCAAGATTTTACGTATGTTTTAAGTCGTTACGACAAATTTACCTTACGAATAATCAAGATTTATCTGAAAACTGCTGAATCTATTGTGACCGTGATTTTCTAGCGTCAAACATTAGATGTGTTTCATTGTGCTGACTCATCTGCCGCTGGAGCTAAAAAAATTCTCATTACGCTACTTCATCTTGCAGTGTAGCTCAAAATTTATTCCGTTGGCAGTTCTATCATTACCGTGGCGCCAAAATCTGATGATGAATTCTTGCAGAACTCGACGAAATAAATCGAAAGTAAAGAATAAATTTTTTTTGATATCTCGCTTGGTTTTCGAGATATAGTATGTTAAAAATCAGCCATAGGTATAGTTCCTTCTGCTTTTGATGTTTTTTCTTCTGGTCCAGGCCGTATTTCAACCTAACAACAATCACTAAGAAGAAAATAAAACAACTGTAGTGCAATTCCACCATGTAGATATGGTGGTTTTGATGAAAAAAATTTTTTTGGTCCAGGCCGGATCTCACCCTAACCTCATCAGTTTTGAGATACAATATCTCGAGAACTATGCGAGATATCAAAAAACTTTATTCTTTATTTTCCATTTGTCTCATCGAGTTACGTAAGAATTCATCATCAAATTTGGCTACAGCGAAATTTTTCTTCTGGTCCAGGCCGTATTTCAACCTAACTACGTCAATTTTGAGATACGATATCTCGAGAACCAAGCGAGATATCAAAAAAATTTATTCGTTATTTTCGATTTGTTTTGTCGAGTTCTATAAGAATCAATCATCATATTGTGGCGCCACGGTAATGATAGAATCCCCATTCCGTTCCTGTAGCTATAGTTGAATATCAGGTATTCAAAGTTGTGTATCAAGTATTCAGTAATAAGCGAGAAATTAAAAAAGAAATTCTTTACTTTCGATTTATTTCAGGGAGTTACAGACTGTAGCGCCATGCTTATCACAGAAACTGGATTACTAAACAACGCAATAAATTATAACATGAACAAAAGCTGCTTTGTTGTCCTAAACTGTATTTAATTGCAGCGCTAATGGCTTAATACAACGTTCAATTTATCTCAAAAACCATCAGCGTACACATTAATTATTATGAACAGAATGACTCTACTTTCGCTCCAAACGTCAGATATTTTTGTCTCATATTCGATATATCGAGAACTTAAATAGATTATTATACGGTTGAAAGCTATACGTATTATGTCAGAAGCTCACGTGTGTAGTGCAGAATGTAATACGAAAACGTTCAGTTTTCCTAAACCGTATATGATAGCCACAGACATTGCTGTTCTGTTTATAGAGATTGTGATCAAAGAAACTCTCTGTTGTATTTTTTTTTTGTCATTAATTTCTCGCATTTAATACGGACATCTACGGCGTTTAATAACTGAACATCTCGAATTTAAGGAAAGAATATTTCAATGTTTGTTTAGTGAGGAATATGCAAAATAAATATTATAGTAAATTGCTTTTATTGCGTTCATTTAACGCCATGGTCAGAGATAATGTAGTTGTGTCTTTTGTGTGGACTGCGGAGCATGCAACGTCTAGTGATTCAAACTTTTGTATTTGTCGTCATAAGTTCATAATTTCATTTAAATCTCCATTATGATGTAATGTTGAAATATAAGGCATACCAAACAACTGAATTGAGATTCAAAGCTTTTAAAACGGCGAAAATCCCATCGAAATTTGCTCAATAGTTACCGAGTTTTTATTTTGCAAATATATCCGGTTTTCGTTTTATAGATATAGATAGATAGATAGATAGATGTATAAAGTTTTTCAGAATGTCCAGCGTATATCGTCAGTGTTAATGTATTTGTGACGCACAGTCCTAAAATTTCTCGGTTCGTGACACTTTTCATAAGCATATTTGTTTTAGAATAATCGATTCATTATTGCTGAGAAGTTGCGGGTCCATGGGATGTATTGTACCCCAGAAACGAACGTATACAACTAGAACACATGTACCCATATGAGGTACAAATTTTTCCAGCAGTCACGACATGCTTTGCTACAGCACAAGCTGATAATATTCGTGTTACATTACATCGAGCGTGGTGGGTGGGTAGTTAACGCTCCGGCCTCGCATTCGGGAGGACGACTGTTCGAATCCCCGTCCAGGCATCAAGATTTGGGTTTTCCATGATTTCCCCAAATCACTAAAGGCGAAAGCAGGTATGCTTCGTTAAAAAGGCCATGGCCGAATTCGTCCTCGTTCCTTATTCCCAGTCCCATCCCGCCTCTAATGACCTCGGCGTCGACGAGGTGTAAAGTCATAAGTAAAAAAAAAAAAAAAAAAAGTTACAATAACGCCAACTGTCTAGCAATATAATTCAGAATCAAATCTATCGAAGATGCTGTAACTGTCAAAGGAAAATCACTCTACTTACTCACATATTAGAGTAGGTATTAGCCCAGATAAACTTGTAGTACGGAGTATTGACGCCAGTGGAATATTGCGCAGTTTGCATTAAGCCAAGAACCCTGTTGAGTCATGCACATTAGTGCTTTGTGCTCAGAGGATGCAGTTTTGACAACTTTTGACGTGGCTATGGAAGTGTAACAGGCGGTCTGTAAATTAGGGTTTAAAATGGGAGTTTTAGTATTTTATTCAGTGAAGAATATTATAAGTCGCTCGTAGCATGAGCGCAAGCAAGCGAAATGCGTACGTGCTGCGTAAGAACTGCAGAGTTGCAAGATTCAGGTTACTGCTGTGCGTAGGTCGCACGGCATGGGCAGTGCGCGTGAACAGGTGCATTCACCCACCTGACTAGAACACGTAAAAACCCTGTCGCCATTTTGGATTAGTCTATTCTGCCAGCACTCATGTAAAAGGTAAGATGTATGTCTTGTTTGTGCCCTTGCCACTAGGCAAAGCCATGCTTTGCCACTTGCATTGTCTCATGTTAGTTATTGCTCGGCTAGTTAAATATGTTAGTTAAATAATTCAGTATGTGTGACTTAAACGAGTTGTTTGCCGTGGTTTGTAATAATATTGTAACGCCTCGTGATAAACTTAATTGGTAATATCGCTGTTAATCATTCAGTCATTCAGGTATTATTTCAGTGGAGTCTTGTTTCAGTTATATACACATGAAAAAGCTAGTCATTCATTTAGTAAGATGATATGCTGTAGCCATGCGTGCATGACGTTTCCTTCCAGCATAACTTTAGGTAGATTTGCAGATAAATTTATGGTTAGGTTTTTATAATTAAAGTATTTATCTTAAATTATCCATATGGATCCTCTAACTATTTTCGTCATCAATTTAAAAACCTTCCCAATTCCAGATTCTTTTAATTACACGTTTGGTGTTAAAAGAAAACCGTTCCTTAGAAATGTTTTCTTATTTGGAATACAGGTTGAAAGTTCGCTATATTTTTCACGACTGTTAGAAACCATATAAACGGTCATTTTTTTGGAGACAATTCAAGGCTTACATGTCATATACTCTTATTCTTTACTATTAAGATGGAAAATTGTTTAAACAACATTTTATTAACAAAATCTGGTTTTATATGTTTGAGTAATCTCCAAGAATCTTCAACTTTGCCAACACAAGCAGATGACATTGCATGGTAGTAGCTAATCATAGCATAAAGAATTCTGGATAATACTCTAGAATGGCGCGTTTGTAAAAATCAACAAAATAATGTGGCAACCCAAAAATAAATTTAGCCGGCAATTTTCTATTTTTTCAGCATAATAAGATCTTCCTTATTATTTTTACCAAGTAAACGATGTTTTTTTGTTCAGAGTTTTGTGTGCAGTTTAGTTTAAAATGTGGCGAAATTTTGATTTCTTAAAAATGTTGTAAAATGTATCTAAATTCATTGTAATTGCTTTCATTGAATATAAAAGTTCTGTTAAAGGGAAGACAGAGTTTTTCAACCATGTGTTTTGTCGAAATATAGCCTAAGAAAATATGTTTTAGACATTTCACTGTTCAGAATCTGTCATATCATTTGATAAATGCAATAATTTCTTTTTCATGAATTAAAAGTGGCATAGGATGGCGTGATTTCAAAGTTATATTTTGGTATTTTTTAAATTAACATAATTAAAGTGGCATAGGGAAAAGTATTCTTTTTTGTATTTTCGTTCAGTGCGTTAGCAACAGTGGGACTGGTTTGAGGCAATATTACTGGCGATCTGAGGATCATCCAGATGGACCGATCTTCACCGATTTACACGGAAAAATACGGATCTAGAATAGAATTTGAACTAGCTACTCAATCTTCACTCATTATACAGGTTCACGATTCGTTCCTGCTAAAAACTCTAGCTTCACAGGAAGCTTTCATATCAAAATTTGGTTTTATGAGATGAGTAGAGGTAAGACTAAACGCTATCAGTAGTCCAGCAACAAATGAAGCCTTATTTTCAGGGAAATATTTTTTTACTCTATTTATTTGTTGTTGATATGAAAACTGTGGTACTGTGAAAATGAGGTATTTTGAGGAAGAATTATGAGAATTATGTGATTTGAGTTGTTTTTTTGGTTATATGAAGTTATTATGTGGATAATGTAACAAGGGGGAATATATGTGAACATTTTTGAGTTATTGTGTTCTATGAAGTATAATGATGCCTCAGAAGTATGTATTTTTTTGTGGAAGTTATATTGAATTATGAGTAGCTACAAGTGAGTATTGATGTGATAATATGTTGTGAAACTGATATTAAGTAGTATTTGGTAAGTTTTGAGCCACTGATAAAATAATTGTGATTATGTTCATAAAATGGAGCGAGTTCCAGCAGTAATAAGTGAAATTATGTCAAAGACACTATTGAAATAAGTATTTAACATCAGACAGCAAGCCGCTTGCTACAGTCCTTATGAAAGAGTCACAGAACTGATTAGTAGATTAGGTTGGGAGTCTCTGGTAGATAGACGACACACGATTCGTTTAAACTTATTGGAAAACATGCGTACTCCAACTTTCACTCATGAGTGTAGTGAAATACTTCTTCCACCAACCTATTTGAGTCGGAAGGACAGGAAAGATAAAATTAGAGAAATAAGGTGCCGGACTGATTCTTATATGAATTCTTTTTTCCCTCGTACCATTAGGGATTGGAATGCACAGCAAAGAGATTAGCTTTGGTGCTGAGCACCCTCTGCCACCCACAATTTTGTGAATTGCAGAGTATATATGTAGATGTAGATGTAGACATGCATAAGATTTCGTAGAGTTTAAAGTTGTTACTGAAGCCACAAATAAAATTCTTAAGGTTTAATGCACATTTTTAAAGGAATTATGGCGATTATTAAGTTCACGACTTTGTATGGGGTATCACTAAATTACATTTTTATCTTAACGTCTTTTTTTTTTTTTTTTTTTTTTTCCAAAGCAGTTTTTTTTATAGGAAACTGAAATTTCTTGAGTTTTGATTGAAGTTTTAAAAACAACTTTTTTTTTCTTTGGTAATAAAATAGTTCACTGGTTCATTAACTGTAGGTTTCAGTCTCTTTATTTCGAATTTTTCTTGGTTATGGTGTCGAGTATAGTAATGATTTGTCTAAAATTAAGCTGTATGAATTGCTGTTAAGTTGGTTTTATCAGGACAGTTAACATGTATGAAACAAGTGTCGAATCCTGTATCAGGTTACCTCAGGAGATTTAAAATATTCTCGAAAGATAGTTATTAGGATGGAACAGATATATATAATAAATTTGTTTTTGAAATGGCATGATACTTAAAATTTCTGTTGTTCCTCAAGCAATAAGCAGCATTTTAATTTCAATTCTGTTTATGTGTTTTTTTGTTTTATTTTATAATAATGTGATGAATCTTGAATCCTTTTTTCTTCTCATTCTGTTAGATTTATTTGTGTGATAACTTTTGGACAGTGAAGTAAGCATTTGAATTTTAATGTATATTAACGGAAATGATTAATTAAATTTGATCGAATGTATACAAGTGGTTATTTTAAAAATTGACGTTTCATAAATATTATATTTTAAATTTGTAGAAGGATGTACCCCACCCCATACACACCCTTGTATAGTGAGATGTATTTATTTAATTACAATTATTTAGAAGTTTTGAGCTAATATTGATAGTTTCAAGTTTTCATTAAAGTCTTTTCATTTTTTTTTACAATCAAATGCTTCCAGTTAAAATGTTGAACAAGTGGAAAGTTAAACAAACAGAATTGAGAGCAAGTTGCAAGTGATCGCTGACAAAAATAGTTGACTTCAACAATGAAATGTTTTCTGAGAGCAAAAGTTTAACATAGTGTTTACTAAAAGTTAATAATTAATTAAATATGAAATATTGAAGAACAAGTACTGGTCCAGATTATACGTTACAGCTAAATTTCGAGGCGATTAGGACGAGGACTTTATGCAGTTACACCAAGTAGACGAGACATTCATCATCAAGACAGAACATGTTTTCAAGACAACTGGGAAAAAACTTTGAGTACTCTTAATCTAAGATATTCTTTTACATTTTTTTTCGTTTCATTTCAATTAATGTAGGAGATTTTGCTTTGTTGTAATCATACTTCAGGGCGTATAGCTAATACAACGTGACGTAAGCAATCACGAAGTACTTAGGTCATTTTTTCTATTATGACATAGTTCTCACTTTATACTGTTCTGTGGATCTCTCTTAATCAACTCTAGTTTTCAACACCTCATTTATAAGGCTAAAGCCGACGTCTGTTTTTCAGTGTCTCATTATTTTGATCTTTGACTGTAAAAAGAATATTTCCTATCGATTACCATGTGACAATGCAGTTTGTATAAATGGAAATCATCACTCTGTGGGATTTAAACGAGTTGTTTGCCGTAGTTTGTAATAATGTTGTAACAAAACGTACCGTTTTTGTGGGTAAAATAAGTAAAATGGGTCTAAAGTAGCAAAGAAACCCTGTATGGATACATGCGTTTTTGGTAACTACCATGGCTGGTGAATTTATCAAAGACATTACAGCTCAAAGACATTAAAGCCATAATGTTGTAACGCCTCGTGATAAACTTAATTGGTGATATCGGGTTGGATCGCTGTTAATCATTCAGTCATTCAGGTATTAATTCAGTAAAGCCTTGTTTCAGTTATATTCATATGAAAAAGCTAGTCATTAATTTAGTAAGTGACATTTCCTTCCAGCATAACTTTAAGTAGATTTGCGGATAAATGTATGGTTAGGTTTTTGTAATTAAAGTATGTGTTTAAATTATCCAGTGTGTCATATATGTTACTTACAGCCGTTAGGTTAAAACCGAAGTTATTTCAGATAATTGTGTGGAAGAGTTTGTGATATTTCGGTAAGGTAAGTATTACTATAAATATATCACTATGTAAAGCAGTTCGGAATCCCTACTGTACCAAAGATCGCCCTGGTGTCAAATATCATTATCCTGACAAATAACATCTTGGTGACTACATAGTGTAATCTGTTATAATCTTGAAGATAGCCTAACACCGTGAGATCGCTTTCAATAACCCCTCCAAGCCAATAATAATGCCCACTAGTGCACTGCACGGCCATATTAACCCTCTTATCACATAGAGTTCGCCACAGAAGACAACGTATTATGAAGAGTGTATCTACTTTAGGTGGGTATCTCAATCACATCAAGTTTCGAGCAATTACAGTTTGTCTCTTATTTATTGAGGATCCAGTAACTCCTGCATGTCCAGCGTGAGTCGTCGGTGTTGATGCATTTGTGGGACATTGTCCTAAAATTTCTCGGTTCGTCAGACTTTCTGTAAGCTTATTTGTCTTTGATAAATTCACCAGCCATGGTAGTTACCAAAAACGCATGTATCCATACAGGGTCTCTTTGCTACTTTAGATCCATTTTACATATTTTACCCACAAAACGGTACGTTTTGTTACAGCTCAAACTGATAAAATTCGTGTGGCATTACCATCAACAATCTGGCACATTGTTTCAGTAAGAATGACCTACACCTCATACCACTGGTAAGAAACAAAACTGTCAGAAACTTCACATATATACAAAGGTATCCAACAACAACACATGTAAACATGTATGACTGCAACATTAGAGTCATTTAAAACATTTTTTCCGTCAGACAATAGAGACAAGGGATATGACTTCATGGATTATTTTTTTAGGAACACCGTGAGACCCAAGGATCCTTCACTTCATAGAAGAGGATGTGCCGATAACCTAGACGTTGTTTTGGTAATGATAATTTTAATATTACAGCACCAAATCCTTCACCCGTTTCCCGTCAAAATGCGAATATCAAAATGCAAATTTAGACTCCACAAATAACAATACGAAGCAGCTAAGGATAAAGGTCCTAAATTTTCGGAGTATTAGAGGGAAAGTAGCAGATTTTCACGCTCCAGTTGCGACCAATGATGTCGACATAATACTAGGAACCGAGAGCTGGTTGACGCCAGACGTTAAATCTAGCGAAGTATTTGGCCCTCATTTCAATGTTTTTCGGATAGATATAACTGTCTCAATGGGTGGGGAAGTATTCGTGGCCATAAAAAAAAAAAAAAAAAAAAAAAAAAAAAAAAAAAAAAAAAAAAAAAAAAAAACATTAATTGCTCTGTCGTAACTGACACGGAAAATTTTTGCATGTTAATTTGGGACAAGGTAAAAATTTAAAGTTCATAATCGTGTCATTTTATAGACCTCCGGATTCTGATTTGGCTAACGCGGAATACTTCAGAGAGTTGTTTAATAATATTTATGAAAAATTTCATGGACGTATATTGATTGTAGGTGGTGACTTTAACCTACCGTCGGTTAAATGGAACACATGCTTGGTCAGCTTGGGCGGAAGAGATAGATTGATAACTGAAACGTTCCTAGAATCATTTGCAGAAAGATCTCTTGAACAGATGGTCGAAGTGCCAACGCGGTTCGACAAAGATTCCTCGTCAATTCTGGATCTTTTTCTTATTAGCAATACTGATATTGTAAATTCTTGTATAGAAAACGGTATAAGTGATCACAAGGGAGGTGTGGTAACTTTAAAAATCTAGTCCGAATTTAAAGCATGACAAAGACAAACTCGGCGAAAAATTTTGAAACATACACGCTAAATACAAATATTGAGGAACTTTGGTTTAATTTAAAAGAAATAGTATGGACTGGTTTAAATCAATTTGTTCCTAAGAAGTTTATTAAGGTTGGTAAGAACTTCCTTTGGTTCAATAGGGAAGTGAAACGTTTGCTGAGGAGGCAAATGCGTTTACATGCCCCAGTGAAGAAATCGGGGGATTCATCTAATCGCGCTAAATTAGTCCAGTTGCGAGCAGAAATACTTAAGGCAATGCGTAATGCGTTTAAATAATTCAAAGCCAGGAATTTATATGAAGATCTGATTACTAATCCAAAAAAGTTTTGGTCCTATGTCAAAGTAATTAGAGGACCTCGTAAGGTTATGCCGTCAGTGATGAAGGAAAATGGCGAATTATCAGAAACTAGCGTAGAGAAAGGTGAAATTTTGAATAATATATTTTTAAAAAATCTTTCACCGCAGAAAACTCAGAGGAGATTCTGATATTTAACAATCGTACCGAAAAAATTATGAATTATCTCGTTCTTGATGTCGAGGGAATAACTAAACTGCTTATGAATGTAAAAACCAATAAGGCTCCCGGACCAGACAGTATTCCTACAAGATTCTACTCTAGGTACGCACAGGAAATTGCGCCGTATTTGATGAAATTATATACCGCCTCATTGGATCAAGGAAAAATACCAACGGAAGGGAAGACCGCTATCGTAAGTCAAGTGTTTTAAAATGAAAATGTTAATGATCCTCAAAATTATAGGCCAATCCTGTTAACCTCAATATTTAGCAGGATTATAGAACATATCACCTATTCAAATGTCATGCGTTTTTTGGAATCAGGTGAGCTTTTACAACCAAATCAACATGGTTTCAGAAAAGGCCGATGCTGACATGCCGAGGTGACATCCGAGGTTTCCCAGGGAAGCGTGATAGGGCCTCTGTTGTTTCTCATATACATTAATGATTTGTGTGACATAATAAGGGGAAGGAAAAGATTATTTGCAGAGGATGCTATTATTTATCGTGAAATCAAAACCCAGGACGACTGCGCTTTATTACAAGACGATATTAAGAATATAATTGCGTGGTATAAAGACTGGCAGTTGGAGTTAAACGCTAAAAAGTGCCAAGTTATGCATGTAAGTAAAAAAGTCACACCATTTAGCTCTGAATATACAGTTAATGGTACTGTCCTTAGAACGGTAGATTCCGCTAAATACCAGGGGGTAACAATTCGTAATAATTTGTTGTGGAATGAGCATATGGAGAATGTGATTGGGAAAGCAAATTGTATGCTCGGATTTCCAGTTTGTAATTTCAAACAATGCACTCCTGAAGTTAAATAAATTGCATACAAGTCTGCGATAGTAGTACCGGTTCATAAAGGAGGGGTGAGACATAAAGTCGAAAATTACAGGCCAATCAGTTTGACTTCAGTGGTAGGTAAATTAATGGAAAGATTTATATGCTACCACATCAGAAATGTATGTGAGGAACGTAAGAGGTTTTCAAGTAGGCTATATGGGTAGTAGTGTGACAAGGGGCTAGTGAGCTTATCGTAAATCATCAAGCTGTCAAAAAGGCCATTATAATATGCAAATGAGGTCACGCGATAGTTCTTAACCCAAATTACGGGTCGTGAATTGTATACTAATGAGCGTCGGTCCCTTTTCATGGGCGCAGGTGTGACCCCCGGATCATAAATCGTCTAAATGGAGCCGTAAATGTGAATAATATGATAATGAGGGTCGGTCCCTTTTTATGGGCAAAGGTGTGACCCCCGGATCATAAATCGTCTAAATGGGGTCGTAAATGTGAATAATCTGATAATGAGGGTCGGTCACTTTTTATGGACGCAGGTGTGACCCCCGGATCATAAATCGTCTAAATGGGGTCGTAAATGTGATTAATATTTAAATGAGGCCACGTGCCACTTCTTAACCTACGTTATGGGTCGTGAATTGTATACTAATGATTGTCGGCCCCTTTTTTTTGGACGCAGGTGTGACCTCAAGTCGTAAATCGTCGTAAAGGGGTCATTATTTATTTTCTCAAACCGCCGTGCACGTGTGCTGCAGACACCCGTTTTCCGCCCCTCCACCTATCCTCCCGGCCGACCCGGCGTCAGTTAGCAGCGATATCTCGTCTAGTGATGTTGTTCTCCTCTGTGTACCAATTCAACGCTGGTGACTCGAAACGTTTGACGATAGGGTTATCGTCCAAACACGAGTTTAAAACTATTGTAGTTCTCGAAAAAGTGGGAGGGGTCATTATTTATTTTCTCAAACCGCCCTACGCTGCCAGGGTACAAAACCTCAATTACATGGTCTTAGAACATTAATTACACGCTAATACAGGTGATTACGCTCGAAATGCAGTATAATATTCACTTTTTCTTTTTAATCTGGGGGCCTCGGTTCATTATTTTATAATAAATATTACGTTCTTAATTTTTACTAGTGGTGTGACCATTCAAACGACAATGAAATTTTCTCAGTATTATAATGACGTTTATTTCATTTAAATCGGAGCAGTGGTTTAAAAGATATGTATGTTACCTTTTAACTGTGTGCTCCGCCAGACTGAATCCGCCGACCCCTACTTTGAATATATTACCCCTCCACTGGGGCCAGCAGCCGGCATAGCAGAAGTCGGCCGGCAACACATACAAAAGCGGGATAGCAGAGAGGCAGAGAGGGAGAGAAAAAAAAACACCCTCTAAGAAACACGATTCCTTACACCAGACGTTTTAAAATCGCTTCGTCAGATTAATTCATATGCATTACCATCTGGAGTGTACTGTCCGCTGCCCCAGTTCATTGTCCACATTAACATGCCTTGTAGTATTTAGAATTAACCTTTCTACAGAGCAGAACCTGTGTGTTTAATGGGCTAAGCTAACAGATCCACAGATAATCACATATTCCCCGATTCCACTTACAGAAATGAATAGCACGGTTAGTTTTCACAAGGATATGTGCATTCTTACTTCTGTAGTTAATTCCACACTTATATATCAATTAATTATTCGCAAATTCATCGATTTTGTAAAATAATTGTAATAATCACGATTTTATACTTAATTAAGTCGATTATTCACTTTTTCCTCGTATTGTTTTAAGTTTTTATTTATTGAATACCAAATAATCCGTAGACACAGTACATTTAATGCATAGGAACATGCCTTGTAGTATTATACAAACAGCAATTTTAATTTATTTCAATGTATTTTGGCAAGTATACTGTGGGTTAATTAGGTTTTTCTGCAGCCGTCGCCCTCTTTATTAAGTAACTGTGAGAATTCTGTGACAGAACGTGGTGGGTGAGAGGTAACGCTCTGGCTTCGCTATTAATAGCACTCTGCAGTCTATCATAAAAAGTTATACTTTGCCCATGTATGTTTAATTGCAAATAATTGATAATTTATTGCTCTATGACACATATATACACTAATAAGAAATATTAACAACTTTTGCCTGCACGTTATCTTGGATATATTAATGTCTGAACAGGGGAAAATATTAATCAAGGAATACTGCCTCACTCAAGTTCCTTTCTTAGAAAACATTATTGACGGATTAACGAAAACTTAATTTACATTTGTACCATGTTATTTTGACGCAGATTTAGACATTTCATATGCTTTTTGAAATTACAGAAATGCATTTTTCAAAGGTTTCGTTAAGACTTGTGATGGACGCTAGGGAAAATATTTAGTGGCCTCAATTAAATCTTATTCACATTTACGACCCCACTTAGACGATTTATGATCCGGGGGTCACACCTGCGTCCATAGAAAGGGACCGACACTAATTATCATATTATTCACATTTATGACCCGTAACTTGGGTTAAGAAGTGGCACGTGGCCCCGTTTGAATATTATTCATATTTACGACCCCATTTAGACGATTTATGATCCGGGGGTTTCACCTGCACCTATAAAAAGGGACCGACCCTCATTATCATATCACTCACATTTACGACCCCATTTAGACGATTTATGATCCGGGGGTCACACCTGCGCCCATGAAAAGGGACCGACCCTCATTAGTATACAATTCACGACCCGTAACTTGGGTAAAGAACTGGCGCGTGACCTCATTTGCATATTATAATGGCGTTTTTGACAGCTTGATGATTTACGATGAACTCACTAGTCCCTTGTCACACTACTATGGGTTTAGGCGAGGATATTCATGCGAATCTCAGTTGGTGGGACATATGCAAGATATTTCAGATGAAATAGACAAGGGAGGCCAAATTTATAGTGTAGCACTAGATCTTTCAAAGGAGTTTGACAGAGTAAGCCACAATATGATAGTAAATAAGGTAAAAACTATTGGAGTGGATGAGAAAGTGATTTGCTGGGAAGAAGAATTTTTAAAAGGTAGAAAACAGAAAGTTAGGGTCGGAAATGCTGTTTCTAAGGAAGTGGAAGTAAAAATGGGAGTGCCGCAGGGTAGAATATTGGGACCATTGCCATTCATTATTCTAATGAATAATTGTGTTGACTGTTTACTATCTGAAATGAGATTGTTTGCAGATGACATAATGCTGTATAAAAGGATCGAAACGATAGAGGACTGTAAACAGTTGCAGGGTGATCTCGACAGGATATCTAGTTTGGTTGGTAAACATGGGATGAAGATAAATGCAAAGAAGAGTCAGCTAATTAGATACACAAATAAAAAACAAAAGGTTATTTCTGAATATAAGTTGGGGAAAGAATTGCTTGCTGAAGACTTGAAATGTAAATATCTTGGCATTACATTTGATAACAAGCTTAACTGGGCAGGAAACATTGGACAGGTGGTAGGAAAAGGTTTCAAAATTCTGCACTTGTTGGAGAGAGTGATGAGGGGATGCACGAGAGAAGTAAAGCAAGTGGGTTACAAAACTTTGGTCAGACCATTGCTCGAATATGGTAGTGTAGTATGGGACCCACATTTTGAGTATCAAATACAGGAGTTGGAGAAGGTGCAAAGAAGGCCTGCTAGATTTGTTTCAGAAAATTATCACAGAATGCAATCAGTGACAGATATGATAAAGGAACTGGAATGGGATTCATTGCAAGACAGGATGAGGAGGGTCATGTGAGTGTACAGGGCGTATACTGGCGATGATGCATGGGAAGATATTGCAATAGGTATGAAAAGTAGTTCATGGAGGGGAAAAGATGACCATGACGACAAGCTGGTTCTCGATTTCACGCACAAGGGTGTGGGAAGATTTTCTTTTTTAGGTAGGGTGTCAGGGATTGGAATGAATTACCGAGGAGAATGATGGATAAATTACCGAAAACCTTAAAAGAATTTAAAGTTAAAATTTGTAGAGGGCAAATGTAGGTGGGTGCAGGATTAGGGGAAGTTGGGTGTGTAGGGAAATTGTTACCAAACCGTGTGCTCCATTGCAATTAAATTAAATTAAACTAGTGCTTCCTTACTTAGAATATTGTTGTTCTGTATGGGGTCTTCATCAAAAGGGGTTAGTGGAGACATTAGAGAAGGTCCAAAGAAGAACCGCCCGATTCGTGAAGGATATAAATAGTTGGACGAAAAGGGTAGGTGCGATGTTGAAGGAGTTAGGTTAGGAAGACCTGTAACGCCGAAGGCGTTGCTCTCGGCCGAAGCTAATTGAAAAATTCACGACTAATGTATTTCGGATTTACAGCAAACAAATATTGCTACTAGCAATATTCATATCTTGGAATGACCGCGAAAATAAGTTAAGAGAAATTAGGGCCAGAACCGATTCATTTCTGTACGCATTTTTCCCACGAGCGATTAGGGAATGGAATAGAAAGGATTTACCGGGCGAGTAAACTTAAAATCCGACAGGAATAGCTTTCGATAAAGCACTCAGGTCATCTTGATCTAGGTTTTCCATGGTTTTCCCAGATCACTCCAGGCGAATGTTGGGATTGTTCCTCACATTAGCACACGGTCGCCTCCTGTCATATCCCATACATTCCTTCCAAACTATTACCCTTTCTGATAGGTGCAACGCACCCTCCGCTACACACTTTTAGCGAATCTCGGAGTAATATCTAATATAAATAATAATAATAACACTGTAGGATCGTAATTTTTCACGGCGTTGAATATTAATATATTTTTCTCGGGCTTCCAGCCGTATTAAGATGTCACATTTGCGGGACGTTTCGAAGGCGTCCATCTCTGCCTTCATTCTCAACCAAATGTCAACTGTTTGTTTATTCAGCCGCTGCTACGGAAACGGTGGAAGACAAAAACCAACACAACGCGATTACGTCATCCGCTCTTCTGCTCGTTACCGACGCGAAACTGTTTCAGCATTTTAATAGCCGGGTTCCAGGCCGCACTGAGTTGATAACCAGTGTCCCTGTTGACTAATAAATCAGTTAATCTTATTTCAACAGCCTCTGTAATAACGCTGGCCCAAAAATCTTTGACCCGGGCAAAATGGTGGTTTTTTCAAATTCAAAAGTGTGACCCTCTTGCACACTATGTTCGGCCACCGCAGATTTTTCTTCTTGCCCAAGACGAACATTTCTGGCGTGCTCTACACATCGCTGCACAATGCATCGCTGAGTCAGTCCGATGTAGCAGTGGCCACATTCACATGGTATATAATATACACCAGGGGTTCGTAAACCTAGGTCATCTTTAACGCTGCCGAGCAAGTTACTAATTTTAGTGGGTGGTCTATAAATTGTCTTGACTCCGTGTTGTGATAGCAGTATACCTATTTTGAAACTTAGGGCACCCACAAACGGCAGAAACGCAAGGCCCTTGGTATCAATCTGATCTCTCCGTCGATTTTCCTTCTGTTTAAACGCACGAGTAATCTGTCCCTGATTATAACCATTATTTAAAAACGTTTTCCGGAGATAGTCCAATTCACCAGCCAGGCTATGTTTGTCACAAATCCTCTGTGCTCTGTGTACCAAGGTAGTTAATACAGAGTTTCGTTGTTCCGGATGATGACAGCTGTTGGCATGAAAATATCCAGTTCACAATGGAATTGGAGGAGGACGGTTGCCTGCCGTTTCTTGATGTGCTTGTTATTAAACGTGCCGATGGTTTGCTGGGACACACTGTGTATCGGAAGCCTACCCATACCGACTTATATTTAAATGCCAACAGCTGTCATCATCCGGAACAACGAAACTCTGTATTAACTACCTTGGTACACAGAGCACAAAGGATTTGTGACAAACATAGCCTGGCTGGTGAATTGGACTATCTCCGGAAAACGTTTTTAAATAATGGTTATAATCAGGGACAGATTACTCGTGCGTTTAAACAGAAGGAAAATCGACGGAGAGATCAGATTGATACCAAGGGCCTTGCGTTTCTGCCGTTTGTGGGTGCCCTAAGTTTCAAAATAGGTATACTGCTATCACAACACGGAGTCAAGACAATTTATAGACCACCCACTAAAATTAGTAACTTGCTCGGCAGCGTTAAAGATGACCTAGGTTTACGAACCCCTGGTGTATATTATATACCATGTGAATATGGCCACGGCTACATCGGACTGACGCAGCGATGCATTGTGCAGCGATGTGTAGAGCACGCCAGAAATGTTCGTCTTGGGCAAGAAGAAAAATCTGCGGTGGCCGAACATAGTGTGCAAGAGGGTCACACTTTTGAATTTGAAAAAACCACCATTTTAGCAAGGGCCAGCGTTATTACAGAGGCTGTTGAAATAAGATTAATTGATTTATTAGTCAACAGGGACACTGGTTATCAACTCAGTGCGGCCTGGAACCCGGCTATTAAAATGCTGAAACAGTTTCGCGTCGGTAACGAGCAGAAGAGCGGATGACGTAATCGCGTTGTGTTGGTTTTTGTCTTCCACCGTTTCCGTAGCAGCGGCTTAATAAACAAACAGCTAATCATTGACATTTGGTTGAGAATGAAGGCAGAGATGGACGCCTTCGAAACGTCCCGCAAATGTGACATCTTAATACGGCTGGAAGCCCGAGAAAAATATATTAATAATAACACTGTTAAGTGCAAGTTCTGTATGTGATTGTGTATATGAAACGTACCATAGAGAGCAAGCTCACTAGGCCTCTTGCTGAAGCACACTGGCAGTTTCACAAAACATTTTTTATATTACGAACATTCAGCGGCTCATCCACAAGGATTTGTTGATTCCCTCCATTCAGTATATTTTCAGCAATTAAGAGTAGCAATCTTAGCATTAAGATATTCATTAATTGTAAACTCTCATAGCTCTATGGGGTAATTACAAGTCATTGTCGACTGTGCAATGAGGCTTTGTGTGTTAGTGTGTGGAAGAGAGAGATTGGACTTCTTTGTAAGAGTCTACTCACATCGTCATTGGTATTAATAAAACAGTGATGTTTTCTCGTATCTCGGCCACTGTTCGAAATTTTATAATCCTCTTTTGGTGGAACTTATGACCTGCTTGCATTTTCTATATATACCTGTTTTGGAATTATGTGGAAATGTTCTTTGTTATGCTGATGCCTTGACTCGGTGGATAAGTTGGTCTCATCAATTAATAGGGGAAAACATGTAATTGCAAGTAGTTCAGAAATGTGCGTGTATGCCATATAAAAGAGATTGACACCACCATCTTTTCGTCAGAGGCGGGTGTAAAAAACTTTCTTCTTAATGTTCTTCCATGCTTTTCCGTTGTATCTTAATAGGATTTAATGCCTTTGAGTATTTTTCTAACATAATATGATGATTCTATTTCTATCTTCACACTGACTGCAAGTTATATATTCGTTTAGGACGACATGTTATATTTTTAGATACACGGAAATAATCAATGTGGGTGCTGTGACTACACCACTATTACTGTTGGTATGTGGTTCGATTTTTTTTTTTTTTGCTGTCGTCAGTCTTTCGACTAGCTTGATGCAATCCTCCATCCTTTCCTATCCTGTGCTAGGTTTTCTACATACCCCTTACAGCCCACGTCCTCAATTATCTTTTTCATATATTCTAATCTCTGTCTTCCTCTACAGTTCTTACCTTCCACTGTTCCCTAAACTAACAAATAAACCAATCCAGCATTACTCAAAATATGACCTACCAGCCTGTCTCTTCTTTCCGTAAGCTTCTTCCACAAACTTCTTTTCTCGCCCATCATTTCCAAAACTCGTTCATTTCTTACTTTGTCTGTCCACCTAATTTTCAGCATTCTTCTGTAGCACCACATTTCAAATGCTTCAATTTTCTTTCTTTCCGGTATTCCTAAAGTCCATGTTTCGCTACCATAAAGTGTTGTGCTCCACACATAGAGTTTTAAAAAGTTCTTTCTAATTCCTGGATCAATATTTGAATCTAAAAGATTTCTCTTTTCCATGAAGGCTAGTAGGAAGAAGGAGGGGAAGCTGGCACAAGTCCCGTTATGTATGGCGCCAGGATCGGGACCGCGGCTCGTGGTGTACAGCCCACGACCTCAATTTGTATGACGTCACAGCCGGACAGTGCAAATCATTGACCCAATTCAGCCGGGGCATTCAGAAATACTCTGAGTGTCCTGATGTCGCGTCATAGGTCGGAATTGAGGACAGCGATGCGTCAGAATTGTGTACAGCTGACCGCTGGTTAGCTATATGCCACGGGGGTCGCGGCCAAGCTCCGCTGAATACTCAGACAGATCCATACTTGGTGAAATAATGCAAATTGCATGTGTATAAAATAAAAGCGCCTGGTATTCACATTAATTCCAAAAGACAGTTTTCGAGAGAAGCAATATACCAAAATTAACTCAAAAATTCTAGTATTTCCAGCATATCAAGCTTTTTCTTGGAGTGATTTCAGGAAACCATGATGATCTGATGTACATTCGAACCCATGTCCTCCAGAAAACTCTCCTACCACGCTCGGTGCTGACTGCTGTTAGGATTGATAATTAAAATACATACAGTAAAAAAAAATAGGTTCATATAGCAAAGCAGTCAATAGAATTGTGTGATTACCATATGTATTCTTTTGCGCTGAAAATAATATGGCGTGTCATAATTGGATGCCCGGCGCCTGTAACGTCCTTAATGTTAACGAAGGTGTATGCTAATTAACGAGCAATAAGGAATCGTCCATATTTCCCCCACATAGTAACTAATATTACGAATGTGAATGCACTGGTGTATTATTACACATTAATTCCAAGAGACAGTTTTCGAGAGAAACAATATGCCCAAAATAACTCCAAAATTCTAGTATTTCCAGCTTTTTCTTGGAGTGATTTCAGGAAACGATGATGATCTGATGTACATTCGAACCCATGTCCTCCCGAAAGCTCTCCTACCACGCTCGGTGCTGACTGCTGTTAGGATTGATAATTAAAATACATACAGTAAAAAAAAATTAGGTTCATATAACAAAGCAGTCAATAGAATTGTGTGATTACCATATGTATTCTTTTGCGCTGAAAATAATATGGCGTGTCATACTTGGATGCGTGGCGCCTGTAACGTCCTTAATGTTAAGGAAGGTGTATGCTAATTAACGAGCAATACGGAATCAGCCGATGATCCGTTATACTCCTGCTGAATTGGGTCAATTATTTGCGCTGTCCGGCTGTGACGTCATACAAATTGAGGTCGCGGGCTGTACACCACGAGCCGCGGTCCGGATCCTCGCACGAGACATAACGGGACTTGTGCCAGCTTCCCCTCCTTCTTCCTACTAAGGCCCTTTTTGCAAGTGCTATTCTGCTTTTAACGTCATTCCTGCTTCGGCCATCGGTTGTAATTTTACTTCCCAAGTAACAGAATTCACTTACTTCTCCTATTGCATCCGATCCTATTGTTATATTTAATCTACTAGTATTGGTATCATTTCTGCTACATTTCATCACTTTTGTCTTGCTTTGATTTATATTCAGTCCAAAATCTTCCTTCAGTATTTTGTTCATGCCATTCAGTAACTTCTCAATATCCTCAGCCCTCTCTGCTAACAAGACAATGTCATCAGCAAATCGTAGCATACTGATTTTCTCGCCCTGAAAACTTATGCCACATGGATATTTTTCTTTGACTTTCTTCATTGCTTCTTCTACATACAAGTTGAATATTAAAGGGGATAGACTAAAACCTTGTCTCACACCCTTTTTAACTGATGCATGTCGCTTGTGATTTTCTACTTTTATTATAGCCACTTGATTCTTATATAGTTTATAGAGTATCCTTCTATCTCGATACTTCAGAACTGACTTCTTTAAAATTTTGAACATCTTGTCCCACCTAACATTATCAAAAGCTTTTTCTAAATCAACAAATGCCGTAAAAGTATCTTTGCTTTCCTTGATCCGCCCTTCAAGTATTAATCATAAAGACAGAATTCCTTCCCTTGTACCGCGATTTTTCCTAAGCCCAAACTGATCTTCACCTATTATCTCATCTACTACCCTGTCCATCCTTCTGTATATTACTCTTGTCAGTAATTTTGAAGCATGTGATGTTAGACTAATGGTGCGGTAATACTCACATTTTTCGGCTTGTGCTTTCTTTGGAAGTGTGAAGATGATATTTTTATTAAAATCAGTTGGAATTTCTCCTGTTTCATAACTTTTTGATATCAGCTTGAATAATCTTTTGATTCATTCCTCTCCTACGGATTTTAGAAGTTCTGCAGGGATCTCATCAATTCCAACTGCCTTATTTGCTTTCAAGTCATTCAGAGTTTTATTAAATTCTGTCCTCAAAACAGGATCTCCTAAGTCATCCATGTCGACATCGCCTTCCTTTTCCAATACACTATTGTTCAAGTCGTCCCCAATATACAGTTTCTCAATGTATTCCTTCCATCTGTTAGCTCTATCTTCTGACCTTAAAAGAGGTTTCCCATCGGCAGCTTTAATGTTCATACCTCTTTTCTTCATTTCTCCAAAATTCTGTTTGATCTTTCTGTAGGCAACATCTACTTTACCTACGACCATTTCCTTTTCTACTTCTTCACATTTTTCTTGTAGCCATTTTTCTTTTCTATTTTGCATTTCCTATTTATTTGATTTCTAAATTGCCTGTATTACTCTTTCCTGCTTCATCCTGAGCATTTTTGTACCTTCTCCGATCCATCAGCTCCAAAAGTTCTTCTGTGATCCAAGGTTTTCGGGCAGCTTGTTCCCTAAATCCTAATGTTTCTTTACCAGCTTTCATTAGTTCGGTCTTTAATGCATTCCATTCGTCCTCGGTTGAGCTCCTTTCAGAGTTACTTCTTAGCCCCAAGGCTACCATTTCTGCAAATTTCTCTCTCGTGCTAGATTGTTTCAGTTTATTCACTTCCAGTCTGTTCTGCTTATACTGCTTCCTTATTCGCTTAAATTTCAGCCTGCACTCCATTATTATCAAATTATGGTCAGAGTCTATGTCTGCTCCTGGGTACACTTTATAAACTATAACTTGATTCCTAAATCTCTGTTTGACCATGATATAATCTAGCTGAAATCTGCCTGTATCCCCAGGACGTTTACAGGTGTATATTCTTCTTGCATGGTTCTTGAACAGTGTGTTTGCCACTACTAGCTCATATCTTGCACAAAATTCTAGCAACCTGCTTCCTCGCTCATTTCTTTCTCCTAGACCAAAACTTCCTACAGTATTCCCCTCTTTTCCCTCTCCCACTATTGCGTTCCAATCACCCATGATTAATAGATTTTCCTCCCCCTTCACATATTGGATTAATTCTTCAATTTCAGAGTATATTTTTTCTATTTTTTCGTCATCTTCCTGTGATGTTGGCATATACACTTGTACTATTGTGGATGGGACGGGCTTAGTTTCTAACCCCATCAAAATAATCCTGTCACTAAACTGTTCATAATAACTCACCCGTTTCCCTACTTTCTTGTTCATTACAAATCCTACACCAGTGACTCCATTGACAGCTTGTGTGCTAATTATCCTGTGTTCCCCAGACCAAAAATCCTGTGCATCCTTCCATTTAATCTCACTAATCCCAACAACATCTAACTTAAGTTGTCCCATTTCCCTTTTTAAATTTTCTAACCTACCTGCCCTATTCAGACTTCTAACATTCCACTCTCCGACCCGTAGAGTGTTTCTATCCATTCTGATGACTGAGCAGTCCCACCCGGAGATCCGATTGGGGGACTATTTCATCTCCGGAATATTTTACCCAGGACGAAGCCATCATGATATATGTAATTTGAGAGGATTACTTGTCCTCGGGATACTCTTTGGGTCTTTAATGCAGTGGTTTCCCGTTGCCTTCTGCATCCCCATGCCGTTGATCATTTCTGATTCATCTGCCTTTAGGGGCCGTTTCCAACCCCAAGGGCAAGAGGGTGCCCTGAACCGCTCCCCGCTCTTCCGCCCTAATTTCGGAGGCCGTTGGCAAGCAGTGGGTGATCATTATACCGGGAATCTTTCAGTCGCCAGAGCCTCGTCCGTGCAAACAGGGTGCACCACGTGAAGGAGAGGTTGACATTTGGTTGGAAAAGGCTAGTATAGCCTCTCCAAAACCCTTACACCCCAAGGTACATAATTATCACACCGATGTTGATACTGATTAAATTTGGTTCAGTTCAGGATTTCTCATATCTGACCAATGCACTACCATTAATACATTGATTCGTTTGTGATTGTCTGTCAGACATACGACGTAGGTTTCGATTGAATTTATTGGTAAACACTAGAAAAACTCCTTTTATTCACAAGTATTACGAAATACTTCTTCCACAAAGTTGTTTGGGTCACAAAAATAGCACAGGCAAGTTTAGAGAAATTATGTGTTGCATGGAACACTTTAAGCAGCTGGAGGGAAACAGACAATGTGATGAAACAGTATTTTGTTTGAACTTTCCTGCGAAACTGTTATATAAATGCTTAAAACAAACAGGCTTGAATACAGTGTAGTATGACGTTCTCATGTCATACTCCATGAATATATAGTCTGCGACTTAACTATGTTCAGGTTGTTAATTACCACGGTTAATTCAGTGCAAATTCTAATATATTTATTTAAATCATAGGGTAATTAATTCATAATAAGCCCGGGCGACCAAAGTATTATAAATACATTTGTTAATACAAGTTTTCTATTTTAAAGGAGCAGATTTAATACGAAATGGTGAAATATGCTTGTGGTCACTGGAAGATTCCTAGCGCCTGTATGGCGGGAGAAAGCCGGTGCGGGGCGTCGGAGAGTCGGCTGGAATACAATGAGGATGCCAGGGGTGAGAGAAACGTCCCCTTAGCCGAGGCCGGCCACTATCCTCTCAGAAAAGACGCGGGGGCGTTGAAGGTCGTCGTTGACAGAAGCTAATAGAAAATACCTTGGACATCACGTGATTTTGGTTTACATTGGTCCACCAATTCCGGGTAGCCACGCGGTTGACAAATGTTAACCCAGAGCTTCGTTTTAAAGTGATACAGACGCTGTATTACGACAGGGAGGAGCCATATTTTTCTTGGTGGCTGAAAGGACGCTACAACGATACTTTTCTGGCTGGGAGTTGCCCGATGCAGATCGACAGTTTCTGGCTGGAAGAGGCCCGATGTAGATCGACACTTCTTGCCTCTCAGTGGCGTGAGGCATCTACCACAGAGGCGGCCTGACGGGTTGAGCAGTCCGTGAGATTGTTATCTCACAGTGACACTGTGTCGCAATCGCAATAGAGCTGCCGACATCTGGTAATGTGTTCTGACGCCAGGTCTATGTTTCATCGACTTTAACTAGGCTTTAAAGACCCGTAAACGCTACCTGGGAACAGAGTCTCAGCTTCATCTGTGAAATGGTCCTGAGATATCTGGCATTTTATTTCACCGAACATTGAACTCTGTAAGCTCCTTGTTTATTGCAACATGACTAAGAAAATGTTCATTTTGATTTAATTGGCGTCCCTGGGAATCTTATGATTTGTATTACATCTGGTTCTTGGCCTGTGTACCCAAGATGTTTTTATATTCACTTTGGAAACTACTGGGATACTTAGAATTCAATTACTGTTTGCACTAATCTGGTAAACTGTAAGGTCTGGGTGTGATGGTAGTGGTAGTAGTTGTTATTAGCCACAAAGGACTTGGTGGGAAGCATGTGGGAGCATGGTTATAAAGTCCAAGCCTTCTTTGAGCATTTTATTACAATAATCAAGGACAATGATTAAACTTACAGAGAATATCACAAATATAATACCAAATAACACAAAGCTTCGATCTTACAGATTAAGATCTTAATAAATCCCGTTATCACAAATAATTCCACTTATATCAAATAACAGAAAATAACAAGACTGGCTCTCACTAATTTACCAGCATGTAACAAGATCCAAGCATGTGAAATGAAGTTTCTTAGAACGGCCCTCCAGAAAACTAGACTTGACCGCATAAAGAATGATGAAATTAGATCAAACCTAGAGCTAAGGGAATCCATGGAAGAGAGACTTAGGTCATCAAGACTAAAGTGGTTTGGGCATGTGAAGAGAATGACTAGGACAAGACTGCCAAAAACTTATTTGGAAAAAAGGATAGTGGGCAAAAGACCAGTGGGAAGACCAAGAAGAAGATGGACAGACCAACTGAAGGAGGACGTAGAGAGAAGAGGCTGGAATTGGGAGTACATCACAGACAGAGAAACTTTTCTGGACAGGAAAAGGTAGAAAGCAATCGTCTATAACAACCAAGGCTCGTAATCCACACCCGGGAAACTGGAGATGGTCCCCAACGATAATGATGATGTAACAAATCTGCAAGTAATAACCAAACACAATTTGTACAGATGAGCCAAATTACGGCAATCATTTCAAACGAAGAGGAATCAGAGTACCTCAGCGTACATAAAATTAACCTTCAGAATGAAGTTCTTACCAAAGGTCTTGACATACTATAGTGTGTGCATGCCAGCGCATAAGTCCTTACCATCCACACCGACTGATAAGGGGGCGGTAATTATTAACACCACAGACCGGGGAATTTGTCTATTCCCCAAACACAACTAGCGAAGAAGCAGTAGGCGACGCACTTTGTAGTTGGAGTTGTCAGGCACACTACCTCCAATACCCAACAGGGCAAGAAAATGGCAAGTATCAAATCGAAGTCACCACCAGCGTCGGTCGCCACAGTACTCCCGAGTCTACGGGACACCGCTCTCGGACAAGAGCGTATCGGAGAAATTCCCTCGATTAAAGCGAACGAGGAACGGTCGCGGTGGACACACAAATCCACCAGATGTAGCACTTCCTGGCCGCCCGGTCAAACCACCAGACCTCGCTGCCCCAGCGGGCCTCCAGCGTCACGGCCACTCATGGAAGGACTAGGCGCAACGAACCAAACCGCTGCCGCCAACCGACTCCACAGCGGGCCTCCAGCGTCACGGCCACTTAGGGCCGACCGACTGACTGCCTCCCTGGCCGCCCGGTCCAACCCCGGACCCCGCCGCCACACCGGGCCACCAGCGCCACGGCGACACAGGGAAGTACTCTGCCTCCGACTGACTCTGCCCCAGCGGGCCTCCAGCGTCATGGCCACTCAGGGGCGACCGACTGACTGCCTCCCTGGTCGCCCAGTCCAACCCCGGACCCCGCCGCCCCTCCGGGCCTCCAGCATCACGGCGAGAGAGGGAAGTACTCTGCCTCCGACTGACTGACTGACTGACTGACTGACCCCTTCCCGGTTCCGTGTCCCCAATTATATACACTCTATCGGCCGATAGAGTGCAGCATGGAGCCACAGCGCTCTCTAACGGAGAAACGAGCACGCGGGCTCACCGAGAACTAGAGACGGAAGACAGTCGCGAGCGGAAGAGAAGAATAACACACAATACGAGCCGAACACGGCTCAGTTTGCTTGCTTGTAATTGCGTTGTCTTGTGTTAGAAATAACATTAAATTTACCCAGCAACATAAATGCCATAAGACGAAAAAATTTAACATTTGTTCACCTGTAACTCCACAGCAATCGAGATTCTTGCTAATCAAATTATCAAAACTGATATTCAACTTCTAATCATAACAGCCACCCCCCCCAAGCACCCACTACAATATGTCGCAGACAACGTGGTGAAAGGTAATTAAAAAGTTTCGAGAAATCAATTGATTACCGGCAAAATTTTTCAAAGTCTCAAAAAACTATGTACATAACCTCGACAATTATTTTCTAGAATAGAAAATTTTAATTTACTTTTTCAATGCTTGAAAGCAAATTCAGTTTCTTCTTTATTTTTTTTTGTCACTGCCTCAACGGCGTTTTGTAGCCCCGCTACTGTATGTAGCTTAATCTACTGTTTCGAATAGATTGTTGGATTCGCTTTGATTCGCGTTAGGGTAAAACCCAGCTTTGACCGTTATAAACAGCCTTTATGGGAAACCCTTGAATGTTCTTATTAAGGATCACTTGTGGTAGTTGATCCTTTATATTGGTGTCATAATTGTGCTGAGTGGCACTTTGAATTTGTGCCATTCCATTGGGAGTACTGTACCTACTGACTCCAATCTGTCAACTTCTGGGCGGATAGTATCAAGCCTGGTGAAAAATTTCTCTGCTTGTCGAAAAATTTCTGCATTGATGGTAGGCATGTTGGTGATCTCGTGAAGAAGGTCTATTGGCGTGTAGATGCTAACATGGCTAATCATTCTTAAGCATCTGTTCTGCACTCTTTGTAAGTGTAGCAGGGTAGATTTGCATGCAGTTCCCCAGACCTGGCAACCGTACATAATGAAGGGTAGGACAACTGATTTATATATTCTTATTTTTGTTTCGAGTTTCAAGTCGTTGCTCAAGAAGATTGGTGTCAGATTCATAACCACGGCTAGGGCTTTTTTCCTTCTGTCGAGGACATGTTGACGGAAGAGTAGTTTACGGTCTAACGTTATCCCCAAGTACCGGTGCTCGGTAACCCAGAGTAAACTTTGCCCCATTAGCTCCAACTGTCTTTGCAGGTTTGGTCGTTTAGTTGAGAAGTACACTGCGGCACATTTAGTAGGGTTCACCTTCACCTTATTTTCTCGACACCAGAGACTAAAAGGCGTCAAGGCCTGCTTGGGCGTGGAAATATTTCTTTCGTGGTCACCTCCGGTTGCGTAAATGACCGTGTCATCCGCAAATTGTGCAATATAAACGTTGGACGGGGTTCGTATGTCATTGACATCAATGGTGAACAGATGAGGCGACAAGGCAGATCCCTGCGGTAAGCCCACATTAATTGTGAAGGTAGATGATTTCTGGCCTTCGATTTGGACGAAGAATCTCCTGTCCTTGAGGTAGCTAGCTATGAGGGCAATATAGCAGTCGGGTATATCAGTGTGATGGAATAGCTTGTCTATTAGTTTGGTGTGCCACACCTTGTCATAGGCTTTTTTCAGTGTCGACAAATCTGGCGGCTGTAGATTTATTCCAGTTAAAACCCTTGCTGATTTGCTCGGTGAGCCTTACTAACTGACAGGTGGCTCCTACTCGGTTTTGAAAACCGAACTGTTCTTTCCTGATGATTTGTCCAAAATCTAAGCTTGCTTTAATTCTCTTTAGCAGAATACGTTCCAGCAGCTTGGAGGTAGCAGAGAGTAAGCTAATTGGTCTGTATTTATTGGGAATTGTTTTGTCTTTACCCCTTTTTGGCAGAGCTATAACTTTAGCCGTCTTCCATGCTGAAGGGAAGTAAAGTTGTAGGAGACATGCATTGAAAATTCTGGTGAGAAGTACCAGACCTTTCCTTGGTAGGTTCTTTAGGTGAATATTGCCAATGCCATCGATTCCAGGTGATTTCTTTGGGGCTAATTTCTTGATGATTGTTCTCACTTCACCGGGTGTTGTCAGTTCTGGCTGGTCGCATGGGGGTCTGCTTAATCTGTCCTCTACTCGCTGAATTGTTGCGGCCTCCGCCTGTTCTTCCTCTGGAGTTAGGGGTTAGACCACTTCTGTGTGTTGGGCGGCGAAGTGCTCTGCCAGGATTTCGGCTTTTTCTAACGGCAGAAAGCACGGACCTGCCGGGCCTGATATTGGGGATTTCGCTTCCTTTTGCTCTTTTAAGGATCGAATTAAGTCCCACGCTTCCTTGTTTTCTAATAAGAGGTGGGACATTTTATCTTCCCATCTTTCTGATCTTCTCTCCTTTAGGCGCGCGGTGAGTTGGCGGGAGAAGTGATGGAATCTATGGCGGTCGGCAGGGTTGCGGAAACGTTGCCAGAGTGTACTGTAACGATTCCTTAAGTATCTGAGGTCTTCGAGTATGGCTGGCAGTTCTTGATAGACGTTGTTGTGTATGATGGTGGTGGTAACGGACGCTTTTCTCTCGGCTTCTTTGATTGTAGTATTGAAGTGGTTGATAGCCTTCTCGATGCGATCCGGCGACGATACATTGAAGGTGGTGTTAATTTTGTTGTGGATCTGTCTGGAGAAGTAGTTCCAGTTTGTTTCTGTTATTTTTTATGGCTGTTATGTGGTAGAGTAAAATTCTTGAACTTAAGCACGACTGGATTGTGGTCTGACGAAAGATCTCTCCATGTTTGAAGGTGTATGTCATGAGTGATGTTTTTAGCTACGACAATGTCGAGAACGTCCGGCTGGACGTTGACGCGGTTTGGAATGTATGTAGCCTCAGTGGGTCCATAGACTTGTATGTTCCTCCTTTCAGACAGTTGGTATAGTAGCTCTCCTTTAGCATTGGAGGTGCGTGAGTTCCATGCTGTGTGCTTACTATTTAAATCATCACCTATTATAATGTTGTTCCCTTTTGATAGGATTTCGTCCAAGTCATGTTTCAGTTAGGGCTCTGTTCGGTGGCAAATAAACTGATGAAAGGATTATATGACCTTCTTTGGTGTGGATTTTTACAGCCGTTGCTTCCATCTCCAGCTAGTTGATATTTGGATGACTGCATGTGATAGGGAATTCCTGATTGCAATTGCAGTACCACCGCCTCTCTGGCCTATTCTGTCGGATCTATAGATTTGAAAGCCTGATAGTCTAAAGGTGTCCTTGGGTTAAGGTGTGTTTCTGCAAGCAGAATTATGTTAATATTTTGCCGGTTCGAAAAATCTAGTAATTCTAGCTTTTTATTTTTTATTCCATTTGCGTTCCATATTACAATATTTATGTCGCTCTGTGAAGACGGAGTTCTGGCCATTATTTCAGCATGGCCATAACACCTTCCATGAACGCAAAGAGTTTGGTAAACTTGTCTTTGGCGCTGTTAACTTTTTTCATTGTTCTTCTCATTGTATTAAGGAATTTCTTCATGTCTAGGAAATCGACTTGACTATCAGACTCCTCTTCTTCTTCTGATTCTATATGTCTGTTGTTGTTTCTCCTAGAGCCTTTCAGTGTATCAGCGAAGGAGTGGTAGTCTCTGTTGTCTTCTTTTTTGGATCACGTTTCAGGTCTGTTCTGTTTTTCTTCTTACTTTGGCTCTTAGAATCGTGCTCACTTGTTTTTATGCTGTAACGTTTGTTTAGGAAGATTTGGGTTTCGTCGGTTTTCTGTTTTGGATTCGGAGGCTTCACTATCTTCTGATAAATGGGACAACCTCTCCAGGAGGCTGCATGAATCCCCGTTACAGTTGATGCATTTCGCTTTTTGGCTGTTAGGGATAGTGCAGTTCTTGCTTGAGTGCAGCCCTGCACATTTTACACACCTGGCAGGAAAGTTGCAGTAGTTTGCAGTGTGTCCATGCCGTTGACATTTTATACATTGAGGAGGGCCGTTTAGGTTTCTGTAGCGTTCTATTTTGACTCTTGTATAGAGAATTGCGCGAACATTATAGATCGCGTCTGATTTTGCACCAGGTTTCAAGGTCACTGCAAAAGTAGTGAGTGGGATAAGCTCTCTGGTTTCTTGGTTCTGCTTTTTAAATTGATGAACAGATAGAACGTCAAATCCCTTGGAAGCCAAGTTTTCCTGGATGCTGTCTGTTGTGATTGATGGTGGCAGGCCTTTGATGACCACCTTCAGTGGTTTCTCATCTGACATTTGGTGGCTGAAATGGTCTATTCTATGCTGTTTGAAGAATTTTAGTAGGGTTTGGTGGTCCTCTTTGTTGTCTACAAAGTATTTTAGGTGACCATCGCTGTACACCACCTTTAGGCCCCCTGTTAGGTGGCTTCTTAGGGCTTGATTCATCTCCAGATACTTCTGAACTTCCTTGATCACTACTGGAGGAATTCGTTCCCTTTTTGGGGCTTGATCAGCTGCAGTATTGGAATCATTTTCAGTGGGTCTTGTTTGTTCCAAGTGCTCTGATGGAGGTTGATATCTGGCTGTTATCTGATCTGGCTGTTCATTATCCTCCAGGGAGGCGAATATATTGCTGGTTTCAATTTGGGAACTGGTCTTGATGAACTTAGCATGCTTATGCGGATTTCCTTTACGCTTCCTCTTCCCTTTAACAGTCTGGAACCCATTTGTAGATTGCGGCAGGCTTGGGAAATCTTCTTTTTTCTTTAGGAACTCTTTTCTTCTGTCGCTCTGATGAATTGTGACTGGATGAGTCGGTTTCTCAGGTTCTGAATCTGAGGAGTCGGAGTGCTCCGAGCAATCCATTTCGGAGCCCGAAGGTGATCTCGGGTAATCTTCACTGTCCTCCTCTTGGACCGATGGTGATCTCCGTCTCGGCGACTTCGATCCTGACGCCATGCTGTGCACGAAACGCCAGTGGCGTTTCGGACACTCGTGTTGCCTACTGGGAGTGTTGTTCTGGTCCTTCGTTAACACCGCTGGGTTACCAGAACCAGTAACAACCCTATTCAGTGCGCCCGGGGGTTCCTCTCCACTCGGGAGAGTAGTGTTGCCCAAAATCGGTCTTGGTCTTGCATTTTTGCAAGACCAAGACCAAGACCAGGTGTATTGATGCAAGACCAAGACCGGCCAAGTCTGGTCTTGTTCTTGCATTTGTGCAACACTAGTGTTGCCCAAAATCAGTCTTGGACTTGCATTTTTGCAAGACCAAGACCAAGACCAGGTGTATTGATGCAAGACCAAGACCGGCCAAGTCTGGTCTTGTTCTTGCATTTGGGCAACACTACGGGAGAGGGCCGTGGGGTGGTAAATCCCTATAGCCTCGGAAGGGGGGACGGGTGGAACCCTATAATCTGACGACAACTTTGCTTCCTTCTCGCCTCGACGTCTTCCGGCTGCTCTGAAATTCAATTTCATAACAGGTGTGATTTGTTTTTACTTTGCCAATGATTAAAGTTAAAAACTGATTCATTAAAGTGCAGTTTCAACCATTTGATTTCAAATTAATGTTTTGCTCACTTTCAATTTGTAATGTTCAACTTTAGACTATTAAATTTTGAGTCAATGTTTTTGAATTTTAATGCATGTCAGTAATTAAGAAATTATTTACGCTGGTTCTGCTCATGTGTTTGAGGTTTTGAGTCGCAAGTATCAACGTTGATTTCTTGTTGCTTTTTTCAATGTCCTTAAAATCTTCATGGGATTCGCGCGTGAGATTTATTTAATTCTGAACTTTGTTGACATTAAAATCGTCTTGTTTGTATTTTGATGTCGCTTGCTAAATCTTTGGTTGGGATTGGACTTTTTTGTGCCATACGATAATCATATGAAGCTAAGATCGTGGTCGATTTTAAGGGTAAATATGGAAAAATACTTCCCTCCGGAAGTATCCGAGCGGTCAGGTTCACACGGCGATACACGACGTGACGATGGCGGATGCTAATAGCTTCAGTTCCCAATCAACTATGGTACTTAACGAGCAGCAAATAGAAAAATTTCCGAGCTTAAAATCATTACCCACCACGCACTCACAATCGGTAACGGAAGCTCGGGAAGTGATCGAAGCACAGCGACATTCGCAATTGCTGAATGCAATGATGTCAGCACCGGGTCAGATGAAGGAAGAATTAAGTCAGCGTTTTGAATCGCAAGCTTCGCAGTTGCAAAGTTTAGATAACAAAGTATACAGCTTGCGCAGTGAAGTCTCGCAGGAAATAAAAGAATTGAAGGATGAAATGCAAATTAACGTGCCCGCATTGGAGAAGGGTGCTGACGAAGTTCGAGCAACTTGCGATTCACTGAAGAAGGTAAATGAAGGACTCGCGAAAAGACAAGACAACACTGACAAAAGGGAATGAGCAATTACGACAAGAAAGTAGCCAAAATTCGGGGCAGATGTCGGAATTTGTACACTATGCGAAAGAGCAAACTAAAGCGGGTCTACAGAAAGTGAGTTCTGAGATTACGGCAATGGCATGTTCCGTTGACCTTGTTCCAAACACACACAAAAACCTCCAAGTATCGCGGGAAAAACTTGCACAAACCATCCACGCAAAATTATTGCAGTTGGAAACAACGTTGCGAGAAATCGGAAACTCCACCACGGGTATTAGCAATAATCCTGTTCATGTTGGCTGTGGAAATACTGGTGCAGCGGACATTGAACTAAAGTTACCTCGCCTTGGGCCCCATAAGACAGTGAATCCAAAGGCGTTTTTAAACGAGGTGGAAAGATATTTCGAGATCAAGGGGGTTCCTCAATCGATAAAATTGTTAGTCATCGAGGAATCGCTGTGGTTTCAGATATCATGCGAACCACGTCTCTCACATATGGCGGTTTTAAAGAATTGTCCTTAGAAGCCTTCAGGTCGATAAAAATACAGAATCAGACTCGAATGGAACTGCATCAGGGAAAGTACATCCAGAAAAATGAATCCTCAGTGGAAGGTTACGTGAAAAGGCTGCACGTACAATCGAGACAATTTGACACGAGGATGACTGATGGAGAGTTTATAGAAATGGCTGTCACCCGTTCTGGTTCCCAGATACAATCTCTGATAAATCCTGTACTCATTCGTACCATACCCGAACTCCTAGATACATTGAAAAACCTGGATAGGAGTCCGTGAATCAGGGAACGGACAGGCCGGATTTCGAAGCGATCGCCACAAGGAAAAGGCCAATGCAATGATTCCCAAAGCGGAAAAGCTTCAAATAATCCACCTGGCAACCGCAGTGGAAACCAGCATTGGAAAAACGAGAATACGCAGTGGAAGGGTTAACGAAATCGAGGAAATAACAGGCCTCCACATCAGGAGCGACCCACAATCAATGCTGTACCTGTTGTAAGCGCGGATTCTGATTTGCGAGTGATAGAGACGGAACAGGAGTATGCGAGCAATGAAAATGTCTCGCTATAAAACATTTCACTATGAGAATCTCGTGCGAGGACAATGATTTGCATTTGCTTCGCACAAGAATTGTACATACTTCGGTTTAGTGAGAAGGTGGATGAGACAGATTTGCGTTCATACAGCGTGGCATCGTTGATTCCGGGGATTAATTTACCCTTAAAGATGTTTATTTGTAAATTTAGTGCTTTCATGCGGGGACGAAAAGGGTTTGATGGTCATCGGAAAATGGGAGAGACTTATCCACGAAGATGTTTACTGAATGGAGAAGGAAATTATTTTCTCTAAGTCATTATAACATAATGAAAGATGTGATGTGCGTGTGGTGCGATTTTCTGAGGTTAAGATAGCAAACTATATCAGAAAAGCCTTCCGAGCTTATTTCGTGAATAAAAACTCATTTTACGCATATTATGATAAAGAAGAAAATATTTTGCTCCACAAAATGAGTTGACTGTCCGTGCTATCGTTATCTAACAGTGACACTGTGTCTCAATCGCCGTAGAACTGCCGACATTTGGTAATGAGTTCTGACGCCAGTTAAATATTTCATTGGTTTTTACGAGGCTTTCAAGACCCGTAATCCCTACCTAGGAATAGAGTCTCAGCTTCAACTGTGCAAGTGCCACCGAAATTGAACTCTGAAAGCTCCTTGTTTATTTGTAACATAACTCAGATAATGTTTTAATTGGTGCTCATGAGAATTTTATGATTTGTATAACATCTGGTGTTTGGTCTTTGTTGCCACGGTTTTCCATGTTCACTTTGAAAACTATTGAGATACTTACAGAATACCTGTAGAATACAATTATTGTTTGCTTGCTTGCGATAGGCTATTTGACTGTTTTTTGAAAATGGCTTTAAATAGTTTATTGATACACGTTATTTACCAGCGTTTTTTACTAAAGCGCTTATTTTACGTAAAATTCAACGTTAAAATTTAGAGTATTTGAAAGCCCGCCTAAACGTTCCTTTGCTCCCTGGCGCGGGCCAACGACATTCGTGACGTCACGTGCCAGCAGGCGCTAACTCTATGTAAGTAACGTTTGGTTTGTTTCTCTGAATTTGTGTATAAATTATTGGAAATATGGTTTATAAATAGAGTGTAGTACATCAATCTATAACCACAACAATAAAAACTCTCCAAATAAACGTAAGTGTTCCCGCATTAGCTGAAATAGGAAAAAAAAGACGTTGCAACTTGCTCGTAGAAACCCAGACGACATTGGGAACAAGTCGCATATCATTTACACAGGTTCGCGAGTACTATTGCATATTACGCAGCCTACGTCGCTTTTATTCTAATGGAATGTCACAGACCTGATGTTATGACAGCAACGTATTATTTTTTATCGTCGACGTCCAGGTCTGTAAAGACGGGGTTGCATGAGAAGGTGCATGAGATTTGGCCATAAACACAGTTTAGCCCACACCAATATAGGTTGGCCATGTTTGGTCTAAAAAACTTTGTCACGATGGCTGTCTAAGATCTACTGCTATTGTATAAGGGTTAGTGACTCGATTATGACAAACAGAAATGACGAATATCTAATTAATGGTAATGTATACAAGCTACTTATATCCTACTATTCATATATTTCGTTTTTAGTGACCCAGGTTATTATGATAATAATTTGAAGATCCCGGTTTCATTTATCTTTCTAGATTTCCTATCAAGTAACATTAGCGATCACTTAAAAAAATTTGCTGTTGGATTGGTACACTTATTGATGTGTGTGCTAATATGGTATTGCTACTAACTTTCTAACTGTGTAGCGATAGTGCTGTGATTCAACTAATTACGATGATGGCGACCAAGTCTTTCTGTTGCCTCCTCATTGCCATGCTGTTTGGTTGGTGAGTTCTTGAAGATCTAATTCTCGTTCTAATCTTACACCTCGGTGACAACACAAACCTTACAGATAGAAGTTAAACTGTGGCTAATATTCTTGGATCTGTGTGGAGATTTTATGAAATTGTACCTGTATTAGGTTAACTGAGAACTGTTCCGATGTTGCTAAAACTAAAAATTGATACTCTATTTTTTCTCAGTTGTTGGTTTGCTATTACAATGCTCATCAAGGGGCTTCAAAAAATGTATAATCTATGGTCCTTGTAGTAAACATAGGCTATGTTCCATTTTGATGCTACAGCCCAAGCAGAGAAATTGAGGAAATTATGCACAAACTAACTGTTCCATAGCATTTAATGATAAATACATGTTATTTTCCGCAGTAGAAATTTTTCACCGATCTTGCATATAATAAAGCGCAATCCAAGTTCTGATTCGATGCACCTGAGTTACGGCTTGTTCCAGATAATTTAGAAATTTTACCGCGATATCAGTGATGTTATTTTAATACTAAACAAGTTTTCTAACCCACCAGTGGAGCGGAGGCGTGAATAATGTTTAGGTGCGGTTCTAGACGCTGAATCTGACATGTACATCGAATGCCAGAGTAGCAGTAGGTGTTTTTATGAAATTCAGATCGCATTTGTTACGAATAAACTCTTCACACGAGGTTGTGCTGAGTCTCAGATGCCACGATTCCAAAATATTAGTGACTGTAGCGACATATTCAACAAGGGTTATTTTACTGCCGGATGATAAATTTTTCCAAGCAGTCCAAAGCATCGGATAAAACCATTGTAACAGGTCGAAAAGAAGAAGCCAGTATAAAACAATTATATTCTTCACAACACATCATACGCGTAAGGAACCGTTAGATTTTTTCCGTTTGATATTATGCACGGAATTTGTAATTACAATTTCTTTTAGAGTTTCACCCAAAACGTGTTATAACACATTCACCAATGCTACATGATTTAGAGCATTTTTAGAGACCTGTTTCGTAAAGTTGGTAGCTTTTCCTTCGCATGCCGGTGAAAGTGTTAGGGGAACGTCCATAAACCACGTAGCTCCATTTTGGCCTCCTGTGGACCCTCCTCCCCCCACGTAGCCTGACGTGGCTTTTGCCTCCACACCCCTCCCCCCTCCTCCCACTTAGCACGTAGCTTTTTTCCTTTTGATTCCAGAAGAGATTTTTTTACCGTTTACTCTTCTCAGACTATTGTAAATTACGTGAATACGGCAATAATTAAATGAAGGGAATGTATTTCACATGCTGTTGTATGTTCTGTACCTGATTTTAACTGTGACAAATGATATGTACGGAAAGCTACATGATATGGCTCGGACCCCGTCCCTCCCCCCACGTAGCGCAGCGCAGCCTTCCAGCCAAACCCTTCCCCCCTCCCCCCTTCCCTAGACCGAGCCACGTAGTTTATGCACGCTCCCTAGTGATCTTAAATACCAGGTATGTCCAATATACTTATGTTTTTAATCCTATTTCTAACAAATTCCATATTCGTTTAAAAGTTTAGGAAAAGTTTCCGGTTTGGGTTAAAGCGGGCATATGTTGCGCAAATTGTGACTGAGATAACTCCAAACAGTGAAGGTATATTTGAAAATAATAATATTAATAATAGTTTCGAGCACCGTTTACAAGCCAAAGAGATAGAATTAAGTTTTTTTTTTAAATGGATAACAATTTGTAATTTGTAATTTTGCTATTGTTGTTGTGATTTTTTCTTAATTACTCGTTTTGACACTTTGGTCTGTTGCTCTCTCGTGGTTCGTTTTGACAGATGAGTTAGTGGGATTTTCGAATGTTACTTGCGGTGATATTTCCCTAATGATGGCAGCTTGGTTTATTCTTGGTGAAAATTCGGATCTATTGATAGGTAGTTTCTAGTGAAATCGGGATCTTATGCTGTTGGTGTAACTCTTGCCATGATGTCAAAGAGAGCTCATACAACCAGATACTTTTTGCTGTCATCAGTAGGGTTAGGATCTTTATGACCAAAAAATAGATAAATATGCAAGCAAATGTGACCTCAAAAAGGTTAAGTATGACCTAAAAAATAACAAATATGGCCAAACATTTAAATTTACTGTACATCAACACATGCTCAATTATACATCATTTATTTTATCTAATAGTGTCCCTGTTACGTAGACAGCATAATTTGCTTCCGGAACTCACTGCACCATTGAGAAATTAAATTTTATATCGCTTTGTTGAAGTAACTTTAATTTCATACAACTTACAGAAAGTAACTGTTTTCACTGTACTAAATTACTCCTCTCTGTCCATCACACTTTCAGAAAAAAATTTCAGCATGGCGGTACTCACTGATCCACTGCAGATTTAACACTGACTGAGGAATTATTTTCAAAAGTTTTGGCAACAGTGAAGACATTCGTTGACGCGGATCGACACAAGCATGCTGCTGTTGCATTGTCGAGATTAAAAGGCCACCAACGTTTAGAGCATATATGGGCAACCCCCCCGGCCCGCGAGAGTTTCAGAAATTTCAAATAAGCTTCAAACTCAAGTCTCTCATTCATTTTCATTTGATTTTTTTATCTGTTTTTGTTAATTTGCTTTTTGTATGTTTGATTATGCTATTGTAATTCTAATAAATAAAAAAAATGTGTGATTTTTTATCGCCTTTTTATTTACTATTACCTAATTATTTCTTACCTGCGGCCCGCGATTTCTTACCTACGGCCCACGGCTTGATTAAGTCCCGAAATTACACCCTCAGCTAAGCAAAGTGACAATAATGTATAAATTTTTAATTCTTTACTGATGAATTCTGACCAGTTCAGTGACAATTAGTTTTGTTTTTTCGTCCAATGCATAATATGAGTAGCCTACAGTTCTGCGAATAATTATCTTATTTTGTTTTGTTTATAAATGCTAGTGAATTCCCGGTATTATTAAAAATTAACAGATTTATTTATCAGAAAATGACCATTTGACCATAAATATTGCCGTAAAATGAAAAAATTAGGAAAATGGCCTGAATATGCATTTATATGCTATATAAAATACATTAAAATACAACCAGAAACGTTCAATGAGTGTTTAATTCAGCATTTAAGCTCAAAAGAAGGCAGGAACAAAATATGACTTTTCCTAAAGATCAGAACCCTAGTCATCAGTCTTTCGACTGGACTGGTTTGATGCAATCCTCCATCCCTTCCTATCTTGTGCTAACCTCTTCATCTCTACATACCCGTAACTACCCAAGTCAACAATTATCTGCTTTATATATTCCAATGTCTGTCTTCCTCTACAGTTCTTACCTTCAACTGTTCCCTCCACTAACAAATTAACCCATCCAGCATGTTTTAAAAAATGACCTACTATTCTGTTTTTTTCCTGTAAGCTTCTTCCAAAAACATCTTTCCTTACCCATTATTTCCAAAACACGTTCATTTCGTACTTTGCCAGCCAACCTAATTTTCAGCATTCTTCTGTGGCACCATATTTCAAATGCTTCAATTTTTTTCTGGTATTCCTAAAGTCCATGCTTCTCTACCATAAAGTGCTAACTTTAAAAAGTTCTATCTAAGCAATATTTGAAACTAAAAGAATTCTCTTTTTCATTAAGGCTCTGTTTGCTAGCAATTTCTGCTTTTAACATCATTCCTGCTTCGGCCATCGGTTGTAATTATGCTTCCCAGGTAGTAGAATTCACTTAATTCTCCTATTGCATTAGATCCTATTGGTATCATTTCTGCTACATTTCATCACTTTTGTCTTGCTTTGATTTGTATTCAGTCCAAAATCTCCCTTCAGTATTTTGTTCATGCCATTCAATAACTTCTCAATATCCTCATCCTCATCTGCCAACACGACAATGTCATCAGAAAATCGTAGCATACTGATTTTTTCTCCTTGAACGCTTATGCCAGATGAACATTTTTATTTTACTTCTTTTATTGCTTCCTCTACAAACAAGTTGAATATTAATGGGGATAGACTACAACCTTGTCTTACACCCCTTTTAACTGATACATGTCTCCCATGATTTTCTACTTTTATTGTAGCCACTTGATTGTTACAAAGTTTATAAAGTATTTTTCTATCTCGATATTTTAGACTTCTTTAAAATTTTGAACTTATTTCACCTAAAATTATCAATATCTTTTCTTTTTTTTTTTTTTTTTTTTTTTAATCAATATAAAAGTATCTTTGTTTTATTGATCCGCCCTTCAAGTATTAACCCTAAAGCCGAAATTGCTTCCCTTGTACCGCGATTTTTCCTAAACACAAACTGATCTTCACCTACTCTCTCCTCTAGTACCCTTTCTATTCTTCTATATATTATTCTGGTTTACGGCGGCCATCGCCGAGCGCGTACCATTGCTGGCATTAGTGCTAACTCCCTCCATAGAGCTAGGGTATTACCGCTACACGGCCCACTCCAATGCGGAGTGGAACCCTCTGGCGTGAGCATAGGGTTGTATTATCACTGGAAACCCGGCGGTGTTAACGAAGTGATAAAACAACATTCCCCACAGAGCTCAATGCGCGGGACGCTAAGGCGACTCGAAAGCTGGGAATGGCGTCGGAAGTCACCGAGAGTCCAGCCTCACCATTTATTTATTTATTTTCAAATAGCCTACGGCTAATATATATACAAACAATTACAATTCATACATCATATTAAACATAAAACAGAAAAAAACAAATATAAACAGACTGTTATTTTCAATGAACTCCTTCATGAGAAAATATCACAATCTCTTTCCTCTAACCATTTACCCAGCTTTTCTCTAAAACTTGCAACAGTTTTTGGTCCTTTTTATTTCATCAGGTAATTTGTTAATATTTTTAAACCTTTGTGCAACACTGTATTCTGTGCTTTACTACTTTTATTTTAAGTCGAATGGAAATGATTGCCTGCCTTGTCTTATAATTATGTACATCATTATTCTTTTGTACTAATCTAGTCACATATCTTGGTAATAAACTACTTTCCAATCTATATACAAAAGTCATTACATCTCTATAATTTCCTTTTCAATATGTAAATATCCTAGGTCCTTAAGCATATTACTAACATTTTCAGTTCGTCTTTTATTTAGAACAGCCCTCATTCCCTTATTAAAAGTATTTTGCAGTTTTCATAATTTCTCTTTTGCTTGCCATAGATTAATACTGTGGAGCAGTATCTTATGTGAGGCAGCACAATTGCTTTAAACAATAGCTGTTTACCTGGTTTAGATAACACTTTTCTTAATTTGTATATTAAATTTACCTTTTTGCTACTTTTTTATTTATATAATCTACATGATCTATAAACTTAAGCTTATTATCAATGACTACACCAAGGTATTTATAATTTTGAACCCACTTAATTTTAGTTCCATTAATCACAACAGAATGCTGTGCTTCTGCCTGTTCCCTAAACAACTTTTTCCCCATCACCATACATGTTGTTTTTGCCACATTCAGACTTAACAAATTTTTATTCAGCCATTCATTAACTAATTTTAACTCTTTATTAATTACCTGTATCATTTTTTCTAGATTATTTCCATAATAATAAATTAGTGTGTCATCTGCAAACATGTGAATTTTACAATACTTCAGTATTTCTGCCAGATCATTTATATACAGTATAAATAATAGGGGACCAAGTTTACTACCTGGGGGACTCCATGTTTCACTTCTCTTTCTTCTGATAGAACCTTATTGAATCTAACCCTCTGATACCTCTTTGTTAAATAATTTTCTAACCATGCATAAACCTCCCCAGTGATATTATACATATTTTTTAATTTTTTTAACAGAGTTCCCTGTTTACAGTTTCAAATGCTCGCCTAAAGTCCAAAAATACTGCTATTACTCCCTCTCCCTTATCAATTGCATCTAACCAATTTTCTACAACCAACTA
>CM061919.1:27276031-27310581 GCA_031002005.1 Vandiemenella viatica | reverse complement strand
TCGAACCCGCGTCTTCCAGGATGCCAGGGCAGAGCGTTAACTGACTGGGAATTCATGATGAGGGGGGAACAATACAGAAAATTACGAAGTATTTTTTATGAATATATGGTGATGAAAGCAGCTTTCGTTGAGTCACTTCACCGACAGAAACTGGTCGATATCAGAGGCTCGGTGATCTTGGAGACGTAGCCATTATCTTTGAAATGCAAACAGTGTTGTTGAAGCGGATTTCAGGTTATTCCATTGCATAGTTAGACCTCTCATTTTATTAAAACATTTTATGGTTCTTGTGTTTTGCTTCATTAAACTACCGACCTGCATGAATGTTTGGTTTGTTTCAGTTACATGGAAACATATTTCTCCCGTTAAACAGTTCTCAAAATCTCTATACAGAGTGTGATTTAATTTGTTTGTTATTAACCTTTGCATAGTTTATCATTAAAATTATACAGTTATTTAAATAACCAATTAAGGGAGGCAGCGGGAATTCTTTGTATAATTACAAAACCACTGCATCTATATTTACATAAGTCACAGATTTATTTACAAAGAACATTTAACAACCATAGATAATCTTTAATACAAAAAATTAAATTAATATTTCACTTTCTGGAGAATAAGTGACTGTGGAAGGGTATCTATCATAAATTGTTCTTGGTGTACATGTAATTTTTGTTTCAAATGTTTCTATCATTTAAATCATTCATCATTTGTGTATTTCTCAAAGGAAAATAAATAATTTGGAGACTTTGTTTCAAAACAAATTTGAAATGCTACAAAACCAAATAGCAATAAAAAGGATATAAACAGAAAAAAAATTCGTGGGTGGTGTGATCGTCCTGACGACCTCCCGCTCATCAACACAACGCCTCAACACTCACGGCTAAACTGACGTTACTAATAATTGGTCTTCCGTAGCGGTATAACTCATTTAGGCACAATTTTTACACTTTTTAATCCCCTATTTCTCTTAATCGGAGGCTCACCAGACAGAACTGCTTTAGGCTGAGAAACAACAGGTGACGTACTATTTACCAGACTTGTTCATTCTATGATAGCGATTTCCAAACTGAAGACCTCTCCTTGCCAGCATGCACGAATAAAAATAATTATAATTTAATTATTTATTGCAAAAATAATGATTGATGGCACATCTAGAATTGTCCTTGAATTAGTCTGTTCAATTTCACGTCTTTAGGTGTGGCAGTTTTTTCAAAAAGTGTACCACTAGGTGTGCACAATCTTCGCCTAGTGTACGGGCCCGCTTTGCTCACCCTAACTAGCGTGGCTCGTACATGCCAGAGGAAAGGCGGAAGTTCCATGCGTAGTCTGCCCATGTCCACCAACTCACTAGCGCTATGATTAAACCAACTGCATGAAAGTTGCTTAACGTTGTTAGAGGCTGCGATGTATGAAAGGTTCTAACTTTTTAAGGCGACTTCTGGAGCACGCTGTTCGCATCGCTGCGATGTCGTTAAATTGACACTCCATCTTTTTGTCTTTCCACATTCATTCAGTAGCAGACCAGCGCCAGAGATGTGGTGAGAAGAGCGGATATAGCGTCTGCCGTAGGTAAGATAATTATTATTCTTCCTGCTGATTTCGTTGTACCCATTGCCTCATAATCTTGTCTCGTTTACTAAAATTGTTTATTTATTTCACATGTCACAAGTTGTATAGATTTAAAAGCGTTAAAAATGGGAGTATGCTCGCCTCATATTAGAAACATTGTCTTTAGGTTCATCTCTATTAAAGTGTTAGAGAACTGAATAAGTATCACATTAAATAAAGTGTGAGATATAAAATTTGTGTCACCTTAAGCCTTCGTCTTCGTAGCATTTATCCTGCATTGCAGGTTCTCCTTTACTGGACTTCTTCTTACATTTAAAACAGTGTGCATCCCCAAGTGAGACATTTCTAGGGAAATTGTCTCACCTGAAGTACCCATCATAAAATAGCTGTCTGTCCGTCGAGATAGATGGTTGGGTAATTCTGAAATAAACCAAATAATCATACTTTCAAACCGAATAGCACTCATTGTTAAAGAACTGAATATAGTTGTTTTCATTGTGATCTCAGTTTAGGCTAGAGAAACGTTTATCCTTATTCTATTTCGGATAATTTCTTTGCTTATTTCCGCTCTTCATATCATTCATAAATCCGTGTAGGGGCGGACCAAACGAGAGGCAGGTCTCGAATAGTAGAAATCTTGATTCTTAGTTGATACAGAAGCAGTCATAAGGATATTATCTCGAAAAGATGTATCTCGAGTGATACGTTAAGTGACATGTGCGTACAGGAAGATCCAAATAGGTTGGATTGTTTATATACTGGATGATCAAGCACGCAGAGCAAGCTGTATAGTCTAGCTGATACCATTCTGGACTAATAAAAATGCGGTCACTGGTTCGATATTATATTGGGACATTTTTTCAACTATTCCAACATACCTATTGCTTACGTATAAAATAACTAATTTCAGTACGAAACAACTAATAAAAATTAACATATCTAACAAAATATCAAGTTATTTGTGCTAAATCTTGCTGAAAAAAATTTTCATCATAGGAACCCCAAAACCCCAAGGATTAACCAAGAGCACCGAGCTTTAAATGAAGCATCTCTCATACTTACTCCTTATGAATAATGATTTAGAACACATTTATCTTTGGAATTATTGCAACGGTGACTATTTTCTAAGAACTATTACTATTACTCTGCGATTCAAAAGTGTGTGGCAGAGGGTGCATTGCACCTATCCGAAAGGGTAATGATTTGGAAGGGATATACGGGATATGGTAGGAGGCGCCCACGGGCTATTGTGAAGAAACCATCCAGAATTCGCGTGGAATGATCTGGGAAAACCATGGAAAACCCAGATCAGGATGGCCGGAGAAATTTTTCGGAAGCTACTCCTGTCGAAATTAAGTTTACTCGCCCGGTAAATCCTTTCTATTCCATTCCCTAATAGCTCGCGGAAAAAAATTAATGCAGAAAAGAATCGGTTCGGGCCCTGATTTCTCTTATCTTATTTTCACGGTGATTCCGAGATACGAATCTTGCTGGTAGCAATATTTCTTTGCTGTCATTCTGAAATATGTCAGTCATGAATTTTTCAATTAGCTTCCGCCGAGAGCAACGCCTTCGGTGTTTCATGTCTTCCCAACCTAACTCCTTCAGCATCGCACTTACGCTTTCCCTGCAACTATATACAGGGTGTTACAAAAAGGTACGGCCAAACTTTCATGAAACATTCCTCACACACAAACAAAGAAAATATGTTATGTGGACATGTGTCCGGAAACGCTTACTTTCCATGTTAGAGATCATTTTAGTTTCGTTAGTATGTACCCCATGTTCTTCTACCTACGCTCAATGGAGCACGTTATCATGATTTCATACGGGATACTCTACCTGTGCTGCTAGAAGATTTGCCTTTACAATTACGACACAACATGTGGTTCATGCACGATGGAGCTCCTGCACATTTCAGTACGCCATTCTCCAGGGCTGCATCAGCGCATCAGGGATTCCATGCGACGGAGGGTGGATGCATGTATCCTCGCTAACGGAGGACATTTTGAACATTTCCTTTAACAAAGTGTTTGAAGTCACGCTGGTACGTTCTGTTGCTGTGTGTTTCCATGTTTAATGTGGTTTGAAGAAAAGTAATCAAATGAGCTCTAACATGGAACATAAGCGTTTCCGGACAGATGTCCACATAACATATTTTCTTTGTTTGTGTGTGAGGAATGTTTCCTGAAAGTTTGGCCGTACCTTTTTGTAACACCCTGTATACCTGTCATGAATCGGGCGGCCCTTCTCTGGACCTTCTCTAATGGCTCCATAAACCCCTTTTGATGGGAACCCCAAACAGAACAACAATATTTCAAATGAGGACGCAGGCCCGCCGTTAGCTCTTTGAGCGCCCGCGTGCAATACCGATTATGAAGCCCCCTGTTTAACTACGGCCAGTGGTGGATCTAGGAAATTTCCGAACCGGGTCAAAAAACTGTGAGATTGCCGCCCCTTCGAAAATTATTTGCTGCCCGAAACAGCGACTGTCGATCACTCGTTTTGCCGCCCCCCTCGACGTGCCGCCCGCGTGCGGTGCACGCCTTGCACGCCCGCTTACGGCGGCTCTGTGAGGACGCACTAGTGACTTATATACAATCGATTTAACTTCAGGAGTGCATTGTTTTAAATTACGACTTAGAAATCGGAGCAAACGATTTGCTTTCCCAATTACATTCTCGATATGATCATTCCACGACAAATTATTACGAATTGTTACCCCTAGGTATTTAGCGGAATCCACAGTTCTAAGGACAGTACCATTAATAGTATATTAAGCACTAAATGGTGTCACCTTTTTACTTGACATTTTTTAGCGTTTAACTCCAACTGCCAGTCTTTACACCACGCAATTATTTTCATAATATCGTCTTGTAACAAAGCGCAGTCGTCCTGGGTTTTTATTTCACAATAAATAATAGCATCCTGGGCAAATAATCTTTTCATCCCCCTTATTATGTCACACAAATCATAGATGTATATGAGAAACAACAGAGGCCCTATCACGCTTCGCTGGGGAACCCCGGATGTCACGTCGGTAAGTGATGAACGTTCACCGTCGAGAACTACACACTGTGTTCTGCCCTTCAGAAAGTCTGCAACCCAGTCGCATATTTGTCTAGATATGCCATAGCCACGAAGTTTCCTAAGTAACCTAGTGTGTGGCACAGTATTGAAAGCTTTTTTAAAATCTAAAGAACTATATCAACCAATAATACGGCAAAAGTCGTGAATTAAAAGTGCAAGTTGTGTTTCGGAGCAGCGGCCTTTTCTGAATCCATGTTGATTTGGGTTTAAAAGCTCATCTTCATCCAAAAACCGCATGACATTTGAATAGATGATGTGTTCTAAAATCCTACAGAATACTGATGTTAACGAGATCGGTCTATAATTTTGAGGATTATTAACATTCCCATTTTTTAACATTGGACTTGCGAAGGCGGCCTTCCATTCGGCTGGTATTTTTGCTTGATCCAAGGAGGCGGTATATAATTTCATCAAATAAGGTGCAATTTCCTTTGCGTACCTGGAGTAGAATCTTGTAGGAATACCGTCTGGTCCGGGAGCCTTATTGGTTTTTATATTCGGAAGCAATTTAGTTATTCCCTCGACATCAAGGACGAGATCATTCATAATTTTGTTGGTACGATTGACAAATGTCGGAATTTCATCTAAGTTTTTCTGTCATGAAAGCTTTTTTAAATATATTATTCAAGATTTCTGCTTTCTCTACGCTAGTTTCTGATAATTCCCCATTTTCCTTAATCAGTGAAGGCATAACCTTACGAAAGCCTCTTAATAATTTGACATACGACCAGAACTTTTTTGGATCAGTAATCAGATCTTCGGACAAAGTCCTGGCTTGGAATTCTTTAAACGCATTGCCTTACGCACTTCCGCTCGTAACTGGACTAATTTAGCGCGATTAGACGAGTCCCCCGATTTCTTTACCATGGCATGTAAACGCCTTTGCTTCCTAAGCAATCGATTCACTTCCCTATTGAACCACGGAAGGTTCTTACTGACCTTAATAAGCTTCTTAGGAACAAATTGATTTAAACCGTTCCATATTATTTCTTTTAGCTTAAACCAAAGTTCCTCAACATTTGTATTTAGCGTGTACGTTTGAAAATTTTTCGTCAAGTGATCAAATTCTTATCGAAGCAATATACGAGTTTGTCTTTGTCATGCTTCAAATTCATACTAGATTTTAAAGTTATCACAACCACCTTATGATCACTTATACCGTCTTCTACACAAACTGTATCTACAATATCAGGATTAATTATAAGAAAAAGATCCAAAATGGACGAGGAATCTTTATCGCACCGCGTTGGCTCTTGAACCATCTGTTCAAGAGATCTTTCTGCAAATACTTCTAGGAACGTTTCGGTTATTAACCTATCTCTTCCACCCAACCTGAAAGTGCATGTGTCCCAATTAACCGACGGTAGGTTAAAATCACCACCCACGATCAATATATGTCCCTGAAATTTCTTATAAATTTTATTAAGCGACTCTCTGAAGTATTCCGCAGTTATGAACTTTAAATTTTTACCAATTTTTACCTTGACCAATAACAACTCGCAAAAATGTTTAGTTTCGGTTACGACAGAACAATTAACGGTTTTGTTAACGGCCACGAACACACCCCCGCCCATTGAGACAGCTCTGTCTTTCCGAAAAACTTTGCAATGAGGGTCAAATACTTCGCTAGATTCTACCTCTGGCGTCAACCAGCTCTCAGTCCCTAGTATTATATCGGCATCATTAGTTTGCACTGCGGCATGGAAATCGGCTACTTTCCCTCTAATACTCCGACAATTTAGGATCATTACCCTTAGCTGCTTTGTATTATTTGTGGAGTCTAAATTCGTATTTTCCCTATTCGCATTCTGACGGGAAATGGGTGCAGTATTTGGGCCTGCGACATTCAACTTATTTGCACCATCACTACCAGAACCAAGATCTAAGTTATAGGCACCTAATCTTCGATGAACTGAAGGATCCTCGGGCCTCACGGTGTTCCTAAAAAATAATTTACATCAAGACGGTTCCATATTTTAGCAGCCATTATGGTCGCCATTCTCGGTATGTAGTGAACGCCCGACCTGTCAAATGTGTCCCAGCTGGCAGCTACCATCGGTCGAAGGTCAACGAAACCCCAGTTGTTTCTGCGACACAGCTCCTGCAAACTACAATTCAAATTAAAAATATTCCACCATACGGCCTCCCCACAGTCGATGCGCGGCACGACGCTACAAATGGAGAACTGCAACGATACAGAATTATCCCATGCGGCTTCATATGCCTTCTTGCCCAATTTGTCCATAGATTTCACTATATCTGCAACAGAAACGCGACACGAGTCATCAGTACCGACGTGCGCAGCTACTCTTAACTGACGGCAATTCGATTCTCTGATTCCTTTCGGAATGGCCTCCATGACACGTGGAACGGTTGCTCCTGGAAGACAAACAGAATGCACGTTAGGGAGCGTGCATAAACCACGTAGCTCCATTTTGGCCTCCGGTGAACCCCCCTCCCCCCCACGTAGCCCTACGTGGCTTTTGCCTCAATCCCCCCCCCCCTCCCCCTCCACGTAGCACGTAGCTTTTTTCCCTTTTGATTCCAGAAGACATTTTGCACTGTTTTCTCTTGTCAGACTATAGTAAATTACATACGGAGATAATTAACTGAAGGAAATAAATGTTCACATGTTGTTGTGAGTTCAGTTCCTCATTTTAACTGTGAAAAATGTTATGAAAGGAAAGCTACGTGGCCTGGCTCGGAACCCCCCCTCCCCCCACGTAGCCCAGCGTAGCCTTCCAGCTAACCCCCCCCCCCCCCTGGACCGAGCCACGTAGTTTGTGCACGGTCCCTTAGAATGAGGGTCTGCACCGATCTTCGTGGCTAGTTCTCGAAGCAGTTTCTCCAAACTTCGGACGTTGGAGCTGCCAATGACCAGTAAACCTTTTCCTGGCATCACTCAGTGTCTGCGAACGTATAAGCAGATCTTATCTATGTTGTAGCTAGTGGCCATTAAAAAACACACACAGTTTACATACCTGTAGAAATTACGAGAACAATAACCTTGAATAATTAAGTGTCATAACAAGTCAATTTCAAGTATTAAGTTTAAGAACAAATTCTAATCAGTAATGAAAATACACTTGCTCCTCGGCTGTAAAAAAAAAAAAAATAATATTAGTTGAGGCACAAACATTAATAAATTATGATTGAATGATGGATTTTTATGTTTAGAGTAGATTCAGTTTTAAAATAGCCTTGTCGCATCTGGAGTATTGCAGAAGAAGTTACTGACGGCAGAAGCAATCAATTAATTGAAGATTGTATTTATAATCAATTAGAATTTATAATTTAATATTCAATATTAATAAATTTTTACGTGGGTTCACTGTGAAGTGCCATAAATTTAAGATACATTTACAAAAGTGCCAAAAACCGTAATCGAACCTAACACTCAGCGATCACAAATACCGAGATTTTCCAGATGATAAATTCAATATACCTCATGGTTTCCTTATGAGATAACGTCGAAAACGGAGCGATATTCTTAAAATAATTATGGGAAAGTATGAAATGATCAGAAGAAATTATCTTCCAGTGCAGTTTCCTAAAATAGTATCAGTGAGCGTTTCGACACGAAATTCAAATGATTTTTAAGGTTCAACAGTAAATGTAAGTACGTGAAAACAATTTAAAAAATACATCTCCGTTTTTGCTTAAAAATAATATTCTGAAAAAATTCTGAGAGTAGAAAGTTCTCTAGACTTTAACCGATGAATTAAAACAGTCTTAATGTCCCATATTGACACAGCCATGGGCATATCTTCACTGATTTTTTTTTCAACGTGAGTCATTCGACGAGAATTACCGTTCCAATACACTTTCTACTACATCACTGTCTAGAATCTTTTGAAGGAATCCCCCATTTCATTCTGTCTAGAGCTAATATATTTCTGTCATGATACTAAATTACCCAGGTTTACAGATTGCCTTTCCTTGAAATGTTCCGTCCACTAACAAGTTAATAAATCTGAGAAACTTAAGGTATGACCTACGTCGTGTCTTGTACTAAGTCATTGTTACAATCCTTATTTATACAATATATTACGCTACTATAATTTTTCATATTCAATGAATCCTCTTTTAGAAATAAACCCATTTATACAAATCATATGCTGTTTCTGAAATCTATACTGCTTCCACACAAAATTGTATTTCCTAACTAAACAAAAATCATTTACACGTGAACCAATTTTTGTATTTGGTCTAGTACTACTGTTACCGATTTTGGTACACTTTATGATCCTTATTTTACTTTGGTTGATGTTAAGACAAATATCCTCACCCATTTTTTTTCTCCTTTCACTAATATCTCAGCATCCTCAGTCTTATTTGTAAATTGGAATATTTAATTGGCTCATCACACAATATTTTATTCTTTAAAATTCACCCGACCTTCCTTAATTCACTTTTGATCGCCTCATATGTATAAAAATTAAGTATTGTGAGAACAGATTACAATTTTGCTTCATAACGTTTTAATTAATGCGATGGTATGAATTTATCAGAATAAATTATCTTCTAGCGCAGTTTCTGAGAATAGCTGGGCGTTCGTCTTAAATGCTTCGTCTTAAATGCTTCGTCGATAAATTCTAATTGTCTGTAGGCTCTTAAGTGTCCTACCTATAAGATCGAAAGATCAAATAAGGTAGTAGAAACTATTTCAATACGAGCGGAAAAGCTAAAAGTTCAGACGAGGAATCAAATGCTCAGTTCGATGTTTTACCGAAAAAGACTTTTCAACGGATTTTAATAAAATTGTCTTCTTCATACTCCAGAAGCAATCACAAGCTAACAATTGCAAAACCCTCTTATGATAAGTATAAAGTCACGTTCTCCGAAGTTACTGCCTAGGATTAAATTATTTGTAATTATGCTGTATTGAATCATTAAATGCCAGGGTTCCGGTCGTGCTCAGGCTTACGTGGTGCGCATCCAGTTATGAGCTTGGCGCTCCCGGAGTCCTGAGCTGTGGCGAGTGCGAGGGGCAGTCGTTTGAGGCGTCGGAGCCCGCGAGGCTCTGGTATCCGGGACTAGCTCCCTGCAGACTGCGCGGCGCGAACCCGTAAAGCAGTTGGTTGACTACCCAACACCAATAAATATATATGAGTAACGGCCTTTGGCCGTGGCACTTCAAAAAAGAGGCTCGGTAGGGGTTCACGTAAGTGTCTCCGGCGGCGACTCTTCTAACGCAGCATAGGAAGCCATGCTAATAAGAGAACAAAGCTTCGGCTTTGGGAGGGGGGGGGGAGACGGGGGGGCATCCTCGAGTTTCTATGTCAGGGTATGCGTGTAGGGCAGTCGGTTGAGTTGTCGGGACTTCATCGTGACCAAGCCCTAGTATCCGAAGACAAGTCCTCAGCAGACCACGTGGTGTGTACCCTTAAAGCTGCGACGGTTGTATGGACTACCTAGTCCCGTGTTAATCCGGGTAACGGTCGTAGACCTGTGAGTACCAGATGTGCGGTAGGTGTTCACTAAAATGTCCCCGACAGTGACTCCACAAACGCTAACAAAAGTACCAAGGCGATTTTAGTCACATTGAGCTTCTTGGGGCAATAGGTCCCGGGTGAACGTGCTAACAGGGGAGTGTTGCCTCCTGCCACCAAGAATGCACACTATTCCGCTGCTCCGGGTCACCTGTGGTTGGCTGTTGGTCGCGGTGAAGCCTGAGGATCAGGTGACTCGGGGTTACCCTGCACAACGGAAGACCTTGGACCGGTAGAGACCTAGTTCTCGGAAGTCCGGGGTTATAGACGGTTGAAGTGAGTCCCCGCCGCCGGTATGCTCCCTATGCCGTTGCCTCCTGCTCAGGAGACGGGAGGGGGATGGCTGCCAGTGCCATGGTTCACCAGTCAAACCGGGCAGGTGTTTCAAGTGACGTGGTTGTGCCTTGAAGAGGGGAGAAACTGCAGTAGCGAGGTCGCTGACTGCGGGTCTAGTGTGGCTCTACTTGGTGATTCATACGAATAGAGTCCCTGCTGCTTTCGGTAGTGCGGTACCGGCAGTATACGTTGTGAACGTGCAGTCAGGGAAGAGACGCACCGTGCCGCCGTAAGTGCATACTGGTCCAATGCTCCGATTGTGCGGGTACCACGGCCTTCCGGTTGTGGATAGGTCGAAGTTCAGGGAGGTAGTAAGACCTTGCAGAACGGAAACACATGATGCCGGTATGCCGGCGTCCGTCGTTGTAGGTGGTGGTCGTATTCCGATACTCGGATGCGGCTACCGCTGAGGTGGGCGTCACTGATCAGGTGAAGCGGTTCTCCGTGCCATAGATCCTGGTTTACAAAAGACCGGGGTCATAGTGAGTTGAAAGTGGTGCTCCCTCCAGCCGGTATGCGCCATTGCCAACGCCGAGGTGGTAAGACCGTTGGATGCGGATTCGAGTGTTTGTCCCTCTTCTGCTTCTCAAGGCGGAAAGAGCTAAGCTGCAGGGAGATGAAGCGTTCGTGATGGGAGACGATGGATGATACCGGTAAGCTGACAATGGTGGTGGCCACCACCGGTTTTCGCAAGTGGCTGCTGCAGGGGTCAGGGATCAGTGATCAGGTGGAGTAGCACACCCTGTCGCTGGATAATGTTGCTATTTTCGGTGCCGGGATTCAACGTTCCTGGTTGATGAAGCTTGGGCACAATGAAGTCAATAAGAGTGGTGCCTAGTGCCACCGTTAATGCACTCAGTGCCAACGCCATTGGATGGCGTGGCCGAAGGGGGGTGGGGTTTGTCTCCGCCTCTGTCGCTTCCGGCGGTAAGACCTTGGGTTCAGAGAAGTGACACAACTCTGCAGTGGTGCGACGAACGGTACGGGAAAGCCAGAGCGCGCCGTTGAAGATGGCAGCCATGTCATCAGTGTCCATCCATGAACTAAAATCTCTGGCAAGTTGGGTGTGACTGTCGCTGCGGCGAGTGGTCTCGGTGATCATAGGAAAACTGTGCCCCTGCCGCGGGTGTGCACTGTCTCATGCTGTCATAATAGAGCCTCTATAAATGTAAGGATTTGTGGTGCACGGGTGCCCCGGATGGGGCAGCACCACCAGTGAGCACTGTAGTACCTCATGTGATGTGATGTGATCGTGCGCTACGATGGTGCTCTGCGAAGCTTGGACGATTGCGCGGAAAGCTGTTCTCGTGAGAGGCGCCCATAGCGGTGTGCCGGTCAGGTGTGGTGGAACATGCACTAGAAGCGTGCCCCGTAGTGCGGGAACCTGTCGTCGTCGTTGTCGCTCACGCCTTCAGTCGGTTGCCGGGGAACGTGTGTCTAGTGCAGGACTGCGCTGTGCTCGGTCGCTGCTGCTTCCGCTCTGTCCCCTGTGGAGGATGGGTGGGACTGGTGGGGACGAGAGGGGGCCTCCCTTCCTTACAGCGGACGCGTATATCGTGTATCCACCGGCGCACATAACCGCTTTCGGTCACTTTGAAATTCCGGTATTCGGTCCTAACTACGCGAATACCGGTAATAGGTCCCGGTGAGAATAAAACGGCAATGCGTTGAAGTCCGTGATTTTAGGTCCGGCGTATTGCGGTATTTCTGTCCGCAGTGGCGAAGGGAGGCCCCCTCTCGTCGCGCCCACCTGGGCAGATTGACTTAAAATTTGTCTTTGAGGAGCTGCTATAAACATATGGTTCTGACCAAACAGTGCTGAAGTGTTGAGTTTCAGCAGCCAGTAATACTGATGGCACATTAAAAATCAGGTAAGTGTGGTGAGCACTGAGCTGTATTGCAAAGACATGCTATCCTCTGCCTATCATGTAACACCTCAGTATGGACGTCGTGTGTGGAGTCCCTTTCCTTCAGTTACTTGTATGTATGTGTTGACGTATGGAATTGTGGTATATGCATGGACATATGTGTGTGTGCGTGTTCGTGTGTGTCTAATTATGGTGTCTACTCGAGATTTTTCCATCAGTGGCCACCTATGTATATGTAATAAGTTGGGTTTGAAGAGCACTGAGCTGTCACACTTCGTACATCCTGTAACTATTCAGTCTGGACGTAGGGTGTTCAGTCACTTTCCTCCAGTTACGTGTATGTGTGTGTTGATGTATGGAACTATGTGTATGCGTGGACATGTGAGTGTGTGTGTATGTGTGTCTTCCGATGTCGTTGTGTGTCTATCACTATTGGATTCTACTCGACTTTGAGATTTCACAGTCACTGGCTACCTATAGGTTGATGATACATGAAATCTATTGGGTGTGATGAATAATCCGTATGGGATAAGCACTGATGTGTATGGTGAAAACATGTCATCCTTTGCACACATTCTAACGTCTGTCTGATGGTTTTTTAGTTAGTTATGTTTGTGTGTACTTGTGTGTGGTGACGTATGGATTTGTACGTGAGACCTAGTATGAATATGGGAGTTATGATATCTGTCTGATGACCATGTGTCTACCCTGATACTCGTGGTAAGTGGGCAAATATTACTGAATGGCAGAAAAGGCTTGTGGTGTGGGATAGTGGTGGTGCTGATGATGTGCACAGTTTTGTACCTAGTACCCACGATACTGACTGGCAGTGAGGTCTGTAGTGTGAGTTAAATGATACGACGTTGATGTGAAGAGTTTGGTACTTGGAACACATGTTAATGTTGATTTTTTTGTCAGTCTGGAGCCATGGGGGATCTGTCCCACTGTTTCTTTGCCATAACTGGGCTAGTTGTTGTATCTAGCTCGCTGTAGGCATGGAAATATGCGCCTGTGTGCGTCTTTCTCTGTGTCTGTATGCGTAAGAATGGCGATACCTTCCTTAAACTCATCTATCTGGACGTATGAATTGCTGTTCCTCCCATATGTTCTTGTGTAGAGACATATGGATTTGTGGGTGAGACCTAGTATGAATTTGGAGGTTATGATATCTGTGTGATAGACAAGTGTCTATTGTAACTCATGGTACCTGCGTCACATGTTACTAAATGACAGAAAGGGTTGCGGTGTGGGAGATACGTGGCTATGATTTCAAACTTCACACATCCTGTAACTCTTTAGTTTGGATCTAGCATGTTCAGTCTCCTTCCTCCAGTTATGTGTGGTGATGAATGGACCTGTGTGAATGCATTGACATACGAGTGTGTGTATGTATGTGCGTCTTTCTATGATTTTTGGCCAGTCATAGGTGTTCTGTTCCACTTTTTCGTTGCCATGATTGGGCTAGTTGTTGAGTCGAGATCGCTGTAGGCATGGAAATGTACGTGTGTATGCGTCTCTCTGTGTGTTTTTTTTTTTTTTGCGTAAATGTGGTATACCTTCCTTTATCTCGTTTGTCTGGATGTATGATGTGCTGTTCCTGCACTTATGCTTGTGTGAGGTGACGTATGGATTAGTGGGTGAGACCTAGTATGAATATGGGAGTTATGATATCTGTCTGATGACCAAGTGTCTACTGCTACTCGTGGTGCATGGGGGCACATGTTACTGAATGGTAGAAAAAGCTTAGGTGTAGGATAGACGTGTTGGTGCTGATGTGAACAGTTTTGTACCTAGCATACATGATACTAGATGGTAGTGAGGTCTGTAGTGTGAAATAAATGAGATGATGTTGATGTGAAGAGTATGGTGCCTGGAACATATGTTACTGATGAGCCATGGGTGATCTACCCCAATTTTTCGTCGCCATGATTGGGCTGGTTATTGTGTCTAGCTCGCTGTAGGCATGGAATTGTGAGTGTTTGTGCGTCTCTCTCTTTGTCTGTATGCGTTAATATGGTGATACCTTCCATAAACACGTCTGTCTGGGCGTATGATTTTGCTGTCCCTCCACTTATGTTTGTTTGTGCTTGTGCATGGAGATGTATAGATTTGTGGCTGAGACCTAGTTTGAATATGCGGGTTATGATATCTGTCTGATAGTCACGTGTGTATTGCAACTCATGGTACTGGGGTCACTTTTTACTGAATGGTAGAAAGGGTTGCGGTGTGGGAGAGACATGTTGATGGTAAATGTAATCAATTTGGTATGATGAACACTATTTATGGTATAAACACTTAGGTGTATGGTGAAAACATGCCATCTTTTGCACACCCTCTATCTCGCCAGGCTGATGATATATAAGGAGAGTTCTGTTTTTCAGTCAGTCATGAGGCAAGAGAGTACTACACCACTTTTTCGTTTCCATGATTGTTGCCGGCAGTTGTACTGAACTCTATGTAGACTTGGACATGTGTATCTGCGTCTGTCTTTGTTGATGTAAGCATAAGTATTGTGGTACCTGACTTTAACTCGTCTGTCTGATGATTTTTGTAACGATAGTTCTGTGCATTTAATCGGTGGTAACGGCAATTCTGCCCCACTTCATCGTGTCCGTGATGCTTTCTGTTAGTTCTGTCGTCCTCTCTGTATGCAAGTACAAGTGTGTGCGTGTGTCATTCCTCTGTGGATTTGAGTCAAGAATTATGCTCACCACCAACGTGTGCTTCTAACCATTGCTTGAGGGCTTTGGCAGTCTCCCATTTCATTGAGCTCTTTACAGTTTACTGCCGTTTGTGTTGGCATACGAATTGTGTTTCCCACGTTTTTCACTATATGCACTTCGGGCTAAAAATCATTTAACAGAGAGGGTGATGAGGGGATGTATCAGAGAAGCGAAGGACTTGGGTACAAATCCACAGTCAGACCACTGCTTGTGCAGTATGGAGTCCACATTTTTTGTACATCAAATGCAAGGTGTAAAGGAGGGGCAGCTAAATTTATCAGTGGAAAATATTCAACAAGTGACATAATAAAGGAGCTGGGCTGCATGTCATTGGAAGGGTGTCGGGGGGACTGTATGTGACGTATAATGCAGCCAGAATGGATATTGGTGGAATAATTCTGAGTGGTGTATGGAGCCTAAGTTGACCATGACCACAATCTGGCACTAGACTTTAGGTGATGAGTTCTGAGTGGGTAAAATATCCAAACACCCACTTTGACCTAACAATTTACGACAGTTCAAGTGTGGGTGCTATCTTCGGCGTAATAAAACTAGTGTCCTCACCTTTGGATACTTGTCGATGTGTGGTTATTTTCTATGAAAATGTGGGTTATGATGTTTATTTGATGACCAAGTCAGCTAAGAGCATTATGGCAATTCCATCGTGGTTAGTTGGACGAAGCACACAATTACAAACAAATTTCACACTTGTCCCTGATTCCGAAGGTCGGCGTCAGATGGGAACATTTAAACCGAACGGAGAACTCTCCTGTGGACCTCATTGGTTGAAAAATAATTTCCTGGAAAAAGGGGGAATTTTCCTGGGAAACTGCAGTAGAACTACCTTAAATGAACATTTTGGTATCTGGCTACTGATTAGGAGAAGATTTCGAATTTTGAATTTTTGGTTTACTTTAACGCACGAACAAAAGGTAACCCTGTCAGTAACAGAACAGGGGTTGGATTAGGAATTATTGGAAAACAGAAGGAGGTTTGAGGAAGTGCTGGGCGTATGTTGGCGATGAGGCTAGGGGTGGATCTTGGTGAAAGAATTAGGAATAGTGCGTAAAAGACTATCAGTAGGAGCCGGCACTGGAATTCATCCATAAGGGAGTGGGTAAATTTTCTATATCTCAACCTTGGCCACAGGCATTCTATGACGAATCAGCATGTTCTGTGCTTAGAACTGCCTTACACTAACTCGATTTTTGTCACATAGGACTGGCGTACTTCGATTCCACAGGGGTGAAATTATTAAGATTAACAGACAGTATTTCTTTCCTGGAACATACGTGCTGTGCTGTAAAATACAGTTGAAAGGTGGGTAAGTACATACCACAGCGTATATCTGTCGGTTTCTAGTTAATCACTGATGTGTCACAAGGGATTGATTGAATTTTTAGACAAAGTACAGCTAAGGACACTCAATTTGTGATTGCTTACGAAAGCAAAGGTGTCGTACTGATGCTTATATGAATTCTTTTTCCTTCGTTCCATTCCATGAGTTTTGCCATGGTCAAACTGGAAACTTTGATATTTCTAGCCATGTGTGGAAAAGGCTTTGTTAATCATGTCACAAATATTTGCAAGTGGGCTCTTGTCCAAAGACAGGGTTGAGAAACAGGCTGGACAAAATTAGTGGCTGATATCAGTGGAGAGATTAACATGTATTCACTTCAGAAATGTCTGTAGGGAAAGAAACTGTTTTTAAAATCGGCAACTTTGCTTTAGATTCATCGAGGTTATACTTAAATACATCAGTAAACCCCTTCAATGCCTCCGAGTTTAAAAATTGGGTTGGTTCTCGCTCTGTTCCATTGCACCTAATTTAATACATCCTTTAAAATGTGGAAATCTAGCCAAAATTCGTGAGCTATCATTAATGCTGTTAGCTATTATATTGGTTCATAACGAATCCGATATGATGTGCAAAAGTGAGTATGTTTTCGGTATATGAATGAATTTTTAATTAGGAGCACTATATAGAAAAGGGGGGGGTGATAGAGGACTATGATCAGGCATTAGAGGGTAAAGCCAGGGACTGAAAAATAAAACAAGGAATAAACTCACTGTAACTTCCCATGTAAAAAAAATAAAAAAAAATATGATTTCAGGTATCATTGGAGATGTGTGAAATATTCTATAATTCTTGGCCACTAAGTTTGAGGGAAATAACGTATATGAAATATTGCTGTACAGTATAGTAATGTGACTGATTAATAGTATGTACTTTGCTCTGTAATAACAAGGTGACATGGGAACAGAAATGTTCTGTAGGTAATATCCGCTAATGTGGACTTCTATTGTTTTTTAGTAAAACATAGCAATGGTTCACGCTTAATCAAATGCAAGTATATTTCACAAAATCACGACACAGAACCGTAGAAAATATTTTACTGTGCTGAAATATTTGCACCTTGCTGTGTACAGAGCTTTCGCAAGAGATAATGGACTCTGCTTGTCGCTAGGTAAAAGGAAATAATGTTACCTCACGCCGAGAATAACTCCATAGTTTCGAAATACTTGTCACATTGATATACCGATAATAGCAGACAGACAACAGGCAGGAATACCTGATATATTTCTCTTAAAAGCTTGGTAAATACCTAACGCATTGAGAAATGATGCATGCCGCGCCATCTATCGGTAAACCGGGATACTTTGCACCTCGGCAGTCGATTTTTTTAACTGTTTAACGTCTCTCTAACAACGTGGTCTTTAGAGACGGGGAAAGGATGGGAATGAATTCGGTCATGGCCTTTTGAAGGTAGCATCCCCGGCATTCACCTGGAGTGATTTGGGGAAACCATGGATGCCTGGATGGGGATTCGAACATCCGTCCTCCCGAATGCGAGGCAAGAACGCGGCAGTCGCTCTGCATGCCGCGCCATCTATCGGAAACCGGGATATTTTGCACCTCGGCAGTCGATTTTTTTTAACTACTTAACGTCTCTCTAACAACGTGGTCTTTAGAGACGGGAAAGGAATGGGAATGAATTCGGCCATGGCCTTTTGAAGGTAGCATCCCGGCATTCACCTGGAGTGATTTGGGGAAACCATGGATGCCTGGATGGGGATTCCCTTTATACCTCGTCCGCCATCTTCTTTTAGCTATGAAACACATCAAACACGCCCACTTCTAATAGGAAGAGGGTCCAGCACATAATGGAGACCATCATACTCGATTTCCCGATTAATAGATGATATTATCTTCCATTTTCTACCTACACCAATGGGTCTATTCAAAACGCGTGAAGATAGAACTTTAACAATATTTAAGGTGCTCGGTAAAGGTGCATATGGTACCCGCATCAAACGTCTTCTTGTGTTGGTGATTAAATAGGCACACGAATCCATAGTTTTGTCGCGACGATACACGACAGCCTAAGGCTACTGCACGTCATGTGGAAACATGTCTGACGTCCGCATTCCAGAACAGAAATATCCCTTGGTTGAGGAAATAGTTGCAGGCGAGCGCACCTGTGTAAACACGCCCCGAGCGGTGGAATTTCCCCGCTAGCTTTCTCTCGTAAGGGAGTGGAATGTCTGCACCCAAAGAAATTAAGCCCTTGGGAGATGCTGCCATCTGGGCGGCCGGTCAAAGAACTAACGGTCCGCCATCTTGTGACGTCACGGAGGTCCCGGACTACCTCGTGACGTCATCGGGCCAGCTCTCTCCTAGTACATCTACTTACGGTGATGCCCGCCATCTTATACAGAATCACCATTTCCTATGGACGCTGCAGAACGCAAAATTGCGTAAAATTTTTCTCTTGATCCAGGCTATATTTCAACCTAACCACGAAATCTATGACGAAATGAAACTGTTTAGGTTGATATGATCCCTGTGCCGATAATTTTGATAGCATTTCGCAGTTGCTCAGCCTCATATTTCGGAATGTTTAATTTTTCTAGCGACTTTTCCGCAAAGCAATAGCGCAAAATGTGAAGAGGACATGTTGACGAAGCAATTAAACCAAATTTCAACAGGTTAATATTAATTTCGCCGAGGTTCCGAAAGTGGGACAGCCCCCATTTTATCTATTTTCAAGAGTTGTAGATTGGATAGAAGGAAGTATATTAATCAATTCTATCAGAGGTAGGAGTTAGGACGGTCAGTTACCTTTCTCTGGGACCTACAATTTAACGTAGAATCCCAAACACAGAACGTCCCACCGTAGTTCATATGGTTAAATACAAATCTTAAATATTCTTGCTCCCACCGGAATTTGAACCCGGGATCATAGCCAGAATTTTATAAGAGCTAGTGCAGCAACCACCTCCCCCCCCCCACTAATTACATATTTCTTATACATTCAATATATTTCCTTCCTACTTACTTAAGAACTGCAGTCGGTTAAATAAATATCGTGAATAATCGTCAGGATTTTCTTCAATTGAGTCTTCACTGGGCGAAGTTCGACTAACTTAGTTGAAACGATTTTGTATTAGGTTTTCTTGAATGACAACATTATAACTGCTAAGAAGTTTTTGTCAAATGAAGTATCACTTCTGACAAAGCCAAATTTTAAATATCTTCTTTTTAAATGTTTTACAATAAAACTGGTAGTAATTAATGACAACCACTTTTTCAATACTTTTTTCAAAGAAGTTATGTAAATATCTGTATCACTTCTGACAAAGCCACTTTTTAAATATCTTCCTTTGAAATGTTTTACAATTAAACATTCAGCGATTATTTTATTTGGCCTGAAGCGCCAAGTGGCACTATACAGCCATCAGCTATTTATACAGATAATTGGTTTGGTACAAATGAGTAAAACAAATTTACAGGATAATTATACATAAACCAAGAATTTTACATCGGCTGGGATATTTCTCAAATAAATACATACATGTTTACAAAATCAAGAATTAGGACAAGTAAATAGAGTACTCTGTACCAACAGTGGGGGGTACAAGGCTCTTCGGGCATAAACAATAATTACAGCATAATTAAAATATGAAGGAGATTGTTATCTACACATTAAATGATTATTTATATACACATACAGAAATTAAATCATTATAAAAAGGACTTATTTACCTAAATCTTAATGTTTGTTGTTTTGATAAAACTGGCTAACAATTTATATATAATCACATTGTTTCCATGCAACAAGCAAGAGAAACTAGTTGGAAAGGGTATACCAAAGTTGTTTAGATCTTTCAAGAATTTAGGTCTGTGGGCTTTATACGTTGGAAAAGCGAAAAATATATGATTTGTATCACCTACTTCGGAACTGCAATATTCACAGATACCTGAATTTATAATGGTTAGACGATGTATGTGCTGTGCGAATATACCGTGATTAAAACTTATTCTAATTATAGTGGTGATAACCCCTCTAGGTTCCAAGGAGGTGGAAAACCAGGGACGGGTAGGAATTTGCGCTAGTATTCCTTCGAGTCAGAGAGCATACAAGAAATATTCATTTAAATATATAAGTTCCTTGAAACCAAAGAAAAAATATTAGTTATCTTCCTGGTACCTGAGACATCTACGAGATGGCGTTAGAGCCGTTTTCGAGCCATTTTCGAGATACCAAGAGCAAAAATTGTTCGTATTTTGTAAAATTGTTTTTTTTTTTTTTTCAGGAAGGAACACTATTTAGATAATCTTAAAAGTCAAAACGTTATCTAAATATGAAATTTCGTCCAAATCGTTGGCGTCGTTCCCGAGATCCAAAATATATATATATATATACAAGAATTGCTCGTTTAAGGATATAAGATATGCACTTGATGGAGTCATATAATCGTCACACTATAATTCCACATAATGCCAACAGCGTCTTCAAACAGCGTCCCTCTCCATGGACACACTTGGAAGCAAGAAAAGCAAAACCACATTAACACACCTTCAATATGCCGCACAGCACTCTCAACAATAGCTATCTCAAACCACGTGACGTGATCACGTGACGTGATCATGTGGCACGATCACCTCTGCTTTCTCTCTGCATGCATGAATTATTATAATAAAAAATATTGTAATTTATTTGTTTTTTTTTTGCAAAAATAAAGATTGATAACACATCTAGAACTGACTTTGAATTAGTCTGTTCAATTTAACGCCTAGAGGTGCAGCAGTTATTTTCAAAAAGTGTTCCTAGTAAGCATCTGGTATGATTCGTGTTTAAGAGCAGATGACTGTAAAAGTTTTAACATACTTTCAGGTGGATGGAGGAGCATATAGATGCGTGCTTCTGATACTTACGAAAACACAGCTAGATAAATGCTACATTGTATGACGCTTAGATAGTGATACAGAAACCAGATCAGATGTCAGTTAACTAATTCCAGACGAAGTGAAAATATACAGAGCTTGTATATTGCAGTAATAATAAAATGTTGTGAATGATGCAGACCTAGTCTATACGCAAGTCTGTAAGCAAGCTGCGAGAGTCTCTTTGTTTGAACGGGAGCGGCTCAAAAGCTATGACAGCAATTTGGACGGGTTTTTCAAATTCTTAGAACTAATGGTGCGAGTCAAAATTTGTGAAAATAGCTAGACTTAAATGTACCATGGGAAGGAGCAAGCAATTAAAAACCTTTATATATGGGAAATTGTGAGCCGCGGATCGTTATACACTTTCAGACGCTCACTTCTTTCGCAAAAATCTGACAAAACTAAGGATTCCATTTAATTTTCTTATTTTTGTTATTTAGTTTTCTGTACCGCAGTACTCTAAAGTAATCAGAATTCATGAATCAAAACGTAATCACATCACATTTACATCGTAACAGGTCAGTTGTCATGTGAAATGCGTTCTATCACTAATGTGGTAGACATGGATTGTCTTCGGTAGACAGTTAAACAGTTTGTCTCTGGTACAATATGTCTTACGTGATCCCCTAAGGAAGTACGATAAATATTATTACGCCGATATTTTTTCGTTACATATCATTACGGATACGAAATTCAGGTTTTTTTCTTCAAAGAATGATGTCTTAGAAAAAGCTAACAGGTAGATACATAGTTTTCCATAATAACCACGCAAATTATAGAACTAGATCCATTATGCCTTACGCTATAACATAGCGTGTCAATTGCCATACTTAAATGCGACTAAAATAATAACATCAAAATACGGCTTTATTGAAAGCAAAGAGAAATTAAAATAATTCATATCCTTATGCTACATCGCATTAATTATAAAGCTAAATCCATATTGTCTCTTATGTTTTAATAAAGCTCATCAACTGTCATCATGGTCCATGCTGTACTTTAACCGAACCACAACCTCAGATAATATTGACGTTCGAAAATCATAGCTTCAGTCAAACGTGCATTAATAGATACACTGTACAGTGAGCAAATCATTACATTGTGGAATTATTTATATGTGGCTGCAATAATGGCATTAGTAATATGGTGATTTGAAAGCGAAGGAAATAAAAGATAACTTTAACGTGTAATACCGCGCACGATTAGTTTTAATCCATGTAAATTTATATTTTATAGCAAAAATAACTGATCGTACTAACACATCGTCAAAATAAAACAATATTCTAACAGCAAAATGAAAAAAAAAAAAAAAAAAATTCAGGGAATTAAATAGATGAAGGTAGGAGGGTGAAGAGATTGCTGCGAATTTACAGGGCATATGTTGGTGATGGGGCATTGGTTAAAGAATTAGGAATAGTGCATGCAAAGGGAAACACGACCATGACCACACGTTGGTGCTCGATTTCATGCATAAGGGAGCAGGAAAATTTTCTTTTGTTGGTAAGGGTTTCAGGGACTGGAAAAAATTACCAAGTGAAGTAATGAGTAAGTAATGTATCAAAAACGCCTAAAGAATTTAAAATTAAAATTTGTAAATCAGAAAAATAAATGGGGGAGGGATTGAACACACCAGTTATAAAAGAAAATATCAAAAAATAAAATAAAAAGGATTAATTAGATGACTGGGAGAATTGACCCCGGAGTATTAGCTCTATTACAATTAAATTATTAATAATTCGTGCAGTCCTCCGTATCAACATTTAAACATGGCACACAGAGGCGTTACAGTGACCACCCTACTAAGTAAGGTAAAGGTAACATTTTATTTCTTTTAAACATTGTTACATCTACTTGCATCACAAAAATAAAACACTTACTAAACATTTTTTTTTTCTTCTCACAATAATTGTCTCTACGAATTAGTGCAGGTAATCTTTCAGATAGCTTTTCTACTATTTCATAAATTTTATAACATTAAAATATGGATGAAACGAAACTCTCGGACATCAGTATGAAAACCGAACCCAAGGCAATAACTAAACAACGGAAAAATTTTAGAAGACATTTAGAATTCACTCCTCTCAACGTTAATATTTGGTAACAGAATAAAATCGCTAAAGAATTTTTACACACACCAAAGCACAAGCGCGTGAAACAGCGGGAAAATGCTAGTAAGGAATAAATTAAATCATTTACCACAAAAGTTTTAAAAGCCTAACGTCAAACAAAAACCGTTACAACAAAAATGTGAAGGAATGGAACTAATGTAGATGTGGAATACATGACAATGGGATAGAATTATGGGAAGTCAGAGATATTTTAGAGATGTACTGGAAAACGATCTCAGATTCTGAAGAAAGAGCTGACATTAAGGATATTAAATGAAGGACGAAAAAATATTCAATTTGAAGTAGGTTTGAACTTACGATCATTGCATTCCCACGCCAGCACGATACCACAGAGCCGCGGCAAATTATATGCAGAATAGCAAATGCATAAGCGAAGTAAAGATGGCGTGTTTGAGATAACAACCATAGAGTTAGTGAATGGTGATATGACTTGTGTAAATGATTGTAGAAATAATTTGGTGGGATGGTTAAGCTGGCTAACATGAAAAAGCTGAGTAATGGATATCGCTGACTGTATCTATGGTTTTGTTTTACTGGTGGTAATAGTGGAAGTTTCACTTGAAAATCGTTGACTTAAGATTTGTTAAGCTTGTGAGACTTTCAATACTGAATGTGAAATAAATAATCAATGTTGGAAAAATGAGAGAAGAATTATCTAATGAGTAATGGATAAAATTTCTCAAGATAATGGTTTGTACTAAACAGCAGCTAGGCGCCTATCGTTCATCATTTTTGGTTTAAATCCAGAATGCATAACGGGCCAAAATAAACGACAAGAAGGACAAGAGCTACAGCAAAATAAAAGCATTAACCTCGAAAATTGGCTACCGTGGGCTGGACGCAGGAAAGTAATTATTTAAAGAAAATATATTCCAAAAACAAGCCTGCAATCTTCAGGGTCGGAGTATTCAACTAGTAACGGTATGTGAAAGTTTTAATTAACATCTTTGCAGCAGTTGAGCAATATCCTGGGCGAAGGAACGGCAGTTACAGAAAAGACTACTTAACGGAAATTTTAGAATAGTATTCATTTAAATAATTTGTGTTGGAAAATTATAAACAGATTTGTTTGCATAAAAAAAATAATAATAATTTCAGGTGCAGTCAGTAGAGGACACCAGGGCTGAGTAAATTTATATGTAATGTTTGTATGTTATTTATCTAAGTTTTCAAACTGAACTGCTGTGTGTCATATTGTGTTTATATCGTTGTTGAATCAATTTTCAATTACTAAATGACTTTCCGTTACGACGTTGTAATTTGTTTTCTGTAGTGATAATTTTCTTCACTGAAGTGTAATTTCGGCATTGGTTGTAATTGAATAAATTTTATTTTGGTCAGAATGGCAAATAATGATAAAATTCAGAACAGGGATGACAACAATATCTGTGAAAATTATCGCGCCAAAGATAAACTGTCGTGGATTAAATAAATATTACGAAGGCGATAAATGTGAGACATTGCACAAACTGTCGGAAATTCAAACCGATTTCATGAGTAATGTTACGGTAACAGGTACGACAGAACCATTTGAAAGTAAAATAACTGTTTTGCATGATCGTGCGGCAATTAACAAAAAAAAAAAAAAAAAAAAAAAAAATCAGGAACAGCAACCAAATGAAATGTTATTCGTGTTTATGCATCAAATGGAAGAAAATCTAAGAAAACAAATTTTACAGACACAAGAAAAAATTTCAAACTCACAGAAAGACACACAAGAAATAATTGCAAACTCACAGAGAGATATAAATGAAAAAATTGTACACTTCGAGAAAAAGACTAGGGAATTACAAGAAATGCTGTGGCAGGAATAAAATAATTTGAGAAAATCACAGGAGGAATTACATAGTGGGATGAGACAAGAAGTTATGGTGTTCAAAAAAGAATGGGGAGCACAAATAAATGCAGTTTACCAACATATTGCAGAAAGAGAAAATGTAATAGAGAAGGTGGTGGACTAGGACTGTTGATAAAATATCGATATATCGATATTTAAAAAAAATAATATCGATATTTATGAGTGATATTTTTTAGGACGATATATCGATATTGAAATCTGGATATCGGAGTCCGATATTTTTTAAAAATAAGTTGTTATTTTCCGTTTTCCTCGTAGAATATTCCAAGTTATTATTGGAGGGAAAACGATTACCTGTGTTGCACATGCAATACATTTTCATAGATAGAATTTTAAGAAACGATGAATGATCCGAGCACATGGAGAAGCAGGGCCGCCGTAGCCGGGCGCACATTGACGTGCATTCGACGCAGCGCAGCGCAGCACAGTTTTTGTGTCTCTATGTTTTGGGGCGGAACAGCGCGTATTGAGACGCAGTGCAGGGCAGCGCAGTACTGCGCCGCACGTGGCCTGCGCGACGTGATCACGACACAGAAACTGTGCCACGCAGCTCACTCGTGCCGGTTTACAACGTAACACTTCTTGCGTTATTTATAATCTTGCTTTACTTATAATCATTTTCAACTTTGGAATAAGAAAAATTGATTAATCTGGTGCGTAACCAACCTGCGATTCACAATATCAGTCATAAAAATTAAATTTAAACAAGAGATTTGGACAATGAGCCCAAGTGGCGAGTAAATTCAGCATTTATTTATCATACAACTGTCCACTTACAATTTTCACTTTTTTTTTTTTTTTTTTGAATTCATTTTTAATAAAACTTCGAAAAAAATTGATATATATAGGCTATTATCACATTATTTGTTTTCTTATTATTTGTACTACATCATTCAATAGTGTCCCCGAGAAACACTTAATTTATTCCTCAGACTTCCACGGCCATCTTTGTTCATGATTAATTGATTTTCGGGTTTTGCCGCGTTGTTTATTTCCTTACCTGGAGGATAGCAGCCGAAAGCTTAGGTAAGGAAATAAACAACGCGGCAAAACCCGAAAATCAATTAATCATGAACACTTAATTTGTTGACACTGCTTTTTTAGTTTCAAGTGTTTCTGTGTTTATGTTCTGTTATATAGTTTCTTAAAAATATAATATGAAATAAAAGAAAGAAACATTCTTATAAATGTCATGTACCGTCAAACGCCAAATAATTAAATAAATAACCACGAAAATACAGCGAGATTTTGTTCAGTTCTAACAGATATTTGAGCTTTGTCGAGAAAATAACAGGTTTCATTATGCCGTGAATCTCCGCTCGAGTCATCCGGAAATTATCTTTTGATTATTCTCTTGTCACTGCAAAAGCCAAATGAGAGTTTCTTCTTTTCATATACTCACTTTTGCATAGTTTTATCTAACTCAGCTTCTGTTAAAGTAATAACAATTTTCCAAGCTCGGCATCCCAATCTGATTCAGAAATCAAAAATCGAGTTTTTGTATCGACATGTTTTTGGTTACGCTTTATTGTCGGTTTTTCGCACAACACAATGCTTTGTAAACTGCTGCACGAAACTGCGCTCTAATATGCGCGAGTAACTGCCAGTCTGTGCTGCCCTGCCTGCTCTGCGTTGCCCCTACTGCGCCACGCAGCTCAATGTGCGCCCCGGGTAAGCGGGCGTGGAAGGCAGCATAATATTATGTAGCGGGTGACCTTTTTTTTTTTTAGCTCAACAGCTGCTTCGGGCGGTCGGCGGCGACACTCGTGATGGCAACAATGGGGGCGCCAATCTCACAGTTTTTTGACCCGGTTCGGAAATTTCCTATATCCACCACTGACTGTAGTTGGACAGGGGGCGGCATAATTGCTATTGCATGCGGGCGCTCAAACAGCTAGCGGCGGGCCTGTGGAGAAGTAAAAAACGAAGGTAAAATAACTCATTCATTAGATTTCTTGTCTGGACATTTCGAAAAGTTTTTAAAATTTGTCTTCAATCAATGCAAAAGTATTAGCATTAAGAAACTAATGGTAATGTACCAGGTATGGGTAGAGTTGCCAGATAGCCGGAAAATCCGGGAATGTCCCGGAATTTTGTGTCTGATCTCATGTCCAGGAATTATGCCTTACAGTCCCGGAATTTCCGTATACTAGTTTTTTTCTCAAACTCAGTTCACCACGGTGGCCATGAGGCCAAGCCAAGTATGCCATTAATGGAAAAGACACAAGAAATGAAACATGAAATTACTCAAGTTAGAAATGAAGTGAGGGCACAAGATGGCAGGATAACCGGATTGGAAATTAAATCGGAGCAGTGGAAAATAATTGATAAGGAACTGAAGAGCATGAAACAACAATGGTTAGAATGGGGTCTGCTTGTAGTGTGATGGATAATCAGCTCAAGTTGCCTGAAATAAAATTTATACCGGGTGGTGATGTTCATCCTGCCATTTTTGTAAAGGCATATAGCAGCGTTTTGCCAACACATACTAATAAAATCAAGTATGTGAAAAACATGCTACTTGGAGACGCGTATGCCTGGGGCTGTAATACGAGTGCGGAATGGGTGACATATGAGGAATTTGAAGTAATGTTCTTCAACAAATACTGGTCGAAGCAGTAACAGCGGAAGGTGAAGAGCGATTTCAGAAACTGTAGGTATTAAAGCAGGCAAGACGGAAGCGTACGTGGTTTTTGAGAAACAATTTTAAGGGAATTGGATTTTCTGGATGATCCGGTTGATTAAGATGAAAAACTGGAGGTTTTTTTTTCAGAAAATACCTAGGACTATGCAAGATAAACTGATAGAACAACAGTGGCACTACGTAGAGGAATTTTTGGACGCTGTGGATAAAACAGATAAATGTCAGGAATCACGGGAGGAGGTTGTTGGAAAATCCAAAGAGCATAATTATGGTAACAATGGAAGGAGGTACGTCTGGAGGAATAATTCCAACATGACCCAAGTAACTACAAGAGGGAATTACGGAGATAATGAGCTTCAAATGGTGAGACACCCGGCAGAAAACAAAAGAAGAAGTATTCCCTGAAATGGTGGAAGGTGGAATGCGGCAAAGAAGGAATATAATCAGGGATCATATTATAATGCAGAACCACGAGAAGAAGGTAAAGGCAGTTTTCGGCGAAATGAAGGAAGGAAGGAAAACTGTTAACCGGGACTGATGCAGTTCGTTCGGTTTCGGATTTGAAGGGTAAAGGACCAAAATGTAATGATAGTAATATCAAGAAAGGAGAATTTAATGCAGTAAAGTTAAAAGTTGAACTGGATCGAGACCGAAAGGATTATGACGATTAAGAAGAAAAATGTAATTTAGCGAAATGTTACTTTAATAAAGTGAAGCAAACACAGGAAGACGCTCCTCTACATTGGCGGGAATGTATTGAATTAGAAAAGAATAAATTAAGAGTTGGGGACGAAAGGGAGAGCCCTAAATATAGCTGGGCAGAAGAAGGAATCTACGATTTGATGAGAATAAATGAATGGAGAAATGAAGATCAGAAGGAACGTATTTCTTATGAGGAAGTGGTGGATAATGTGGACAATAAAAGAATGATTTCAGAAGATGCAGTATCAGAGAAGGAATCAAGTGAAGAAGACGGATGTTTGGAAATGGACAGTATTGTGAGTTATGAAGAAGCTGAACTCAGTAGTAAGACAGGAGGAAAAGAAAGAGCCAAGGAAGATACAGAAGATGAACTTAGATTTTTTTTTATCAGGAAGGACGAATTAAACGAATATGACAGCCTGTTCGTGCCTGGAGAGTCCAAAACAGAGTTAACAAAGGAAGACGACGAAAGGACAGTATCAGCAGCAAGTTATGGAATAACTAAAGTAGAAGTTTATGACGACCATATTAAAAAAGATTTAAAAAAAAAAACAAACAATGGAAATTTGTTCAAGTAGTGTAGAGGAGGAATGTGAAGGTCACGTAAAAATACTGAAGATAAGAAAAATGGAAATAGAGAAAGAGGAAGAAAATGGAATGAACGAGTGGTCCCGAAGAAATATTGTAACCGATCTATTATTTGAAGAACGGGAGTTGAGGACGGAGTGTAAAATGCATCTTTGGTAAAGTTGTCAGTGTTTGATATTGAGGATTACGGATTGGTTGATACAGGAAGTCAGGTAAATGCGATATCACAGTGCTTGTACGAGGATATTGTTAAAAGGAAAAAAGTAATGGATATGCCATTTTCTGGAATACAGATTGTTGGGGGCAAGTGGGAAGCTAAGTAGACTGGTACGACGTAAAATACGGTTGCCTATGAAGATAGGCGAAATGGATATGGAGCAGGGGTGTCTAGTAGTACCAAACCTCACAATAAATTGTATATTGGGTATGGATTGGATGATCAAATACAAGGTGAAATTCGATTGTGAAGAAGGGAAAATTAAGTTTGTATGGAATAATATGGAAGGTGAGACGAATTTTAAAGGAGAATTAGTGAACGTAGAAGACATCGTGTGGAATCTGAAGATATCATATATGAAACAAAATTGTATGGGACAAGATGAATTATTAATAGAAGCGAATGGGTTACCTATCGACCAACACAAATTGTGTGAAATGGAAGATACTAATAAAGTTTTTAGGATTTACTACCTCAAAGGAGTAGATAATGCAGTGGCGATGAAGGAAATATGTAGAGACATGAGGAGGAAGCAGAATGAACATGATTGTCTAAAACTGGTAAAGCAAAATTTGGGAATTCCGCAGCATAATAAATTGAAAAAATATTACAAAGTGTATGAAGGAGTGCTGTTTCGAAGGAGAGATGAGAATAATGAAGACTGGAAAGTTTGCTGGCCCGAAAAATATGTGGACTTGATCATTGATTACACACATTTGAATTATGGACACTATGGTGCCAGAAAATGTACACAGAATATAAAAGAGAATGTAATATTCAACAATCTGAAAAGACGAGTGGCGAGGTGGTTATCAGGCTATGATACATGCTAGTGAGTTAAAGTATCAACGGTAACAAGCAAAGGACTTATGCATAGTATTCAACCAGAAAATGTATTGGATCTGGTGGCTGTAGATCTTTATGGACCTTTGCCGAAGGCGAGAGGAAGATTTATGTATATTTTCGTAACAACAGCTGTGTTTTCCAAGTTCATCAGTTTGCAAATAGTTCGAAAAGCAACTGAAAAAGCGTTGGTGCACAAACTTGAAACGGATTATTTCAAAAAAATTGGTCGAATTAAGTCAATTTTGTCGGATAATGGCAGAGAGATTGTTTCGAAGAAATGGGTAAGGTGTATGGAAGAGGCTAAGATTAGACACATCAAAATATCTGCTTATCACCCTGCAAGTAATCCGGCGGAGAGAATCATGAGAGAGCTTGGACGATTATGTCGCACATATTGCAGTCATAAACACACAAAATGGATTGAGCATCGAAAAGACTTTGAGGATGTCATAAAAAGTATAGTTCATGATAGTAATGGTTTTACTCCTTATCGGATTATGATGGATAAAGAAGCCCCGAACTTGGTATCAGAATTAATAAAAATCCCTCCAAAACCAATTATGTGCAAAGAGGAGTTGACCAGAAAGGTGAAGGAAAACTTGATGAAAAGGGCTGAGGAAAGAAAGAAACGTCATGGCCAGAGGATTCGGTTAACTGAATTCAATGTTGGTGATTATGTGTTGGTTAAAACACACCAAAAATCGTGTGAGATCAATGCCAAAATTTAGAAATTTTTTGATATATATTGGGGGCCTTTCATAGTCAAAGATAAACCTCATCCAAATGCTTATTTTTTAGTCTACCCAGTATCAAAAAGAGATTTGGATTGTGGAATATAGTATATCTAAAGCTTTATAGGGCAAAGGAACACTAATATTAGAACTGATGATTCATAGCATATTCTTTTGTTTCGACACATGTTGTGTTAGATATTTCCGGACATGTTCAATTTTTGTTCAATTACGGCAATTTTTATAACATGGTGTATTTATTGAGTTCTATTTAAATGATAGTTTAATTTTAACCTCAATAATTTTATTAATTGAGTATAAAGAATATTGTCTAAAACTGATTCTGAAATAGGACGATGAGTATTAAACTTTGGACATCAATTCAATGAAGATATTCCAGAAAAGTGAATAAAATCTGGTATAATAAGTAAATATAGCTATGGTTGTTATTTAACATTTCGGTTTGTTGAAATCATCATTTAGTTAAATAATGATGCAACTGCTCCGAAATGGGGGGCATATGTGAGTTTACAACCATAGAGTAAGTGAATGGTGAAATGACTTGTGTAAATGATGGTAGAAATAATATGGTGGTATGGTTAAGCTGGCTAACATGTAAAAGCTGAGTAATGGATGTCGCTGACTGTATCTATGGTTTTGTTTTACTGGTGGTAATAGTAGCAGTTTGACTTGAAAATCGTTGAATTAAGATTTGTTAAGATTGTGAGAGTTTCAATACTGAATGTGAAATAAATAATCAGTGTTGGAAAAATTAGAGAAGAATTATTTAATGAGTAATGAATACAGTTTCTCAAGATAATGGTTTGTACTAAACAGCAGTGAGCCGGCTATCGTTCGTCATTTTTGGTTTAAATCCAGAATGCATAACGGGCAATATCAAAAGACAAGAAGGACAAGAGCTACAGCAAAATAAAAGCATTAACATCACACGTGTTGGAAAGAGAGTGCGTTTTTCATATCGCTTGTATGAGAATCCTGTTTAAAATGAACATACAGTTATGGTTTTATAAGTACTAAAATCGTTAACGCAACTGAATGAGATCCGATTACCTTATATATGATAAAAATTATCGGGAGAGGAGAGAATGCAGGATAAATTGGGCAAGAGATATAATTCATAATGGTTTTCTCTGGAAACACGGGGACCATCGTGGCTGGAGATTAATGGTGGGAGAAAATTTACTATTTATTAAAGTATTTGAGGATTTTTAGTGATCTGAATGCCACCCTTCGGTGAGACAAAGACGATATTGAGATATGAGTCTTGTGATAGGATTATTACTTGGAAAGTCAGGGCTAATCATTGCTGAATATTTACATGTATATTTACATCAGGTTTCTGAAGGCATAAATACCAACTACTGTATATATATTTACACATAAATGGAAATAGCTGTAAATAACATTCATTATTACAATTACTTTCTGAAATTGATAAAACTGGTGCACTGGCGCCTTGCTAACCACCACCAATATTATGGGAACGAGGATAGAGAGAGAGCGAGCTTTGCGATATGGGTACCTCTAACCAAAACACGACATGACTATTGTGATACATTGAACTTCTGCCTAACTAACCCAACCCGTTTCTATATGCAACTCTTTCTCAGTAGAGCCTGACTGTTGGGTTACTGTAAAACATCTCTTGGGCTGCAATGGCTCCAATGCGAGTCGGAGCACGGTAACTTCTCGTATCGAATCCCAGCTGCTTCGGTACTGTTTAATACAATGCAATGAGCAGACAGACAGACAGACCAAGCTGTTCGAGGGTTTTACTAGGAAAACCCCCACTTTGCTCTAACTGTCTGGAGAGGGCAAACCCTATCATCATCGCGCTTCATGCTTGCATTCTCTATTCGGCTCATGACAACAGTAGTATAATGACCTGTTTTGACAGCCATAGTTCACTTTTCCGCCACCAGATGGCAGCACTAACTGATGGCGCTAGTGTCGCCCGTGTGACGTCACTAGTTCACCAACCCGCCACCAGCCGGCAGCACCGTACGGCGGTAACATGAATCTATCTGAGTATTCTGTGGAGCTTAGTCGGGCGCACACCCCCGCAGGCGACAACGGTTGTTGCTATTCCCGGTGCGCGTCACAGATGATGTGTCGGCGAGCAATGGTCCCAGTTATACACTATTCCTGGAGTGCGTAGTTTCCTAGCGCAGCGCTATTTCCGGGTGTACTGTAACTCGGCGTGGGTGACGCGTCGGGTCCCGTTAGGCACTGTACACGTCTTTCAAGAATATTTTCGTCTGAACATGCAGCATACGCTATTTCGAGCGTGATTTTCTGCCGTGGAATGTGCGCGTCATGTTATACACTACTAGCTGGTACAAATGATAGATCCCTCAACAATCGTTATTACCAAACCTATAATTTTATTCCTAGGACATTTAAGGAGCATTTTTTCAGGTCTTATTGATATTTCGAATCATTGTAATTAGTTAATTATTTAATTACCATAAAATTAACTTCTAAAACTATTTTTTGGGCAAAACATATTGTTGCCTTCTGCAAACAGTATTATTGGTTCAAATAACAAGTCCTGTTCGTTGTACATTATGTAAGGTCATTTATTTGTAGCTGCCATTTTTTTTATACCCACTCCAAGTTGTCTTATTACCTCAACACGCCTTTCGTGATATGTCAGTTTTAAACGCTGTTCTCTTTTTATTTCTAGTATTTCATACTCGTAATAAAAATACTATACTAATCCATCATACTCAAGGAATATATAAAAAAAATGGGTAGGGGATTCGTTAAATAAAAAACATAATTTCTTGATAAATGTTACAGATTTATTGAAATTTTAAAATACATTTTATTGCAATATAATACATCATTCAATACTTATGATTCCATGTGTGTCATAGGCCTCTCTTGCATTCACATCCTGCCCCCCTTTTTTACCTGAGTCTTCACTTAATATCCATTTAATGCCTTACACATTATGAAATTCCATGCCAAAGCATGTATACCTTTTAAACGTTGCTGTTGTTTATGAGATGAGAAATATATTTATGTGGGTGACACATACTCTGTGTCACACATTGCTGTGAATAACATAGACAAGCAACCTATTGGTGTATCTCAAACTCGATTGTCACGAGGGAAGAAAGAATTCGTATAAACATTAAATCACAGCATCTCGACAGTGCCTCAGTGGTTAAGGCGTCTGACCGGAGATAGAAAGGTCTTCGGTTCGAATCCCTGTCTGGGCGGTGATTTTCATAAGCCCTTAACCCACCTTCACCTCTGGTACAGAACGCTTCTGTGGCTCGTATTGCACGTTAAACTGATAACAACTATATGGTTATTTACACTTTCAAAAGCAAAGATTCAAAACAGACGAAGGCCTAACGTGACCTCAACGAGCATTCATACTGCATTGAGGGGGAGGAGAAAACAGTCAGCCAGTCGGTTGAACAATTTTAATATCACAATCGTCTCTTGTCTCTGTTGCTATATACATAAAAAAACACACCCGCACTCATT
>CM061919.1:27104747-27275031 GCA_031002005.1 Vandiemenella viatica | reverse complement strand
AATTTTTTACACACACCAAAGCACAAGCGCGTGAAACAGCGGGAAAATGCTAGTAAGGAATAAATTAAATCATTTACCACAAAAGTTTTAAAAGCCTAACGTCAAAGAAAAACCGTTACAACAAAAATGTGAAGGAATGGAACTAATGTAGATGTGGAATACATGACAATGGGATAGAATTATGGGAAGTCAGAGATATTTTAGAGATGTACTGGAAAACGATCTCAGATTCTGAAGAAAGAGCTGACATTAATGATATTAAATGAAGGACGAAAAAATATTCAATTTGAAGTAGGTTTGAACTTACGATCATTGCATTCCCACGCCAGCACGATACCACAGAGCCGCGGCAAATTATATGCAGAATAGCAAATGCATAAGCGAAGTAAAGATGGCGTGTTTGAGATAACAACCATAGAGTTAGTGAATGGTGAATGACTTGTGTAAATGATTGTAGAAATAATTTGGTGGGATGGTTAAGCTGGCTAACATGTAAAAGCTGAGTAATGGATATCGCTGACTGTATCTATGGTTTTGTTTTACTGGTGGTAATTGTGGAAGTTTGACTTGAAAATCGTTGAATTAAGATTTGTTAAGCTTGTGAGACTTTCAATACTGAATGTGAAATAAATAATCAATGTTGGAAAATGAGAGAAGAATTATCTAATGAGTAATGGATAAAATTTCTCAAGATAATGGTTTGTACTAAACAGCAGCTAGGCGCCTATCGTTCATCATTTTTGGTTTAAATCCAGAATGCATAACGGGCCGAAATAAACGACAAGAAGGACAAGAGCTACAGCAAAATAAAAGCATTAACCTCGAAAATTGGCTACCGTGGGCTGACGCAGGAAAGTAATTATTTAAAAAAATATATTCCAAAAACAAGCCTGCAATCTTCAGGGTCGGAGTATTCAACTAGTAACGGTATGTGAAAGTTTTAATTAACATCTTTGCAACAGTTGACAATATCCTGGGCGAAGAGAACGGCAGTACGAAAAGACTACTTAACGGAAATTTTAGAATAGTAATTTAAATAATTTGTGTTGGAAAATTGTAAACAGATTTGTTTTCATAAAAAAAAAATCAGGTGCAGTCAGTAGAGGACACCAGGGCTGAGTAAATTTATATGTAATGTTTGTATGTTATTTATCTAAGTTTTCAAACTGAACTGCTGTGTGTCATATTGTGTTTATATCGTTGTTGAATCAATTTTCAATTAGTAAATGACTTTCCGTTACGACGTTGTAATTTGTTTTCTGTAGTGATAATTTTCTTCACTAAATTCGAAGTGTAATACATTCGGCATTGGTAGTAATTGAATAAATTTTATTTTGGTCAGAATGGCAAATAATGATAACAAAATTCAGAACAGGGATGACAACAATATCTGTGAAAATTATCGCGCCAAAGATAAACGGTCGTGGATTAAATAATTATTACGAAGGCGATAAATGTGAGACATTGCACAAACTGTGGAAATTCAAACCGATTTCATGAGTAATGTTACGGTAACAGGTACGACAGAACCATTTGAAAGTAAAATAACTATTTTGCATGATCGTGCGACAATTAACAAACAAAAAAAAAAAAAAAATAAAAAAAAAAAAATCAGGAACAGCAACCAAATGAAATGTTATTCGTGTTTATGCATCAAATGGAAGAAAATCTAAGAAAACAAATTTTACAGACACAAGAAAAAATTTCAAACTCACAGAAAGACACACAAGAAATAATTGCAAACTCACAGAGAGATATAAATGAAAAAATTGTACACTTCGAGAAAGAGACTAGGGAATTACAAGAAATGCTGTGGCAGGAATTAAATAAATTGAGAAAATCACAGGAGGAATTACATAGTGGGATGAGACAAGAAGTTATGGTGTTCAAAAAAGAATGGGGAGCACAAATAAATGCAGTGTACCAACATATTGCAGAACGAGAAAATGTAATAGAGAAGGTGGTGGACTAGGACTGTTGATAAAATATCGATATATCGATATTTTAAAAAAATAATATCGATATTTATGAGTGATATTTTTTAGGACGATATATCGATATTGAAATCTGGATATCGGAGTCCGATATTTTTTATTTTCCGTTTTCCTCGTAGAATATTCCAAGTTATTATTGGAGGGAAAACGATTACCTGTGTTGCACATGCAATACATTTTCATAGATAGAATTTTAAGAAACGATGAATGATCCGAGCACATGGAGAAGCAGGGCCGCCGTAGCCGGGCGCACATTGACGTGCATTCGACGCAGCGCAGCGCAGCACAGTTTCTGTGTCTCTATGTTTTGGGGCGGAACAGCGCGTATTGAGACGCAGTGCAGGGCAGCGCAGTACTGCGCCGCACGTGGCCTGTCGCGACGTTTCTGATCACGACACAGAAACTGTGCCACGCAGCTCTACTTATAATCATTTTCAACTATGGAATAAGGAAAAATTGATTAATCTGGTGCGTAACCAACCATGCGATTCACAATATCAGTCATAAAAATTAAATTTAAACAAGAGATTTGGACAATGAGCCACAAGTGGCGAGTAAATTCAGCATTTATTTATCATACAACTGTCCACTTACAATTTTCACTTTTCTTTTCTTTTTTTTTGAATTCATTTTTAACAAAACTTCGGAAAAAATTGATATATATAGGCTATTATCACATTATTTGTTTTCTTATTATTTGTACTACATCATTCAATTAGTGTCCCCGAGAAACACTTAATTTGTTGACACTGCTTTTTTAGTTTCAAGTGTTACTGTGTTTATGTTCTGTGTATATAGTTTCTTAAAAATATAATATGAAATAAAAAGAAAGAAACATTCTTATAAATGTCATGTACCGTCAAACGCCAAATAATTAAATAAATAACCACGAAAAATACAGCGAGAATTTTGTTCAGTTTCTAATAGATCTTGAGCTTTTGTCGAGAAAATAACAGGTTTCATTATGCCGTGAATCTCCGCTCGAGTCATCCGAAAATTATCTTTTGATTATTCTCTTGTCACTGCAAAAGCCAAATGAGAGTTTCTTCTTTTCATATACTCACTTTTGCATAGTTTTATCTAACTCAGCTTCTGTTAAAGTAATAACAATTTTCCAAGCTCGGCATCCCAATCTGATTCAGAAATCAAAAATCGAGATTTTGTATCGACATGTTTTTGGTTACGCTTTATTGTCGGTGTTTTCGCACAACACAATGCTTTGTAAAACTGCCGCACGAAACTGCGCTCTAATATGCGCGAGTAACTGCCAGTCTGTGCTGCCCTGCCTGCTCTTGCGTTGCCCCTACTGCGCCACGCAGCTCAATGTGCGCCCCGGGTAGCGGGCGTGGAAGGCAGCAATAATATTATGTAGCGGGTGACCTTTTTTTTTTTAGCTCAACAGCTGCTTCGGGCGGTCGGCGGCGACACTCGGGATGGCAACAATGGGGGCGCCAATCTCACAGTTTTTTGACCCGGTTCGGAAATTTCCTATATCCACCACTGACTGCAGTTGGACAGGGGGCGGCATAATTGCTATTGCATGCGGGCGCTCAAACAGCTAGCGGCGGGCCTGTGGAGAAGTAAAAAACGAAGGTAAAATAACTCATTCATTAGATTTCTTGTCTGGACATTTCGAAAAGTTTTTTAAAATTTGTCTTTAATCAATGCAAAAGTATTAGCATTAAGAAACTAATGGTAATGTACCAGGTATGGGTAGAGTTTGCCAGATAGCCGGAAAATCCTGGAATGTCCCGGAATTTTGTGTCTGATTCTCATGTCCAGGAATTATGCCTTACAGTCCCGGAATTTCCGTATACTAGTTTTTTTTCTCAAACTCTTTTCACCACGGTGGCCATGAGGCCCAAGCCAAGTATGCCATTAATGGAAAAGACACAAGAAATGAAACATGAAATAAGTTAGAAATGAAGTGAGGGGCACAAGATGGCAGGATAACCGGATTGGAAATTAAATCGGAGCAGTGGAAAATAATTGATAAGGAACTGAAGAGCATGAAACAACAATGGTTAGAATGGGGTCTGCTTGTAGTGTGATGGATAATCAGCTCAAGTTGCCTGAAATAAAATTTATACCGGGTGGTGATGTTCATCCTGCCATTTTTGTAAAGGCATATAGCAGCGTTTTGCCAACACATACTAATAAAATCAAGTATGTGAAAAACATGCTACTTGGAGACGCGTATGCCTGGGGCTGTAATACGAAGTGCGGAATGGGTGACATATGAGGAATTTGAAGTAATGTTCTTCAACAAATACTGGTCGAAGCAGTAACAGCGGAAGGTGAAGAGCGATTTCAGAAACTGTAGGTATTACAGTAGGCAAGACGGAAGCGTACGTGGTTTTTGAGAAACAATTTTAAGGGAATTGGATTTTCTGGATTATTCCGGTTGATTAAGATGAAAAACTGGAGGTTTTGTTTCAGAAAATACCTAGGACTATGCAAGATAAACTGATAGTACAACAGTGGCACTACGTAGAGGAATTTTTGGACGCTGTGGATAAAACAGATAAATGGCAGGAATCACGGGAGGAGGTTGTTGGAAAATCCAAAGAGCATAATTATGGTAACAATGGAAGGAGGTACTGGAGGAATAATTCCAACATGACCCAAGTAACTACAAGAGGGAATTACGGAGATAAGAGCTTCAAATGGTGAGACACCCGGCAGAAAACAAAAGAAGAAGTATTCCCTGAAATGGTGGAAGGTGGAATGCGGCAAAGAAGGAATATGATCAGGGATCATATTATAATGCAGAACCACGAGAAGAAGGTAAAGGCAGTTTTCGGCGAAATGAAGGAAGGAAGGAAAACTGTTAACCGGGACTGATGCGGTCCGTTCGGTTTCGGATTTGAAGGGTAAAGGACCAAAATGTAATGATAGTAATATCAAGAAAGGAGAATTTAAGGCAGTAAAGTTAAAAGGTGAACTGGATCGAGACCGAAAGGATTATGACGATTAAGAAGAAAAATGTAATTTAGCGAAATGTTACTTTAATAAAGTGAAGCAAACACAGGAAGCTCCTCTACATTGGCGGGAATGTATTGAATTAGAAAAGAATAAATTAAGAGTTGGGGACGAAAGGGAGAGCCCTAATATAGCTGGGCAGAAGAAGGAATCTACGATTTGATGAGAATAAATGAATGGAGAAATGAAGATCAGAAGGAACGTATTTCTTATGAGGAAGTAGTGGATAATGTGGACAATAAAAGAATGATTTCAGAAGATGCAGTATCAGAGAAGGAATCAAGTGAAGAAGACGGATGTTTGGAAATGGACAGTATTGTGAGTTATGAAGAAGCTGAACTCAGTAGTAAGACAGGAGGAAAAGAAAGAGCCAAGGAAGATACAGAAGATGAACTTAGATTTTTTTTATCAGGAAGGACGAATTAAACGAATATGACAGCCGCCCGTTCGTGCCTGGAGAGTCCAAAACAGAGTTAAAAAGGAAGACGACGAAAGGACAGTATCAGCAGCAAGTTATGGAATAACTAAAGTAGAAGTTTATGACGACCATATTAAAAAAGATTAAAAAAAAAAAACAATGGAAATTTGTTCAAGTAGTGTAGAGGAGGAATGTGAAGGTCACGTAAAAATACTGAAGATAAGAAAAATGGAAATAGAGAAAGAGGAAGAAAATGGAATGAACGAGTGGTCCCGAAGAAATATTGTAACCGATCTATTATTTGAAGAACGGGAGGTTGAGGACGGAGTGTAAAATGCATCTTTGGTAAAGTTGTCAGTGTTTGATATTGAGGATTACGGATTGGTTGATACAGGAAGTCAGGTAAATGCGATATCACAGTGCTTGTACGAGGATATTGTTAAAAGGGAAAAAAGTAATGGATATGCCATTTTCTGGAATACAGATTGTTGGGGCAAGTGGGAAGCTAAGTAGACTGGTACGACGTAAAATACGGTTGCCTCTGAAGATAGGCGAAATGGATATGGAGCAGGGGTGTCTAGTAGTACCAAACCTCACAATAAATTGTATATTGGGTATGGATTGGATGATCAAATACAAGGTGAAATTCGATTGTGAAGAAGGGAAAATTAAGTTTGTATGGAATAATATGGAAGGCGAGACGAATTTTAAAGGAGAATTAGTGAACGTAGAAGACATCGTGTGGAATCTGAAGATATCATATATGAAACAAAATTGTATGGGACAAGATGAATTATTAATAGAAGCCAATGGGTTACCTATCGACCAACACAAATTGTGTGAAATGGAAGATACTAATAAAGTTTTTAGGATTTACTACCTCAAAGGACTAGATAATGCAGTGGCGATGAAGGAAATATGTAGAGACATGAGGAGGAAGCAGAATGAACATGATTGTCTAAAACTGGTAAAGCAAAATTTGGGAATTCCGCAGCATAATAAATTGAAAAAATATTACAAAGTCTATGAAGGAGTGCTGTTTCGAAGGAGAGATGAGAATAATGAAGACTGGAAAGTTTGCTGGCCCGAAAAAATATGTGGACTTGATCATTGATTACACACATTTGAATTATGGACACTATGGTGCCAGAAAATGTACACAGAATATAAAAGAGAATGTAATATTCAACAATCTGAAAAGACGAGTGGCGAGGTGGTTATCAGGCTATGATACATACTAGTGAGTTAAAGTATCAACGGTAACAAGCAAAGGACTTATGCAAAGTATTCAACCAGAAAATGTATTGGATCTGGTGGCTGTAATCTTTATGGACCTTTGCCGAAGGCGAGAGGAAGATTTATGTATATTTTCGTAACAACAGCTGTGTTTTCCAAGTTCATCAGTTTGCAATAGTTCGAAAAGCAACTGAAAAAGCGTTGGTGCACAAACTTGAAACGGATTATTTCAAAAAAATTGGTCGAATTAAGTCAATTTTGTCGGATAATGGCAGAGAGTTTGTTTCGAAGAAATGGGTAAGGTGTATGGAAGAGGCTAAGATTACACACATCAAAATATCTGCTTATCACCCTGCAAGTAATCCGGCGGAGAGAATCATGAGAGAGCTTGGACGATTATGTCGCACATATTGCAGTCATAAAACACACAAAATGGATTGAGCATCGAAAAGACTTTGAGGATGTCATAAACAGTATAGTTCATGATAGTAATGGTTTTACTCCTTATCGGATTATGATGGATAAAGAAGCCCCGAACTTGGTATCAGAATTAATAAAAATCCCTCCAAAACCAATTATGTGCAAAGAGGAGTTGACCAGAAAGGTGAAGGAAAACTTGATGAAAAAGGGCTGAGGAAAGAAAGAAACGTCATGGCCAGAGGATTCGGATAACTGAATTCAATGTTGGTGATTATGTGTTGGTTAAAACACACCAAAAAATCGTGTGAGATCAATGCCAAAATTTAGAAATTTTTTGATATATATTGGGGGCCTTTCATAGTCAAAGATAAACCTCATCCAAATGCTTATTTTTAGTCTACCCAGTATCAAAAAAGAGATTTGATTGTGGAATATAGTATATCTAAAGCTTTATAGGGCAAAGGAACACTAATATTAGAACTGATGATTCATAGCATATTCTTTTGTTTCGACACATGTTGTGTTAGATATTTCCGGACATGTTCAATTTTGTTCAATTACGGCAATTTTTATAACATGGTGTATTTATTGAGTTCTATTTAAATGATAGTTTAATTTTAACCTCAATAATTTTATTAATTGAGTATAAAGAATATTGTCTAAAACTGATTCTGAAATAGGACGATGAGTATTAAACTTTGGACATCAATTCAATGAAGATATTCCAGAAAAGTGAATAAAAATCTGGTATAATAAGTTGTTATTTAACATTTCGGTTTGTTGAAATCATCATTTAGTTAAATAATGATGCAACTGCTCCGAAATGGGGGGCATATGTGAGTTTACAACCATAGAGTAAGTGAATGGTGAAATGACTTGTGTAAATGATAGTAGAAATAATATGGTGGTATGGTTAAGCTGGCTAACATGTAAAAGCTGAGTAATGGATATCGCTGACTGTATCTATGGTTTTGTTTTACTGGTGGTAATAGTAGCAGTTTGACTTGAAAATCGTTGAATTAAGATTTGTTAAGATTGTGAGAGTTTCAATACTGAATGTGAAATAAATAATCAGTGTTGGAAAAATTAGAGAAGAATTATTTAATGAGTAATGAATACAGTTTCTCAAGATAATGGTTTGTACTAAACAGCAGTGAGCCAGCTATCGTTCGTCATTTTGGTTTAAAATCCAGAATGCATAACGGGCAATATTAAACGACAAGAAGGACAAGAGCTACAGCAAAATAAAAGCATTAACATCACACGTGTTGGAAAGAGAGTGCGTTTTCATATCGCTTGTATGAGAAATGCTGTTTAAAATGAACATACAGTTATGGTTTTATAAGTACTAAAATCGTTAACGCAACTGAATGAGATCCGATTACCTTATATATGATAAAAATTATCGGGAGAGGAGAGAATGCAGGATAAATTGGGCAAGAGATATAATTCATAATGGTTTTCTCTGGAAACACGGGGACCATCGTGGCTGGAGATTAATGGTGGGAGAAAATTTACTATTTATTAAAGTATTTGAGGATTTTTAGTGACCTGAATGCCACCCTTCGGTGAGACAAAGACGATATTGAGATATGAGTCTTGTGATAGGATTATTACTTGGAAAGTCAGGGCTAATCATTGCTGAATATTTACATGTATATTTACATCAGGTTTCTGAAGGCATAAATACCAACTACTGTATATATATTTACACATAAATGGAAATAGCTGTAAATAACATTCATTATTACAATTACTTTCTGAAATTGATAAAACTGGTGCACTGGCGCCTTGCTAACCACCACCAATATTATGGGAACGAGGATAGAGAGAGAGCGAGCTTTGCGATATGGGTACCTCTAACCAAAACACGACATGACTATTGTGATACATTGAACTTCTGCCTAACTAACCCGACCCGTTTCTATATGCAACTCTTTCTCAGTAGAGCCTGACTGTAGGGTTACTGTAAAACATCTCTTGGGCTGCAATGGCTCCATTGCGAGTCGGAGCACGGTAACTTCTCGTATCGAATCCCAGCTGCTTCGGTACTGTTTAATACAATGCAATCATCAGACAGACAGACAGACCAAGCTGTTGCGAGGGTTTTACTAGGAAAACCCCCACTTTGCTCTAACTATCTGGAGAGGGCAAACCCTATCATCATCGCGCTTCATGCTTGCATTCTCTATTCGGCTCATGACAACAATAGTATAATGACCTGTTTTGACAGCCATAGTTCACTTTTCCGCCACCAGATGGCAGCACTAACTGATGGCGCTAGTGTCGCCCGTGTGACGTCACTAGTTCACCAACCCGCCACCAGCCGGCAGCACCGTACGGCGGTAACCTGAATCTATCTGAGTATTCTGTGGAGCTTAGTCGGGCGCACACCCCCGCAGGCGACAACGGTTGTTGCTATTCCCGGCGCGCGTCACAGATGATGTGTCGGCGAGCAATGGGCCCCGTTATACACTATTCCTGGAGTGCGTAGTTTCCTAGGGCAGCGCTATTTCCGGGTGTACTGTAACTCGGCGTGGGTGAAGCGTCGGGTCCCGTTAGGCACTGTACACGTCTTTCAAGAATTTTTTTCGTCTGAACATGCAGTATACGCTATTTCGAGCGTGATTTTCTGCCGTGGAATGTGCGCGTCATGTTATACACTGCTAGCTGGTACAAATGATAGATCCCTCAACAATCGTTATTACCAAACCTATAATTTTATTCCTAGGACATTCGAGGAGCATTTTTTCAGGTCTTATTGATATTTCGAATCATTGTAATTAGTTATTTATTTAGTTACCATAAAATTAACTTCTAAAACTATTTTTTGGGCAAAATATATTGTTGCCTTCTGCAAACAGTATTATTGGTTCAAATAAGAAGTCCTGTTCGTTGTACATTATGTAAGGTCATTTATTTGTAGCTGCCATTTTTTTTATACCCACTCCAAGTTGTCTTATTACCTCAACACGCCTTTTGTGATATGTCAGTTTTAAACGCTGTTCTCTTTTTATTTATAGTATTTCGTAGATAGACGACGCACGTTTCGTATAAACTTATTGGTAAACATGCGTACTCCCACATTCACTTACGAGTGTAGTGAAATACTTCGTCCACCAACCTATTTGGGTCGGCATGACAGGAAAGATAAAATTAGAGAAATAAGGTGCCGCACTGATTCTTATATGAATTCCTTTTTTCCTCGTACCATTAGGGATTGGAATGCACAACAAAGAGATTAGGTTTGGTGCTGAGCACCCTCTGCCACCCACAGTTTTGTGATTTGCAGAGTATATATGTAGATGTAGATGTAGATGTAGATTTCATACTCGTAATAAAAATACTATACTAATCCATCATACTCAAGGAATATATAAAAAAAATGGGTAGGGGATTCGTTAAATAAAAAACATAATTTCTTGATAAATGTTACAGATTTATTGAAATTTTAAAATACATTTTATTGCAATATAATACATCATTCAATACTTATGATTCCATGTGTGTCATAGGCCTCTCTTGCATTCACATCCTGCCCCCCTTTTTTACCTGAGTCTTCACTTAATATCCATTTATTGCCTTACACATTATGAAATTCCATGCCAAAGCATGTATACCTTTTAAACGTTGCTGTTGTTTATGAGATGAGAAATATATTTATGTGGGTGACACATACTCTGTGTCACACATTGCTGTGAATAATATAGACAAGCAACTTACTGGTGTATCTCAAACTCGATTGACACGAGGGAAGAAAGAATTCGTATAAACATTAAATCGCAGCATCTCGACAGTGCCTCAGTGGTTAAGGCGTCTGACCGGAGATAGAAAGGTCTTCGGTTCGAATCCCTGTCTGGGCGGTGATTTTCATAAGCCCTTAACCCACCTTCACCTCTGGTACAGAACGCTTCTGTGGCTCGGATTGCACGTTAAACTGATAACAACTATATGGTTATGTACACTTTCAAAAGCAAAGATTCAAAACTGACGAAGGCCTAACGTGACCTAAACGAGCATTCATACTGCATTGAGGGGAGGAGCAAACAGTCAGCCAGTCGGTTGAACAATTTTAATATCACAATCATCTCTTGTCTCTGTTGCTATATACATAAAAAACACACCCGCACTCATTAAGGGATAAGTTTTAGGAAGGATTTGGGTAGTTATAAGGCAAATGGATGTAGGTATGCGCCCCTGTAGGTGAAACACCAGTGGTAATTGTAAATAATATACAGCAAACAGTGAGAACAATACCTGATGAGGATATGTACACACTTTTTCTGTAGTTTGATTAACCCTGGAACCAGAAAAAAAATCCAATAGTAACAGCTACCAGGTACCACACTGTTCACATTAGTATCGCCTCGCCTCTCATACACATCAGCCACCTTTGCCATCTAGTAGCATGTGCACAAGTATGAAACTGTTCACATCAGCATGATCTCATATCACCCACATGAGAACAAGCCATCTAGTAACATGTGACCCCGTAGTACCACAAAGGCATGAGTATATTCAAGAACATTTCTTAACACAGGTTGCAATGTCGTACTGTGGATACTCACTCACAGCTGCATACGTCACAAAACACACACACATTAGTGGATGAGATGAACCCCACATCCTACATCCAGACAAACGAGTTAAAGGAAGGTAGAACCAAATTTACGCATACATACGCAGAGAGACACATACGCAGAAAGACGCACACACACACACACACACACACACACACACACACACACACACATTAGTGGTGAAAATGAAATACACACACTACACGCAGAAAGACGAGTGATTCACCATATTTACACACTAGCTACCTTCCCTCGCAAACAGCATTTCAATTCCAAAAACTGTGGACTCCATATTAACCATCTAACCAGAAAAAATCCATCAGTAACAGCTACCCCCAGGTACTAAACTGTTCGCATTAGCATCGCCTCTCACTCACCTCAGACAACTTTGCTATCTAGTAGCATGTGCACAAGTTCGAAACTGTTCACATCAGCATCATCCCATGTCGCCCACATAACCACAAGCCATCCAGTAACATGTGCCCCTTTTACCACAAAGGCGTGAGTAGATTCAAGAGCATTTATTAATACAGGATGCAATACCGTACTTTGGATGCTCACTCACAGCCGCATACGTCACAAAACACACATTAGTGGCGGAAATGAACTACACACACTACATGCGGACAGACGAGAGAAAGAAAGGTACCACCATATTTACACTCTAGCTGTCTTCCGGTGCACACTGCATTTCAAGTCCAGAACCTGTGGACCACCACATTATACCACTACATACAAGCAATGATCTGACAGTGGGTTTGTAACACAAGTTCTTCCTTCTCTGGTACATCCACTCATCACGATTTTTGCTCCGAAGGACATATAGTGAACAACCTGAGAAAAATAGTTCGTACCCAAAAACTAACGGCAGCAAACTGTAAACAGAACAGTGAAATGGAAGAGTGCTTGGATTCCTGAAATCACTCCAGACGAATGTAGGGAAAGAGACCTTCAAAAGTTCATGGCCGAATTCCTCACCGTTTCTTGCCATACATCCTTTCTCACCTCTAATGACAATGACATCGACGAGCCCGAAAAAGGCCTGATATGCTGGAAATACTAGAATTTTGGATGGTCGTTGAAATTTGTCTGTATAACGACAGCACTGTGCCAGTAATAATACACGGTACACTGGGAAGTTAAGATAGCCGCGACAAACACCTAATTTTAAAAATTCATTCACATACAAAGGTATGGAAAAAACACATCACACACGATAAAGTTACCATAATACTCTTAGCTAACTCATAGTTTCATGGTCACCATAGGTGCAGACACTGGTTCTATTACGCCGAAGATAGCACCCATACTTAAACTGTCGTAAATTGTTAGGTCATTTGTATGTGTAAGTGCGTGTTTGGATATTTTATCCACTCAGGCCTCATCACCTAAAGTCTAATGCCAGATTATGACCATGGTTAACTTAGGCTCCATACACCATTCAGAATTATTCTACCAATATCCATTCTAACATCATTATACGCCATATACAGCTCTCCCAGCACTCTTCATATCTTCCAGTCATATCCAGACCTGCTCCTTTATTATGTCACTTGTTGAATGTTTTCCACTAATAAATCTAGCTACGCTGCTTTCCACCCTACATTTGATGTACAAAAAATGTGGACTCCATACTACACCACTATAGCCTGACTGTGTGTTTGTACTTTGCTTCTCTGGCACACCCCCCCCCCCCCTCAGCACCTTTTCCATTAAATGATTTTTATCCCGAAGTGCATATAGTGAAAAACGTAAGAAACAGCAGTAAACTGTAAACAACAAGACTAATTTGGGTCAACCTGCCCAGGCGGGAGAGGACCTCCATTTTCACAGCGGGTGCGTATATCGTGTTTGTAGATCGGTATACCGGTGCTCATAACCACTTTCGCCCGCTTCGAAATTCCGGTCCTCGGTGCGGTCCTAAAAATGCGGTTAGCGGTATTAGGCCCCAGTCGGAAAAATGCGGTTATTCGTCGAAGACCGCGATTTTAGGTCAGGCATATTGCGGTATTTCTGTCCGTGAGGAGGTGGTCCTCTCTCGCCACGCCCGCCTGGGCAGGTTTACCCAAATTAGTCTTTCAGAAGCTGCTTTTAACAAATGACTTTGACCAAACAGTGTACAAGAGTTTAGTTCAAGTAGCCATCTATAATGATGGCACACGAAATCAGGTGAGTGTGGTAAGCATTGAGGTGTATTGTAAAGACACGCTATCCTCTGACCATCCTGTAACTTCTCAGTCTGGACGTGAAGTGTGGAGTTCCTTTCCTCCAGTTACTTGTATGTTTGTGGTAATGTATAGAATTGTGGTGTATGCATGTTCCTATGTGGTTGTGGTGATAGGAGTCTACTCCATATCGAGATTTCACCATCAGTGACCATCAGTGGTGATGGTGGACGTAATCAGTTGGGTGTGATGATCACTGATGTATGTGACAGGAATCCAAGCACTCTTCCATTTCACTGTTCTGTTTACAGTTTGCTGCCGTTAGTTTTTGGGTACAAACTATTTTTCTCAGGTTGTTCACTATATGTCCTTCGGAGCAAAAATCGTGATGAGTGGATGTACCAGAGAAGGAAGAACTGTGTTACAAACCCACTGTCAGATCATTGCTTGTATGTAGTTGTATAATGTGGGGGTCCACAGGTTCTGGACTTGAAATGCAGTGTGCACCGGAAGACAGCTAGAGTGTAAATATGGTGGTACCTTTCTTTCTCTCGTCTGTCCGCATGTAGTGTGTGTAGTTTATTTCCACCACTAATGTGTGTTTTGTGACGTATGCGGCTGTGAGTGAGCATCCAAAGTACGGTATTGCATCCTGTATTAATAAATGCTTTTGAATCTACTCACCCCTTTGTGGTACTAGGGGCACATGTTACTGGATGGCTTGTGGTTATGTGGGCGACATGGGATGGTGCTGATGTGAACAGTTTCGAACTTGTGCACATGCTACTAGATAGCAAAGTTGTCTGAGGTGAGTGACAGGCGACACTAATGTGAACAGTTTAGTACCTGGGGGTAGCTGTTACTGATGGCTTTTTCTGGTTCCAGGGTTAATATGGAGTCCACAGTTTTGGAGACTTGAAATGCTGTTTGCGAAGGAAGGCAGCTAGAGTGTAAATATGTTGATACCTTTCTTTCACTCGCCAGTCTGAGTGTAATGTGTGTAGTTCATTTTCACCAATAATGTGTGTTTTGTGACGTATGCGGCTGTGAGTGAGCATCCAAAGTACGGTATTGCATCCTGTGTTAATAAATGCTCTTGAATCTACTCATGCCTTTATGGTACTAGGGGCACATGTTACTGGATGGCTTGTGGCTATGTGGGTGATGCTGATGTGAACAGTTTCTTACTTGTGCACATGCTACTAGATAGCAAAGTTGTCTGAGGTGAGTGAGAGGCGATGCTAATGTGAACAGTTTAGTACCTGGGGGTAGCTGTTACGGATGGATTTTTTTCTGGTTAGATGGTTAATGTGGAGTCCACCATTTTTGGAATTGAAATGCTGTTTGCGAGGGAAGGTAGCTAGTGTGTAAATATGGTGATTCACTCGTCTTTCTGCGTGTAGTGTGTGTATTTCATTTCCACCACTAATGTGTGTGTGTGTGTGTGTGTGTGTGTGCGTCTTTCTGCGTATGTATGCGTAAAATTGGTCAGACCTTCCTTTAACTCGTTTGTCTGGATGTAGCATGTGCGGTTCATCTCATCCACTAATGTGTGTGTGTTTTGTGACGTATGCAGCTGTGAGTGAGTATCCACAGTACTACATTGCAACCTGTGTTAAGAAATGTTCTTGAATCTACTCATGCCTTTGTGGTACTAGGGGGTCACATGTTACTAGATGGCTTGTTGTCATGTGGGTAATATGAGATGATGCTGATGTGAACAGTTTCATACTTGTGCACATGCTACTAGATGGCAAAGATGGCTGATGTGTATGAGAGGCGAGGCGATACTAATGTGAACAGTGTGGTACCTGGTAGCTGTTACTGATGGATTTTTTTTCTGGTTCCAGGGTTAATCAAACTATAGAAAAAGTGTGTACATATCCTCATCAGGTATTGTTCTCACTGTTTGCTGTATATTATTTACAATTACCACTGGTGTTTCACATACAGGGGCCCAAACCTACATCCATTTGCCTTATAACTACCCAAATCCTTCCTAAAACTTATCCCTTAATGAGTGCGGGTGTGTTTTTTATGTATATAGCAACAGAGACAAGAGACGATTGTGATATTAAAATTGTTCAACCGACTGGCTGACTGTTTGCTCCTCCCGATCAATGCAGTATGAATGCTCGTTTAGGTCACGTTAGGCCTTCGTCTGTTTTGAATCTTTGCTTTTGAAAGTGTACATAACCATATAGTTGTTATCAGTTTAACGTGCAATCCGAGCCACAGAAGCGTTCTGTACCAGAGGTGAAGGTGGGTTAAGGGCTTATGAAAATCACCGCCCAGACAGGGATTCGAACCGAAGACCTTTCTATCTCCGGTCAGACGCCTTAACCACTGAGGCACTGTCGAGATGCTGCGATTTAATGTTTATACGAATTCTTTCTTCCCTCGTGTCAATCGAGTTTGAGATACACCAGTAAGTTGCTTGTCTATGTTATTCACAGCAATGTGTGACACAGAGTATGTGTCACCCACATAAATATATTTCTCATCTCATAAACAACAGCAACGTTTAAAAGGTATACATGCTTTGGCATGGAATTTCATAATGTGTAAGGCAATAAATGGATATTAAGTGAAGACTCAGGTAAAAAAGGGGGGCAGGATGTGAATGCAAGAGAGGCCTATGACACACATGGAATCATAAGTATTGAATGATGTATTATATTGCAATAAAATGTATTTTAAAATTTCAATAAATCTGTAACATTTATCAAGAAATTATGTTTTTTATTTAACGAATCCCCTACCCATTTTTTTTATATATTCCTTGAGTATGATGGATTAGTATAATATTTTTATTACGAGTATGAAATACTAGAAATAAAAGGAGAACAGCGTTTAAAACTGACATATCACAGAAGGCGTGTTGAGGTAATAAGACAACTTGGAGTGGGTATAAAAAAATGGCAGCTACAAATAAATGACTTTACATAATGTACATCGAACAGGACTTGTTATTTGAACCAATAATACTGTTTGCAGAAGGCAACAATATGTTTTGCCCAAAAAATAGTTTTAGAAGTTAATTTTATGGTAACTAAATAATTAACGAATTATAATGATTCGAAATATCAATAAGACCTGAAAAAATGCTCCTCGAAGGTCCTAGGAATAAAATTATAGGTTTGGTAATAACGATTGTTGAGGGATCTATCATTTGTTCCAGCCAGCAGTATATAACATGACGCGCACTTTCCACGGCAGAAAATCACGCTCGAAATAGCGTATGCTGCATGTTCAGACGAAAATATTCTTGAAAGACGTGTACAGTGCCTAACGGGACCCGACGCGTCTCCCACGCCGAGTTACAGTACACCCGGAAATAGCGCTGCGCTAGGAAACTACGCACTCCAGGAATAGTGTATAACGGGGCCCATTGCTCGCCGACACATCATCTGTGACTCGCGCCGGGAATAGCAACAACCGTTGTCGCCTGCGGAGGTGTGCGCCCGACTCAGCTTCACAGAATACTCAGATAGATTCAGGTTACCGCCGTACGGTGCTGCCGGCTGGGGGCGGGATGGTGAACTAGTGACGTCACACGGGCGACACTAGCGCCATCAGTTAGTGCTGCCATCTGGTGGCGGAAAAGTGAACTATGGCCGTCAAAAGTGGTCATTATACTACTGACAACTGCCGAATCGCTGACTCGTGCTCTACTTTCCCGCTTGTTGTTCTCGTAACGTAGCTTAATTTTGCTCGCACGCCTGTCCTCTATCCCAAACAAAACAAATATGTAAACTTCACATGAGAAACTCTTTCGTTATTGTTGGACATAATGATCAAAACTTTAAAGAAGTATAGTCTAAAAGTTCGGAATATAATGCTTAGTGATAAACCGTATTAAAATCGAATTGTTGTAACTGTTGCTTATAATTGTTTATTAACTTCACAGAACAAGGATTCATAGAATAAAATGACTTTTCTTTAGCCGACGAGCAAGAGTATTCACGTTTATGATTATAATTTACTATTAAATCATTTGCTGTACAATTTAATTAGCACCTATATATATAGACACCTTCATGATTTTTATATATATGGTATATATTTTTCAATAAGTGGATAGGAAATAAAGGATGAAAATATATTCAGTTAGAAGTAGGTTCGAATTCACGATCATTGCATCCCTATGCCAACACGATACCACAGAGCCACGACAACTTATTTGAGACAGCGCTTGGTCCAATGTAGAAGAGAAGATATATAAAGATACAAAATTTTTGATTGAATAGTTAATGACAATCTGTATAAAGAATCAAACTGTTTCAAAAAAAGTAATCAATTAAATAAAAATAAAATGGATCAAGCGCGAGGAATAAGAACTTTTCACGTAGACAATGTCTCCGTACTTTTGATAATGTCTAGCAATAAGATGTTATTCCTTGAACACGGAAATGTCTTCTGCGCTGCTGGCACGCAGGAAAGTGACAATGTTGCAGAAAGTAAATTTAACAACGTTGCAGAAAGTAAATTTGACAATGCTGTACCAGGAAAAAAGTCTTAACTTTCCGCTTATGGGCGCTTATAATATATTAATGAAATAGTTTATCACGAGCAGCATATTCTGTTTAAGAATTTTATTGACTTTGTCTACAGATAACCAGCTTAAATAACTAGATCGCATATAATAGCTGGTATTTAAAAATACAGCGGGAATCCATGTTAATTGTACGGGAGCAATCCCAAAAGTAATGTCTCCAAAGCAATTATAGATACAAAATTAATTTATTTTCTGCAATATGTACAACATATTATAGGTCTATTTTTCTACATAATCACCATTTCGACCGACGAATTTATGTAGACGCTATAACAGTTTTTGAATGATCGAGAGTGGTGGGATAAGCGGCGACGCTCTGGCTTCGCATTCTGGAGGATACACATTTCACTTCTCGCCTGGCCAACCAGATTTTGGGTGGTTAACCTAAAATCACTTTAGGTGAATCCTGGGATACTTGCTTTAAAAGGCCATGGCCGGAATCCCTTTCCTTGCCATCAGACCTTTCCGCCTCTAATAACCTCGATGTTGACAAGGTGTAAAGACATACGGCAAAAAAAATTGTATGCTTTATCACACCAGTACGCCAACACATGTTTGTTGAACATTGAACTTCATCTTTCACCTCTCCTTCATTCGAATGTCCTCTCAGCACAGGAAAAGGTGGCAATCACTGGGTGTCCAGTCCTGACTATAGGGTGGCTGGGTGATGATTTTCCTACCAAAGTTTTGCAGAAGAACGTTGGTTTGATGGGCGACTTGAGAGCGAGCTTTATCGTGAATAATTCTTGCAGCCTTGCTCAAAATTGTATTTCTTCAGTTGCCGTTTCGAGTTTTTTCATTGTCATACAGTACTAGTCTGCGTTTACTGCGGGAGCAGCTGGCAAGTAGAAGTTCCCCTACTAGTCCTACCACTGTCGGTATCACTTTACTTGCAGACTGTGCTTATTTGAAGTTTGGTGGCTAAGGAGATTTTGGTCTCGATTTTCACGAGTGTTGAAACGTGAGCTTTCAACTTACACCAGAGAGTAAACAACAATTACGAAAATACTGCAACCCTCTTCGTCAAATACTAGTGTTCATTTGTGTTACTATACTGAAGTACTTCTACACAAGGAATACCGCATTTCTGAGAATTGGTCTCAGATCTCAGTGCTGTAAAGAACATAAAGTAATTGTGCACAGAAACTACTGACCGTACTGTGGAAAATGGAAAGACAGTAATTTTAGAACTCTCTGCTCTAACCGCAATTCTCATTAACCTTTCTTCACTTATACCAATTACATTAGAATTTATGATTGTCCTACGATACTAACCTGGTTTAAATATTTGTGTGACAATGATCGTTTAATTTTCTAGCTTCGCATTCGGGAGGACGCGGATTCGAATCTCCATCCGGCCATCCAGATTTGGGTTTTCTACTGTTTCCGCAAATCATCCATGTGAATGCCGCAATGGTTCCTTTGAAAAACCACAGCCGAATTTCTTCCCATTACTTGCCCCTGTCTTTTCCCCGCTTTAATGACCACAGTGTTAAAGAGGAAATCCCATAAGCAACAAGCGTAACTTAATAGCCTCTTTTTTTGTTTTTTAATAGACTATTTTACACCATTGTGTACACGAAATACATGTAAATTTCTCGTTTCAACGATGAGCTCTGTCAAAATAACCCACGTGATGGAACAAATTGAAAACAGACAATGCCTCTGTAATTCTTGATAACGCCAATCTGTAAAATGCTACTACTGGATTATGCAGTTGTGTCATTTTATGACAAATCACTCGATCTCAAACTTCGATTTACGGGTATAAATTCTGATCATATAGCTTAACGCTACGGTTACTAGAACAAACGGTCGGAACTACTGTTTATTATGTCGTATCACAATAAACAGTTTTTTATTTTCATACCTTGCGCCATACAATAATTTATTGCTATATTTCTTAAATTTCTAGTTGCATTATCCATCATTGTCATTGCATTTAAATGCTTAATAGTTGTTTACCTTCGAGCAATTAACAACTCCTAACTGTTATCACTTTTACAATCATATGCTCCAAATAAACGAATCATATGAGATGATTTTCGAACTGAACCTATGTCTGCTTGTTGTATTACCGTTGCTTCTGATACAGTACATGGAGTTCCTTGGGACATGGAGAGCTGCTGCTAGCAAAGGACTCCCGAGCTGACACTCATATCCCCCACACAGACGCACCCATGAATTCACATCCAGCGAAAACCATTACTAGCGAGCGGGGTCGGAAGAACTACCCGCCATTCAGCGGGTAAGGGTGCCCGCGGGGAGCGAAGGGGACGCGGCGCGCGGCACAAACCAGGCCGAAGAGAAAACCTGACCCTGTAGCTAAAGCTCCACGCGTGCCGCAGCGACCGAGCACAGCGCAGGCCTGCTCTTGGCACACATTCTCCCGCTCCCGACCGAAAGCGCGAACGCAAAAGGCGGGAACCGATTCCCGCACTATATGGCACGCTCCTAGTTCACATTTCATCGCACCCAACCGGCACACCGCACATGGGCGACACTGATGGGAACAGCTTCCAGCGAACTCGTCCAAGCTTCGCAGAGTACCATCGTAGTGCGCATCACACCTCAGTATAAAGCCGAAGCACTCAAGGGTATTACTGCCCCATCTGGGTCAGACGTTCGGAACCATGCACTACCAGTCCTCACCTATGTTGAAGACCAATTATGGCAGCAAAAATAGCACATACCGGTGGCAAGGATTGCCGATCTCTTGATCAATAACCATTCACTCAAGCAGCAACCAACTGCGAAACCCGGAGAAGGCGACAGATAATCAGTATCGCCCATCACCCTCCCCCCCCCCCTCCCATCTGGGTCGCGTTACCTCGCTTGGTAGCAGCAAAAGAGGGCCCAACCCTCCAATCTCCATCAATCGGTCTTACCGCCTAGGCGTGGGAGGGAGCACCACTTCGCCACACTACAATTCCGGGCTTCCGAAAACCAGGATTACCGGTTCGTTGTTTGGTTTATAGCAGCAGCAGGGGGAACCACTTCGCCCGATCACCAATACCCGCCTCAGCAACAGCCGCAAACAGAAATACGGCCCGATCCGAGACCCGAATGCTGCGTTGCCGGCACAATCGCAGCATCGGAACAGTATGCAATCCCAGCGGCAGAGTGCATCACGCCCCTGACACCACGTTCATGATGTATGTTGCCAGTATCGGTTATGATACAGTACAGCATAATTATGAACAAAGAAATACAAAGCCGCATTTTCCGTATTGCAAGGTGAGATCGTAAATTGAAATCAAATTCAGTGAAGTGTAGATACGAATTGAGGCTAGAAATGTGGATGGTACCTGTGACTTGATGATCGCTAAGATCGTGATTGGTGATTTCAACAGTCATAGCAATGTTTGGGGCTATGACCATGAAGATGAGAATGGGACTGCAGTACAAGAATGGGCTGAAATAAATCACCTCTCTCTAATCCATGATGCAAAACTACCTGCATCATTCAACAGTGGTCGGTGGAGGCGTGGTTTCAACCCTGACCTCATATTCAGTAGTAGCAGTATTAGCCACCAGTACATTAAATCTGTCTGTTCCCCAATACCCAACTCACAGCATAGACCAGTAATGTGTCAAATATATGCCGCAGTTAGACCACAGGAAGTACCTTTCCGTAGAAGATACAACTTCAAAAAGGCAAATTGGTCTGAATTGGATTCCAAACTTCTTTCAATAGAACCAACACCAGAATGCTATGACATCTTCACCACGGCTGTAAAGAGATGTTCCAGAATGTCTATCCCTCGTGGTTGTCGGACATCTTACATCCCCGGTCTCACATCAGATCAAGCTGCTCTACTTAAAGAATACAGCAATTTATTTACAGAAGATCCTTTTGGTGAAGCAACAGTGGAAGCAGGAAACAAACTCATTTCCATTATTAAAGAGACAAAGCGGAATCAGTGGATAAAACTGTTGAAGACTTAGATTTCACAAGAGACAGCCGTAAAGCATGGAGACTACTGAAGCATCTAAACAATGATCCAACTAAGACCAAAACTCATTATAATATTACTGCCAACCAAATAGCACACCAACTGCTATTAAATGGGAAAGCTAATCACAAGTCCAAAATGCCCAAACTGCGGAAAGAAGGCCAAGGGGAGAATAATGACCTCACAATACCATTCAGCATGGAAGAATTGGATAAGGCTATACGAAATTGCAAAAATGGAAAATCAGCAGGCCTGGATGACATTAGGACAGAACAAATTAAGCACTTTGGTCTAACAACAAAGAAGTGGATGCTTCAGCTCTTTAACAACTGTATGAGTAAATGTCAAATTCCAAAGATATGGCGGAAGAGCCGAGTGATCGCCTTGCTTAAACCTGGCAAAGAAGGAAACAGTCCAAAGAATTTTAGACCTGTTGCACTTTTATGTCACGTCTACAAACTGCTTGAATGAATGATGTTAAACCGGCTGTTGCCTGTAGTTGATCCTTTGCTTATTCCTGAACAAGGTGGATTCCGCCCGGGTAAAAATTGCACAGGACAACTACTAAATATCACGCAGTTTATAGAAGATGGATTTGAAGCACGTAAGGTAACAGGGGTGGTATTTGTTGATTTGTCAGCAGCGTATGACACCGTCAACCATCAGCTACTACTAGTCAAGTTCTACTATCTGACCAGGAATTTCAGTCTTAGTAAGTTCATTGCTACTCTTCTGCAGAACCGCAGATTCTTTGTTGATTTCCAAGGACAGCGTAGCCGTTGGAGGTCACAGAAGAATGGTCTACCCCAAGGAAGTGTGCTAGCTCCATTATTGTTTAACATATATACCAATGATCAGCCTATACCACGCAAATGCAGGAGTTTCGTGTATGCTGATGATCTTGCTCTGGTCTCACAGAGCAAAGACTTTGAATCAGTGGAGAGCGCCCTTACCAACGCTCTGGAAGATTTGTCAAGGTATTATAGCACGAACCAGCTTAAACCAAATCCTACGAAGACACAAGTATGTGCTTTTCATCTAAGGAATAAAGAAGCAAATCGTAGGTTAAAGGTAACATGGTCGAGGGTCGAACTAGAACACTGTGATACTCCAAAATATCTAGGAGTGACCCTTGACAGATCACTTAAATTCAGGAAACATTGCATGAACTTCAAGCTGAAAGTTTCCAATAGGAACAATCTCATAAGAAAACTGGCTGGATCGCAGTGGGGCAGCCAACCTGAAACAATTAGAACTTCTGCCTTAGCACTATGTTATTCGGCTGCAGAGTATGCCTGTCCCGTATGGCACAGTTCAACCCATGACAAACAAGTAGACATTGCACTTAATGACACGTGCAGAATCATAACAGGCTGCTTAAAACCAACTCCAGTCGAATGGCTCCATCGTCTCGCAGGAATAGCGCCACCTTCTGTTCGAAGGGAAATAGAAGTGAACAAGGAAAGGAGGAAAGTGAACCATGGTTCGCGTTTAGCTACGGTCGCATACGGATCTAGTCTAGCAGCTACGAGAGTGCTTCCTTGTTTACGTGTGTGTCGGTAGTGAAGTGAGTCTACAGCGGTGCGAGTGGCCATAGCGCCAAGTGAGTGTATCGGTGACAACTAGTTATAGTGGGACACAACATCCGAATCCAAAAGTAGTTGTTAAAATAAGTGTAAAGGAATTTAAGTGCACGTCAGAACAACTACATCTCGTCGGCAGCGGCAAAGCGTGTAAAGCAGCCGCAATGGCGGAATCTAGTGGTGGCATTGCAGCCAAAACAACTGGTGAAATCATGATCTATTTATCTACCAATCAGAACAAGATATTTAGGAGGCTACAAAAAAGAAGATAGAAGAATCTACCTTGGATAGTGAAGAAGAAGGGAAATACAACCTCAGAAAGAAGCGTAGAGCCTCGGATAGAAGAGGTGTTCCTAAGGGAAATAAAGAAGAACCAACGACGTCAGAAACATTACTAAACTCGAATAAGGAACAGATTACAAAACAGAGGATAACATTGCAGCAGCTACCATCTCACATCCCAGATACAGCGAGTAAGTCAATAAGTGATCAACTGAACCCCGTTATACCAAGTCAAGGCGGGTATAAAGAAAAGCCAGCTTCACCACCTCAGCGTATCAGACTATATGGTCGACAATCGCTAGCACCATATGTAGTTACAATAGAGCCGAAGATGAATGGCACTATGCCACATCCAATTCAACTAGGTAAAATATTCTATAACAAGGTTGACGGACTGCAGAGGATTAACCAACAGGGCAAAAACCGCATGATGTAGGAATTCTCAAAGGCGGAGACAGCAAACAGTTTCGTGGGAAACCACAAGTTCCTAAATTCACTGGGATTAAAAGCCTATATCCCTGCCAGCAGGGTCGAATGCAAAGGTGTTATGTCCCTATAGACCTCAACGAAGAAGAACTAAGTAGAAACATTGTATCAACTGCACCGATTGTAGGTGTAAGAAGATTCATCAAAAAAATACATTTGGATGGAAAAGTGGAAACAAAGCCTTTACAAACGGTTCTACTTACCTTCGAAAGCCAATGTTTACCGGATGAAGTTGAGCTCTTCTATCTAAGATTTAAAGTAACTCCGTATGTCTACCCCGTGACACAATGTTTCAAGTGTCAAAGATATGGGCACATTTCTACTAATTGTAGAAGTAAAGAGAGATGCCCGAAATGTGGCGAGGAACACAATATCTCCAGCTGCCATAATGAGGTTATCAAATGTGTGAACTGTGGAGGTGACCACAAGGCCAATGACAAGACATGCCCAATTAGAAAACAACAAGAGGAGCTGAAACAAACGCAGGTGCACGGAAGCAAAATAGCAACGGGAGCTGGATACCAACACAAGCCTACCGAATTTCCGCCCTTACAACATAAAACCTACAGCGCAGCAGCAACAGTTGAAAAGACAATCACTAATAGGGAATGACCCCTAAAAAGGATGTCACCAGAAATAAGAGAAACAAGTGAGGTTCAGATGGCGGAATCAGCACATAAAGTACTGGATGCTGAATGTATTAACATAATACTGTAGTGAAAATTGTGATTAAAACCATCATGCAACAGTTAAAAGGAAACTTACCAAAGGAAGTGATACAAAGAATTCAGGAAGAAGCCACCTGTGACATCATGCAAGAAATAAAGGAAATGGGAGCGAGTGGTACTACAATGGAGATATGTAACACAACTGATAATAATGGATAAAAAGTCGAAATTCACAACAATACAATGGAATGCCAGAAATTTGTTACCAAAATGGAACGACCTACAGAGAGTAATCGAGGAGCACGCCCCACATATTGTGATGATTACTGAAACATGGCTGTGTAGGGACATTAATATTAATCATAGAAATTACAACATCTACAGAAGAGACAGGGACAATGGATTCGGAGGGGTTACTATATTTGTGAGAAATGATGTGACTAGCGACATTAGAAACATAGTGGTGCCAGATGCTAATATAGAAGTTCAGTCGATTGACCTGAAACACAGAGATCCTTTGGAGAATGTGACGGCAATCTACAAACCTCCTCAAATCAACATCACGGAAGAAGACTGGGATGCCGTATTCAACCAGCTACCACCTAAAAGTCTGGTGGGAGGGGACTTCAATGCTCACCACCCAATGTGGCAGGCAGGACAGGCGGATCATCAGGGCGAAGAACTCGCGTCGGCCATAACGACATCCTCACTTATTGTGCTCAACAACAAGCACGGAACGAGACTCGGAGCTCCTCACCAAAGAAACTCGTCACCTGATATTTCACTGATAGCGGCATGCATGATGACCAGGACCAAGTGGGAGATCCTACAGGATACTCTAGGAAGCGACCATCTAATTCTGAAAATATCATTGGATTCTCCTACAGACCCGAAGTCAACTCCATCAAATCGGCGCTGGAATTGTAACAAAGCCAAATGGATCCAATATCAAGAAAAAATCAGCTTGCGGATGGAGCATACTCACTCCGATACAAACGACCCAGAACAACGATACAACGACCTGGAAAACATAATAATTAAATCTGCAGAAGAAAGCATCCCAGAATATAAAGTAAGTGAAAGAAACAAGATCATCAGAAAACCTTGGTGGACTACTGAATGCTCCAGAGTAACTGCAAGGCGACGTCTGGCAACAAAAAGGTACAGAAAAGACCCTACGATCCAATACTTCATGCTACTCAGACAGACAACAGCAGAGGCTAGAAATACGATTAGAAAAACGAAGAGAGAAGGATGGAGGGCTTTCTGTTCTGCAATCAAATACAGCACTTCGTCGCAGGAAATGTGGACGAAAATAAGATGGTTCAACGGAAAGCGGCCCTCACCCAACAACATATATATACAGATGATAGCCTGGCGGAACAATTCTTAGAACTGACAGCACCAACATATGTACCGAAGGACATAGAACAAAACGCATATCATGAGTCCAATGAAAATAGCAACCAAAATGAAGACCCATTCTTCAGTATGCCTGAACTTGAATGTGCCCTCAAGAAGAGTGATACAGCTCCAGGAGAAGATAGGATCACGTACTCAATGATAAACAACCTACCTCAAACAGCCAAACAAAAAATCTTAAATATCTTCAACGACATGATGAACAAATCATACGTTCCTGAACAGTGGAGAAACATTGTAATTGTTCCTGTCTTAAAACCGAATAGGAACAGGAGCGACTCAACTTCTTATCGGCCTATATCTCTAATGCCTTGCTTGGCTAAACTAATGTGCACGATGATCAAGAATAGGATGGAATGGCACATAGAACAACATCGAAGGCTCGATCGCCGCACTATGGGATTCCGTAAAGGATTCAGCACAATAGACACTGTTAGCACGCTTGTTACCGATATCCAGTTGAACTTTGTCAGAAATAATTACCTTCTAGCGGCATTCTTAGACATAAGAGACGCTTATAACAATGTCCAGATTGACATCTTACGGGAAGCAATGGAAGAGATAGAGCTACCCAATAAATTGATAAGGTGGTGTTGTAACTATCTTTCACACAGCAGAAGGAAAGAAAATCGTCCGACATGTCTACCAGGGCATTTCACAGGGTGACCCAATGAGTCCGACCCTTTTCAACATCTACTCGACCAAGGTGTGCAATGGTCTACCAGTGATGGTGAACTACCTCAAATATGCAGACGACTTCGTTATATATATGTCACATCCAGATAAATAAAAAGCTAGACTGAACCTAGAATTGGCAGTAAGAACAATCCTGGAAAAGCTAAGACAGAGAGGACTTGATCTAACACTCCAAAAGTGCAAAATATGCATCTTCACTCACAGGCACTATCAAGAAAATGACTTTAGAATAACGATAAATGGCTTACGTATAGATCTGGTGAAAGAGGTAAAATTCCTCGGAATATGGCTGGATTCCAAACTCACGTGGCGAAAACACATAATAGAACTGAGGACTTCCTCCCTAGCACGAATAAATCTCATGAAAGCCCTTGCTTCCTTGTGTTGGGGAGCTGATCCTCGGCTATTGCGCAATATATACTTCAGTATTGTGAGAAGCAGGCTCGACTATGGAGGGGTGCTCTACGACAACGCATGCAAAACCCTACTGAAAAAACTGGACACCATTCAAGCAGCGGCACTAAGAATAATTGGTGGATTTATCAAGACTACCCCGATAGAGGCGATGGAAGCCGAAACAGTAATTCCTCCACTAGACTTACGAAGAAAGAAGATAGGGTTAAATTTTTGGCTAAAGGCATGCTCTGAAAAAGAGCACATTCTGTTGAAGAAAGTACAGATATTGGCACACGAGATTCAAAGAAAATCAACAGATCTCAACAAGACGCCAAGACTAGTAAACTACTGGCAATTAACAAATCAATGGAATATACACACAACAGAAATAAATGGCTTTTTCTCTGAGGACGAACCATGGCAAAAAATGAACTTATCCGTTCGTGTTTATCCAACCCTCACATTAAATCTGACAGAGAGGAAACAATGCATTCCGGAAGAAGCAAGACAAAAGACGATGGAAATATTAAACACCAGATGGAATGGCTGGTCTCAAATATACACAGACGGATCAAAGGCAGGGGAGGAGGCCTGTGCAGCCGCCTATGTTGAACGGCGGGCGACATCGTCGAACCATTCCGCTTATCAGATCAATTTTCTAGCTTCTCGGCTGAACTACTTGCCATTCTTAAAGCCTTGCAATATATCTAAAAGACAGACAAAAAGAAAGTGGTCATCTGCTCCGATTCAAGAAGCGCTTTACAGACAATCCTTGGGATCCCCAAAGGCAAGAGCAAAAATTATCTGGCATACGAAGTAGCTAGAGAAATAGAGAAACTGACAACAAAGGACTTAGATGTAAGGCTACAATGGGTTCCAAGTCACGTGGGCTTACATGGAAATGAAAGGGCTGACAGGGCAACAAAAGTACAACTAGCAGCCACTGGAAAACTGGACATGGCCACTCCATACACAGATCTTAGACACTGTGCATCCAACCTGATAAGGCACGAATGGGAAGAAAAATGGGAAAATAACAAAGGAACAAAAGGAATATGGCATCGGGCAATAAGTAATAACAAAAGATTTAAGCAGGAAAAATATTACCCTGATCAACAGACTACGCACGGGTCACGCCCTATTAAACGACAAAAAGTACGTCATGAAAATCGTTCAGTCACCGAACTGTATCAGGTGTGATGCAGTAGAAGATATATACCATTACATTCTTAGATGTGATGAATACAATGAAATTAGAAAACAACTAATAAGAAAATCCCTCAAAATTGCAGACATAATATCCCTTATGGGCCAATCTTTCAGATCCAGATACAAAAGTGATCAACACCATACAGGTATATAAGTACGTCGCAAAAACAAAAAGTCTAATATAAAGTAATAATAATAAAATTAAAATAAAACCATGTACCCCTCCCCTTTGCTCCTGGCAAAATTAGCTAAAGGCTAAATGCAAAAAAAAAAAAAAAAAAAAAAAAAAAAAAAAAAAAAAAAAAGTGAACCATGAAAAATCTCATCCACTATATGGGCATATCCCTCATAGGCAAAGACTGAAATCCAGAAAAAGTTTCCTAAGAATATCTCAAGAACTTACAACGACAACTGAAGAAGCCAGGTTACAACTATGGGAAGCTAAAGGCTAAATGCTGAATCTTTGCCACCTGGTTATGACAAGGGGTGTTGACGTGGAAATCTTTGAATAGGCTGAGATCAGGAGTGGGCAGATGCAAAGTGAATTAGCAAGATGGGGATATACTGAGATCAATGATATCAAGTGCGACTGCGGTGAAGACCAGACTGTCCAGCACATGCTCCAGTGTCAACTGTGTCCAGCATCCTGCTCGGCAGCTGAACTGTATGATGCCTCAGAAAATGCACTGGAAGTGGCCAAGTTCTGGTCGATTATAATTTGATGATTGTGATTGTGTAACTGTATGTTTCTGATACGAAATAAAATAAATAAAATCGCAAGAAACTGCCTCACTTTTCATATACTCTGATAAGTTGAAGGAAATGTATTTCACCGTCGTTCACAAGTCGCAGCCCTATTCACTTCATAATTGTTTTCTTGCATTAACATACCATATTCTATTTCCGCCTACAGCATATAAATTTTCCGCCGATCCAGAGTATTATAGTCACCATACAATTTGATAGATTATTCGTTCCAAATATAGTTTAAATCCGGAAAAGTTATTCGTAGGATTTCAAATAAAGAGTCGTTTAAACAAACAGTTAAATTGTCATTTCAAGCACAATTCCCCCCCCCCCCCATCCTGAGGATCGACACTTCAAATTTTTACTGTTAATAGCTACGGCCTATACTGCCTAAACTAAATTTGAAAATTAAATTAATTTCATAAAATTTATCCACGTAAAGGTCGGGCCACACTAGACCGTACCCACCCTGCACCGCGTCCGAGCCAACACTCGGCCGTGTGTCGGCTCGCCCCCCCTCGTGTCCACACTGGTCCGTAGCACGGCCGTGTGACGGACGGGTTCCTTCGCGGCCTTCAGTCTCCTTTAACGTATACACTTGGTTGTTTCACGGAATTAATCTTAAAAATTATCTTAAGAGTAATTTGGGGGCGGCCCGTACACTATTATAGAGTACTGTACTTTATTTGTGTAGGCGTACTTTATAATTTACGAAAGTAATAAAGTATGTTCAAATACTTTTTTTGCCTGACTGTTGTTATCACGTCACTGCTTGATCTCTAATGCACAAAAATAGTATCCCAACGCAGTTTAAAAAAATGATCGTCACACTGTACTGAATTGAAAGATTCTCGTGTATATCTACATAGTCACAATGAAATGTCAAGCGTCACTCACTTCACATTTAATGTGTTTATTGTGGTTTGCGATTACTTTCGATTCACTCAATATTTTTTTTGAACAAAAAGAATAAGAGTGTTATATATTTTAATTTAAATACACACTGCAAAGATTCTGTAAAATGATAATAATTTCATGTGATCTAAAAATTCCAGTCACAGAGTTTCTTATCAGAATTGCATTCAAGAGCCGATGCGGTATTTCGAAGGTACGCAGTACTCTCAAGTTTCATATTCAGCCATGGCTCTTTCTACGTAAAATCTGATGAACCTGAAGTGAGGCTGAAAAAAGGACATTTTTTCTAAACCATTCAGTAACGCTAAAACAATATTTAGTAGTAAAGGACCGGAAATTTCGAACTCTTTTTATACACTTCTCCATATTGACCAGCCCGACAGCAGCCCGACACCGGCCCGCACAGTCAAAAAATAAACCAAACTAATCGCGGCCAACACACGACCGAGTGTCGGCCGACACGCGGTGTTGTTTCAACTCACTTCAATCGAGTGAGCGACAACAATAAGAAAAGTGACGGTGCGGTGCGTGTGCGGTCTAGGGCTGTTGATATTTTAAAAAATATCGGATTTTCGATATATCGATATTTTGAAAAATATTTATATCGGATTCGATATATCGAAGAAAAAGTATCGATATATCGATATATCGACCCTATTATATATAAAAAAACAAATGTTAGAAAAACAAATCATTTTAAAAAAAGGACGAAGTCTTGTGGCTATTTAATGATGAAGAGTTGTGAGATATTTTTCTGAATCAAGTTTTGATTTTCTGAAAAAAATTGTTTTTCATGACGTTACTGATAAATCATATTTTTTTAAATTGTGATTTAGCCATTATACTACTACTACACTAAAAGGAAAGGCGTAATGCTTATGATTTACTCGAAGACTTTTGAATCCAGAAAGAGCATCGAGGGAAATCTTGGCTTTTGTGAGTTTAAAAGCTCAATAATGCAACATTGTAGAGGCATTTATTTAGGTTGATGTTCTATTATCAGAGTTTGCATAATGACCAAGTCACTTTATTTTTACAAGTATTGTTTTATGTGGAATTTAATTTCTTTTTGTAGGTTGATAGCTTATTCTGAGTCTTCTTACTTTTTTGGACCAAATGTTTGCACCTTAGCAAAGATTGTGTATCAGAATTTATCAATATTCCTGCTTACATCCAATTTTCATGTCAAATACTTTCCTCGACAACGCACCCTCATGTAAAACAACGGGTTCGAGTCTGATTCGTTCTGTGCGAGCGATGCCGTGTCTGCATTGTTACCATCGGTGTAGGACTACTTGTAACTTCCAAATTAAATGTAGTAACAAAGTAAAATTAATTGTGTTTTTTATGCTTCTGATCTTTGTGCAAAACTGAAATTTAAGGCATATAGCCTCATCAAGAAGAAAGCAATTAACCTATAAAGTTTCTCTAAGACGTTTCAGCTTTTAGATTGGCATTGAAAAAACACAGGAACTTTTCTTATACTGTGGGCATGAACCCAAGTATGTTTACCAAATTACCATTTTCTAGGACAACTGGATGTGCATAGAATTATGATGAGAGAATGCCATAGTCATTTAAAAGAGTTTCAAATCCAAAAAAATTCCAAACTAAGGTCGTGAATGAAGTAAAATTTTGCACCAAAACTCATGTCAGAAACTTCATTGGACATACTTTTCAAGAGCATGAACTCATGTTTTTCCCGTTGTTTCTTCTACTATAAATGGAGAACTGCCTACATTAATTGAAAATTTCCCCTTCTTTGATATTGCTTTGCAAATGGGTAACGCTTTACCATAATACAATTTTTTAAAGCTGAAATAAAGTGGCGACATCAATGCATTTGACCAACAATCAAGGAGGCGATCCTCGGGGTCTGGCTGGCAACAATGTTTGAAGAGGCGGCAATCTCAGTTTTTCCCCGGCTTGGAAAAATCCTAGAGCCGCTACTGTCAAGGCAGTTCCTTTGGCGTTAACAAATTGTTTTTTAAAGGCACCAATCTATAATAATAAGTTTTTAGCATAGCCCTTTGTAAAGGGAATCCAAAAGTGGTAGATTCTTTATTTCAATTTCTTATCTTAATAAATTCGTGAGTGATATAATAAAACTGGCTGTGACATAATTTTGGAGCTCAAGTCTTCTGTTGGTATGGTACAAGAAGCGTATCCAATTCGCGCGAAATATTTAACTGTGGAGTGCCAGATACAGGCTTATAATTTCCGGGACATTTCTGGGTCTAAAAAGTATTTTCGCGGTATGTTTAAAGAGTGAACAAAAATGTAATTACTAAAAAATTCTATTTTAGGTAAATGTGCTATCAAACGTATATATAGCACCTCTTTTAAGTTTATTAATTAAACTATGGTAGAAAGTCAACATCAGGTATTATGAATCAAAAGGAAAAATTCTAAACTTAAAACAAAAATAACCACCTCGTTAGGAATTTTTTACTTTGGTACAAAATCAACATCGGGTATTATCAATCAAAATCTCAAAAATATTAAACAAAAACTGAACACTTCTGTTAGGCTCATTAATTAAAATTAGGCAGAAAATCAGCATCAGGTTTTATCAATAAATAAAAAAAATTAGCATCTATCTTTTGCTAAATCAAAATCAACATCAATCAAAATAGATCTTAATCAACTACTTTTAAAATATTTATTATTAGATTTTGCCATTTTCATAAATATTTCTCCGTCACTGCTTTGCAAAACTGATAAATTTCTCAGCAAGAGTCTTCAAATTGATTGAGTTTGCAGTTCAGCCTTGATCAAATCCATGAACTTTCTCTTTCGCTCTTATTTCATAAATTATTCAACGCACTAAAACTTGTCTCGTAAAAGTCATTGCTTGTTGGAATTGAAAAAATAAAACCAACTTTTTTTTAAATATTCAAAATCATTAAAAATGCTTATTCTAAAGAAATTGGCCCAGATTTTATCGTTTGTAAAGTCTTTGGAAGAACCTGAAAAACACGTTCAGACATGTGAACTCTGTATAAAGGGAGTTAATGTTAACTGCGTCTAGAATTTTCAAAGTCCCAGAAAATTCAAAGAGTATTTTCTTGTCATTTTCAATTCCTCTGATCCTCCCGCTGCGAGCATGGGATACTTGGCTTGGCCTCATGGCCACTGTGGTGAACTGAGTTTGAGAAAAAAACTAGTATACGGAAATTCCGGGACAGTAACACATAATTCCTGGACACGAGATCAGACACAAAATTCCGGGACATTCCCGGATTTTCCGGCTATCTGGCAACCCTACCCATACCTGGTACATTACGATTAGTTTCTTAATGCTAATACTTTTGCATTGATTGAAGACAAATTTTAATAAACTTTTCAAAATGTCCAGACAAGAATTCTAATCAATATTGAATGAGTTATTTTACCTTCGTTTTTTACTTCTCCACAGGCCCGCCGCTAGCTGTTTGAGCGCCCGCGTGTAATAGCGATTATGCCGCCCCCTGTCCAACTACAGCCAGTGGTGGATCTAGGAAATTTCCGAACCGGGTCAAAAACCTGTGAAATTGCCGCCCCCATTGTTACCATTCCAATTGTCGCCGCCGACCACCCGAAGCAGCTGTTTAGCTAAAAAAAAAAAAGGGTCGCCCGCTACGTAATATGCTGCCTTGCACGCCCACTTACGGCGGCCCTGCTTCTCCTTGTGCTCGGATCATAAATTGTTTCTTAAAATTCTATCTATGAAAATGTATTGCATGTGTAACACAGGTAATCAATCGTTTTCCCTCCATTAATAACTTGGAATATTCTACGAGGAAAACGGAAAATAACTACTTATTTTTAAAAAATATCGGTCTCCGATATCCAGATTTCAATATCGATATATCGATATATCGTCCTAAAAAATTCACTCATAAATATCGATATTTTTTAGAAAAAATATCGATATATCGATATTTTATCAACAGTCCTAGTGCGGTCTAGTGTGGCCCGACTTTTAAGAAGGATTACAGCAGCGACGAAATCAAATATCAGTTGCAACTACCACAGTCTCCGCCATAGCAGGATTTTGTGTGGCTGCCTTTCACAATCCTCCAATTGTTCTTCATATCAGGATTCCCTTGAAAACCTAGAGTTCTTCATTCCATGATTAGGATGTTATGATATCTTATTTTATTGAGGTAAGTGAATGGGAAGTGAGAGGCCTCGGGTGGCTATCCTTAAAACTGACGTTCACCTCTGCCAATATTTTACTCAGATCATGTGAAGACGCTAGGACGATCCGCGCTTCGGAGTTCGCTTTAAACTGATGGTCCTCTTTCTCCAGTAGCATTAATTAGATAGGTAAGGCTATATTTCGTTTGACAGTCAAATGTTGCAACAGTTAATTCGTCTATTTTGGAGAGCGATCGCGGGCATACATGTCTTAATTTGAGTGCCAAATGAGTTATTGACTATTATAACAGCAGGAGAAGCGTCGTAGAGCGCTTACCATTGTTGACCCTTGAAGAGCAGTCGAGGTAGCGGAAGCCATCGTCGTCGTAGAGGAACTGTCCGCCGGAGCGCACTACCTTGATGGGATTTCGATCGAAGTGCAGCTGGCATGTGCCCCTGTGATGCAGAAACAATTATGCCAATTATAACAAAAATGTTAATTGCAAATCATTACCCAAACACATCTAGAAAACGAACGAATAGTGCAGTAGCTTTGGCATTAGCTGTCTCCGGTTGATGCTGAAAACTTAGGATGAGGTGTACCACTGACAGTTTTATTTTAATATCCAAAATATGCTAAGAGCTGTCTTCTTATTGGAAATCCCTTTCTGACAGTTGTTATAACAATATGTAAGCATCAAATCTGCTTCGTAGTACCCCCACAATGCTTATAAAATCTATTTCTTGATACTTGCTGAAGTGTTAAACAGGATAAACAGTTTTAATGGAGAATAACTAACAAGGGGGTGGCCGCCAACTGTAAAATTCATAGTATGTGCAATAAAAGCTCATAGCCAGTGGTGTAATGTGGCAAAGCAGTAACACGCTCTTCTTCGCCATTGTCGAAAAAATATTCCGTTCAAATGGTTCAAATGCTTTCTATGTCAGGAAACTGTTACGGTGTTCGCGGTGCAACGAGCAAGATCTCTACTTCATAATCCCTCTGTCGCCGGATCAAATTTCGCTACTAGCAGCTCTTTTTTATATTTATTCAATTATATATACTTATGATTTCCGGCAATAAGTTTCAACGATTAGGCGTATAATAAGTTTTCTGTTTTGGAAAAAACTTGAGATCATCATAATTTTGTTTGCAAACCCAGTTACATTTTTTAGTCTTTTCATCCAAATAACATTACAAATAAAACACAATATCACAAATAACGTTCATATTGGTACAATTTACTGAACAGTTTCTTATATACTTGCAGATAATTTACAGTTAGTGAGATGAAGTAGCCGCAGTGATAGGTACCATAAAAACATGGAAAGAAAAAAATAGCACGACATCTAGCATATGTGATAAACAATGTATTTTCACAAGCACATTTTTTTTTTTTTAATTATCTGTTGAGAAACACACTTGATATACTAAAAAAAAAAAAAAGTTCTATCCTCAGTGAGGTGTCATTGAAACCACACGTATCTTACACTATCGGGATAAATCTGAAATGACTCCTAGTGATTGAAGATCGATTCGTGTTTAATACAATATTCTCTGGAACTGATCTCACGGTCTTGCTCAATTAAATAAGCACAATTTTGAGGGGCTTGAGTAGATCTTTTACGTGCCGTTAAAAGGACACGTCACAAGTCTGCCAGAGAGGACTACAGTTGGGAGAAATGATATTCATAGTGCACGTTGGTAAATGAAACCTTTAATCATAAATAATTTTTTTTTTTTTAATTGTCAGTAGAGAGATTCATTCCGGCGACGACATCTTATGAAGTAGAGAGCTTGCTCGTTGTGCAACGGAACCCTTAACACCGTCCTACCATAGAAAGCATTTGAACCATTTGAATGCAACGGAATATTTCAATGCCGATTTTCTCGACAACCGCGAAGAAGCGCATGTTATTGCTTTGCCACATTACACCTCTGACCATGAGCTTTTATTACACACAGTACGAATCTAATCTGAATTTAACATTTGGCGACCTCCCTTCTGTAAAAACAACTAAATTTGAGTTGTCGGCGCCGCACTATCCGCCTGAACATGACCACAAGCTGGCACTCGATTTCAGGCACAAGGATGTGGGAAGATTTTCTTTTTTTAGGTAAGGGTGTCAGGGATTGGAATGAGTTACCAAGGGGAATGATGAATAACCTACCGAAAACGTTAAAAGAATTTAAAGTTAAAATTTGTAGAGGGTAAATGTAGGTGAGTGTAGGATAGGGGGAAGTTGGTGTGTAGGGAAATTGCCACCGGAGCGTGTGCTCCATTGCAATTAAATTAAATTAAACATGGCGTGCAGGGTCCTCACTACTGCTGGAGGACGTGTAGGTCCGCGGTCTGTGGCACACACTGGGGCGGTATTAGGCCGAACATTACAATAAAACCAACGTTTAATTAAATAAAAACTATAATAACATATACATACAAATAGGGAACAATTGAAAACCATATTTCACAGAATTTTTGTTCAATAAATATTATCTGAAATGTTGACCGGTACAGGTGGAGCGTTTTAGGTCGGACGTCTACTAGCCTCTACCGCTAGTTCAGGGTTGTAACGGAAGCCATCTTTACGGATGTTCAGTGAAAGACATCCGAGGAAACGGATGTTTTGCGGAAGCGGATGTTTTGTGGAAGCGGATGCGGACGTGGAAAAATAAATTTACAATTATTAAGGATTTAATATTTTAATAAAAATAAACTTAAAATCAAAATAGGTATATTTTTTAACGCAAATTCGACATATTGCATAAGCAAAGTATTTCCATCCAATACTGCCATAGTAGTAGTACATAAACAGTGCTTCTGTATTAAATAGGTCACCCGCCCCGCCCCTGCCCCGCCCCGATGTGGCCTCTGCCCTATAATTAGTGGCAATTAGGCGCCCCCGCCTGCCCACCTCCTGCGGCCTCTGCCCTATAATTAGAGGCAGTTACCGTCCTTCGCCCTGTCATTATCTTGCTGGTTGCCATTCCGGACCGGAGCTCCTTGTAGGTCGCCCGCCCCGCCCCCTGCGGCTGCTGCCCTATAATTTCCTACCTGTGCGGTTCTTGGTCACCCATCCCACATTTGCAGAACCAAAACGACGCCACCTTAGACAATTGCCGTCCACCGCCCTGTTATTACGCACGCAGTCAAGAGTCCACGACTCGAGATATTAACCATTCGCCGCATTGTAATTATGTACCTGATCGCCCACCCCACATGCTGAAGCCAAAAAGACGCCACTCGCATCGACACTGTATGAGCTGGATAAAAATTGCTCATTTACATGACCATTTTTCTGTACAGCGGTATTAAAACAGTAATTATTCACAAATTCATTGTAACTATTGAAATAATTAGCATATTTTCGTATAGTGTGATGAACGGTTCAAAACCCAGCCGGTTTAAAAAAAAACGGGTAGGAATTCTGCAAGATGAAGAAGGGAGAGGGTAAAACTTTGTTCATGCCTACTCTTCCGAAAGATACCGAACAGGCTTAACGTCCCCATCCATAAGGTTCGGGTAGACGCAAAAGCCACGGGGCGGGGAGTTAAAAGGAGTCCACAATGGAGTTACGTGGTTTATGGACGCACCCTTAGCATAACAAATTTTCAGCTTCCCCTCTACGCTTTTGCCACGCATTCGGGAGGACGTGAGTTAGAATTCCCCGTCCTACCATCGAGATTTCAGTTTTCCATTGTTTCCTTCAAAAGGCCATGGTCGAATTCATTCCCCTTCCCTGCACCCCGTCCATTCCCGTGTCTAAAGTCGTTTGTTGCCTGGAGTCACCGCGAACTCTTATATGACACAGGACAGATTTATAAATGCGTTGTTTGGATTTTGTACAAATGGTACGCATAGTAATGGAAGTGAATATGTTCAGCCTAGCCTTTTATTATTATTATTATTAAATACAGTGAGAGACGAAGAAGGGAGAGAGAGAAACCTGGTGCTGGCCCATTCAGGCTTACTCTTCCGAACATTCGATCTTAAAATAGTAATTATTCGCTAATTCATCGTAACTATTGAGATAATTAGCATATTTTCGTAAAGTGTGGTCAATGGTTCAAAAACCCCGTTGGTTTAATAAAGCGGGAAGGAATTCTGCAAGTTGAAGAATGGAAATGGTGAAACCTGGTGTCGGCCCATTCAGGCCTAATCTTTCGAAACATACCGCAAAGTTTAACGTCTCCCTCCAAAGGTAGTTTACTAGAATTCGGTGAGTTTAGTTTTGCGAGATAAGTGGACACATTGAATGAGAACGAATTCGGCCATTGCCTTTTGAAGGAAGTATCACGGCATTCACCTGGAGTGATTTCAGGAATCTATGGAAAACCCAATTCTGGATGCTCGGATGGGGATTCGAACCCGCGTCCACCCGAATGCGAGGCCAGAACGTTAACCATTCACCCACCACGTACGGTCCTTAGGATTTGATAACAGCGAAGATATTACAGGTACTTTATGTTTCTTTGAACAGCTACGAGCTGCTATTTGTTCGATTTGCATGTGAGTGCTAAATTTGTTTCATTTGTATAATTATTTATACATCCGGCTTACACAGTTCTTTCCAAAATGTTATCGCACATCAGGTTTTAGTTTAGCGTGTTACATGAATAATAATTATTATTTATAAATGTGTTCTCGAGTACTACATGAAATGTGAAGTAATAGGATGATTTCTGAGATCTTGTCAAACTAAGTAGCTCATTTTGGCTTACGGATTGCGATGAGCAGTTGTAAGTGTAAAATATAGATTTCTAATGCTTTAGGAGGGGGGGGGGGATTTTATAAATTTTAATTATTTATTTAAAAGAATTCAATTTTTGGGTTGGCAAGAATCTGAACACTGCCAGATCGCAAGGAAACTGAGATTGATATTTATTTATTTTAATTTGGCTTTTACACCGCTAGGCAAATTTAAATTTACTATTAACATAAAATCACTGGAATATCAAACAAGCCTAGACGTTACAATTGACCGATTTATCCAAGCAAACAATTGAATGAATTTACGTTAATCGGTAATTATCTAATGAAGTTAGATTATTAAAATATGACAAATATGCACAATATAAAGCGATAGTAATTGTCAGCAATTAAGACATACATGAATCTCGGGCGCCGTTAAATTAAAGAAAATCTGGAACTTTTAATTTGCAAGGCCTCCACAACACATAATGCTCGACAAAAATGCCAGCTAGCTCGGAATTGGATTTGCTAGGTGAGCATACGTCTGTCTCAAATCGCTTGCGGGTCAGTCGCAGTCTCAAAGAACACAATGATTCAGGACCTGGCGAGTGTATATTACCATCTCGTAGACAGCAGCACTGGTGTTTGTCGCACAGCCTGTCTCAGTGCGATGTCGATGCGGCGACCAGACGAGGATCACCAGCCTGTGACCATAGGATGGTTACTGTCCGACGCACCAAGGGTAGAACTGTCTCGGACTGCTGCCAAGCCAAAAGTGCCCTCCGCGCTCTTGAGAAAGATGGCTCCCTCCTCTCAGCGAAGAAACATGCCGGGGTAGAAAGAATAAGCCATGATTTAACTTATGAAAACCCTTAGTCCACGTTTCATTGGCGCGTTAGGCTTTTCTAAAAATCACGTGATGTCCCAGCACATTGAGATTCACGGCAATTTTGCGAGCTTTTTCCCGCCCGGCAGTATGGAAGGGGATTGTGACCTTCACAGCCTCGCGTCCCAAGCTCAACCTTGTGCCTTGTGCTGTCCGGCGCCGTCCTGGTGGGGAAGGGGCAGCGGCGTTATGCTTCCATTGTTCGCCAAATGGCATCCAAACCCTTGCATATTAATTTAAACACATACAATTTGGGCTGCCCGAGATCAGTTTAATTAGTCTAATCTGAATAACATTAACATTAAAATAATTTGAAATATATAAATTCTACTGTGGCGTAATAACGTCCTGCTACAATATACGGCGTGCTACGGAAAATAAAATTATTTAAGAATAATTTTACGTTAAGCTATTCTAACTCCCTTCCATTGTAACCAATAATCGATATTTTACTTATAAAGTGACCCACAATGCTATGATTCTTGCCACAGATGCTAAACTGAAAGCATGTCCACGACCTTAGATGTTTCAATATTGTGGACAACAATATGTGATTTCTTGCCTGCTTTCATATTAACTTATTAATAAAAGATTCTTACGCTAAACAACACAAAACATAGTAAACTTGAAATTAAAAACATAAATGATAAACACAAACCTATGTACACATATGAATCAAATATTTTTACATAATTATCATTCAAGTTCTGCTCATGTCGGAGTCATATTTACTTGTTGTGAAATTCAAGAACTTAAGAAAAAAATACCACGAATAACTGGAATAATTAGTTGCATTTCTTGAACAGATCGTGCCGTTTCTACTTAGGAATGCACGAAAAGGTGCTTATCAATCTCTATAATTACATCAAACAGAAAGGAGAAACCGCCATTGACTTTTGTTATAAATGCCACGCAAGTTATTTCACTGTGGAGTTTTCCTACAGAGGGCACTATGATTTTTATTTAAATACCAGGGCCACATACCATTCCGTATAACGGCGAATTTCGAATATATGTCTAAAGGCGCGAATCCAATAAGGCAACAACGAGCAACATGTAGCATGCTACACGAGTTATTTTGTTGCTACTTGTCGCCGTACGTCATCATACTTTGTCGCAAGTCGAATGTCGCACAAGAATCTGTTGCCAGTTGCCGTTGCTTGTAGCATGCGGCAAAAGCATTTCACGTTATGCGTATGGGTGCCAACTTAGGGGTTTTCCCCCTAAATTTAGGGGGTATACACGCGTGATGGGATTTTTTTTAGGGGCTTTATAATTTTAGGGGAATTTTTAGGGGTATTTTTTTTTATAGATACTTTATGATTTCTTGTATTTATTTGTTGAATATTTGTATAGCGACATCAAATCCTCGTACAGATCCTCCTTACCAAGAATTCGGACTTCTCTATGACTGAACATATTTTTCTGATCACAGAATAAAATATTTGTTTCTGATACATATTTGTTTTGAAGAAAAGCATAGACTCAGTGTTTAATGTTAGAGCAGTAGGATGAACTAAAGTTGCTCTTTCCAATTGCTAAGACTGAAGACAAATGTTACATGGCAGAACAGCTTTACGATATCATGAGGAGACTGCCATTCAAAGTTTTTTTTTAGTTTTCTGAAAAATTAAAAGTGTGATACAATTGAATTTACTTTTCAAAGTGACAATGTTGAACCCATTAAATTATTTGAAAAATTATTTTTATTGTGCAAAAACTTGCTAAAACGTCTTGTTGCACCTTCACAATTGGAGAAATTGTTGGATTGTGAACACGTGGAATTCAATTTCCAGGAGCATATATAATGCATACAACATCAATGTATTTCGGGTATGATTTTCAAAACATAACACAAGAACTTTAAATAAATGACTTATTAGATGTCAAAGAAAGATGTAAGAACTTTTTATGTTGTCTAGTTGAACAGATCCAAAAACGGCTTTCAGACAATTTAGCAATATTGAAAATGGTTGCTGATTTGCACCCAAAGGTTACTACATCTCAAGTCAAACCTGAAATAAAACCAATATTAAATTACATTCAGCGCACTCATATTTATGGCAACAAAAATGACATTGCGGCAGAGTGGTACCAATTGAGTAATAATAAAACGTGGTCTAATACTTCCACTTCAACTGATTTTTATTTAGAAGTCTACGATGATTGTGCTGTAAACGTTTTGAAAACGTCTCAAAATTTGGCCTAGCATTGATTACAGTTCCAATTTCGAACGCGAGTGTTGAACGAGCCTTTTTAATCTATAATATTGTTAAAAATAAGTTGCGTAATATGTTATCTATTGAAAGGCTACAAAGTGTGATGATGGTCCGATTCACATTGCAACGAAACGGTGGATCTTGCATAACATTTAATCCTTCTACTAAAATGTTAAGTCTAAATGTATGATCTCAAAAACTCTGTACAATCAGAACAAAACGACGTGGTATTCGAAATACTGAATAAATTATAAATTAAAAAGATCTTGTATAACATTTAATCCTTCTACTAAAATGTTAAGTCTAAATGTATGATCTCAAAAACTCTGTACAGTCAGAACAAAACGAAATGGTGTTAGAAATATTGAATTATTTATAAATAAAAAATTTTACTAATCAAAATATAGTATTTATTTTTTAGTGGTTTTTCCACTGAATTTTGGTGATTTTAGGGGTTTTGACTTAAGTTTTAGGGGTAAAAAAAATTTTTTTGAGTTGGCAACCCTGGTTATGCGGCCAGTAGTGAGCTGCTACCTGTTTGATCCTCGCAAATGGCAATAGAAGAAGAAAACGAAAAAAAACCTAGGTGGTGGATCAGAGATTTATTTGTTAAAAGTAGTGCGAATCGCAAAGTACTTTGTGTTAAAAGAAGGAAAAGTTTCTTGGCAAGACAAATACTAAGACAAAAACATAAACTACCGGTATGTATTCATAAGTAAAATAATGTATTTAGCTAAGTTACCATTATATGACAATTTATCCCTATCATACACAACTGTATGAGTGAAGGGCGATTCAAGAAAAAGTTTTTACTATTATTTACCACAATCTAAATTTTGAAACACTTTTCTACATACGCTGTAAATACAGCCTATCTTAATTATACGTAAGTCCGTTAGTAAAGTTTTAATTACGTAAACCCACAATAAAACTACTTTTATTTACTTGTATAACTAAAAAGATTGTAAATCGCCTATTCCTATCTGTCATTGGTAAACTACTCTGTAAAAAATAATTAGTTACATATATTAATTAACATACCTCATAATTTTCTGCTGTTGAAAAAGTTTTGTCTTGGAATATCAACATCTAACAAAAATGTCAGGAGTTTATAATCAAACCATTTCTCTTCTTTAGGAGAGGAACCGCTCTTTGGATTAGTATTCCTTTTATGTTCACGATGAAAAGCAGACCTCAAATTCTTGATTTTATTTTTATTTCATCTAATGAACATTCGTACTTGTTAGCAAGTAGTATTAATTTGTCACTTTTTGCTTTCCTGTCTTTACATGATGCACTTTTGTTATTCCACAACTCCGGTGAAGTATGATAATCATCGATAAATAAGGTTGTTTTCTGCACATTCCACTCCATGTCGCCCGTTTTCTGTCGCACTCATCCACCGCCGCTTGGATACTGGCAACATCGTGCGACACGCTATATTTTTGTCGCACAGTGGCCCATACGACCAGCGACACGGCCCAACCTATAGCATGCGTCATTGTTGTTTGCTACATGTCGCAACGTGTTGCTTCGCTATAAATACTCCTTGTCGCATGCGTCAGTGCCGCATGCCACATGTGGCCCAGAAGTTGCCTCAGCGGAAACGCACCTTAATGTAATATGCGTCATCTTCACAAGTTGCAGAGTGTCAGGAAGTAATTTCGATATATTTTTATGTCGTTTCTCGTCAATAACTGCTACCGACAGATGTACTGCTGAATGGACTTCGCGACGGGGAAATAATAATACTGTACATGCCTATGGGTTAGGAACCTTTAAGGATTTTATATCCCATTCCCGAAATGGTGCATTTATACATCACATTTGCGTCCTGACCTATTGTGTCAGTGACAAGATTTACATCCGCCTTCCATTCGTAATTTCCGAATAGCATAATCCGAGAATGCATATTGGCGCATATATCTCATATACCCTTTAGTCTTCCGACGCAACACCATTGCAAAACAAACTTCAAATCTTTCTGGTATTGTTAGACAAATACTCGTTCTTCCACCCGTTACCGTGTAATTGTTCAATGGGCCCCGGCGGCTGAGCACTTTCGCTGGTTATCAGATCTTGCAACGACCCTCCTTGCAACGACCCTCCTCCCTACCTAGGTCTTGCGGTGACAGATAAGAATCTTCTTGGAACCAGGGTGACTCCAGTCCAGCTCTTAGTAAACAGTTTCACGGTCCCGCTATCTGTGCTAATTTTAGTAACACTTATTTTCTTCACAACATTGTTTAAGAATAAGTCTTACTTCACTATTTAATTACTTGTATTTACATTTTGTTCCTAATCTTATCACTTTATGTATTACTTAATCGGAACCTTCATCATAATCATAACAGGTCTATGCGGAATGGTAGGATCTAATGCTTGACGCCTTATGTAATGCTTTACGTATTTGTAGGCTCATAAGGCTATCTCCACCCCTTTTTACGTAAAAATTGTTGCTACAATCATAATTAATGTTTAACTGCTCCATTAAATAACTGGCAAATTTTGCTATAAGTTTCTACCCTTGCTGTGAGAATTTTAATACAATAATACCCGCTGATTTATTTACAACTTACATTTTAGAAATTCGAACTCTTATATGTTCTTACAGTCTGTTTTGTTTTTACCTTTCGTGAAAAAGTGAGCTAATTTTCTTTCGACATTTACGTAATTTAATCTCAATGCAATCATTGTTAACCAATCAATAAATTATCAATGGGACTTCTTGTTTCCATTTGCATATAATCATTTAATGTCACGTCATCGTATGTGAAAGATTTAACATCTAACCTACTTTCAATACAACTTTCTCCTTCCCATTTGTCAGCGAACCTGTCCTCCTTACAACTGCCGATACATGTGGACTAAATTTTCCACAAAGATAATTACAGTAGACGTAATTATCATTGGCCGTAGCAATATAAAAAACCATTGGACTTATATTCCAAGAATGCCAATAAATGAAGAATCGCCACCTTTGCGGTATTAAACGATCTTACATACTGATTATTTCAGCAGTCAATGTTGTAGGGACCCAAATACTGAAAAGAAAAGGAATCTTATCTCTCTACCGCAACAACAATTCTGAAGGTTTTCTATAAATACAACTAGCCGTGATAATCTTTATCAGATGGATAAACAATCGAACCCTCTTTTTTTTTTTTATTTTTTTGCTGTCGTCAGTCATTCGACTGGTTTGATGCAATCCTCCATCCCTTCCTATCCTGTGCTAACCTCTTCATTTCTACATACCCTCTACAACCCACGTCCTCAATTATCTGCTTTATATATTCTAATCTCTGTCTTCCTCTACAGTTCTTACCTTCCACTGTTCCCTCCACTAACAAATTAACCAATCCAGCATGTCTCAAAATATGACCTACCAGCCTGTCTCTTCTTCCTGTAAGCTTCTTCCATAAACTTCTTTTCTCACCCATCATTTCCAAAACTCAATCATTTCTTACTTTGTCTGTCCACTTAATTTTCAGCATTCTTCTGTAGCACCATATTTCAAATGCTTCAAGTTTCTTTCTTTCCGGTATTCCTAAAGTCCATGTTTCGCTACCGTAAAGTGCTGAGCTCCACACATAGAGTTTTAAAAAGTTCTTTCTAATTCCTAGATCAATATTTGAAACTAAAAGGTTTCTCTTTTTCATGAAGGCTCTTTTTGCTAGTGCTATTCTGCTTTTAACGTCATTCCTGCTTCGGCCATCGGTTGTAATTTTGCTTTCCAAGTAACAGAACTCACTCACTTCTCCTATTGCATCCGATCCCATTTTTATATTTAATCTGCTAGTATTGGTATCATTTCTACTACATTTTATCACTTTTGTCTTACTTTGATTTATATTCAGTCCAAAATCTTCCTTCAGTATTTTGTTCATGCCATTCAATAACTTCTCAATATCGTCAGCCCTCTCTGCTAACAAGACAATGTCATCAGCAAATCGTAGCATACTGATTTTTTCTCCCTGAAAACTTATGTCACATGGAAATTTTTCTTTGACTTTCTTCATTGCTTCTTCTACATACAAGTTGAATATTAACGGGTATAGACTACAAATTTGTCTCACACCCTTTTTGACTGATGCATGTCTCTCGTGATTCTCTACTTTTATTACAGCCACTTGATTCTTATATAGTTTATAGAGTATTCTTCTATCTCGATACTTTAGACCTGACTTCGTTAAAATTTTGAACATCTTGTCCCACCTAACATTATCAAAAGCTTTTTCTAAATCAACAAATGCCGTAAAAGTATCTTTGTTTCTCTTGATCCGCCCTTCAAGTATTAATCTTAAAGACAGAATTGCTTCCCTTGCACCACGATTTTTCCTAAACCCAAACTGATCTTCACCTACTATCTCTTCTACTACCCTTTCCATCCTTCTGTATATTATTCTGGTCAGTAATTTTGAAGCATGTGATGTTAGACTAATGGTGCGATAATTCTCACATTTGTCAGCTTGTGCTTTCTTTGGAAGTGTGAAGATGATATTTTTATTAAAATCAGTTGGAATTTCTCCTGTTTCATAACTTTTTGATATCAGCTTGAATAATCTTTCGATTCCTTCCTCTTCTAGGGATTTAAGAAGTTCTGCAGGGATCTCATCAATTCCAACTGCCTTATTGGCTTTCAAGTCATTCAGAGCTTTATTAAATTCTGTCCTCAAAACAGGATCTCCTAAGTCATCCATGTCGACATCGCCTTCCTTTTCCAATACACTATTGTTCAAGTCGTCCCCAACATACAGTTTCTCAATGTATTCCTTCCATCTGTTAGCTCTATCTTCTGACCTTAAAAGAGGTTTCCCATCGGCAGCTTTAATGTTCATACCTCTTTTCTTCATTTCTCCAAAATTCTGTTTGATCTTTCTGTAGGCAACATCTACTTTTCCTGCGACCATTTCCTTTTCTACTTCTTCACACTTTTCTTGTAGCCATTTTATTAACATCGCTTAATTACTTGGAGACAATCTTACTCGAGCAGTAAACGCATGTTCCCAAAACTGTGCTCTTTCAGATCGCGAAATTTACTATACAACCGCAACAGCCGTCAGAAATTCCTTTTGATAACGATGAATTCTGCGAGCTACGGTAATTTATTATTACTTCCTAATTTTAACACAGACCTTTCACTACCTTTTTTTTGAATCAAATTAATTTTCTACAATTTATATCAATTTTGTATGCATAGATACCTGTATACTCTAACAATAGGGTATTTGACTACTTCTTGAAAATGGTTTTAAATTGTTTATTGGTACACCTTATTCACCGAGTGAAGAGATTTTTTGACAAAAGTGCATTATTTTGCGAAAAATTCAAAGTTAAAATTTAAAGAATTTAAAAGCCCGCCAAAACGCTCATTTGCTGACTGGCGCGTGCAACGGCAGTCGTGACGTCACCCGTCTGTAAACACTGCCGCTGAGAATGGAGCGTTTCCTATTACCCAAGTTTTCAACTATTTTTTATTGTTTGTTGCTGGTTATTTCTTGTTATTAATGAAAGTTCGTTTTGAATAGAAAATCGAAAACAATTTGGAAAAGCCTACAGCGGAAAAATATTGAAAGTAGACGCCTCATTTGTGGGCCTAGCTATAGAAACAACTACTGAGTTTTATTCTGTGGAGCTTAAAAATGTAACAATTTCAATTTGATATTGCAACAAAGTCACTTACGATTTTCTGTCAATCTTATTTACACCGCAATTTCGTAGGGTAAATGTAATACGTTGTTTAAGTCGAGAATTATTAGGGTTGGTCCTGAGGTTCGATCCTTGCTTCGGAATATTTTCAGTTGGTTTTCTTTTGTCATTTTCTTTGGATACTAGTTGCTGTTGGTTGCATTGCATAATAATTTTTTCCCGAAAATCCACCAGAAAATCAATTTAATTTTTCTTTTCTTTTTTCTGAAGGCTTCACAAATTTTTTGATAACAAGCGAATTAGAATCATTTGAAAAAACCAAAGAAGATTTCAAAAAGGAAATTGGACGTTACTTGCACACCGAAAAAAAGTTTTTTTTTTATGAAAATGATTTGCACATTAAAAGTAAATATCGCCTAATAGAAGCAGTTATGTCAGGAAGGTAACCTACAGTTGTATCGTCACGTAAAAATTCCAACGAAAAGGACACAAAGCGTTCCGGAACTGTAGCAAGATGAAATTTCTACATGTGATGTCACTTCTAAAATAAATTCCATTGTTCATGGCCGTGCACCTGTATTTTTTGCATGATATTCTCTCTCTGGTAATTTTAAAAATAAAAACTTTTCATGTATGGTATCAATTTGTTTCAAACACTTGCATGACGCTTAGCAACTATTATGAATTCTTCGAATAAAAACATGGTAGTGCAAAAAACAGCAAACAAATACAGAAAAAAATTCACACAAAAAATATTATCCCAATCAAGGTTCTTCGAACGTAGGTCGTTATGAATTCCATTACCACTCTTCAATCACGCAGCTATCCTGACACTACTTCTTAATTGCTTCTCTGTATGTTAATAGAGAACACTTCACAGTTTCTTCATGTGAGATGAAGTGAAACGAGGTAGGTAAATGAATAAACAAACAAATTCAGTTTTATTGACAAAAAAATATTATTTATCCATAATCTTTAATCTGCAATTAAGAAAAATGGCCCACAACATCCATTTGTTCCGAGCGTGGTGAGTGAGCGGTTAACGCTCTGGCCTCGCATCCGGGAGGGCGCTGCACAGTGTGATATTTTCTAAATCTAGAAGGACAAAAGTCAGTTTTGATAATTGTCTACGCAGCCAAAATAGTTATTTATATTCAAAGTAGATGAACCATACTACTCGGAACAAAGTTTTATTTTCAACGACTTCACGCCTAACAATTGAAAAAATAGTTTGAACAATGTGCTTCCTGTGATCCACCGAACAAGCGCTTCAGTCGGCCGCGCTAATCCATTGAGTTTGGTCGATGATTACGCTGTATTCCTGCGTGTTAGTAGTGATTTGTGAGTTGCTATTGCTTTTGGCGAGCTTCAAGGTAAGTTTACGCATGATTTTTCCGTGATAAAATAGAATAATTAAAACAGAACGAGATTATTTTGTAATTAAAAAAAACAAAAAAAAACTACTGAGCCAATTTCATGTTGAGTTTTAGTTCATTATACCACATTATACCGATCTCTTACTATATTTATTTGAAAGAGCTGCTTATTAGCTACAAGAAATACCTTAATTTGTTTGCGCATATTTGCGACACCCATGCAACTTTTCTTTATTTTCAGCATGACTGCACAAATTTCGCGTACAGAATTTTTCGACGTATGGTTTGCTAACGCAAAACAATCAATCTCTAACTTTCAATTTAAATATAAATGAGTCTCAAATAGAAGCTGTTACATAATAAGGCGTCTATTTTCGTTATTTTTCCGCTGTAGGCTTTTACATAATGTTCTCGATTTTGTATTCAAAATGAAATTTCATTAATAACAAGAAATGACCAGCAACAAACAATAAAAATAGTTGAAAACTTGGATAATAGGAAACGCTCCATTCCTAGCAGCAGCGTTTACAGACGTGTGACGTCACTCAAGCGACCACCAATCCTAGAACGTTTTCTGTCACGTGACCAGTGGTAAGAAAAGTATAATGTTTATTTCGCTTTTTTATTAAAAATAATCCACTTTTCTTTTCAAAATTGATAAAATTAGCTTCCTGAAGCATTAATCTATGAGAATGAGTTCAATTTATAATATTTTTTTAATATTGTCAAATAGCCTATTCAATTTCCTTGTAAGAGAAAATCCAAATTTGTTTCCTCCATTTCATTATCAAACGTCCCATGTTTAAAATGGAATAAAGTGCTGTCTTTGGACGTAAAACCAACATTCAATATTACATCAAATTTTAATTTACTGTTGCGACTACTCCTGGGATCATATTGAGCATATTTCCAGTATCCACCCCTGGAGTTCAGTAGCTTTTTTCGGCAAACAGAACTCTCGAAATTTTTTTCTAACGAGATTCGTTTGAAGAAACTGGTCAGCTGAAATCTGCCGATAGGAATATCATCTTTAAAACAAGCAAACAACCCGTCTCTCAGATAATGAACAGTTTGGAAGGCCACGGTCATTAGAGTCTCACTTCCAGAATTCCAGGAAATTCTATCTCGTGACTCTCTGAAGTTCCCTACAGAAATCAGCACCACCAAAATTAACTGATTTTCGTGGCGATATGTAACAATTTCCGGGAAATTTCATTTATTTGTAATCTGATATCTGCTCCCCCTTTAAATGTAGCCTTGGATTCATATGATTTAAACAAACTTCCTTAAATTTCACAATACCTACCTTCAGGATTTATAATTTGCAGTATTTCCCTGGTGGCATATGGGGGAGGGAGTTTTTTTTTGTTACATTATAAATTATTAAAAACATCAAATACTGAATTATTGATACAATGCAATTGTATGACTGGGAATTCTACATCTACAAAGAACTTTGATGCTGCAATTACAAGGCACACAACTGACCAACCTTTAATGAATTTAAAGCAATGGCTAAATACAGGTTGAGCATATTTAACGTTAACATGAAACATATGTTCTTAAAAGGAGGCAATCAAGCTCAACATTACTAGTTGCCGACATGAAAAGCAAAATGAAAGTATCAACTGAACTTTAATCGTTAATTTGCAAAACAAGCACAAGAACAAATAAATGCCTGCACATGCCAATAGTTAAAGAACAAGGGCGCCAATCCCAATCTAAATGAATGAACAAATTAGTCCTGATACCCTCAGGCTAGGTGATTGCACTATTCACACGTTGGAATAATATCAAAGTTTTTGCCAGCTAGCACAGTAGTAAAATGGAATTCTGAGCTGAGATTCTTTCACAGGGGAACGCTTAGATAAAAACCATGAACTCATGAACTCGTCTTTGGCGGCTGAAATCAACACTTTACCCAAATGTGAGTTGATTGCCGCGCGATCTGCGATCTCCACCGGTTCAGCTCCAAGCAACCGCTCAGACGGACACGTCCGTATGTCGGAAAGCGGACAGGCAGACAATTCCAGCAGACTTTGCCAGAAGTGATGCACCACTGCGCTATGCAGTGTGCATGATATCTGCCCTGACTTCCAGACCTGATCTCTCCACCGCACTGGGCGAGAGCAACCGTCCACCTTGGCGGCTTGTTCCAGAGTGAATTTTCTTCAACCTTCGCCAGTGGCGTCGGATTCTCCCTCCTCCTCTCTCTCGTCGTACATGGAACAGAAATTCACCCAATCAGCCCTCTTGTTACAAAAAGAGAGTCCACATTGGCTACGTTTTAAACCTAGACAGATTACGAGGTGACGCACAGAATCGTGGCACAGCTGGGGATTTCTGGGACGGTTGGCGCTCACCCGCCACAGCAGCGGCTTAACGGGAAACTTTCCCATCACCTGACCGCCGTCGTCCGACTGACTGGCGCCAGGCACTGTCTCCTTGGCCACCCATCACAATGTCTGAGTATAATATTTCACATACAAAACTATATAAAAGTCTTAGGCAACCCTTCCTTAAATAATTCTACGGAATAACTCCCTTGAATAATTAAATATAACAGATTAATTACTTCCTTTAATAGTTAAATATTAATTAAACTGGAGCTGACGACATCGTCATGCTAAAAGTTGTGTCTGAAGCAGACAGATATTTAGGAAATTCACTTAACTCTCCCTGCAAGTCACCACCCTCCTGACTTATCGCTGGAACTTTATTATTTAAGTTTTCATGTAAACCCTTTTCCATATTCCTATTCACCCCTTCTACCGAAGATTCTTTAGCTTCATGTATAAAACTAGACAATGGTCCATTGGATTCCCTTATCTCTGCTTGCAAAAGTTCAACTGAGGATTTAATAGTGGCAATGTTTGTGTTGGTCACCTCATTCGCGTTTTCTAACCGGTCGCATGCAGCTATAATTCGCTCAGATTTTTCCAACAAACCAACGATTTCCGTTATTACTATCGTCCGAAACTCTGCCACCTGATTTTCGCTTGAAAAGCAGAAATTTTTTGTTCCAATCTGTTACAGATTACATCCTGCCGCCTCTCCATGGCTTCCATTCTATTGATTGTAGAATCCAGCTTTTTTGTATATATTATCTTCTCCCTTTATTATCTCAGCCATCATCGCTTGGACCCAGCGTTTCCGGTTGATTTTCAATTGTAACGGATTTTGTATGGCGGGTGAGGCTTCCATTAATGGGGGTGTACAACTTACTGGGGTTGTTACTATCAGTAGTGTTCTAAGGATGGAGCAAGGAATTTTCTGGTTTTCCCCATGACGTCATAGGGGTGGGGGACCTCCCTCCCACCCCTCCAGGCTCCGCCGCGCCGCCACCAGGCGGCAGCACCGTACAACGCTATTCATCGGAGCTTGGTCGGGCAGTTGACACCAATTCTGGCACACACCCCCGCAGGCAACAACGGTTGTTGCTATTCCCAGCGTGTGGAAAGCGCGCGTCACAGATGATTCTTGCGGCCCACGTCGATGTCCTCAACTCTGACGTGGTGGTGAAAGTAGCATCCCCTCGGGCGAACAACGATTCCGTTAGACGCTATTCCTGGTGTGTGTGTTGGACTCAGCTACTTTCCACAACACAATTTACCGTACGTGACAGAGTATAAATTATGTTGCGATTCACTCTAAAATATGCAAATACATCTTCTGATCGTGTTGTGTTACGCATTTTCAAAACGAAAATAAAAATTTTAGTTTCCATACTGAGAGATTGTAACTGAATTAAAAGTAAGATACACTCGTTTCAAAAGCGTAACTTTTTTGTTATAATATGATAATGACATTACCATGGATACTCTGCAGTTCACATAGTCAAAATTAATAAAGGGTGGGCGATTCGAATGTGAGAGCGGTTGCTTGTTGTTGACAATTGTTATTGCCAAACCTGTAATTTTTCCCTAGCATTTTGTAATGTGTTGTTCATATATCAAACTATTATAATGAATTAATTGTTCAGTTACCAAAAATTAACTTCTAAAAATAACTTTTTAGCAGACTGTCACCACTTTTTGATCTATAACACTGAGCTGATATCCTCTGATTGGTCACACAAAGTTATTCTTGAGACTGTCCTATAATACCAACATGAACAACAAAATGATATATTTATTTTGTGTTGTGCGGTCGATGAAATGAATTAAATACAATATGTTTTTATTTATTCTTCTCACGTACAAGTAGTACCATCAACACCCAAATTTTTAATTACTATATTATTAACCTCATCAGATATTAGTAAATTATTACAAGCAATAAGTTATTTTGTTAGAAGCGTGTAGTCGAATGATGAACTGGGAGTCCATTGAGCTACAAGAACATTATTAATATGCATATCAATCAGTTTTTGCACGTAGCACTTTGCTAGGTAAAATGTCCACAAACTCTGTATATCATCTCGAAACTAGGTAGCCCTACTTCTTCTTAACGATCAAGACGCCGGTCACTGCGGGCTGCGCACTGATGAGGTTCCTTTAAGACGAATCGCCTATGAAGGTAGAATCAGTATTCGGGAGGACATGGGTTCGAATGTACGTCAGGCCATCATGATTTCGGTTTCCCATGGTTTCCTGAAATCACTCCACGTGAATGCAGGGAAGGAGACCTTTAAAAGTCCATGGCCGAATTCCTCACCATTCCTTGCAGTACATCCTTTCTCACAGATAATGACGATGGCATCGACGGAGCACAAAGACCGAAAAAAGGCTGATATGCTGGAAATACTAGAATTTTTGATTTTCGTTGAAATTTCACATGTGTAACGATAGCAATGTGCTAGTAATAATACACGGTAGACGGAGAAGTTAACTATAGCCGCGACAAATTAAAAATTCATTCACAGACAGAGGTATGGAAAACAACCACTTTTCGAATTCAGGAAATTGATATATACTGCGTCGATTCTCTCAAGTGATCCTGAGACAGCGAATACTGTATACTCAGAACAGCGTGATTCAGGCCTTAAAATCTGGTAAAAGTGTATAGGTAGCATAAGAGCCCACTTGAAAATATTTGTGACATGATTAACAAAGCCTTTCCCACACCAGCTCCAAGGCTAGAAAAATCAGTTTCCAGTTTGACCATGGCAAAAATTATTAAATGGAACGAGGGAAGAAAGATTTCATATAAGCATCAGTACCACACCTTATTTCACTAACCTTATCTCTGATGTCATTGGTATGAAATATTTCACTGCACTCGTAATTTTTGCAAACAAGCTCTAACCTATACCATCTATCTACGCAGACCAATCTATGTATCAGTTCTGTTATACGTTCGTAAAAACTGTGGCAAGCAGTCACAAATTGAGGACCCTTAGCTGTACTTTGTCTAAAAATTCAATCAATCCCTTGGTAATTGTAAAGAATATACAGCAAACCTTTTTCTATAGTATCACTAACCCTGGAACAAAAAACAAAACAAACAAAACAAAAAAAACATCAGTAACAACTAACCCCCAAGTACCAAACTGTTCACATTAGCATCCCTCGCCTCTCGCACACCTCAGACATCTTTGCCATCTAGTAGCATGTGCACAAGTACGAAACTGTTCACATCAGCATCATCTCATATCACCCACATAGCCACAAGCCATCCAGTACCATGTGACCCTAGTACCACAACGGCATGAGTATAATTCAAGAGCCTTTCTTAACACAGGCTGCAATGTCATACTTTGAATGCTCACTCACAGCTGCATACGTCACAAAACACACATTAATGGTGGAAATGAACTACACACACTACACCCAGACTGACGTGTGAAAGAAAGGTATCAACATATTTATACTCTAGCTGCCTTCCATCGCAAACAACATTTCAATTCCAAAAACTGTGGACACTATATTAACTCTGGAACCAGAAAAAACCATCAGTAACAGCTACCCCCAGGTACCAAAACTATTCACATTAGCATCGCCTCGCCTCTCACACTTCTCAGCCATCTAGAGTTCGGAGCACGTACCAAGGCGGGTGGGCTTCGCGTTCTGCGCAGAGAGAGAGGGGAGATGTGTTGCGATGCTGCCAATTTGCTTCTGTCACGCAAACCAACACCACAAGCTTCAGCCGTCTGCTCCTGGCACTTGGCAACGGCGCGACTCGCACCACATGGTGGCGCGGACTCAAAAGAAGACTGCCTTTTCAAGTACTGATACACACGGAACACTATTCCTCTCGCTTGTTTGTGCAACACTTGGCGTGATTCTTTACCATCAATCATAATGAACACTATGAGGGCAAAATAATCACTAAACACGGAACACTATAAGTGAAATAAACTGTAAACTTGACGAACACAGCACGACGCGCACAGAACGAACACAGGAAAGCCACTGACACGCGATTGGCTGTGAGTCACGTGGTACAGCTCCACAGGCTACTGCGCATCCGCCCGTGACCCGCCTTCGTAGTTGCTCCGAACTCTAGTAGCATGTGCACAACAAGCCATCCAGTATCATGTGCCCCTAGTACCACAAAGGCATGAGTAGATTTCAAGAGCATTTCTTAACACAGGATGCAATGCCGTACTTTGGATGCTCACTGACAGATGTATACGTCACAAAACACATATTAGTGGTGGAAATGAACTACACATCCTACATGCGGACAGACGAGAGAAAGAAAGGTGTCACCATATTTACACTCTAGCTGCCTTCCCGTGCACACTGTATTTCAAGCCCAAAAACTGTGGACCCCACATTACACCACTACATACAAGCAAGTTCTGACTGTGGGTTTGTAACACAAGTTCTTCCTTCTCTGGTACATCCACTCATCACGATTTTTGCCCCGAAGGACATATAGTGAACAATCTGAGAAAAACAGTTCGTACCCCAAAACTAACGACAGCAAACTGTAAACAGAACAGTGAAATGGAAGAGTGCTTGGAGTCCTGAAATCACTCCAGTCGAATGCAGGGAAAGAGACCTTCAAAAGTCTGTGGCCGAATTCCTCACCGTTCCTTGCCATACATCCTTTCTCACCTCTAATGACAATGACATCGACGAGCCTGAAAAAGAGCCTGATATGCTGGAAATACTAGAATTTTGGATGGTCGTTGAAATTTGTCTGTGTAACGACAGCACTGTGCCAGTAATAATACACGTTAGACTGGGAAGTTAAGATAGCCGCGACAAACACCTAACTTTAAAAATTCATTCACATACAAAGGTATGAAAAAAAAAACACACATCACACACGATAAAGTTACCATAATGCTCTTAGCTAACTGATAGTTTCATGGTCATCAAACAGACATCATAACCCTCATTTTTCATAGTAAATCCCTACACATTGACAAGTTTCCAAAACGTCACCATAGATGCAGACACTAGTTCTATTACGCCGAAGATAGCACCCACACTTGAACTGTCGTAAATTGTTAGGTCAAAGTGCGTGTTTGGATATTTTATGCACTCAGGCCTCATCACCTAAGGTCTAATGCCAGATTGTGGACATGGTCAACTTAGGCTCCATACACCACTCAGAATTAATCTACCAATATCCATTCTAACATTATTATACGCCATATACAGCTCTCCCAACACTCTTCATATCTTCCAGTCACATCCAGCCCAGCTCCTTTATTATGTCACTTGTTGAATGTTTTCCGCTAATACATCTAGGTACCCTCCTTTGCAACATACATTTGTTGTACAAAATGTGGACTCCATACTACACCACTATAGCCTGACTGTGGGTTTGTACCCAAGTACTTTGGTTCTCTGGCACACCCCCCTCAGCACCATCTCCATTAAATGATTTTTACCCCGAATTGCATATAGTGAAAAACGTAAGAAACACAGTTCGTATGCGAACACAAACAGCAGTAAACTGTAAACCTCACAGTGGAATGGGATAGTGCCTAAGCCCTGAAACAATGGTTAGAAACACACATTGATAGTGGGTATAATTCTATAACCAAATATTTTAGACTCAAATCCACAGAGGAATCACGCACACACGCACATTTCCATGCCTACACACAACAGAACCAAGAGGAAGAAGACATACACATACATTAGTGGAGGAAATGAACTGCGCATCCAGACAAACGAGTTAAAGGTAGGTCTGACCATATTTACGCATACATACCCAGAGAGAGACGTACACACAAAACCCAAACACACACACATGTACGTCCATACAGTGAGTTAGACATTAACAACAGCAAACATCACGGAAACGATGAAGTGGGACAGAATTGTCGTTACCACTGATTAACTGGACAGAACTCTCGTTACAACATAGTTCGATAACACTGCAGCACTAGAATGTATGACTAAGTCCATTAAAATTCTTTTATTGGTTTTACAATTTTTCTATCCGTTCGTAATTTAGCGATTCGTTTCAGTATTCGTCTTGCAATTGCGTTTGCTAGCGGATTATCGACTGTTTATTCCGAAAAACAAAATACACAATGGCTATTAAAATTACGAAAAAAGCAGTATCATTCCTCTATAATGAATCGATTTCGTTATTTGAGTAATTGTTATGACTAAAATGTTGATACTTGTGATTATTTTAACTGTAGAACTCCGAACTTTGCCTCTGAGCGTCTGCGAGTCTCTTGCGCGCGGGCTAATTTTTTTAGTGTAAGGTAAAGGAATTTTGTGCACCACCTACTAGTTATGCTGTCCCATGAGGTAGTCGTGTCTAGAACGAAGCATAATCGGAAGGCGATGGGTCTCGCGAATTCTGTCCCCGAATGTACATAGCCAGATTGGTGATGCCGGTCTGAGCGCACTCTCGCGTGCTTATAGGGGCGGGGAGTGGAGGGGAGGGTACGGGTCTTCTGTCAACAGCTCATTAATGATTTCCAACGTGGTCTCGTGCCGCCCGGTAGGTATCAGTTTAGGTGGTTCCCGGATTGTGATGGTCTGTCCCCGTCAATACCACATTAATAATTCTCATAGAGAGCCGATGGCCTTCTGAATCTTATGTAAAGTGGGTATGAGGGAGCAAAGATTGACAGGTCGGTAACAACTGTTTTGAGCCTTACTGATGTGTCTCAACGAATATTATTCTAGCTGTCTTACTATGAAAGACTATATCGAGATGAATTTGTCACATCAGCACCTCCGGCCGTAACTGCCAGCTCATGGCAAAATGAATCTGAAAGTAGTGACAAGTTCCTCGCAAAGACGTATGTACACTATTTAATACTGTGAGATAGTGCTGTAGAGCACACTCCCTCTCTATTAATGCCTGGAAGTTAACATAAAAAAGCAGCATTAAATACCAGTTCCCTCTTGTTATAAGACAACCATCTTGGACACATGGGAATTCAGGAATAGAGATGACGTTTGGTTTTCATACAACATTGTGTCTCTGTTTTATCACCGACACGTAGAATTTATAGTCCAACTGTTAGCTGAGTGATACAATATTGGCACGGTATAGCCTGGAACGTCATTGGTATAGCATTCAGTATGATATGTCCCACAGTACGAAAATCAAAGATCAAGATGGTGCCATTATAGACGAGAAAGTACTGGAGAAGAACGCTCCATAGTGTCAGAAGATTGGGTTTCCGAAGAGTAGATATGAGTGGGCTGGTACCGGCTTTCACCCTCTTCCTTCTTCGTCTTTCACCCACAACACAAACTACATTTTACGATGAACACGCACACAATTACAGTCATTCCCAGTTACAACAACACTTGCGAACAGTGTCAAACAGGTGAAAGGAGCGGGATAACACCCCAGTTCATCTTCCCAGAAATTTCCAAGAAGGGGTAAACATCGCCCAATGTAACCGCTTGCGCCCGAACACAGGCAACGCGTTCAAAGAAGATTTTTATTCATCACATTTAGCTAGATGGCTAATTCTAAAAGCGCATGCAGCCACTTATCCTATTCGAAGATGGAGGTCCTCTGGAAGTGACATTGCAGCATGGAAAGCTTCTTCTGACGTGCAGTCGTACTACCTTCGAATATCTTTCTGCCACGAATTCCTTTTCTTTTCAACGGACATTTTAACTGGTATTTTCTCTGAGTTGCAGTATGTAGTACCTCTTGCCTCTCATAATGTGTCCTAGATATTGAGTTTTACTTTGCTTTATAGCGAGCACTTTTATTTTTGCTTTTCCATTCGCGGAAGTACTTCTTCGCTCGAGATTTTCAGCACCCAATGTATGCGTAAAATACGACGATACAGATAGATTTCGAAAGCATCAATTTTTTACTCTAGATTTTTGTCAAGGGTACATCTTAAACCCATAGAGAAAAAAGGAGAACGTATAGCAAGAAATCATTCGCACTGTCACTTGCAGACTAAATCCGATGTTATGTTTCGGTCACAGTGCTCATCCATCATAGTGCCCAAGTATTCGAAGGAGGATAGTTGTTCGGTCTTACTGCCCTTTATTGATAAGGTTACCTGGAATTTTCTCTAAGAGAAGACTACAACTTTGGCCTTGGAAATGTTAACAAGCCACCCAAACTCTTCACTGTTGTGAACTAAATATTCTATCAGGCAGATAGATCACCAGCTATGAGAACAGTGTCATCTGGGTACCTGATATTATTGATTACTTTTCCATTTACAATGACCCCACAGTTTTCTTTCTTCGACACTTCCCCAAAAATTATCTCGGAATAAGTGTTGGAAATAAGAAGTGCACAAACCTTGCAAGCACCTTTCCTGAACACAGTCGCGTCTGGTGTTCCTTGGACGGTTTTGACATCTGCCGTCTGATTCCAACACAGCGTGCTTTGTAATGCGTAGATCGTTTTTGTCAATGCCAGCTGATTTCAAAATATTTTCCATCTTCTCATGTCTCACGCAGTTAATGGCTTTCTTATAGTCTATTAAACAGGCATACACATCGAAATTCGTGTCCCTACATCTGGCCCTCCTCTCCAGAGTCAAGCCCCCCCCCCCCAACCAAAATCCTCGATCCGCCACTGATCTGGCACTAATACATTTAAGGAAAAGAGTGCTTCACGTGGTCCAAGCCCATTTCAGTAACTAAACTGGCTCTCATCCACACGAGATTCGCAGTTCTTGTAAATCTGGTTGTGTATGATTCGCAGAAATATTATGAGTGAGACTGATCATACGATAGTCATCACTAGAAACCGGATTACATGCATTTGCATGTTTGCATATAAATTTGAATACCAAGCTCATTTTCACCGGTTATTGAATATTTTACGAAAATCCTAGCGATGATGCATATTTTCTCTATGTATATATGGGGATACGTTACCCATATAAACAATACGATTTGTAAGATGATACTCTTGACGAAACTCATGTCTTTAATGCAACCAATAAACAACACATACACGTATGCACGTTACATTAAAATAACAAATCAATGCGAATGTTAATAATAATACTTCCAGCTTGGCGGCAATGTAGTCTCCGTGTTTAGCACGCCTCGCCAACGGTGTACTCTCTCTGTCTCTCCTTGGTTGTTTTCATCGTTGCCCCGGTTATGGTCAGCGAGTATCGTTGATATTGCGTTAGCAGCCGCCGCGACAACGACGGAACTGCGCTGACAACTGTTAATGTAACGATGTGTTTCCGCCACACCAGCCCCCCACGGAGTTGATGAGGCTACGGCTGAAGACGTTTCGGGAACTTTACCCGGCGACCGGATCTTGTGGTTCTCGGGTTGTCCGTTGTATCGTGATCTGTAGTTTTCTTTGTTTCGCTGATTGACATACTAGGTGGTTCTGTCACAGCACTACCTTCGGTATTAGGACAATCGTCATTGAGCAGAAAGGCAGGTTTCACTCTTTCTATGCTGACACGTACTGGTTTATCCTTGTTTAAAACAGTTAAGGTCCTATCCTGGCGATCTAACACGCGGTGTGGGCCAGTGTATGGTGGCTGCAGGGCACCACGTACCGAATCATCCCGAAGATACACGTGAGTGCACGTTTCGAGATCCTTGGAAATAAAGGTCGAACTGTGACCATGTCTGGTGGCTGGTGTTGGACGTAGTCTGCGCATTTGTTGACGTAGTTTGTCCACGAAGTCGGATATATCTTCCAGACGTTCTTCCGTTGCGGTTCACAGTAATTCACCTGGGAGGCGTAGTGGTTCACCGTACACACACCGAGAAGAACGATGGGAAGGGCTTGCAGCCAGGACATACCGGGATGACACATAATTGCTGCTTTGAGTTGACGATGGAATCTCTCCACCATGCCATTTGAACAAGGGTGCCAGGCAGTGGTGCGGGTTCTTAGCGTTCCAGTCAAGAGCCCCAGGTTCCGGAGCAGTACAGATTCAAACTGCCTGCCTTGGTCGGTGGTAATACGAAGAGGTGATCCAAATCGTGAAATCCAGCATGCTACGAATGCATTGGCAACTTCCTCCGCAGTGATGCATTCTAAAGGCCAGACCTCTGGCCAGCGAGTAAATCTATCGATGGCTGTTAAGCAATAACGATAGTTTCCTGACGCTGGAAGTGGTCCGATTATGTCCAAATGAACATGTTGAAACCGGGCAGATGGCATTGTAAAGTTTCCGACTGGTGCGTTTGTGTGTCGCGTAACTTTGGCGCGCTGACAATCTTGACAGACTCGGACCCATGCGCGGCAATCTTTCGCCATGTTAGGCCAGACGAAACGTTCTGATACCAAACGAGTGGTAGCTCTGGCGCCGGGATGACTCAGGCCGTGAACAGACGAAAAAGCTGCTTTTCGGAATGATGTGGTGATAAAGGGCCTGGGTTTTCCGGTTGAGGTGTCACAGAAGAGGATAATGGTACTGCCAGGTACTGGGACTTGCTCCAAATTAAGTGATGTTTCGCCATTGATGAAAGAACGGATTTCCGGATCGTCCTTCTGAGAGTCTGCCAGAGCGGAAAAGTTCAAGTTTCTGTCTGCGATTCCGTCGACCCGGGACAGTGCGTCTGCGACTACATTGGAAGAACCTTCAATGTGTTCAATATTGGTGGTGAACTACGCAATGAACGATAATTGATTCAGTTGCACAGGTGGGAGCTTGTCACGGCGTTGCTGAAACGCGTACGTAAGTGGCTTGTGATCGGTGTAAATTGTAAACTGGTGGGCTTTCAAGAAGTGCCGAAAGTGTTGGATGGCTTCGTAGATAGCGAGTAACTCGCGATAGTACGCTGGCCATTCTGATTGCTTTGGTGAAAGCTTCTTAGAAAAGAAGGCTAAAGGCTGCCACGTAGCGTTTACGTGCTGTTGTAGAAAAGCCCCTACAGCTGTGTTGGAAGCATCAGTAAACAATCCTAGAGGTGCGTTGAGATCGGGATGAACTAGTAGCGTCGATTTGGCAAGGCTGGCTTTGCAGACATTAAACGTGCTTTCCAGATTTTGATTCCAAGGTACAGGTTGAGAACCTCGTAGGTTGGATACTGCCGAGTGGAGAGATGCTTGGTATTCTGCTGCTGAAGGTAGGAAACGGCGGTAAAAGTTCACCATTCCCAAAAAGCGTCTAAGTTCACGGACTGTCTGTGGAAGGGGGAAGTTTTGCAGAGCGCTGATCCGATCTGGTAACGGTCGAGTGCTAGCGGCAGAGACTTCGTATCCCAAGAAGGTAACACTTGGAGAGGCTAAAACACTCTTACAAGCGTTAACGAGAATCCCATAAGATGACAGCCTTTGGAAAAGTAATCGCAGATGGCGCTCGTGCTCTTCAGGGCCCTTAGAAAATACCAATATGTCGTCTACATAGGCGAATGTGAAGTCTAAGCCAGATAGGACTTCATCAATGAAACGCTGAAAGGTTTGTCCGGCATTCCGCAACCCGAAAGACATAAACGGAAACTCAAAAAGTCCAAACGGTGTAATAATTGCTGTCTTTGGAATGTCGTCCGGGTTCACTGGAACCTGAGTGTAGGTTTGACTAGGTCGACGACAGAGAAGATAGTGCATCCACGCAACTGGTGGCTGAAATCATGGAGATGGTGAGGTGGATACCTATCTGGAATTGTCCGTGCATTGAGAGCTCGATAGTCTCCACAGGGACGCCAACCCTTGTCTTTCTTTGGGACCAGGTGAAGAGGCGAGGACCATGGTCCCTCTGAGCGGCGCGCAGTGCCCTCCATTAACATTGCTTCGAATTCTTTCTTAGCAATCTGAAGACGGTCTGGAGCGAGGCGACGAGCACGACAAGAGACAGGTGGTCCAGGTGTTGTGCGAATGAAATGTACAGTAGAGTGCTTTATTTCTTTCGGCATTCCAGGTGGGCGCGTGAGATCTGGGAAATCTCGCAATATTTCATGAAAAACTGTAGTGGCCTTTAGTGATTTCACTCTAGGTTGCTTCCAGTTAGCCGGCTGTACAGGCACTGACAATCCTGTCAAGCTGTCAATGATACGCTTGTTGTGACAATCTGGTAGCAAGTGATAATGTGCAAGGAAATCAGAGCCTATGATAGGAACAGCTACATCAGCTATTATAAATCTCCAAGATAAATCGCGCCGCAATCCGAGGTTCAGCTTGAGAAACAAAGTGCCATAGGTATGAACAATAGAGTCATTTGCCGCTACAAGTTCATATTTGTTGCGTTGATGACGCCCTTTTAGAAAATCTTTCGGGAAACAGCATAAATCAGAACCAGTATCGATTAAAAATTTATGTCTGCTATTTCTGTCAAAGACAAAAGGCGGTTACCTCCTGTTGGGCAGCCGTCTACCGCCATCACTGGCTGCCGTTGGGGTTTAACTGAAAGTTACATGGTTGTTGGCATTTGCGAGCTTGGCCGTGAAAACGGCGGTGGTACCAGCAAACCTGAGAGGTGTCAGTACGCGGCGAAGAATCACGGTTGTTTTGAGCGTGCCGCGACTTCGGGGGGCTGGCTTCGAGAACGAGAACGATTGCGAAACGAGGCTTGCAATGTAGCCAACTGCTGCGAAAGTTCTTCTATGCGCTTTGCAAGCTGACTTACCTCGGTATTAGCAGGTAACATGCGATAGCATTAACATCGGCGTGCAGAGCAGGTGTAGAAACTTCCATAATTTTGTATAGTATTGCAATTTTGTCTAGTGGTGTGTCAGCTTGAGTTTGCAAGATAGCTTGTACCTGTGACGGTAGGCGCTGGATCCATAATTGCCGGAGGAGATTATCTTGCACATGAGTGGCACCAGCTAGTGATCTTAAGTGTCTTAAAAACTGGGATGGTTTTCGATCACCAAGTTCTTCCTCCATTAACAGCTGGCGAACTCGCTGCTCTTCTGATGCAGAGAGGCGACGAATTAATTCGTTACGCAAGTGTTCATATGCATTTTCAGGAGGTGAATTTATTATAATATCTTCCACTTCGGCCGCATAGCGGCTGTCCAGCTGTGAAATTATATAGGCGTACTTCGTCAAATCTTGCGTAATGCCCACGATGCCAAATTGAGCTTCTGCCTGTGCAAACCACAATGCCGGTTTGTCCGGCCAGAAAACTGGTAATTTCACGACAAGACGGTTAACAGATGTGCCAACCTGCGAGACTGTAGATTGCGAGGGTTGCTGTTGAAGCATTTGCTGTCGCAGAATGTGATTTTGCTCCTGTAGCTGGCGTAGTTGTTCTTGAAGTTGCTCCATTATTCAAAAGAGTTCGGGTTTTTCGTCGTCGGAGTCACCAATTATGGAGATACGTTACCCATATAAACAATACGATTTGTAAGACGAAACTCTTGACGAAACTCATGTCTTTAATGCAACCAATAAACAACACATACACGTATGCACGTTACATTAAAATAACAAATCAATGCGAATGTTAATAATAATACTTCCAGCTTGGCGGCAATGTAGTCTCCGTGTTTAGCACGCCTCGCCAACGGTGTACTCTCTCTGTCTCTCCTTGGTTGTTTTCATCGTTGCCCCGGTTATGGTCAGCGAGTATCGTTGATATTGCGTTAGCAGCCGCCGCGACAACGACGGAACTGCGCTGACAACTGTTAATGTAACGATATGTTTCCGCCACATATACAATATTTTTCGGTAGTGTACCTAGTTAATAAATAAAATCTTACATTGTAGCCAGCAAAACCCACAGTTCTTAAGGTAGTCCACACCAAAAGGAACACAGAGGGACATGTTAATTTTGCTTGTTCCTAAAAGTTGTTCCGCCGGCCTCGGTAGCGTAGGGGCTAGAGTGCTAGCTCCACGTGCCGAAGGTCGCCGGTTCGAGTCCGGCCGAGGGCATGGGTGTTTAAGTGTTGTGTGTTGTGTGTGTTGATGTCGTGTCCGTGTTGTAGTGTCCATGTGTCAATACTTGATAGCAACAAATCACATTGAGCTGGCTGTATGGCCTCAGTAGCCGAATGCGATAATGAAAACGAAAAAAAAACTTGTTCCCTCATGTTACCCAATGTTTATGTCAACAGAAACAAAAGTTCCTTCAAGTTGACTGTTTGCAGCAGTAGCCGTAGAGATGAAAGGAACATTGGTAAACATTATCGTGTTTAAAACTGTTGTTAGTTTGGTGTGGACAGCTTGTTCTGTGTTGCTGTTACCTCAGTTGTTAAACTCCCACAAAAATGTTCGAAAGGACGAGTGAAAATCTAATAAATTTAATTGAATTATATAAAAATTCAGAGTGCTTGTGGAATCCATGTTATTCAAACTATAAATATCGGCTTAAGAAACACGATTCGTGGGTGATGTTAAATAAAGCAACTGGTGCAGGCATAAGCGAAGTAAAACGAAAAGTAATAAACTTAGTGACACAGTTTTTCAGAGGAAAAAAAGAAGATCTGGAACTAAAAAAATCTGGTGCTGCAGCAACTTTTGTGAGAAAATAGTTTGCTTACAAATATTTGGAATTTCTTGCGGGTAGAAATAAAGTGCGTCATTATTCAGAAAATGGATTTAGTGACGTACAAGTAAGTTCATACAAAGTTTTATTATTTCTGTAGTAATTGGTGTATCTGTTTAGATTTTACCGCAATTTTAACATTATTTAAATATCAGTTTGCCACGGAACCATTCCATCTGGTGACACAAAATAGTTATCAAATTCCTGTAGAATAATGTTTGCTTCAGTGGACGAATTACGTGCTTGTTTCTGTAATGGCAACATTACTGTGCCTGCGTTTACGTCTTTTCTCCAAATACCTAGTATTAATTCACAATTATCTTTGTCTTCAGCATCAAATGTACAGGACGGCGTGTAGAATTGTTTTGAAGAATTGCTACGTCTGAGGAAATTGTGTATACATATAGCTGCAGTTGCAATTTTTTCTACATTTTCAGGAGAGAGAAGTTTTCTTAATACTCTGAATCTAATTGACAGAATTCCCAGTACATTTTCTGACACTCTTCTGGCACTAGAAAACCGACCGTGATCCTTTCTCTTGGTGTCCGGGATAAGGTTTCAACAGATTAGGAGATAATGGAAAAGCATCAGCTCCCAAAATACATAAGGCACTGATTTCGTTCGACCAGGAAGAGGACCATCAGGTGGTAAATTAAGTTGAAACTTCATCATCGTCTTCTTGAAACGTGCATTTATGCGCCCTTGAGGTCCAACGTTCATGTGCATAACCTTGTAATTAGCATTTACTACACTGAAGAATGATTTATAGTTAAAAAATTCGCTGCCGCTGTTGTTTGGTGCTTGTATCTTAATATGCTATCAGTCCATAACTCCAACACATTTAGGAAAATTCTGAAGTGTGTAGAATAGATTTGACACTTGCTTCCATTGGTCAGCTTTCGAAAGCACCTGAAATATTTATTTCCATGAATAAAATCAATAGTAATAACATGTAGCTAGATGCCCCATGCGAAAATTTTGCGAATAAAATACGATGAATAGTGAGGTTGAATGCTTGTAATATAATGAAAATTTTAACCGTAAATTGGTAGCAAATATATTTTTTAGTGTAATAGTAACGCATCAAAATACTAACAAAATATTACGAACAATTGCGAAAATTTAAGACACACTCTATGTACGACAAACTTTCACTGACTTTAACAGAATACAACCAACCTGAACAAAATGCACACAGCATATCACCATCTCTGTGATATGTGTTGCTGTGCGAATAAAATGTTTACATTGGAATTGTATAGCAAAACAAAAATGTTCAGTAACAGAAAAAAAATATCCGAAAAGCTACTTATTGTATAAAAAATAGTTAACTCACATCTCTGTCGTATCTGCTGCTGCAATCTAGAGATTTGGCTCTGAACTGTCTCATACGCGCTTCCACTTTAAGCATCAAATTCCGAAAAATTCTTTCTTAATTTTTGATTTTAACTAATTGGAGACCTTAATCTTTAAAGCGATATGACATTTATCGATTTCGGTTAGGTAACGAAGGAGATAAATGGCTTGTAATAATAATAAAAAAACCACACTGTAGAAATAATATTGATTGTGACCAAAGCAGACACCTTGGCCTTTAAAATGATACCTCATCTATCGCTTAGGCATCAAGCGAGGTTATAAAAAAGAAGTTAAAGAAATGATATTTTTGGCCCTTAAGGGTTCAATTTCGAGAAGGTTGTTTCTTAAAATATGATGTGAGCAAAGAGGATACTTTAATATTTAAAACGGTACCTCATCTATCGATTTTGGTTAGGTATCAAGAGAAATAAATAGCTCGTGACAGAAAACTGCTTGTAGAAATATTAATACTTTTGCCCTTTAAAGGTCAAATTTAGAAAAAATCGTTTCTTAAAATATGGCGTCACGGTACCGAAAACCTTACGAAGACCTCAGTCTTTAAAATTATACCTCATTTATCAATTTTGTTTTATTATCAAGGGAGATAAATGACTCGAGACACAAAGAACGCATTTTAGAAATACTGATATCTTTGCCATTTAAGGGTACAATTCAGAAAAATTCCTGTCTTAAAATGTAATGTGACCACAGCGGAAACCTTAATTTCTAGAATAATACCTCATTTATCTGTTTTGGTTAGATAATTATGGAGATAAATGGCTAGTGAGACAAAAATGCATTGTTGAACCATTTATACTTTTTCCCTTTAAGGGTTGATTTTTTTTAAAAAAAATCTTTCTTAATATATGATGTCACCAAAGTTGAGACATAAATCTTCATAATATTAATTCATTTATTGAATTCGGTTAGATATCTAGGGAGAAAAATGGCTCGAGACACAAAAAACGCATGTTAGAAATGTTGAATTTTTTCTATTTAAGGATAGAGTTATGAATAATTCTTTTCTTAAAATATGATGTGACCACGGCGGAGACCTTAATCTTTAATATGATACCTCATTTATCTATATCGGTTAGATATGGAGGTAAATAAATGGCTCGTGACAGAAAAACGTCTTGCAGAAATATTGATATTTTTGCCCTTTAAGGGTGGAATTCCGAAAAATTCCTGTCTTAATATATTATGTCACCGTAGCGGAGATCTTATTCTTCAAAACGATACTTCATTAAACGATTTCAGATAGGTATCTAGCGACATAAATGATTCGTAGCATTTTAGAAAAATTGGCATTTTTGCCCTTTAAAGGTAGAATTCCGAAAAATACCTTTCTTAAAATATGATGTGACCAAAGTGGAGACCATAAGCTTTAAAATGACACCTCATTCATTGATTTCGGTTAAGTATGTAGGGAGATAATGGCTTTTGACCAAAAAAAAAAAAAAAACCTTATAGAAATAATATATATCATAACGTAAGGCATATACATGAAAATAGGTTCTAATTGTTACAGGACCTGGACACTTCAGACAGTATTTCCGATGAAGGTACAGATGAAAAAATAAGAAATGAAACAAAAACACAAGTAATCAAGCATTCTGAAACAGATCTACAACCTACAACACAAGACATGCCAGAATTTCATTTTGGAACTCCAAACCAAGTAGATAATAAACATTTAACGAACCAGACGCTGGAAACAATGAAGAATCGCCACGAAATCTTCAAAAAAGATCCGTAGCCTTCTAAACACAGAAACAATTTAAACATAATTCACAGGATCAAAGACAGGAAGAAGCTTACTTGTTTTTGAAGGACTTGAAGAAGAAGCAACATTTAAGAGAAAGTTTCAGTGTGTTTGGAGAACATGTTGGTTGCAAACTTCGAAATTTAATAACTGATCCTGCGCAAAACACGGCAGAGCATTTAATTTCAAAGATTTTGTTGGAGGCTTCAAATGGCAAATATGATCAACCATATCCATACACTAATCAACCAAGTGCACAGGAATTTTCACCAGTGTATGCACACTCCCTTTCACGGCTACGGGCAAACATGTATGCCCTGCCGCTAGAAAGACCAGACGGCTACGGGCGTACATGTATGCCCAGCGGACGGCTAACGGCATACACGTACGCCCGGCAGGCGGGAAGTCCTGACGGCTAACGGCATACATATACGCCCGAGCTCGGAAGCAGGTAAACGGCTAATTGCTGATGACCGCATTTCTGAGAACCCTGTTATACTCTAGACTTTCTGTAGGAAAACACTTTAGTTTTTCACCTCCCCTGGGCCCTTACTGCTTACGAGTCTAACATTCGGCCAGTTCTGTTTTTTCTTCTGGTGAGACGACAGCGTTCGCATCTGTAGCTTTTGCCATGTCGGCACGCAGTATATCGGACAAAGAAATCATGGATATCCTCATGAATAGTAGCGACGAAGATTGTAGTGATACTTCAGAGCTTTCTTCGGACGAAGAGTTGGATACGTCTGGATGTAATGCTGAATCCTCGACATCACGAACAGAAGATTCTTCCTCTGAAAACGGAAAAGGAAATGAAGTAAGTGAAAAAGAAAGTATAACTGGTCGGAGAATCATCCTGTGACGAAACGACACAGTTTTGTGAACACATTTAGCGGGTTGAAAGTAGACTTCAAAGAGTCAGCAAGTCATTTAGATTTCTTTTTGTACTTCTTGTCCATGGAATTTGTTTCTGCCATCTGTACACAGATCAATAATTATTATAAATTTATTACTGAAAAAATGACGACTGCACCCAGTAGATTAGCACGCTGGAAGTCTATAGAGCCAGCAGAATTTTATTGCTTCCTAGCGTGTTCTCTGCTTATGCCTAGAAGTAAGAAGTTAGAAGTAAATGAATATTGGTCGAAAGATTCTTTGCTTAAAACACCAATATTTTCTAACATAATGGCCAGGGACCGGTACAAGTTGATCCTGCGTTTGTTGCACTTCAGTGACAATTCCACCACATCTCAAGATATTCTTGTGAAAATACGTCTCATTGTAGATCACACAAAAAATAAATTCCGCGAAGCTGTAGTACCCTTTGAGAATCTAGTGATCGACGAAAGTCTGCTACTGTTCAAAGGCAGGCTCCGCTTCAAGCAGTACATACCAAATAAACGTAGCCGTTTTGGCATTAAAATTTTCGTTCTTTGTGATGTACAAACCAATTATATTCTGGATTATATTGTATATACTGGTGCCGCCACGGAAATAGAAACTGGAAATGCTGATTGGGGAAAATCAGGCGATGTTGTTGTTAGTTTATTATTGCCATACCTCAATAAAGGTCATACCATTTATTTAGACAATTGGTATTCGAGCCCCGAATTATTCCTGTGGCTCCATGATAAACGTACAAACGCCGTCGGAACAGTACGCAAAAATAGAAAACATCTACCACCGTTGCCAGAAAGGCTCAAAAAGGGGGAAATACAGTTCAAGTCTTGTGGAACATTAATGGCACTAAAATGGATGGACAAGAAAGAAGTCTGGATGCTTTCCACCGTAAATGGACCAGAGTTTGTGGAGACAGAGAAGTAGAACATAGAACGGGTCAAAACAAATTGAAACCTACCTGTGTTGTCAGCTATAATAAGTCAATGGGTGCAGTTGATAAGACAGACATGCTGTTATCTTCTGTACAATGTATCCGAAAGACAATGAAATGGTACAAGAAAGTATTCTTTCATTTGACTGACTTGTGTGTGCTTAATGCAAAAACTATTTTTGAAATACAAAGCAACAGAAGATACCACTAGCGAAATACCACTTGGAACTAATTCGCCAGTTGCTAGACAAATTTCATAGTCAAACGTGTAAAAGTGCGACCCCAGGGACACCCAAAGAAGAAAGCCCTTTCCGACTGCATAATAAAGAAGGACATTATCCAGGGTACCACGTAGCAACGGAGAAAAAGGAGATTCCGCAGAAACGCTGTGTAGTAAGTACTGCTCATTCACAACGAAAAATGACACGCATAAGATGCAAAAAGTGTGATGTGGCTCTCTGCATGGTGCCATGTTTCGAAAAATATCACACACTAAAGAAATATTAGGATGTTTTTAGTAACTGTGTACGTTTCAACTAAAGGAAAGTAAAAAATTATTAAAAGTAAAAAAAAAAAAGTTTTTAACTCAGCCAGCGGCAGTCCAAAGCCTGCGTCAAAAATGAGGATGGGAAACCATTAAGTCACATGGTACTGAACGTGACGAGCTCAGAGGGAAAATAGCGAGCATGAAGCAGGAAGACGCTTACTGTCGAGCTTTTTATTATGCAGAATCTAGTTTAGGCCTTAACTGCAAACTGACCTATAGGCTTATCACAAAATGAGTTATACTCATATATCACGTGTTTAATTCTGCGTCAGGCTATATGAGACAATTTGGTTTTAAAGATCAATAATTGTATCTTATAGACGACTATACCAAGAAGTGTCCGAGTTTTAGGGAGCCTTTGCTAGGAACTGCTCACTTTAAAACTATGTATCTCGAAATGTGTGTGTCTGATGTTAAAGAAAGTTTAATAGCTTATATTATACATTAGTAGTGCAAAATGTCAGGTACAGAATTTTCCAAATACAAATAAAAAAGGTTCTCATCATATTCCTAAATTACCATTTTCTCTGTCTCTGTCGAGAATAAACTTACAGCAGGAAACAGGGGTTAACTTTAAAACACTCTTTCTTGGTCATTAGAAACTTCAACCGCTGAGATAGAACAGTGTGACAATGATTTTATAAGGAGTATTACTGAAGATTACGCGTGATTAGCCCAGAGCGGCCGTAGCCTGCAGCGGTTGTCGGACCACTCAGCCGCCCGCCGGCCAGGCACACGGTGGGTCCGCTCGCCCCAGCCACCGGGGAGGCAGGACGCTCGGCACTCGTAGCCGCGAAAGGGCTATAGACCCCCCTCGTCTTCATTGTCATGTAAACCTTCTCCTGCTTCGTTCCCACCTTCAATTGATTATGGAAGCGACGCGGGCAGGTGTGTACTCGTCCCATTATAAGCATAATCGTTTTACTGAAATTTGGGGAGGAATCCCACGGAATCTTATGATAAATGTGATGTGAATTGAGCCTCAAGCTCCAGTTGTCCATCTGTTGGGGATCAATCCCATACCCGACTTATATTACTGGATTACATGATGAATATGCTTCTACACTCAAACATTTGTATTTTTTCATACCTATTTGAATCTGACATTCGAGAAAAAATAGATACCGTCCGGATATTTAGAGTAGATACTGTGGTGGATCATCCACAAAGGACATTCATTTTTTCTGCCCAAAGCGCTATAACTTTAAGGACGTAAAACTGTACATGGCATCCACCCGCTGTGAGTGAAATTTCTTTTAATTTCATTGCTTCTGAGCTTAATTTTAACACTTTGTTGTGCTCTTCATTCTCTACCTTTGTTGACTATTACACTTATATAGGCTTTTCGTCTGCAGGCACTAAATACATTCCATCATTGTTATTACAATCTTGTCCATCAGAAGTTTATTGGTCATTATGTTCGGCCCGTATGACAGTTGCGGCATTATTGCGCGATATGTTTATTTTTTGTTTCTCACGGAATCGTCATTTTGACACGGAGAGTTGAATCATGTGGAGAGTTATTTGTAGAAGTACCAACTGTTTTTACAATCGCTTTGTTTATTGCAGATATCTGAACTCAATATACTTTGTCGTCTTCTTTATTGACAGCACAGTTTTTCTTGGCTTCTTATTTTATTTGCTCTCAAGTAATATCAACTTTTTTGTAATTATTTTTCGTTCTGTAAGCTGACCTAGTGTTCCATAATTTCACTACACAATTTGCGGAATGTCATGTTGCTGTCATGAGGTTTGAAATGATAGTTTTATATATAAAAAAGCAATACATAGTGTTACACGTAGCAAAAAACAACTCTCTTTGTCCCAATTGCTCCTCCAGGTGATGAAAAAAAATCTTTTTTTCTCAGTATTAGGGTAGTTGATTCGAAGACTGGTAGTGAGGTGTCTGACCGCAATAATGTCGCTGGTGTGAGGAAAGAACACTGTTGAAAAGAAGTACGACGTAATTCGAAGCTCAATCGACAACTTTTCCGCCGGTCGAATTCACAGGATGACGCATAGAACTATGACGCAATGCCGGCCCTGAACAGATGTGATGAAATTAATAGATAGTGAGCTGCCAGCGGAGGCTTGGAATTGAGCCAGGCACGGCTGATCTTATGCCGGCTAGCTTCACTGCAGACATTTTGCACATATCAAGCTGTACCCTTCAGAGATCGGTGTGAAAAATTTTTCTTCCCATCGTTAAATTATTGTGACTCAGGATGTTGTTCTGTGTTAAGTAATAAACCGTGATAAACAACTTTAATTTTGAAGACAGAAGCTTTCTGATTACGAAAAACCGCAAAAGGGAACATGTTCCTCTACGCCGTAGGTTCCCAGTCTTTTCTCGGTCTACCATACCCTTTTCACAGTAAAAGAACACACCGACACCACATGTTGTAATAAAAAAATTAATCCTAGTTTTTTACGGCTCGGAACATACTTTTTGAAACAGTTATTTGATGACGCCCCTCTTAGGCGAAGTGTACAAGATCATATATGCCGAAAACCACGACATATTTCTAAAATTACCCAAAATGTAAAAAAACACACGATTATTATTTATACCTTCTAATAATATTCGTGTACTGTATTTTTCACGTTTTGATTAACAAATACATACACAGTCCAGTCACATTAATGTGACCACCTCTCAAAAACCAGAATAACCACCTTTGGCAGAGCGGACCGCTGCGAGGCGTGCAGGAAGAGAGTCAATTAGGTTTCTGAAGATGTTCTCTGGGATGTTGAGCCATGCCGACTCCAGTGCCGTGGGCAGCTGCGCTAGATTACGCGGTTGAGGGGCCATGGCGCGAACAACCCGATCGAGGTGGTCCACAGATTCTCGATTGGATTTAAATCCGGTGATTTTGCAGGCCAGGGGAGTAAGGTAAACTCATCCTGGTGCTCTTCGAACAACGCACATACACTGCGAGCTGTATGACACCTCGCATTGTCCTGCTGGTAGATGCTATCATTCTGAGGAAAAATTATTCGCATGTAGGGGTGGACATGGTCCGCAAGGACAGATACGTACTTGTGCTGATCCATCATGCCTTCCACAATGATGAGTTCACCAAGTGAATGCAAGGAAAACATTCCCCAAACCATTATGCTCCCTCCTCCACCCTGGATCCTTCCGGCAATTGTTGCAGTGTGTTTGCTTTCAAACGTTTGACGCCGTATGTGCCAACGTCCATCTGTCCGATGAAGCATCAAACGTGATTCATCGGAAAAGCCACATGTCGCCAATCTGTGGACGTCCAGTTGCGGTACTGGGGTGAAAATTCCAGCCTTCGTCGCCGAAGAACATCAGTCAGCATAGGTGCATTAACCAGGCGTCTGCTGAGGAGGCCCAAGCGCAGCAACTTTCGCTGAACCGTTGTTGAGGATACACTCTTGGTAGCAGCTTGAGTAGTGTGGATTTGCGGGAGTGAGCGCACACAAACGAACTGTCAATCATTTTCACACCTCTATTGTTCTCCCCCCTCCCACCTGTCAAACATTTTCACACCTCTATTGTTCTATTATTATGCTAATTAGGCCACTTGACTTGAGGCCACTTGACTAACGTCAGTTTCACCCCTATTGTTCTATTGTTATACCAATTAGGCCACTTGACTTGAGGCCACTTGACCAACCTCAGTTTCACCCCTAGTGTTCTATTGTTCTCCTCCCCTACTACTGATCTTTTGCCAGGCCACTTGAGCGACCACCTGCTCCGTCTAACCACACCAGGGGTGTCGCACCAGCTGCCCTCGCGGTCTTTTGATCTATTGTTCTCCTCCCCTACTCTTTTGTCAGGCCACTTGTTTGAACACTTGCCTTCCCCACCCCAACCCTAGCACCAGCCGCCCTCTGGGTCCGTTGTTCTCCTCCCCTACTATTGCTCTTTTGTCAGGCCACTTGTGTGATCACTTGCCTTCCCCTAAGCGTAGTTTCATCTCTCCATCCGGTTTCACTCCAGTGCGTGGTGAAGGTCCCGTGCGTTCTCCTCCATATATTCCTTCCTCGATGGGAATAACCCGCTTACAGAGTCAAGCACTTGGAGAGGCAAAAGGTATGCATTTTTTTTTTATCTATTATACTTTTTTTTACTTATGGCTTTACGCCTCATCGACGTCGAGGTCATTAGAGGCGGGAAGGGAATGGACACAATAAACAGGAATGACTTCGGTCATGGCCTTTTGAAGGAAGCGACACAGCATTCGCCTGGAGTGATTTGGAGAAACCATGTAAAATCTGGATGCCTGGACGGAGATTCGAACCAGCGTCCCCCCCACCCAATGCGAGGCCACAAGCGTTAACCGTTCACCCACCACACTCGGTACGAAATCGAAGGATCTTAGGACTAAAGTAGATACAGTAAACCCAGATAATATAAACTTGATGTATGTTGCCTGTATTAGGCACTAGGCAGAAGTTTCAAATTTTTAACTAGGCTTTTTCCATAGGGAGGGTTCTGTAGATTTCTGCTTTTAATTCGCTGATACATTGTGAAACAAACGTTTGCTAGGTAGGAAAAAAAAGAGAAGACAAGTTCTTTTTTCTTCCTCGTGGTTGCTTTCTTTTCGTATTGAATTGACATTCATCCACCTCATCTTTCTATCACGTTTTGTGACTTCAGATATTGGATATGATCGCAAAGTCTCTTTGCTATTTGGTTACACACTTCGCTTGAAATTTTATTTAAAAACCCCAATATATTTATTAAGTAAAACATCTTTGCGCGCGGTAATGAGAACAAACAAGTATCTGCGCATGCGAAGGAAATAAATATGGAGTCACGTTTATAGTGCGGTACACTGAATGTCAATTGTGGATAGGAATGGAGCTCAGTTTCCTTATTTCACCTGTCTAATCTTGCGGAAAAACCTTGTAAAATCGAAATTTGGTTGGCCGGACGGGTATCTGAAACCGCGTCGTCCGAAGTTCCAGACCAGTACAACCTGTATCAATCCAATTGTGGATTGGAACGGAGCTCAGTTACCTTATTTCACCTGTCTAATGTTGCTGCTTGCAACGTTGTATGACAGATGAATTTGAGAATTTGTGGGGAAAAGGCTTTAAAACCCGGCATCTGTAAAAGAAGTTAATCAACGGACTTATCAGTGAAACTACGTTATTCAACCTTATACCAAACATTGTATGAGAATGATGGGTTATTATAAGACCAAACTTGCGGGTATCAGATTCTGGAGACCGACAGTAGTAGTAGGAGCAGGTATTAGCTGGAACATATCCAGTTATGTGACGTCATAGAGCAGGTGGGGGTACCTCCCTCCCCTCCCCTCCAATGGCGGCTTGTCTGACTTTTGAATCAGCGTTCAGGGTCGTATGATGTCACAATATCGCGGATCGTTAGTTCAATGGTTGGCCGCTAGGGGGGGCAGCACCGGTCGGGCTTGCGCATGCGATGGTTCCTTAACCGGCCGCTAGACGGCAGAATCTCCCAAGGACTTATTTTCTTTGGTGGCATACATTCCACTTCCGCAGGAGAGTGATAGTTAGCGGGGGAATTCCATCGCCCGGGGCGTGTTTACACAGGTGCGCTTGGTGAAGGTATTTACTCAGACATTAAGCGCTCGCCTGCAACTATTTCCTGAACACGCGCGTGACGTCAGCACTCTGAAATTCGGTCCGAGGGTGTGCTAGGTGAATTTCTGTTCTGGAATGCGTGCTCCATTAGACGTTGCGACAGGTGTCGGCTTGCTGAGCCGAGGCATCAGGCTTCCGCCTTGCATAACTGTCACCAATTGGCACCACAAGGCAGCGTAGTAGCCACTTGTCGCTAGATGGCGCACATGTACCAATATGCGTGAAATATTTCGATGTTTGCGAAGCCACTCTCGTGTTTGCCCGGGAGTCCGACTGGTTATGAAATGGCTCCATTACAGTGCGAAACAGCTTGTGTGGTGTGTGTTTGCCATCCACCATTATGAAAGCATAGCTGGCTGCCTGGCTGGCGGACAATGAAAGTAGGGCGTCTAACACAGTGTTCATATGAATGCAGAATTTTGTACAGTGTCTCAAGCTTGCAGCGAATTTCGTGTGTATTTGTTCAGGTGTCCTGCTATCGATAAGGAATTCAGGTTGCGCCATATGCTCATTGCACTGCGTAACCGCCCCAGCAGCATTCACTTCGGTTCAAAAAGAAATTATTACGAGATGAGAATAATTATTATATGTCAGTTTTCGTAGTACAAATCTAAGAATCATTTATGGTAGCCCAATCACTCGTGTTTTCAAAACGAAAATCGAAAATTTTGTGTTCATTCTGGGTGAACAGAAAAACTGCTTGAGTCTTTGTATTTAATTAAGAAATAGACCATGTGAAAGTGTATCTTTTACGTTTAAAACGTGATAATGAACCATAGAATGTCCTGGCATAGATCAAATTCACATCTATACAATACAGTTCTGATATTTGAAATTGGCAGAGGGTGCTTTGCACAAAAAATAACTCTGTGTGAATAACAAGAGGAAATAAGCGTCAGTATGGTGGAATTCCAATATAATTAATCGTTAATGATAACTCGCGAATTTCTGTCACAACCCCATTATTTTAATATATTAAATTATGTGCAATGAAACAAAGCGAGAATCCAACTAATTTTTTAAACTCAAAGAAGTGATTTCCTCATGGATGTGTCTGCAACCTCGATGAACTTTGTGTATTTCTATCCTATTGCTATGGCATTAACTTCCCTGCCCATTTTATTTGAAAAATGCCCACTAAATTAGATTCACAGGAATATCATTGCCTAATGCAAAGTTGTAGATGTGAAATCCAGTTTCTTTCCCTACAGATATTTCTGAAGTGATTACATGATGTCAAACTAATCAGCCTGTAATTTTTTCAAGCCTGTTTCTCAACCATACTGACTCAGTCTTTGGACAAGAGCCCACATGAAAATATTTATGACATGAGTAATAAAGCTTTTCCTACACCAAGACTAGAAAAATCAATGTTTCCAGTTTGACCATGGGAAAACTCTCGGAATCGAATGAGGGAAGAGAGAATTCATATAAGCATCATTACGACACCTTATTTCTCTAATCTCATCTCTGCTGTCATTGGTATAAAATATTTCATCGCACTCGTAAATAAATTGAGTGCCCCCTACCTATACTAAAATTCCAATCAATCCCTTGTGACACATCAGTGATTGACTAGAAACAGGGAGATATACCCACCTTTAACTGTATTTTACAGCACAGCACGTATGTTCCAGATACGAACCACAGTCTGTTAATCTTACTAATTTCATCCCTGAGGAATCAAAGTACGTCAGCTCTGTGTGATAAAAATCGAATCACCACAAAACAATGCTAAGCACAGAATATGCCTGAGACCATCACCTGTGGCCAAGGTGGAGATATAGAAAATTTACCCACTCCCTTATAGCAGAAATCGTGCTGATAGTCTTTTATTTCCCCAATCCAACCCTTGATTTACATCAGTTACTGACAGGGTTACCTTTTGTTCAAAGTTCGCAAAGTCTTCTCCTAATCAATAGCCAGATACCAAAATGTTGACTTTAGGTGGTTCTACTGCAGTTTTTCAGGAAAATTCCCCCTTTTTCCAGAAAAGTATTTTTCAACCAACAGGACCCAGGAGAGTTCTCCATTCGGTTTAAATGTTCCCATCTGACGCCAAACTTCTGATTCAGGACCAAGTGTGTCATTTGTTTGTAATTGTGAGCTTCGTGCAACTAACCACGATAAAATTGTCATAATGCTCTTAGCTAACTTGGTCATCAAACAGATATCATAACTCACATTTTCATAGAAGATCTCCACACATTGACAAGTATCCAAAACGTCACCATAGATACTAGTTCTATTACCCCGAAGATAGCACCCACACTTGAACTGTCGTAAATTGTTAGGTCAAAGTGGGTGTTTGGATATTTTACCCACCTAGGCCTCATCACCTAAAGTCTAGTGCCATATTGTGGTCATGGTCAACTTAGGCTCCATACACCACTCAGAATTATTCCACCAATATCCATTCTAACAGCATTATACGCCACATACAGCCCCCAGACACTCTTCCTATCTTCCAGTGACATCCAGCCCAGCTCCTTTATTATGTCACTTGTTGAATATTTTCCACCAATAAATCTAGCTGCCATCCTTTGCACATTGCATTTGATGTACAAAAATGTGGACTCCATACTACACAATATACAAGCAATGGTCTGACTGTGGGTTTGTAATCAAGCCCTTCGCTTCTCTGGTACATCCCCTCATCACCCTCTCTGTTAAATGAGTTTTATCCCGAAGTGCATGTAGTGAAAAACGTGAGGAAATTCTAAAATCATATGAACGCTGTGTTGGACGCCCTACTTTCTTTGTCCGCCAGCCAGGCAGCCAGCTATGCTTTCATAATGGTGGATGGCAAACACACACCACACAAGCTGTTTCGCACTGTAATGGAGCCAATTTGTAACCTGTCGGACTCCCAGGCAAAGACGAGAGTGGCTTCGCAAACATCGAAATATTTCACGCATACTGGTACATCTGCGCCATCTAGCGACAAGTGGCTACTACGCTGCCTTGTGGTGCCAATTGATGACAGTTATGCAAGGCGGACGCCCGATGCCTCGGCTGAGCAAGCCGACACCTGTCGCAACGTCTAATGGAGCACGCATTCCAGAACAGAAATTCACCTAGCACACCCTCGGACCGAATTCCAGAGTGCTGACGTCACGCGCGTGTTGAGGAAATAGTTGCAGGCGAGCGCTTAATGCCTGAGTAAATACCTTTACCAAGCGCACCTGAGTAAACACGCCCCGGGCGGCGGAATTCCCCCGCTAGCTATCACTCTCCTGGGGGAGTGGAATGTATACGCCCAAAGAAATTAACCCCTTGGGAGATGCTGCCATCTAGCAGCCGATCAAGGAAACATCGCTGCCCCCCTAGCTGCCAACAAATGAACTAACGATCCGCCATCTTTTGACATCATACGACCCTGAACGCTGATTCAAAAGCCAGACAAGTCGCCATTGGAGGAGAGGGGAGGGAGGTACCCCCTAGCTGCTCTATGACGTCACATAACGGGATATGTTCCAGCTAATACCTTCCCCTTTTACTGACAGTGTGTAACAGATTTTTTTTGCCTAATTTGCTATGTGCTACAATCGGTAATTGCTTCTATAAAAGAACTGAGATGAGACTCACGGGCATACGGAAGTGGGTAAAGAATGTGCTCGAAGTGTGTAACGTATACTTAAGCAAATCAGGTTAGTATGTATATCAGCGGAAAAATTAATGGTATGGAAAAGCCTTCTTTTTTTTCTGGCTTCGCCTAGTTGCCGCCGAAATCGTTAGAAGTGGGAAAGGACCGGGGCCAAGAAACTGGAAGAAATTCGGCAGTGACCTTTTGAACAAACCATCGCTGTATTCGCCTGGTATGATTTTGGGTTACCATGGAAAATTCGGATTTGAGTGCCCGGACGAGGATTCGAAACCGTATCTTCCCGGATGCGAATCTCTAAGTGGATAAATTATTATTATTATTAGCGCACCGGTATGGCTTTACACCTCGTCGACGTCGACATCATTAGAGGCGGAAATGATTGGTGCAGGGAACGGTCACCTGGAGTGATTTGGGGAAACCATGGAAAACCAGAATATGGATGTTCAGACGGGGATTCGAACCAGCGCCCACCTTTTTTTGTAACTGTTTTACGTCTCTTTTTAACGACGAGGTCTTTAGAGACGGGAAAGGATGGGGGCAAGGATGGGGGCAAGGAATGGGAAGGAATACGGCCATGGCCTTTTGAAGGAAGCATCCCGGCATTTGCCTGGAGTGATTTGGGGAAACCATTGAAAACCCAAATCTGGATGCCAGGACGGGGATTCGAACCTCCGAATGCGAGGCGAGAACGCTAACCGTTACACCGCCCCGCTCGATGAGCGCCCTCCTGAATGCATGGTCAGAGTGTTACCACTCACCCACCCTGCCCGGTAATTTTCGTGGACAATACTGAAAAATATCTGTTCTGGGGAAGTAATTTTTGCATGGTGCTTCGATAATTATGAAATTTCCAACATCTGGAATGACTGGTTACTCAGATATTGCTGCTTCCAGAGACACAGGAAAATAGTGTGAACACTGACAAAACATCTTTAGCTGGGACGCTGCATGTTAGAGACTAATACAGTAACTCTAATCAACTACCCAATCTAACAACTGACCGTTGAAACGCAATATCCGTACAGTGTGCAATGTGCCTCTGTCAAAGAAAGATTGCAAGATTGATACGAAAGAAAGTTACTGTACAGCGATGTAATGGAAGTTCGACATTAGGCACGCAACTACCTGTTTTGTACTGCCGTTATTATACCAGAAATAGAGCAAGTGTGAAGCAACAAAAATTCACAATAGCAAGCATGTAGAGTTTCCACACACATATCACAGACAATGCGCACTAAATATGTAGGACAGTAACTAACAGGTACTACTTTTACCTGTAACGTCTGTCAGCTATGGAAAATAAGACTGAACGATCTGTGATTCGGATTCTACGTTAAACTGCAGGCCACATAGGAAAGAAGGCGGCCGTCCTACCACTGGCGCAATGGCTTTGTATGCCCACTCTGTCTTTCGGCGCTGTAGACCTGAATGCACCAACAACAGCTTTCATCCTCAACACACTACTTTGAACGTACAATGATTCACACAAAGTAGTAACGTTTATGAATACTTCCACATTGGGGAGTTCAACTGGAAAGAATCCAAGTTAATTTAACCTTCTAAAATCGCCGGAATCCTTAACGAACTACTTTCAAAAATTAGTAATCTTTGATTAATAGTTTGCCTACTAAAATTTCTTCGTTCACAGACACATACACACAGCGACATGGTAGCACTAAAACAAAGGATCCAGATATGATCTTAAAAGGAAGCTATTAAACATCCATAAATCAAAAAGTGGTACTATATTATGATCAGAGGAAATGCTTAAAAGTGACGGAAAAATTTAGGAAATTCGTTAACGATCTGAACGATTTACATGTTGATTATAAGCAGGACTTTGATAATATATAAGAATTATACGAAACACTAGAGGGAAGTGACGTACATTAGAAGTTATATATATATATATATATTTGGCCCTAGTATTTTACGCCTCGTCGACGTCGCAATCATAAAAGGTCGGAGAGGATTAGGGACGAGTAACGCATAGGAATTCGCCCATAACCTGCTGAAGGAACCCTCTCGGCATTCACCTGGAGTGATTTGGCAAACCATGAGGAACCGAAATCAGGATGATCAGACGGAGACTTGAAATTGTGTCCTCCCGTATTCCAGGCCCTAGCGTTACCGCTGATCACCCACCGAGCTCGGTAATTTATTTAAAGAAAGATCAAAGATAAAAAATAGAACTAATATTTCTAAGGAACAGTGAGTCATCAATATATATATTTTTTTTTCTGTCGCTATTTGCCGCCTGTTGACAGATTAGGTTCTTAAAGATGATCGGTAAATGTCTGTGAAGAGCGTCTACTGTGCAAAACTCAAATTAAAACATTTTGCGGCGAAAAATTCTAACCATCAAAACATTCATCCAAATAATTAAAGAAAACCGTCTTCAAAATGGCTGGAAGAAAGTGGAAGGTCGGATTTGGTTCCCTTTCTGTAAAACCTCCAAAAGAAAAATTATACAATGGAAAATTTGAATTCAGGATTGGAGTGAGAGGGGCTGCAGTTCTATCCCAGTTGCTCAATAATGAACCCGACATGGTCCTTGGAAATTCCAGTATGGTTTGCGATACGCTTTTGAGTGATTCGCCGGTCGAATCAAATTGTTGACGTATGTGATGTTCATCCTTTGTTGAAGTGATCAGACGTCCGCTGCATTTTTGTCATCTACAATTATGGCCTTTCCATTCTCGCAATCACGAAATTTTAGTGCCCCATCGATTTACAGTAGACCTACCAACAGCATCGTCGGTATAAACAGCCTTGAAACGACGATGAATCTCAGTAGGAATCACTTTTTCAGCAGTTAAAAATTCGATAACAGCACGATGTTTAACTCGCGTTGACACAGCACTAGAACACGTCTCCATAATTCCACTTGTGTTTGTTACCACAAAAAATAAATTGTTCACGTTTCAGAGTAAATTCGTGTATGTCGGTCTACGTTCTTACTGTCAGGTTTTCTTTTGTTTCCCAAAAAGGGTGAGTGCTTGAGTCATTTTATATATAGTATTTATTTGGCATTTGACCTTTCCGTGACACAGCCATACCAAGTAAAATTGTACTTTTCTAAACTTTTAGGTTATTATTTCAGACAAATGATCGGATTAAGCGATGTATATAAATGGTAACATTTTCAGCGGGCAATTAATGTTTAATGTTGATTGGTGACTGGATGCCCTCATGAGAAAGTGTTTTCATGAAGTCTGTGATGTTCCAGTATTTCTTGCAGCTGAAGAACATGTGATTAACGCCACAAACTTATGATGTTTCCGACCATTCTTTATCCCATATTTCCCTGCAGTTTTTCTTAAGGAAGTTCGTGATTCACATTGTCTCTTCCTCTCCGCTTTTCATAGCATTCATTTGCTAGGCAGCCTGTTTCTTCGTTTCCTGGCAGGCTTGCATGTGCTTTTATCAATTTAAATATAACTTTTTAGCCAGGTAGACGATTTCACTGCAGGTCTGTATATTCGTCCTCTTTCAGAGGTATTTTTTTTTTTTATTCCTGGTGGGTGAGTTTTTAACGATCGGGGCTGTCATGTAGGAGATGGAGGGTTCGATTCCCGGTCCGGATGTTAATTAGTATCTGTTGTAGTATAGACACACAAAATAGCCGTTTATCGCCAAGAGTCACTGCGAACACTCCGACAACGAAAAAAATAAATAATAAACGCGTTTAGTGGTGTTTGTTCCTGTAGCAAGGGATGGTAACGCGATGTGTGTGGTGGGAGTTCTGCAGGTTTATCTGTTCGAATACCTGTGTCAGTGGTGTATACTCATAGACTTACTTCCGTAGTATTTATAATAATCGTACTGTGGTTCACACTCACACACTGACTGCGAACAACACCTGAGGGATCATTATAACGTAAATAAGTGTACACCTACAACATTGCAACACTACCTACGATTTGCCTCGCATTGCTTCCCTAACCTTCTAATATCTACATTTTAACATTCAATCCGAATCTGATTCTTACGATGAAAAACAATTTTTAAAAATCTTAGCCTCCACGGAGATTTGAACCGGAGACCACGACGTTCGGAAGTAAGAGCTTTAACCACTAAACTGCCAGTCCACTATACGGAAACGACCATATCCAACGTGTCTGTCTATCGCCGTATTTCGAAGTTATGAGACAACATGTGTTATTTGTTCAGATAATTTTTCAACCAAATGTAGACAGTATTTTTCTCCTTGTTTCAAAGGATAAGTGTGCAAAGTTTCATCGATATCGAATGAAAACTGTGGATTTGTATGAAGAATTACTTACTGACTGCGAACAACACCTGAGGGATCATTATATCGTAAAGAAGTGTACACCTACACCTTCTATGGTTTCCCCAAATCACTCCAGGTGACCGTTCCCTGCACCAATCATTTCCCGCCTCTAATGATGTCGACGTCGACGAGGTGTAAAGCCATACCGGTGCGCTAATAATAATAATAATTTATCCACTTACGATGGTAATCCCTTAGGTTTGTGGCCTGACACTGATACACCAGAGATTCGCATTCGGGTAGATACGATTTGGAATCCTCATCCCGGCACTCAGATCTGAATTTTCCATGCTTTCCCCAAATCATACCAGTCGTATGCAGCGATGATTTGTTCAAAAGGTCACTGCCGAATTTCTTCCAGTTTCTTGGCCCCGGTCCTTTCCCACTTCTAACGATTTCGACATCAACGAGGCGAAGCCAGAAAAAAAGAAGCCTTTTCCATACCATTAATTTTTCGGCTGATATACATACTAAACTGATTTGCTTACTTATACGTTACACACTTCGAGCACATTCTTTACTCACCTCCCGTGAGTCTCATCTCAGTTCTTTTATAGAAGCAATTACCGATTGTAGCACATAGCAATTAGGCAAAAAAAATCTGTTACACACTGTCGGTCTCCAGTATCTGATACCCGCAAGTTGGGTCTTATACTAACCCATCATTCTCATACAAGGTTTGGTACAAGTTTGAATAACTTAGTTTCACTGATAAATCCGTTGATTAACTTCTTTTACAGATGCAGGGTTTTAAAGCCTTTTCCCCACAAATTCTAAAATTCATCTGTCATACAACGTTGCAGTCAGCAAGACAGGTGAAATAAGGTAACTGAGATCCGTTCCTATCCACAATTGGATTGATACAGGTTGTGCTGGTCTGGAACTTCGGACGACGCGGTTTCAGATACCCGTCCGGCCAATCAAGTTTCGATTTTACAAGGTTTATCCGCAACATTAGACAGGTGAAATAAGGAAACTGAGTTCCATTCCTATCCACATATGACATTCAGTGTACCGCACTATAAACGTGACTCCATATTTATTTCCTTCGCATGCGCAGATACTTGTTTGTTCTCATTACCGCGCGCAAAGATGTTTTACTTAATAAATATATTGGGGTTTTTAAATAAAATTTCAAGTGAAGTGTGTAACCAAATAGCAAAGAGACTTTGCGATCATATCCAATATCTGAAGTCACAAAACGTGATAGAAAGATGAGGTGGACGAATGTCAATTCAATACGAAAAGAAAGCAACCAAGAGGAAGAAAAAAGAACTCGTCTTCTCTCTTTTTTTTTCCTACCCAGCAAACGTTTCTTTCACAATGTATCAGCGAATTAAGAGCAGAAATCTACAGAACCCTCCCTATGGAAAAAGCCTGGTTAAAAATTTAAAACTTCTGCCTGGGTTTACTGTATCTACTTTAGTCCTAAGATCCTTCGATTTCGTACCGAGTGTGGTGGGTGAACGGTTAACGCTGTGGCCTCGCATTCGGGGAGACGCTGGTTCGAATCTCCGTCCGGGCATCCAGATTTGAATTTTACATGGTTTCTCCAAATCACTCCAGGCGAATGCCAGGTCGCTTCCTTCAAAAGGCCATGACCGAAGTCATTCCTGTTTATTGTGTCCATTCCCTTCCCGCCTCTAATGACCTCGAAGTCGATGAGGTGTAAAGCCATAAGTAAAAAAAAAGTATAATAGATAAAAAAAGGTCAAAATGCAGACCTTTTGCCTCTCCAAGCGCTTGACTCTGTAAGCGGGTTATTCCCATCGAGGAAGGAATATATGGAGAGAACGAACGGGACCTTCACCACGCACTGGAGTGAAACAGGGTGGAGAGATGAAACTACGCTTAGGGGAAGACAAGTGATAACACAAGTGGCCTGACAAAATAGCAACAGTAGGGGAGGAGAACAACGGACCCAGAGGGCGGCTGGTGCTAGGGTTGGGGTGGGGAAGTGGCAAATGCAAGTGGCCTGACAAAAGAGCAATAGTAGGGGAGGAGAACAACAGAACAAAAAATCGCGATATCAGCTGGTGCGACATACCTCGTGTGGTTATAGGGAGCATGTGGTCGCTCAGTTGCCTGACAAACGAGTAGTATTAGGGGAGGAGAACAATAGAAGAAAGGACCGCGATGGCAGCTGGTGCGACATACCAGGTGTGGTTAGAGGGAGCAGGTGGTCGCTTAAATGGCCTGACAAAAGAACAATAGTAGGGGAGGAGAAGAATAGAACAAAGGACCGCGAGGGCAGCTGGTGCGATACACCTGGTGTGGTTAGAGGGAGCAAGTGGTCGCTCAAGTGGCCTGACAAAAGAGCAATAGTAGAGGAGGAGAAAAATAGAACAATAGGGGTGAAAGTGCGATTTGTCAAGTGGCCTCAAGTCAAGTGGCCCTCAAGTCATGTGGCCCTCAAGTGGCCCTCAAGTCAAGTGGCCTAATTAGCATAACAATAGAACTATAGGGGTGAAATTGAGGTTAGTCAAGTGGCCTAATTAGCATAACAATAGAACAATAGAGGTGTGAAAATGATTGACAGGTGGGAGGGGGGAGAACAATAGAGGTGTGAAAATGATTGACAGTTCTTTTGTGTGGGTTCACTCCCGCAAATCCACACTACTCCCTTGGTTCATCTGGGCGGTCAGTTGCTCATAAGTTGCACGTCTATTGCCCGAACGCATCTCTATAGCCTTCGTTCGCCTCTGTCATCTATAGCACGTGATGCACCACATGTTCCACGCCGCTAATTTGTAATAGTGCCATTTTGCCATGCAGGTTATACTTTCACCACGGCGGCAGGTGAACAGTTCACAAAATTAACCGTTTCCGAAATGCTTCCACCCTTGGCCCAAAAGACAATAATAAAGCCCTTTTGGACGTCGGATAAATCGCTACGTTTCTGCATTATGCCAACGAATGAAATGCTTTCCGAAGCCCTAGGACATCCTTTAAATGCACTCCACTGTAATGTGCTGCCACCTGCTTTCTGTGATTGGTTATTTCACGTTGACGTCGAAAGTAAGTTGGTGGTCACATTAATGCGACTCGACTGTGTATTATGAAGTATAGGGCCGCGCTCAATGCAATGCCACTAATTTTTCAATATCTGGTGCTTTGTCATAATCAATCTTAAATCATCACGTTATACTAATGAAAATCATAGGAATTTGTTAGCTGAAATAAATAAAAAATATGAATCCTCTTTTGGAAGCGCGTGATCTTTGGAATACAATTGAAAACTTCTTTGATGCAGTCCTTAAAGTCGAAAGCAGGAGCGGCGGTTGGTCCTGTGGTCGGAACCACGGCTCTAGGCGAATGCGGTGACAGTCCTCAGATTCCGTTTCGAAATCCATACATTTTATAACAGAACTCTTCTAAATGACGCAGCCATAATGTGATTGGTAGGATGGTGACAACTGCATAGTACCAATGATTGGTAGGATGTTGAGCGCTACATTTGTAGACAAAAAACCCTAATAAGTAGGCCGACATGTAAATCCACGCCTCTTCAGTATAGCACCGATCCTCAAGAACGCCGGAGACTAACTGCAGAATCACACATGCTTTCAATATCTAGACATTGGTGTAAAGGAAAACTATACATATCACTAGAAACTACACTCAGAATTAATTACTGAGGGGTTAATGATGGAACATGTTCTATCGAAAGAAAGAAAGATTGAAACATACCATACAATAGCCATGAAATAAGAAGTAAAGAAGCCTAGCAAATGAAGAAATTTGCCAAATTACAAAGATAGTGTTGAGTAAGTTACTGTTCGGGAATTTGTTGAATGAATTCACATTGAAGGAATAACTGGGGAGAGATATAGTGTCAAGGATAAGACTGGTGAAATAAAGGTCACATCATAAGTGGAGTTGGCATAACATGAGAAAAAAGAAAACCACGAAACTTAAATCGATGAGTAAGATTATGTTTATACCATGATTTCGTTGTGTAAATTGTAGCATGAAACAATAGAATTATGTATTGCTGCAGGTGGATCACCTGCCAAAAAACTCTTATATCTCATGTCAGTTTCCAGAGTGAGCGAGCATGAAATAGTTAAGCAATAGTAAAGAAGCTCGCCGATCAGAAAGTCGCCAGTTGACAAGCACCAATAATTACTGCAATCCGGTAAAATCACACGGGAGGATTGGGCTTGAATATGGCGTGTGAGACGAGTATTTTTGTAGCTCAGTAGTTTTCGTATACAGAAGGTGTTATTTGTGATTACTGTGTTCGTTGCATAGTATAACTTCTCAATTGTGCTGAAAGGAACATTCCCGTAGAGTCATAATTAACACAATACTGCCCTGGGCCGCATTTAAGCCTGTAGCAGCCTAGGGGCCCACGAGAAAGGGGGGCCCGCACCACAAAGAGGCAGCCCGCACCACAACCCCGGGCACCTGCCCGGGTCAACAGTAGAGCTAAAAAAAAAAAAGGTCGTCTATAAATTTTTTGGTCCAAATTTCGAATTTAAGCATCGATAGCCAGAGGCAGCCCCCGCTCCACTGCCAACGGGGGAGCCCGCACCACATGTATAGCCCTGATACTGCCATACTCGCTTTACTGTGTGGCGGATCCGCGGTGGATCAAGCACCGGCGGCCATGAAGGCCGGCCTCGCCGGCATCCCCCGACCTGGTGCTGCAGGGGCAAGACCGTCGACCTCATAGTGCCTGCCATCAGTGAAACAGTCACTGCAGCAGTTGTGGAAAATCTACGAAGCAACATTGACTCCAGTGGTGAGACAATAACCCAGCTGAACGAGTCGATTACCAAGAGCGAGAAAAGGTATGTGAGTTACACGATCAACTCGCCAGTATCACTGACGAACTCGAGCAGTATCAAAGGCGAAATAGCCTCCGCATATCTGGTGTTGCTGAAGAAAAAAGGGGGAATACTGACGCCATTGTGATGGACGTGTTAGAAAATAAACTTGGGATTACATTAATTTAGTAGATATTGACAGATGCCATTGGGCTGGTCGATATAGACCTAGCGCTAAAAATCCTAGAGCGATAATTGTAAAATTTGTATCTTATAGGAAGAGGGCAGAAGATTTCCGCGAAAAACGTAAACTTGCAAAAACTGATTTCACTATCCGTGAAGACCTCACTCCCAAACGTCTGAAACTGCTGAAAGCAGCAATTGATAAGTTCGGAGTTAAAAATGTTTGGACATATGACGGTCGAATTATAATAAACAATGGAAATGCAAAAATCTCCGTCTGCACAGTAGCAGAACTGAAAAATATCAAATAAAATTTGCGAGTTCAAACTATAGTAATTTTTGTTTTCTAAGTTTGTACAACCAGTATTAAATTTAAGTAACATAATTAAAATTAAATTCTTTTTTATTTTTTCTTATCGCAATTAATTTATATCACTATTTAATTTAATATTTGTATTAGCTAAGTTATTATATCTGTAAAATTAATTTTAAAATTGTTGTTTGACAGTTGTGGCTCATTCAAGCACAAACCCTGTACATTTTTCGCTGTTCTTCCGACCGTTACTTCTAGGTTACAGCTTCTTGTTTACTTTGGTTAGCCTTATGAATGTCGACAATCACTCCTGCACCACCACATCCCACGCCCGCAGACATAACGCCCACCCCAGCTGTGTATCACTGCAAAAAGTTACCGATATAAGTTCACAAGCACTTCATGTGGGACATATTAATACACAATCTCTCGTCGCACATTTTGCTGAGTTCCAATATATTTTTGAAAACTTTGGATTCCATGTAATTCTTATCTCAAGTGTCATGGTTAAAACCATAAATTAGCGACAACAGAAATGATAGATTAGTGAGAAGGGGAGGTGGAGTTGTTGCTTACATCAGATCTTCCATAAAAGTTACTAATATAATTCGTTCCGACAATACCAAGGATAAATATCCCGAATTAATTATACAAAATTAAATGTGTTTAATTTATGTGGCATATAAACCCCTAAATGCTGCGAATTTAGATTCATTTTATTCAGTTCTATCCACACTTGTACCAGAACATGAACATGTAATTTTAATGGGTGATCTTAACACCAACTTATTAAATAACTAGCATTTACCCGCTGCTATGCACGCGCAGATCTTGAAGTGTGTGGAAATGCGGGTAGTCTGCCTCTTTCTCCACCAATCCGAAACTGGTACAAACCTTTTGAAATTTGAAGTATCTGCCTCCACAAAATGTCCTCTTCACGTTTTGCACTCTCCTTCTTCGATAAAATTGCCACATGTTATGTTAAAAATGCCGAAATATGGGGGACTGCGCAACTGCGTAATGTTGCCAGCACTGTAAAAATGACACAAAAATTATCGGCACAGGGATCATATCAACCTAAACAGTCTGTTTTGTCATAGAGGTCGTAGTTAATTTGAAATTAGGCCTAGATCAAAAAAACAATGTTTGGGAAAATCGTTCTATGGCATCCATCTAAAAAAATGGGTATTTGTTTATAACGGAAGCAATACATTGTCGCCGATCGCTTGTATCGATTCTAAGATGGCAATCGTTTTTGTAGGGCCTACTACATCTCGGACAAATATTTTTTATTTGTTAATTTCGTGCGACTTTTTACAACGGAGAGATGTATAAACGGCAAAAAACATTAAAATAAAGGATTTAACCAACATTTCAATAGATTTTCATTAATTTTGCAGTGCCATCTAATAGCTGGGCGTCTCTCTCTTATTTTGGCATTTTTAATTTAATTTGTCGTAACTTTTCGGAAAAAGGAGAGTGCAAAACGTGAGGAGGATATTAAAACGAAGCAGTTAATCCAAATTTCAAATGGTTTGTACCAGTAGTAGGAAGACTCCCCCATTTTTATTTTAGTGCCAAATATTAATGCAGAGAAACAAAATATATACATTTCAATTTTAAAAAATTCCTTTCTTATAGTTTTTACCTTAGATGCGGTTTTCATACTGATGTTGAAAAGTTTTTTTTGTTGGACTTATATTTTAACACAGTATAGTATATGAATATAAGAAACTAAAGCTACGTGAAACATTATCACTAACATTCCAGTAAGGGCGTACCGAGAATTAATAATACTTCAGGTCACAAATTTCCTGAGGACATACCTTTCCATATAAAGCGCGTGTTATAGCAAAACGAAATGTCCCTTAGATATAACGCTAAACGAAAGTTACTGTCTGCGACAGTAATGGCCGTTAATTCTAAACTATCTACGCCGCCAACGATAATATTGCAGCAACGAATGTAATCATTACCGTTTTGCCATAATCTGATGATGGATTCTTATAAAACTCGGCAAAACAAATCGAAAATATTTTTTTTTTTTTTTTTTTATTTTTTTTTTTTACCACCACATAGTAGTCTAACGCATTTCGCATATTAACTTACCTGTTGCGATGAAACTCAATACTTATTACGATTAATTCGCGTATTCCGTTTATTTTAAGCCCTGCGGTCCAGAAAACTGAGTAACAAAAGTAAAAAAATAAAACTGAATCCAAAGATTTATGAGATTATTGCGAAAGGAGTGCGCGTCTGAAGTGCATAATGATCGGCAGTCCACAATTTTCCAAATATAAAGGTTTTTAATTGTTTGCTCCTTCCAATGGTACATATAAGTCATTAGCTATTTTCCCAGATTTTGACTGGCACCATTAGCTCTAAAAACTTGTAAACCACATCCAAATTGCTGCGGTGCTCATTGCGCGATACCCTTTCCAGTAAAAAGACAAACCCAGCTTGCTTACAGACTTATAATAGTATAGATTAACCCTCCGCCATAAATTTAAAGCGAACAATTGAAACTTGTAGTTTGAATATCCAGCCACTAAGTACCACACACCATGTCGGAAATACAGTAGTGAAACATTAATTGACCTCACTATAATCAAGCAAAAAGATAAAAATTTAAACTATGGTCAGCTATACGCCCCAGGTTCCCGGCCATGACATCATAGACACTTCATACCATCTAGAAACTTCTAGACACCAGCCAAGAACAATAATATACAGAAACCTTAGAAAAATTAACTACGAGACGTTACTGACAGACGCAACCAATACACATTGGAACGAAATTCACAAAATGACTTCTATTAACGCCAAAGTCGCTAAACTAACCAATATGATTACTGAACTATATGACAGACACGCCCAGCATAAGAAAATGAAAGTTAAACGAGTTCCAGCACCATGGCTAACAGAAGACATAAGACAACTTATGACCGAAAGAGATGCCGTTATAGACTTTACAGACTAAACCTCTCAGACGATAAGTAACAACACTATAGAAAGCTGCGCAATCGTACTTAACATGGTATGAGAAACGGTAAACTTACGCTCATAAGGTCATTACTGAAAACATAACCCCTTCTGCTTATAATAATAATAATAATTGATAAAATTGCGATGGAGCACCTGATCGATACAATTCAAATCTAAGATTAAATTACAAGAGTAGTATGATTAATCATGTGCGCGCTCAAACAAAAGAACTGTCAATCATTTGCACACCTATTGTTCTTGGCCACGCCCCCTCTCCTCCCACCATTGCCTACCTCTCCCATCAGTCACCTCCCCTCCTTCCCCTCCATCCCTCCCATCACTCCCGCTCCCCTCACTCCCTATGGGCCAGACCTCAAGGAATTCCGGAGGACGTGGATCCCGCTGAAGATCTATCCTAGGAAAATTGACCTTTATTCAGTAGTTAGCAGTAGCGTAGTAAAATTTGTAATAAACTAGTGGTGGTGGGTTAATTAAGGGGTTATGTTACTAATATTAGTTTTCTTTTATTAAAAAATTAACCTAAACGTAGTCAAGCACTTAAGTTTTTGTGCTTGATAGAGTATCTGCTTTTCATATTTGTTTTAATGTTTCTTCATTCCACATACCACGATGCTATAATAATACATTCAGGTGAAATGAAATTTGAATTATTAATTACTTCGGCAGCCTAGTGAAAGTCTCTTTGCTGTGTATTACGCTTGAGTCGTGGCTATACCTTGGGATCCAAATAACTGATCGTCCTTGACTACTGACATGAACAAAGTAAATTCAGTAAAAATTCATTTAGACCAAGTGATTTGAACCCATGATACTGCTATTTCTTTCAATCTGCCTTAACCATTAAGCACCTAGACTGCTGCCCATATCTGTTAGAACAAAGGAATTATTATATCTCATTACATTTGATAAACAAAGAAGACACACTTCTAGAAGGTAGTACTGAAACCGACACTGATGGCGATATACAAAAGCATGCATATACAATAATGACCAAGAGTCCATTCATTTAGTAAACTGGAAGGAAAGATCGAAAGCAAAGCGAGTGCCTACCAAAATTTCCGCCTTCTTATGCGGAAACAGGAAATTATGAACGTCCTTCTTCTATAAATAACCTGAGTTTCACTTTCTGATACTCTGCTATCAAGCATTAAGAGACACTTTATTTCACTCCAATATTCAACTATATTCTTAAATGAGAAACAAGTACTGTAATGCTCTCACTCGTAGATTTTTTAAGACTGTCGTCTAGATTATTTATAAAATTCCTCCATTCATTCTATACGAACATTAATTGTGTTTGAGAAAATAAAAATTTACCCAAATTTCTTTTAATCTAGACGCGTCAATTCTGCTGTGAATCCGAGCGACGATGGACTGATAAAAGCTATAGCAGTTTAGCCGAACCGTCAGAATTTAATTATTCGAAGCGTTAAAGATCCTTGTAATTATTAGTTTACAGTGATATGGGTGGGCCGCGATCTCCAGCCAATGAAGTTCAAACAAATCGGAGGATCTATCAAATAACGAGTCTTCTGAAGTGGTGATGTTGTAAATACAGTGTTTCAGAAAAACAATTGATGTCCAAGTTGATGGTGCAACATCACTTTACGCCCATATTTTAGCGAAATACAATAAAAAAATTAGAATATTTCACAAATACAAATATACATATATACGTCTGTAAAAGATTATAACAGCATACTGACTTAGTTTCTTGTTATATTTATGCTGACGCTTTAATAACTAAAGCAATCGCTTCTTTTCCGTTACTTAACTTTTCACTTCTCCAAAGTAAGCTACTGCGGATTTTATTCGAGCTCTGGGTGTTTTAATTTTGATGTTACTGTCAACAGTAATATAATAACAAAACGTACGAGTATTGATAGAAGTTAAATCATTATGAATTCTTAAAGCAGTCGGAATATCTTGCGAATGGATATTCCGTACAATCCGGTCAAGGAAATGCTGCGCGTTTAACGCTGTGTGTAAACAGCCCGATTTCCTCGTGATTATCCTACTACACATCACTTGCAGAGTGTAACAGAGATAAAGTATAAATCCTTATAATTAATAACAGTGTGGCTCTAGATAGTGCTAACTTCATCTATCAGCTGACACGTAATTTTTACTTAACAACATAGTAGTTTATCTGTTACCAAAACGTTACGCAAAATAAGTGTCACTATTTCTATCTGCTGTTTTATGATTTTTAACTTGGGACAAAATCTTTCAGAAATTTAGAAACTGATAGCTTAGAATAACTGAAACGTAGGATATTTATAAAACCACTCCTCTTCCTCGTGGATGTTACGACGTCCATATCCTGACTATCGTTCTTCTACAACTATGAGGAAACAAACTACTTGCTTGAAACTTTGGCTAAATGAATTTACATCCAGTATCCTGATTTGTACTGTAAGACTGGATTCTTACTCATTTCAGTATTGTGAAACGGATTGTGTTTGACTTTAGCATCACTTTAGCGTACAACAGGTTGATATGTCAATACATAAAGATACCAGTAGTTCTAAATTAAATCTTGATTTCGTTACTATTCAGCAAACGAATAGGAAATTAATCCAATAATATTTTGGTTGAATGATGGATCAGAAACTGAGTTGTTTCATTGATGGAATTGTACGGATGCTTGACTGATCTATTAATAGCAAAAAATTTTGAACCTCACTATTAAAAATGATTGTCAGTAATGTTTAGATGCAATTACAAATCATATATTTACATTAATTCATAGCCGAACGAATTGGATGAAGGGTAAAGTTCATCAGTGTCATTAGACATACTCAATTCATATTCACGATCCAGCCATCAAAATGTGGGTTTAAATAGAAAAAACAAAATCCAAAATTGCTCAAAGTAATGTTGAATTGCCCTTTCTCAAGGACCGTGGACGTTTTTTTTTTCGTTGCTTAAAAACTAATCTTTTCCGAGCCATTGCAATAATAATGACTTTACTAAAGAATAACAACAAAAACGAATTTGGATTGCTTAATAGATACATGCAGACATGTGTAGCTTTTGATTCTCATTAAGTGTATAATATGTTTTCACTGTCCCAGTTTACAGGCAACACAATAAAATCGCTCATAAAACCACTTTTGCCTGCGGCCTGACTCGAACCGTGGAACCGCGAGACACCGCACTAGCTTCCGGGATCAGCATGGCACCCGCGAATATGAGCCACTTACAGTAACATTCTTTCTGGATTACCAGAGAGGTAACAACAACTTATAACCAGACTGTCATTATCTTTCCTCCTTCCTCAAATTTCCTGTTTCTTTCTTGCAATTTCAGATTTCGGAAACAAGGTTATCATGTCATTATATTGAGGATATACATCAATTATATCATTACTGATCACTAGTAGGAGCAGCATTTTGTCAAATACGGAACCACTCATTAGCATGTTATTCGTCAATGATGATTTTTTGTTTTCGTAAGAATAACTACTCACATTTTCAATTCTGGTTTGCTTGCTAATACCACTGTGTCCAACAGAAACGTTAGCTACAAAAACCGCACATTAGATTGATTTAGGTCCTTGTTTATTTTTAAACAGCCATCATTGCTCCAATTATCAATCTCCCGCCTTTGCACTAGAAAAAAATTGGTTAAGTTGAGTGGCACAAATCGTAATGGTTAAATTAAATTTATTGGAAAACTGGCTTTCAGTTCCTACTCACGCATCATGCGTTGACACTTCCTCTTTTCAGCCAAACATTAATTTTATGATTCATTTCCACTGTTCCAATTGACCACTGAAATATATATAAACTTACTTATATGATATGTATCTTGCAACAAGTGAAAAGGAGATAAAAAATGAAAAAAAATAATAACAGCACCTGGGCTTGAACCGAGAACCAGCACTTTGACAGCTCAGCGCGTTACCACTAGGACACCTGGACTCACAGAATCTAGTGCCTCATAAATTATATGACCAAAGAAAAAATATACATATAGATACAACATTCCGTGATTGAATAGTAATCTGTATAGAGAATCGAACTGTTGCGAGAGAAGTAATCAGTTAAATGAAAATATTCTAGATGAGACTGGAACATAAATAATTTTTCATTTCGCCTATGTGTGTGTCCAGCTATGAGACACTATTTCTGGTATAGGGAAATTGCTACAGCACTACTACTAGGCAGAACATCGTGGCAACATCGCAGAAAGTAAATATGGCAACGCTTACCAGGAAAAAGTCTTAACTTTCCTGCTTCCTTCGGCAGGGAAGAATACCTTTATAACGCGTAAATAATACACATAATAATTTAACACTAGCAGCACATTTGGCAAAAGTTTTTGTTGGTTTCAGAATTATCCAACTTACAGCTGGCAATTGAAAATACGGTGGGAATCCATGTTAACTGCATGAGGGCAATACGAAAAGTAACGTCTCCCAAGCATTCATAGATAAAGAATCAAATTAATTTATTTATAGTTTTAGAGGTTGAACAAATATCTATTTTTCTACATCATTACCATTTCGGAACACACGTTGGTCGTTGCTGTAAATGACTATGGTTCGAATCCAAGTTCGGCCATGCATATTTATGGTTTCCAAGGTTTCCCAAATCACTCCATATGAATACCGGAGTAGGTTCTTTACAAGGGCATGGCCGAAATCCTTGCCACTACTCCTATCCAGCCAATAATCACCTCTATGTCGACGAGGCGTAAAATCATAAGAAGAAGAGCTGGCTAAATTTATTGAGGAGGTCGCAGCTGGCTTGAAATCGATTAACAATACCTTCTCCTTATCCTTATTTTTTTGTTTATTGCTTTACGTTTCATCGATGTTGAAGTTATTAAAGTAGGGAACGGCCATGGCCTTCTATAAGAATCGTCCCAGCATTTGCCTGGAGCCAGAACGTTACCGCTCACACGCCACGCTCGGTCTTCCGGTCTTTAGACATCATCAACCTTACTTTACCGGTAGACTGTGTTTGTTTGAATCCTTGAGACCTAGGCGATTATGGAGTCGATTATGACGGGTGACAAAACTTGAGCGTTCCACTTCATACCGGAGACTAAAGAACAATCACGCGAACGGCGACATCCTCATTCGCCAAATGCTTGTATTTATTTATGTTATTCCAAACAAAGAATAACGCAGGTAATTTCACGCCTTGTTAAGTAATGAGCATTTAGACCCAGTATTTAATAAATCCCAATGCTGTAAAGATCATGAAGTAATAGTGTCAACAACTAACAGCATTGTAGAAAACGGGAAAAACGATAATTTAAGAACTCCATGTCTTTAAGCCCGATTCTCAATTACCTTTAATTACTTACACCAGTTATAAAAGAATTTATTTTGGTCCTACGATAATAATCTGGTTGTAAATTTTTTAGTGACAATAGGTCGTTTGATTTGGTGCAGGTGCTAATATTTAGTTCTGCGCGATTAACTCTCATTTATTTATACAGTGCATAATCATTATCGTCCACCTACAAAGAGAGCAATAATTCCTCTTGTAAATTATTTCTTTCTGAAACTCGATGATCGTTCTACTGTGAAATAAATATATTGGAAACATGTGTGTCGTTTGAAAAGGGACAGATGATATGATTTCGGCGCGGCTTGAAACCCGTGTAGATTTTCGATAGTTCTGCTGCCGCAAATCTTTCATGCTTACGTCGGCTATTAGTTACGAAACATTGGGTAGTTTCGCAGATGTTTATCTTATTTCCTGACGCAGTTAGGAAAGAATCATGGATACCTTATACTTATAAGCAATGTGCAGTTTCGGTACGCTTAAAAATAAAATACAAGTAAAGATAGATTTCTAAATTTAAAAAAAAAATAAGAACTACTTGGATTTGAACTCGGAACCGCTCGCTCAGCAACCCAGAACGCTAACCATAGAACCACTGCAAGTTCTGTGCTACTTTCCTCGAATAGGCATATACAACGCAGCGAAGGAAGCCAGTTTAATTCAATCCATCTTGGAGAGAGACACTTCCGAAATAATTTCTTCTTTCTGTAGTTTCGTAGTACTAAAAATTCTACCTCATGGAACATGATTATCCCTTGGTTTGTGGACTGACCAGATATATGTGTGAAATATTATCCGAAGGAATTATCAAAACGAGTATAACAATCTTATCGTTATAGTTTTATGCTAATCAACTGTAGTAATATATAGCATTGAGCCTGTTTCCTACCTCACTTTAATGCAATCCTGTTAATTAGAACTTTTGGGAAACGTTTAAAGATCTGAATTTTGGTAAAGTATTATAGAAATGTAATGGTAGGATGATGAACTGTTCAGCCAATAAGAATCGTCAGTGGGAGGAGCTTAATTCCTACCTGTTGGCCAATTGTTTCCTGCATTGACTTAAGGAAATGAAAAATCTGCAGTATAGATGGCTCTGAATAAAATATCCACCAATGAAATTGCGAGGAGGCGGAGCCAGTATTGCGTTACTGTTGCCTGGGATGACATTGATGCCAGATTGTGCAAAATAAGAGTGATAGAATTTTTCAGCGGCGGCCAGAAATAAAGTCAAAGACTGTACTTTCCTTTGTTCTATAGATTTACAAAATATATCTGAAAGAAATGGTTCTATTTCTTCCGCGTATTCCGAAAATACTCTTACTGGTATTCCATCAGGACCTGGTGCCTTCCCCCACTTCAGGAGCCTTTCAGGATCATTCCCTGATTCTAGGAGGCGACTTCAACCTGCCTTATATCGACTGGTGTAATTACGTTCACATTACTAGTAACAGGGATAAGGCAGCTTCTGAAGTAATTCTCGATCTGTTCTCAGATAATCATCTCGAGCAGCTAGTTAATGAACCTATGCGGTGTCATAACGGTAGCGAAAACATTTTATATCTGCTGGTTACCAACAGGCCAGAATTATTCACTGACATTTCAACGACCACAGGAATAAGCGATCACAAAGCGGTAATTGCGACTATCAAATTAATGACCAAGAGAAAAAGGACGGATTGTTAACAGATTCAGTAAGGCCTCAAAGGAATGTTTTAGAACCTACCTGAGGAATAATTACCATAACTTCAAGTTAACAAGGAACACCGTTGAAGAGTTGTGGCATTGAAATACATATACCGAAGTGGACAATAAAGGGGCAGAATGATCCATCGTGGTACACCCGCGAAGACAAAAGATTACTCAAAAAACGACGATACACGCACGCTCCAGGAGGAAGGGATGTCGTGCCGATTTAGAAACCTTAGCTTCACATCAGCATCACATTCTTAACACACCCTCTTAGGACATGTTAGGAATGAGATGCGTGAGGCCTTCAACGATTTTCATTCCATCTCCCCCCCAAGAGTCTCACAGAAAACCCAAAGAAATTTTGGTCGTATGTACGAAAAGTCAGTTGTTCCAACAACAATACTCCAGCACTAATTCGTGAAGGTTCCGAGTTTAATGAAAGCCACAATAAAGCTAACGTACTAAATACTGAATTCAAAAATTCATTTACTGATGAAAATAGCATTCACGTCGAGTTGGTGATGGAATCATTACGGATAGATACTGCAGGTATCATAAAGCAATTAGAACTCCTGAAGTGCGGGAAAGCACCGGGCCCGGGTGGAATTCCAGTAAACGTATTTTCAGTGTATGCGGCGGAAATCGGACCATTTCTGTCTGATATATTCAGCAAATCATTAGAAGAGCGAAAAGTACCTTCAAACTGGAAAATCGCGCAAGTAATTCCGATTTTCAAAAAGGTGATCGAAGTGATCCTAGAAACTACCGTCCTATATCTATAACATCTGTTTGTAGTAGAGTTATGGAGCATATTATATGCTCAGACTTTATGAATTTTCTAGTTGAAAACTATTTGCTTACAACAAATCAAAACGGATTTCGGAAAAAAAGATCATGTGAAACACAGCTGGCCCTATTTACACGCGACGTAATGAAAGTTATTGATGCAGGTTCACAAGTAGGTACAATTTACTGAGATTTTCAGAAAGCCTTTAACTCTGTGGCTCATACCTCCCTTTTAGGGAACCTTTGGATTAGCTTTGAGAATGGATAAAGGATTTTCTAACTGGTCGGTCGTAGTATGTCGTCGTTGAAGGAGAAAGTTCTTCTAATCTAGATGTTACATCGGGTGTACCACTTCTTTCCTTAGCTTTTATAAACGATGTTGGAGAAAAAAATGAAAAGCATTATTAGATTGTTAGCTGATGATGCGGTTGTTTATAGGGAAGTAAGGAATTTGGCCGATTTCTTAGAAATTCAGAGTGATCTGTATTTTTTGGCACTAAATTGTAAATTTGCAAGACAATGAGCATAACTAACAAAAAGAATCCGATTGTTCAGAAGTACGAGGTAAAAAATTCAGTTATTGATATGATCGATTCTGTGAAATATTTTGGAGTAACAGTACAAAGGAACATGAAATGGGACATAGTAATTCGTTAGTAGGAAGAACTAATTCTAGGCTGCGATTCCTAGGTCGAATCTTGAAAAATTTTAATGAACAAACATAGGAGATAGCGTACAAATCTCTTGTGCCTCCACATTTGGACTACTGTTGTACCAATTGGGATCCGTTTCGTAATGGGTTAATTGACAATTTAGAGAAAGTACAGAGAAGAGCCGCTCGATTCGTGACCGCTTGCTACAGTCCTTATGAAAGCGTCACAGAACTGATTAGTAAACTGGGTTAGGAGTCTCTGGTAGATAGACGACGCACGTTTCGTTTAAATTTATTGGTTAACACGCGTACTCCCATTTTCACTTACGAGTGTAGTGAAATACTTCGTCCACAAACCTATTTGAGTCGGAAAGAACATAAGATTAGAGAAATAAGGTGCCACACTGATTCTTATATGAATTCTTTTTCCCCTCGTACCACTCGGGATTGGAATGCATAACAAAGAGATTAGCTTTGGTGCTGAGCACCCTCTGCTACCCACAATTTTGTTAATTGCAGAGTATTTATGTAGATGTAGCAGAAGCTGTGCCATATCAACTAGGCGTCTGTAAGAATTCCGTCGATCAACTGACGAAGGGGCAGGATAGTGGAGGATAGCCATCAATCCCACCAAAACGCAAACCATCATAATCATTAAGAGAAGCACCCAAAGCCTAACTCACCTTCAACTTCACAATGAGACGATCCCATGGGCAAACGAACTCAAGTACCTCGGAGTCACTCTCGATCCGCGACTGACTTGGCGAGCCTATATTCAGACACCGGGAAGAGGGCAAGTGCTTAGATGCCACGCTCTATTCCCCGTGATGAATAGGAACAGTCACTTGAAGCCCGCCGCGGAAGTAAACATCTATATCTCCCTGGTAAGACCCATTATGGAATACGCTTGCCCCGTTTGAGGCTAGGCGGCTGCTTCGCGCCTGATAACAGAACAGAGCACTAAAACGGGCCCTCCACTTACCGAACAGATTCCCGGCCGCACTTCTAGACGAGATTACTAACATACCGCTACTAACAGAGCGCTTCAGACAGCTGTCTGCAAAGTTCTACGAGCGCGCCCAGAAGACCAGGAACCCTGAAGTCATCTCGCTCGGACAATACTATACAGACCGTCATAAAAGACCACTCGCAATTCTAAACTAAGAACGGCAACGATAAGTCAAACCAAAGCAATATGTTGCTCCCTCTAGATTATGTTGAGTTAAATGTCTAAAGATAAAACACTTCAAAGTACTCTTCCTGTGATTAATTGCCAGCTCTGTGAATACAGAGCTCATGTTACTTTTAGATATCGGTCATTTTTCATTGCTTTGGTGAATCGCGATAGGCGCACTAAGTATGGATTGTTAGGCAGTTATCCTGTATTAGAAGGGCCTCCTCCCATGCCCTCCTAGACTTAGGGAAATACCGTACCAGAGCCTGCACGTTGTGCTGCAACCCGCATACGTGAGATAGTTAGGGCCGTACAAGGACGTTATTAACCTTACGGTGGCAACAAGCGACATGTGCGGCACTCCTGAGATACCCGTAAAATCGTCTAGGCGGTAATATTGTCGTGTGGTAAAGGCCGAGAGAAGTATTACCTTCGACTTACCCTGTTTTGCACATGAATTCGTCCAGCCTCCTCACCGTCAACTTTGAGTTCTTCCAGTTGGCGTCTGCGAGTACGGGCAGGAAAACTCTTGAAATCACTCTAACTAATGACTTGAGATATTTGAAAATGAACTTCAGATATGATATTGACAGGTATTTATTCCTGATATCTACAACAGAACAAGTCTAATGATACAATTAATTGGTACATCATAAATATGCACATAAGCGAATTTTGCTTCCTCATGATAGCCAAATGGTTGAATAAAATAATGGCAGGTTTGGTACAAATCTAAATCGCCCTTAAGCATACGAAGGGTGGGTATGGTAGTGAATTTTCCTAATACTGCCTAAATCATTGGATCAAAGAGTGGCAAGTTTACGGTGTGATCTTCAAGATAAAACTGTGAAGAGAGCCGGTACAGAACACGTCTCTGTACTGTCGCTTCATAGAGGGGTGACTGTTTCCTATTGGCTAACTTGTATCGCGCGGTGTGAATGCAGCATTTTCATTGATCGGTGGGAGAAGTCTTTCTAGTAGGTTCCAGAACATTTTGAACACTGTCTCTCACGATAGAAACTGCTGCCTCTGTGGTCTTACATTTGAGATTCAGATATCTGCAAACGCGGTTTCATGTTTTGCGCCTATCCAAGCCTGCAGCTCACAGAGGCTGGCTTGCAGTAGAATACTAACTACAAAATTATTGGAATATACTACAATATATCTCCATCAGGTGGCCCGCGTCGTGACACGCAACCAGGTGATACCGGTAGAACCCCACCTCTTTCGTCCTCGGAGTGTGGGACACTTCCTCCACACTATGCAGGAGATGTAGTAGAAACCCCAGAGAGCCCTCCACCGGTGGAAAAGAGCTGTGACCCACATGCCGGAGACACAAGCTCAGAATCTGTTTACGACCTACTGAGCAAACGCGTCGTGACAAATCGCCTAAAACTGAACAATCGTGGAGCAATAAATAACCTTGAATCGGGAAATTGCATCGCGATAAACCATCCGACACCGAAACTTAGTAAAAGTAGAAGAACAGACACAAATACCGGAGAGCTACAGTACCTTCCGCTGTGTAAACTTAAACTGGATATGATCATTGGCCATCTTGCAAAGAGGAATAGGCAAGAAATTATATTAACAAAATCAACCACAGCACATGTCTTCCACTAGCAGCCACCCCTATTGAAGCATTGAGCATAACCATCACTACAGTCCAGAGTTTGACGTACACATCTGATCAGCCACAACAGAGTAAGAGAAGTAAAATGAAGAAAGATTCAGCTGATGCTCCACCACAAGTTCCCACTAAGAGGCTGAACAGTAAAAAAACTCCGCCTACAACGGATCACAATGTACTGGACCACGAAGAACAACAGTTTCGTCGTACAAAGAAAACAGACTCAGACAGAAGGCACAGAGACTATGGAAGTCTCCAACAGATACAGCAACCTGAACGAGGAGGATATCGCTCCAGAAATAAAAGAATCTCGCCCTCCACCCCACAACAAGGCAATTCCATCACTTATGATAACATACTCGAGCTCATACCCGGAACCGTACAGAAGACTCCAAGAAAAATGTACCAGAAACATCAATGCAAACCCCAGCTAATTGAGAAGTACAAAATCTATACATTTTGTGTAGAGGACTACAAAGCTACTATGGAGGAATTGTCTGCAGCAGAGGTAATACACCTGCAACACGGAACCAATCTGTAACCTTAAGGTAGTGTTACGTAGCATTCCAGGCACAATGCTAGTGGAAGAGATCAAGGCTGAACCGGCCGCTATGGAATATAAAAATACCTCAATAGTACAACTGAAGAAGCCTGGAACAGGTAATATGATGCCACTGTTCCTAGTTATTTTTCCCCACTCGCTAGAAAACAGATAAGTCTACCAAGTCAGAAGAATGCTTGGACTCACCATTTCTGTAGAGAAAATGAGGGAAACCCGAGGACCTCCACAAATTCGTCGCTGCCAAGTGTTTGGACACGTGCAAAGACATTGTAGTATGCCAGCAAGATGAGTGAAATGCGGACAACAATATTCAACAAGCAATTGCGACCTGAAGAAAGAAGGTCGCAATTTTAAATGTGAAAACTGTGTTGGGGGACATGTAGCCTCATATTGGGGCTGTCCTGCAGCAAAAGAAGCACGACAACGATTTAGACCTACTTCACCAAGTAACAATCAATAAGATAACCTGGCAGGAGGAGCCACCTCCTTCAGCAACCAACGCAGAAACCTGGGCTGCCCTACCAGTACTTGCTGTAGCAATGCCAACACACTCCACAACAGCATCAAACAATAACTCTGGTAATATCTTGTCCTCAGCAGATCATGGCAATATAGTCAACAATGACAATAATGCTAAGCATACCATCAAAGATTAATCTGTTACTAAATCAATTCTCGGATCATTCGACAGCAATTCTAGCTAACTCAAAAGCAAGCATTACCAAATATGAACAGACACAGACAACTAAGCAGTCCATCGTTCTGTTAATGTATTAATGGAGTATTACAGCAAAAAGGGGAATTAGACGAATTCATAAACCATATGCTTATATGAGAGACTCACCTTAAGCGTGGTCTAAAATTTACAGCATATAATTACAGAAAGTACAGAGTGGACCGGCTAACAGATGGGAGCGGCACAGCTGTACTAATTCGGTCATCACTACCACACTATATGATCCTCCTACCAGAAATGAAGACCATAGAAGCTACTGACGTGGTCGTTGAGACTAGCAACGACCCATTCACCATCATAGCATCTATCATGGGTCGCGTTAGAACCTTAATGTAAATGATTTGGAAACCCTTTTATCAATCTGTGGTGAAGTGTACTGGTTAATTGTACCTTCTTTATTAGTTTAATATTAGTCAATTATATTTCGATCTAATTAATTATAGAATCGAGATTACTTTGTGTATCACATAAGTAAAAGACATACACATTAACAAATCACAGATCTATTATACAGAGTAAGTAAGATTTCAACGACAATCTTTAACATAAACAACTTAAATTACTATCTTAACTGCAGAGCATAAAGTTTCAGGTCAACTCGGGATTATATATATATATATATATATATATATATATACCACACACATACAAATGAACAATCCATTTAAAAATCATACCGTTTCTTGTTCCAGTCTTCAATTCAATTGCTAAATCATATCAGAACAGTCTTGCATATATCAACAATCTTCGAATGTAGATACTTCAATGAATTAGTCTCGCCGATAAGCATGACATACTCATCTCTAGTCACGTAGCACTCGCCTCTTTTTTGTCTCAGAGTCACTATAAGAGTTTCATACATTCTTTTTGTTTTGCATAATGGTCACACCAAAATGGAATGTATCATAATGATACATTACATAGCCCTCGGTCTCTTCGAACTGTCAAGACACGGAGTAGATCTTTATAATTCAGTTACACACTAGTCCTTTTCGTTTCGGTCTATATGGTGTATACATTATTAAACAGGAAGCAAAGTATTAAAGATACTTACACAAAGTATGTCCCGTTCCCTTTTGTTAATACAAATACTTGCATTATAATTTAGAATGGCATGGAATCCACATTGAATATAATATGCCTATGCACTTATAAGTACAATATCAAGTACTTATAATTACATAATCGAATGAACATTTACACGATTTAATACACAAAACTCCAGAATATTCTACTCATAAGCCAGTATGCTTTACCACCGATCACGACAATAATAAACAAAATTCTGGCAATGTAGCTGCCCCTCTGGCAAAAATCTTTAACATATCTCTACAAACTGGAACTTTTCCTGAAGTACAGTACTCAAAACTGCAATAGTGACTACACTGTTAAAAAAAGGTCCTCCTGATCAGTTGGCAAATTATAGGCCTGTATCCCAATCAAGAGTGTTTTCAAAAATAGTAAAAAAATTCTTCCTTGAGAGACTCGTTAAGTTTATCAACAAATATGCACCTCTTTCTTCCCACCAGCATGGATTCAGGAAATTAAATCTACTCATACAGCAATCTTTGAATTCTTAAATTCTGTTTTAAAAGCTTTGGATGGAAATGATATGGCTACAGGTATTTTCCTAGACCTATCAAAGGCATTTGATGTAATAGATCACGGTATACTATTAATTAAACTGGAAAAAATGGGGATAAGAGGGAATACAAAAAACTGGATAAAATCGTACCTTGAAAACCGTAAACAAAGAGTGTCTGTTGACTATGAAACAACATACCAGAAAAAGGGAAAAATTTACCTCAGATGAACAGTTTGTTAAGTATGGAGCACCCCCAGGATCGGTGTTAGGACCTATTTTGTTTCTAATTTATATAGATGATCTCACTGGGAATATTGACCCAAAGGATGCAGTTCAGTTTGCAGATGACACAAGTGTTTTATTCACCTCCCCAAACATTAAACATTTAGAATTAACAGCAAATAGAACCATGAGTGAGTTAAAAAACTGGTTTGACGCAAATAATCTAATCTTGAATGAGGAGAAAACAGTGTGTTTGAATCTTTGTCTACCTCATTCTACTAACAAAAGCAATATTCTAATAAACATAAGTGAAAAAGTTCTAAAAATTGTAAATGAAACCAAATTCTTGGGATCATGGTTACAACAGAACATAAAATGGGATGTTCACATAAACAAATTAGCTAAAAGACTGTCTACAGTGAGCTACGGACTGAGAATTCTTAGGGATACCACTAGTATTAGTACAGTAGTGCAAGTATACTACGCTCATTTCTACTCACTGATCAGATACGGAATTATTTTCTGGCGTAGCTCATCACAAAGCACTGATATATTTAGGAAGCAGAAAAGAGCAGTGAGAACTATATGTCGCCTAAAAAGACTAGAATCGTGTAGAACAACACATTTCATGAACCTCGCCATTCTAAATGTTACATGTGTGTATATCTATGAAATAGTTCTTTTCACAAGAGAAGACCTCCTAACAAAACAATAAACTAATAAAAAATGATATAGTACATAATTACCTGATAGTTTTTACTCTACTAGTGAATATATGGACTCATAAAAAATGTGTTTTAGTATTTCTTCAAATTTTGTTTTCATCAAATATTGTATTGTTAAATTCTCTTCATGTACACTTGTTTTGCCATTGTATTATCAGTCATGTACGTAAGTCCCATCATCTCATAATAATATCTAACATCTAATCATCAAAATTTCAAATGTGCACCTGTACTATAAATTTACTAAATGGATCAATAAAAAATCTAATCTAATCTAATCTAATACTCCCAAGGAAAAGGTACCTGGACATTGAAAATTACATAGTATTAAACTACTTAATATGTTTTATTTCCTTGTTGTTTTAGAATGGTTCTTTAAGAATAAATATTGTTAATAATAACTGACACAACTTCTGCAAATGTTTAATTACCTAACCCTAATGTTTATTTTCCCTTTTAATGGAACATAGTTCAAATAACCTTGACTCTATACTCATCAGCGATCACTACACAAAACGAGTCCTGCATATTCCTAACTATTCTTGGTAAATGTCTACTTTTAAACTAGTACGCACGACTTTTCTTACTATCACTGCTTTCTTTGTCATTTAAAGAAATGTTAGTCTGCTTCTCTGAGCTAACAGAACTACAGTATAGTCTCACTTAACCGACGCGCACGGGCCGCGGGAATGTCGGATTATCTGGATTGTCGGTTAATAGGGAAAGAAGAAACAACAATATCGTAAATGGTTGCTGGTGTCTTATTATTGAAAAAGTTGATACAGTACAGTAATTATTTTCATTGTGCAATACAACTAAAAAGAGGCTGATATATATTCAAGGGCTTTGAAACCTTCATTGTGTGTTATTTTGGCACCACCTTTATCAACTACTGTATGTTTTTTATCTCTTCTGTTTCTTTTTCACTGTTGTTAACAATGCTGACAATATCTTCGTCAGTGACTTCATACAGGTCATCAAGGGCAAGCCACTCATTAAGTCCTCAACAGTTGCATCTACACATCCAGGGATGTGTTAATATCTTCATTGCCAGAGTATCTCTCTGTCTCCTCACGTAACACTTTTCCACGATTTTGCAATTTTACCTGTCCCATCATTTTCCCAACAAAATGTAAGCCACGTCTTTCAGATTTAATTGACGCAATTTCACAATCATATCTTTTTCCTTGATCAATAGTGTCAATCAAAGATGACAATAGCTCTCTAGGGGAATTTTTTTTAACGCCTCCAACACACCTTGGTCCATTGGCTGACAAACAGAAGTCACATTTGGTGGCAGGAACAATGCTCTTATTTCTCCATCTCGCAGTTTATCTTCACTGGGATGAGTGGGAGCATTATCAATAGCAAAATGGCTTTTCTCGGCTAGTGCTTTTCCTCCTTTAAAAAATGTTCAACTTTCGGTACAAATTCGCTAAAAAAATCATTCTTTAAAAAATTCTGAGCTCATCCAAGCACTGGTCTGGTGTAAAATATAAATGTTAAGCTGGGAAGCAAAATAGATTTACAATGTGTGTGTGTGTTTGTGTGTGTCTTACAAGTCGGATAACACTGAATGTCGGATAAGCGAAGGTCGGTTAAGCGAGACTCTACTGTATTTCCATTATTTTCATATTATGACATTGTTTAATTCATCTTTATTTTTATCATTTTAAATTCTAAAACACTCATTTTCATGTTTTATCAAAATTTTACTTATTCCAATTAATTTGTCACTATGATAAATGCACTTTTATTATTATTATTATTATTACTCCGCGATTCACTAAAAGTGTGAGGCGCAGGGTGCATTGCACCTATCGAAAAGGGTTATGGTTTGGAAGGGTTATAAGGGATATAACAGGAGGCGCCCATGGGCTATTGTGAGGAACCATCCCCGCATTCGCGTGAAGTGATCTGGGGAAACCATGGAAAACTCAGATCAGAATGGCTGGAGTGCTTTATCGAAAGCTACTCCTGTCGGATTTTAAGTTTACTCGCCCGGTAAATCCTTTCTATTCCATTCCCTAATCGCTCGTGGGAAAAATTAGTACAGAAATGAATCGGTTCTGGCCCTGATTTCTCTTATCTTATTTTCGCGGTCATTTCGAGATATGAATGTTGCTGGTAGCAATATTTGCTGGCTGTCATTCCGAAATACGCCTGTCGTGAATTTTTCAATTAGCTTCCGTCGAGAGCAACGCCTTCGGTGTTCCAGGTCTTCCCAACCTAACTCCTTCAACATCGCACTTACGCTTTCCCTCCAACTATATATACCTGTCACGAATCGGGCGGCTCTTCTTTGGACCTTCTCTAATGCCTCAATTAACCCCCTTTTGATGGCGACCCCATACAGAACAACAATACTCTAAGTGAGGACGTACTAGTGACTTGTATACAATCGATTTAACTTCATGAGTGCATTGATTTAAATTACGACCTGGAAATCGGAGCATACGATTTGATTTTCCCATTACATTCTCGATATGCTCATTCCACGACAAATTATTACGAATTGTTACCCCTAGGTATTTAGCGGAATCTACCGTTCTAAGGACAGTGCCATTAATTGTATATTCAGAGCCACCCACGATCAATATATGTCCCTGAAATTTTTTATAAATTTTATTAAGTGACTCTCTGAAGTATTCCGCGTTAGCCAAATCAGAATCAGGAGGTCGATAAAATGACCCGATTATGAATCTTTACCAATATTTACCTTGACCCATAACATTTCGCAAAAATTTTCAGTTTCGGTTACGACAGAGCAATTAACGGTTTTGTTAAATGCCACGAACACACCCCTGCCCATTGAGGTCTTTCCGAAAAACATTGAAATGAGGGCCCAATTCTTCGCTAAATTCTACCTCCGGCGTCAACCAGCTTTCAGTTCCTAGTATTATATGGACATCATTAGTCGCAACTGCGGCATGGATATCGGCTACTTTCCCTCAAATACCTCGACAATTTAGGATCATTACCCTTAGCTGCTTCGTATTATTTGTGGAGCCTAAATTCGCATTTTTCATATTCGCATTCTAACGGGAAATGGGTGAAGTATTTGTTACTTAAACATTCAATTTATTCGCACCATCACTACCAGAAACAAGATCTGAGTTATCGGCACATCCTCTTCGACGAACTGAAGGATCCTCGGGACTTACGGTGTTCCTAAAATATAATTCACATCAAGACGCAGACTCAGTCGACACTGGAGAATGTGCTGAAAAGTTTGATCTTCTCCGCATTCGCACTTGATGTCATTGATCTCCGCATAGTCCCATTTTGCTAGGTTGACTGGATCTTCCCACTCCTGATATAAGCCTATTCAGATACTTCCATATAAACCATCCCTTGTCATAGGCAGATGGTAAACACTGAGACAATCTTCCCCAGTCATGGCAAAGGGGAGCCTTAGCTTCCCAGGTTTGTAACCTGGCCTTTTCAAGAATAGTTGTAAGTTCCTGTGATGTTCTTAGGAACCTTTTCCTGCACTTCAGTCTTTGTCTGTGTGTTATATTTCCATGTAATGGACGAGTTCGTTCATGATCTACTTCATTACTTTCCTTGTTCGCTACTATTTCTCTGCGAACAGAAGGTGATGCGAGGGGGTGGAGCCATTTGACTGGAGTGGATTTTAAACAGCCTGTTATGATTCAGCAGGTGTCGTTAAGTGCAATGTCCACAAGTTCGGCAAGAGTTGAGTTGTACCATACAGGATAGGTATACTCTGCAGCCGAATAACACAATGCCAAGGTGGAAGATCGGATGGTTTCAGGTTAACTACCCCACAGTGATTCAGTCAATTTTCTTAAGAAATTGCTCCTAGTAGTGGAATTCATGCAGTGTTTCCTGAATGTAAGAGATCTGTCAAGGGTCACGCCTGGATAACCTCTGACCATGTTACTTTTAACGTAGGAGTGGCTTCTTTAGTCCTCAAATGAAAAATCCATTCATATATCTTCATAATATTTGGTTTAAGCTGGCTTGTGTTATACAGGGTATGTCCCAAAAGTAAGTTGAATAAGTCCGGGTAAAAGATTAAATGCAAGGTACAAGAAAATAAAATTCTTTAAAGTAGCTTCCTTGCGCGTCGGAACACTGGCGCCGGTGTTATTCCCAGTCGCTGAACGCACTCTGGAATGCATCGGCGGGGACCTCCTTCGAGCGCCTCGTCGTCGCTTTTTTACCGCTTCCAAAGTCCCGAAATGGTGGCCTTTGAGTTCCTTCTTGATCCTCGGGAACAAGAAGAAATCCGTTGGCACCAAGTCGAGGCTGTACGACGGCTGGGCCAGTGTTGCCACCCCGCGTTTCGCTAAGTACTCCGTGACAATGAAGGTGTTGCGCGACGGAGCGTTGTCATGTTATTATCCAAAAAATTCGTTACCACTTTCACACTGCACCAAGAGATCATGTGAGATCGTTGCACTAGCATCTTTCTGTTCATTGGAAAGAAACTTGGTGACCATCTTAACCCAGATCTTCCGCAAACCACAGTACTTTTAGGGAAATTCCACTTATCTGCCTGCATTTTAACACACGCGCATCAATCAGAATTCAACATGTGCCTCGCTTTCTTCAAATTTTTGTCGGGATGTTGACGGGTGTCCAGAGTGGTCTTTGTCCTCGGCGTTCTCATTGCTCTTCCGGAACATTTTCCGCTAGCAGTAAACCATATTTTGGGACATGCTATTATCACCAAAAGCTTCCCTCAGCATCGCAACGGTCTTGGCGCCCATTTTGTTGAGCGCAACACAAAATGTTATCGCGTAACTCTGGTCCTTGAAACGTGGCATCTTTAAATTCCGATACATCACTAAAACAAGGAATTTAACTAACAGCAGTGAGCACTGTGGAACAGTCTTCAGGTAACTGACGCGAGTATCGTCTGCTTCCCTAAAACCCCAATCACCTTTTCCGTCACCTGGCGCGCCTTCTTAGTGGCTTGCTACCGCGGCACAAGGTCATTTAACTTACTTTTGGGACAAATCCTGTAGTACCTTGACATAACTTCAAGAGAATTAGTAAGGATACTCTCCACTGATTCAATTCCTTTGCTCTGTAAGGCCAGAGCAAGATCATCAGCATACAGGAAACTCCTGCTATTGGAGGATCTACGCTGATTATTGGTATATACTGTATATTAAATAGTACTTCCTTGGGGTAGACCATTCTTCTGTAACATCCAACGGCTACGCTGTCCTTGGGAGTCAACGAAGAATTTACAATTCTGCATAATAGTAGTAATGAAGTCACTAAGACTGAAGTTACTCGTCAGGTTGTAGAACTTGACCAGCAGTAGCTGATGATTGACGATGTCACATCCTGCTGACAAGTCAACAAATACCACTCCTCGAATCTGTCTTCTATAAATTGCGTGAAATTTCGCAGTTGTCCTGTGCAGCTTTTACCTGGGCGGAATCCAGGTTGTTCAGGTATAAGCAAAGGATCAACAACAGGCAAGAGCCGGTTTAAGATATTTCTTTCAAACAATTTATAAAAATGACGTAGAAGTACAATTGGTTTAAAATTCTCTGGGTTGTTTCCTTCTTTGCCAGGTTTAAGCAAGGCAATCACTCGACTTTTACGTCACACCTTTGGACTTTTACATCTGCCAATACAGTTGTTACAGAGCTGAAGGATCCATTTCTTTGTAGATAGACCAAAATGCTTAAATGTCTCTGTCCTGATATCATCCAGGCCAGCTGATTTTCCATTTTTGATATGTCTGATAGCCTTCTTAATTTCCCATTCTGAATGGCGTTGTGATGACGTTATTCTCCTCTCGGTCTTTATTCCGCAGTTTGGGCATTTTGGATTTGTGATTAGCTTTCCCATTTAGTAGTAACTGGTGGGCTGTATGATCGGCAGTAATATTACAATGCACATTGGTCTTAGTTTGATCATTGCTTACATGCCTCAGAAGTCTCCATAATTTATGGTTGTCTGTTGCGATATCTAAGTCTTCAACAGTTTCAATCCACTGATTCTGTTTTTTCTCTCTATTAGTGGAAATAAGTTTGTTTCCTACTGTTACCGTTGCTTCACCAAAAGCATCTTGTCTAGTTAAATTGCTGTATTCAGGAAGTAGAGCAGCTTGATCTAATGTGAGACCGGCAACGTACGATGTCCGACAACCGCGAGGAATAGGCATTCCGGAACATCTCTTTACGGCTGTGGTGAAGATGTTATAGCACCCTGGTGTTGGTCGAATTGAAAGTACTTCGGAATCCAACAGTTCTGAAAATTTCGACCAATTTACCTTTTTGAAGTTGAATCTTCTACGGAAAGGTACTTCCTGTGGCCTAACTGCGGCATATATTTGACACATTATTATTGGCCTATGCTGTGATTTAGGTATTGGGAAACAGGCTGATTTAACGCACTGGTGGCTGATAATGTTACTAGTGAATATGAGGTATTGACTGGTGCAGGTAGTTTTGCATCATGGATTAGAGAGCGGTAATTTATTTCATCCCATTATTGTACTGTTGTTCCATTCTCATCTTTATGGCCATTTCCCCAAACATTGCTGTGATTGTTGAAATCACAGATATGTGTTTATCATGAAAATTAGGTGGTTTATAAAGTGAGAAATTCAATGCCATTTTGTTCCGTGTGGTGGAAATTACTTGTACATCTGCATCCGTATTGATTGTGAGGTCTTTCTATAGCGAGAAGCATTCCATTTATTTTTGGTCTTCGCATTTTGTAGCTTCTGTGTGTCTCCTACAGGCACAATACATGGCACTGATGTCTTGTAGCAGCTCTTCCTTGGCTTTATATATAAAGATGAATGTATGTTTGTTTGTTGGTTTGTTTGTTTGTTTGTTAGTTTGTTTGTTCTTCATACAAATCCACAGTTTTCATCCAATTTCGATGAAACTTTGCACACTTATCCTTTGAAACAAGGAGAAAAATACTGTCTACATTTGGTTGAAAGATTATGTGTATAAATAATACATGTTGTCTCATAACTTCGAAATACGGCGATAGACAGACACGTTGGATGTGGACGTCAACGTACCGTGTTTCCGTGTCCTGGTCTGCCAGCTCAGTGGTTAAAGCGCTTGTTTACGAATGTCGTGGCCTCCGGTTCAAAACTCCGTGGAGGCTAAGATTTTTAAAAATTGTTTTTCATCGTAAGAATCAGGCCCGAGCCGTAGGTTATTCGGATTGAATGTTAAACTGTAGATATTAGAAAGTTAGGGGTGCAATGCGAGGCAAATTGTAGGTAGTCTTGCAATGTTGTAGGCGTACACTTTTTTACGTTATTATGATCCCTCAGGTGTTGTTCGCAGTCAGTGTGTGAGTGTGAACCACAGTAATATTATTATAAATACGGAAGTAAATCTCTCTCTTTTCGTTACGTTTTGACGACTAATTGACTATATCGTTGTGATGGAATTTTATAAGGAAATCTGTATGAAGGGCACAGGATATTTTTTTCAGTATGATTAACAGTTGTAGACACGAAATTTTGAGACCTTATCGAATGGTGACAGAAATATGTTGGAAATTGATTCTCTTCAAGAGACAGGTTCGACGGTACAATGATATAGTGATAGCTTTCCTGTCATATTATTCCGACTTGATATTGTTTGGGACCAATCCTTCGTTACCAACAACTTTATATATTTAATTCTGGCAAAAAAATTCGTAATCCACGAAGTCGCGGGTACGGGCTAGTTTCTTATATGTTAACACAGGTGATTGTTAATTGTGGCCCTGAAACGGGCTCGGGTAGTAATGTTTCTGGTGTGAAAGAATCAGCCGTCAGGTCATTTCGATTCATTCTCTGACGTTGCTGTTCTTAGCATGTTCGCTTAGAATTGCAATCTACTGGGAGGGTCCTTTGATGTACCACTTCGCCACAACAAAAATACAGGAGATCACTTTTAGAAGACGTTTTAATTTTAAAAACGCCAACTGAATAGCCTTTAGAGAAGACCTAGACTCAGCTGTTGGGGAATATCCAGCCACCCGTCAGAATTGTGAGCTGTTTATCGACATGGTTAAGCGGACAGCCAGGAAACATACATACAGAGGCTGCAGGAAATTCTATATCCCTGAACTAACAAACGAGCTGAAGGATGTGTATGAGAGATGCTACAAAATTTTCAACACAACCCTTTAAGTGAGGAGACGATCGAATTGAGAGATTATCTCATTAGAGCCTAAGTAAAGCTAGCCAAAAAGAAATGCGTAGAACTCTGGAGAAAATGGATATGAGCCATAGCAGCTATTCGAAGCCTGGATGGATGGCAGAGGCACTGTTTACACATTGTGTTTATGACTTTAAAAAGCTTCCTTCCTCATTCGAACTCGACTAAGCTGAATGAGAGATTTCCTTCCGCAGTGTTCTGATACCGGCTTGAGGTGTTCTGAATGTTAAAACTTCTAGATTTGTATGTTTCTTACTATTTTGTTGTTGAGATGAATTATAACGTATTTTTGCTGTCGAGTTTATGAAGATAAAGCCTACCAGCATTTCTGCCAGTCGTACATTGCCTTTTAGCAAACATCGTATACTAGGTCTGTGGCACTGTCAAATCCTAAAAATACCCTGCCAGTTGCGAAAAGATTTTCTGGCTAACATTTGTAAATAATCATATTTTCAGCTTTTGTTGCTCTTTTCCCTTTTCCATTTTTTCTTTGCCGAAGGGCTATTCTTTGTTCTATTGCTCATTTAACTCGTAACTAATAAGTAACTTTCAATCCCTGTCAACGCACTATATGAATACCCATTTTAAATCCAGATCAGCCACGCCCTTACTGTTATTGCTTTCAATTAGTGATTTTTCAGACGATCTGAAAAACAGTTCCCGATACTGACTCTTTAAGCAGTGAATATGATAGAACTGTTTGTGATATCGTGAATGTATGTCTACCAATAAGATGTCACGATCGATAATATAACCAAATATTATTAGAGAGGCTTTATGCAATGTCATTAGGATTTATACTTAGAATGTATTACGAAGTTAGAATGGAAAGCAGAAACACTGTTTACGCATTCGGTTTTTCCCGGTAAGAACTTTCCTTTCTCAATCAAGTTCGACCGTACAGCTGAAGCGACTCCCTTCTGCAGTATTCTGACGCCAGGAAGTTCCATGTAGGTTGGATTGTTTACCGACTGGATGAGAATACCCGCAGAGCAGGCTGTATGGTCTAGCGGTGAAGATTCTCGGCTATTAACGTTGCGGTCGCTGGTTCGAAACTGTGTTGGATGAGTTACTTTTATTTCTTTCGTTTTCAAACTGCTCCAACATACCCACTGTTTATATATAAAATATGTAATTTCTGTAATAAACAACAGATAAAAATTAACACATCAGACACAAAACTATTTCTAATAAAGCTTGCTGAACAAAATCTTCTTTATCATAGGATTTACTCTAAAGCCCTATGCTATAAAAAGAATCATCTCTTAAATTCACTCCTCATATCTAACGATTTCGAGCATACTAATCTCTGGAATTTTTTAAAGGGTCACTATTTTCAAATAACATACCAGATATAGCATTTTTTTTAGCTTTTGGCTTTACGGCTAGGAGACATCAAGGTAATTAGAGGCGGGAACGGACTGAGGACAAGGAACGGAAGGATTTCGACCACGGCGTTTTAAAGCATCCATACCGGCATTCATCTGGAGTGATTTGGGGAAACCACGGAAAACCCAAATCTGGATGGCCGGATGGGGAGTCGAATCTGTATCCTCTCGAATGCGAGGCCAGAGCGTCAATGCTTATCCCATCACGCTCAGTCATTCAAAAACTGCATCGGCAAAAAGTGGTGATTATGTAGAAAAATAGATAATTTTCATCCTTTAAAATGATGTATATATTACAGAAAAAACTGATTTTGTATCTATAATTTCTTTGGAGACCTAACTTTTTGGAATGCCTTCGAACAATTAACATGGATTCCCAGTATATTTTTAGATAGCAGACTGATTATTTAATATTGGGTAATTTAAGACAAATAAATAAAAGTTTGAACTGATGTGCTCGAGATAAATTATTTATTTTATGTGTTACAGAGTCCGTTAAGAGGAAATTTAAGATTTATTTCCTCGTACAACGTTGTAAAATCTATTTTCTGCAACGTTGTTACATTGTCTGCCTTCTAGCAGTGCTGAAGAGATTTCCGTGTTTAAGGATTATTGTCATATAGCTAGTAGACGTTGTCAAAAGTACTGACATATTTCCATTCTCCTCCAGTTTGACGTATTATATATACATTTACACAATTGGTTACTTCCTTTATAACAGTTTCATTCTTTATACAGGTTATCAATAACCGATTAATTTTCTCTTTTTATATATCTTTACTTCGCATAATTCAGGAAAGAATTCGTTGTTTAACATTTGTGATTGCGAATGACATTAATTATTTACAACTCTAATTTGGTTTTAATTTGTGAAAAATATTGGAAGGGATAAAATCAAAAAAAAATCTTATTGGTAGACTGAAGAAAACTTTTCTTAGCATAATCTTCTTAGAGATTAAATGAAACCAGTGACGTTTAAAATGTTTGCATTTCTATATATATTTCCCGATTTCCACTAAGATTTTGTAAAAATCAGAAAAAATCTAATTTCTCGCTGTATTTACGAAACAACTGATCTAAAAATACATTCTGAATTCAAATGATGCTTTCCCCTTATGTTTATAGAAGAGCTTATTGCGACTTCCCTCCAGTTTATATTTTTCACAAAATAACTAAATGAGTAATTTTATCAAATTAAATGCTACTCCAGACATTTCCTATAAACATATTAATCCTTTTTTATTGATCTTCACGATTTGGAGAGTAAACGTGTTGTAAAATAAATATCACGTTTTTTATAATTTATCTACGATTTATAAACTATTTCTTCAGTGTGAATTGTATATACCATTTGAAAAACAATTTTGCAAAATGGGAAGCAAACACTTTTTTTTTAAATTTAAAAATACACTTTTTACTTGTTTGTATGAATGTATATATATTGTGAATTGGAGTTGATACAATATCAACCAAACTAGAAACTGACGGATTTTATTTTGTATTTTCTAGTAATTAAAAATCGACCAATATTCATGTCTTCTATGATGCAACGAAAGTGTGAGCTTTCACTGCAATTACTGAAGTAGAACGTAAGCAGTTTTGACACTCAACTTCTCTCAGTCCTGTAACTCACCACAATCATACGTTTAAATGCCCGATAGTCACAAAACTTAGTGGAATGACTACCGTTCCTTGCACTGTCTCACGCAGAACAGATAGATATCATTGTGGCGTCGGAACAGGATTTTTTATTCTTTTACCTGCTGAGAAAATTTGCTATGGATATACACATCAGCATATCTTAAATAAGATGAGAAGTGGGGATTTATGGAGTCTGGTAATTTTTTGGAATTCCTCATCACGTCACACGGTTTGGTGGTGTGGGGACCTCCATTTCCCTCCCCACCCCTCCACACCGGTTGCGTGTGCCCAATGCCGGCCTCGCAGGTTTATGAACCAGCAAACAAGGGCGTGGCCAGGCGGCAGCACAAACCTCAATTTGCGCATGCGTAGCCACGATAGTTCTTTGACCAGCCGCCCAGATGGAGACATCTCCCAAGCGTTTAATATCTTTGTGCGCAGACATTCCACTCCCCCAGGAGAGAGAAAGCTAGCTGGGGAAAACCCACCCCATGAGGCAATGGCTATATCTGTTCTGGAATGCGCTGGTACACTCTCTATTAGGCGTTGCGAAATGTGAGCCGTGCGGGGATATCCTAGCGTGCCGTTAAGCAAGCACTCAAATTGCGCATGCATTAGTTCCTTTACCGGACGCCCAGATGGCAACACTTCCTAAGCGCTTAATTGCTTTATGCACAGACATTCCACTCGCCCAATAGAGAGACAGGGCTAGCAGGGGAAATACCCACGCCTGAGGCAAGGACTATTTCTGTTCTGGAATGATCGCCCTGGTATGCTCTCCATTAGGCGTTACGAAATGTGTGCCGTGCGGTATTATTCCTAGCGTGCCGTTATCTGTTTTGAAACCATGGAGTTATTCCTGGCGTTCAGAATATTAAGGTATTTACATTTGCCCAGCCACAAGCAGAGCCTCTTGCGAAACCTCTGTACTCACTATCGACAGCAAGGTGTAAATATTTCAGCACAGTACAATATTTTCTTCGGTGCTGTGTCGTGATTTCGTGAAATATACTTGCATTTGATTACGCGTAAACCATTGCTATTTTTACTAAAAACAAAGAAAGTCCACATTAGTGGATATTAAACCCACCTCAGTAGCGTTGGGGCTAGAGTGCTAGTTCCGCGTGCCGAAGGTCGCCGGTTCGAGTCCGGTGCGGGCATTGTTGCTTAAGTGTTTTGAGATATTATTTAAAAAGCCGTTCCAACTCCTCAACTTTATGTAATTTCAAAACGAAAATAATAATTTTATTTTAAAAATAAGATATAGACGATAGTTAATCATAAATTTTTCCATACAAATACGTTAACGGTCGAAATGGAAATAAACGTCATAAACTCAACAAATTGGAGAGATATAAAATCGAAAAAGAATTCTATGTGTACCTATTTTGTGTTGATTCCATGAAATTATCGTGAATACTTGCGATAAAGTATAGAAATAATACGCATACGCTATTCCTTTCAAAATTCGTAGTCTAAAAAACCCATCAATGGGTGAAATCCTTTCATTGAAACCAACAGATTTTAAAAATTCATTCACCGACGAAGGAAGGGAAAACCATAAAATCCGTTCATCGAAGCAGACAGACATTAATAATTAATTCACCGACAAAGAGACGGGAAACAAACTCACTTTTGCACATCATGTTGTAATCGTTATGAACAATATAATATAGCTCACGAGTATCACCTACATTCCGTGTATTTTAAACGATGTATTAAATTAGGTGTAAGGAAACAGACAGAAAACAGAGACAATTTTTAAACTCAAAGAGGCATTGAAGAAGTTTTGCTGATGTATGTAAGTATTGTAGTGGGTGCCTTAGTGGGCAACCTTTATGATTAATAAAAGGGGATTTTCAATTTTAATTTTTATGAAGGAGTGAAAATTATTTAATTTTGCAAGAATCTATATGTTAGTTGGAATTTAGGAAAAATTGTCACAATATGACATTTATTTTCTTAAACATTGGCGATTACAAGTCTGAGCAAATTTACCGTTAATATTAACACAAATTGGTAAAATCATAAAAGCAACGCTCAGAGGTACAATTAGCTGTCATGAGCAAGCAAACAATTGTATATTTACTTTTTAATATATCTCAGAATCAAAATACAAGAAATAATGACAATTGGAAACAATGAAAAATACAAGTTATGACGACCTCAGACAAAGGTATCATAATACTGTGACTTTACAGTTTAAAAGAAAATATATTATTCTAAAATAACTAGTTCTGGCAAATTATGCCGCTAGCTCAGGGGTTTTTACAATTACAAAGTGAGAACATGGATCTATACTCTCAAAGTCGTTTAAGGGTTCTGTTTCACGGAATGCACAATCAGATGGCTTGGTAGTAATAAGTTACCATTGTAGTTCTGCGTCTGATGTCTGCGGTTACCGGAGATGACCTACGGTATGTGACATTATTTCACACGGCGGCTACAGACACGTCCTGTCTGTTAATGCGCATCATCGCATTACTGGCGGTGTCGCCGTGACAAGTGTGCTACAGCAAGTCAAGCCCAGCCAGAAATCGTACAACGGCAGTTGGCGATAGAAGCCAACTTTCCAAGTCCACCTCAGACTAGACTCGACTAGAATCGCAGGCAGAATGTCCAGCTCCTCGCTCTTCGGTCCACGAGGAAAACTTCTCGCTCCGCCGCTTGTAGTCTCGAAGCTCACATAAAACTGAAATTCCCAGGATTTTAAGTTATACGCTCATTTGGATTGGATCTTCAGGTCGGCACCTAATGTCACGTGATGTCCCCGATATCTGATTTGCCCTGCTCATATCACAGAGGTCGGACATATTCGGCTAAGTTCGCCGGGGCGAGAGCACATTCGGGTGTCGGGCGGCAGGCCTTTCCTGCCAGGTGAGTGCCCCTGTTGACCACCCATCCCCAGGGAGCAGAATGTGTGGTCCGGCAAAACACCAGATCCGCGACGTCCTGTCGCCATGGTTCGGGAAGACCACGATTAGCTTCAAGCCCACGCAGCTCAATAACTCTTTAATATTCGCTTTACCAAGATACACTATATGTTCACCATTTCATTACAGTCCTCACTTGGAATCTTGCGTACTTTATAAATCACAACAAAAATCTATTTAGGTGGTCGCCCAAGATTTATGTAAATTATTCTAACATAATGACATATATAATAAAAATGGACCTTGTAACGTGGCGACAGCGCGTTATGTTACAGTATATACTCGATGAATTAAGAGCTCCTAAACTAAAGCAAAGTTATTTTCGTTTTGAAATTACGTAATGTTGAGGAGTTGGAACGGCTTTTCCAATAATATCACAAAACACCCATGCCTGCGGCCGGACTCGAACCAGCGACCTTCGGCACGCGGAACTAGCACTCTAGCCCCAACGTTACCGAGGTGGGTTTAATATCCACTAATATGGACTTTCTTTGTTTTTAGTAAAAATCACAATCGTTTACGCGTAATAAAATGCAAGTATATTTCACGAAATCACGACACAGCACCGAAGAAAATATTGTACTGTGCTGAAACATTTACACCTTGCTGTCGATAGTGAGTACAGAGGTTTCGCAAGAGGCTCTGCTTGTGGCTGGGCAAATGTAAATACCTTAATATTCTGAACGCCGGGAATAACTCCATGGTTTCAAAACAGATAACGGCACGCTAGGAATAATACCGCACGGCACACATTTCGTAACGCCTAATGGAGAGCATACCAGAGCAGTAATTCCAGAACAGAATTAGCCCTTGCCTCAGGCGTGGGTATTTCCCCTGCTAACTCTGTCTTTCTCTTGGGGAGTGGAATGTCTGTGCACAAAGAAATTAAGCGATTATTAGGTACTGCCATCTGGACGGCCGGTCAAGTAACTAACGCATGCGCAATTTGAGTACTTGCTTAACGGCACGCTAGAAAATCGCCGCACGGCACACATTTCGCAACGCCTAATAGAGAGCATACCAGAGCGCGCATTCAAGAACAGATATAGTCATTGCCTAATGGGGTGGGTTTTCCCCAGCTAGCTTTCTCTCTCCTGGGGGAGTGGTATGTCTGCGCACAAAGAAATTAAACGCTTTGGAGATGTCTCCAACTGGGAGGCTGGTCAAGGAAGTAATACTGCTACGCATGCGCAAATTGAAGTTTGTGCTGCCACCCTTATTGGCTGTTTCAAAAGACTGCCAGGCCGCCATTGATCACCCGCAACCGGTAGGGAGGGGAGGGAGGTCCCTCCACCACCAAACCTTGTGACGTCATGTGTAATTCCAAAAAATTATCAGAGTCCCTAAACTCCTACTACTAAGATGGATATATACATATTTTTTAATGAAACAAACTCATGGATGAAATGGAGGAAAAGAAATGTCAAGTTGCAGTAAATAATTTGCTTGATTAATGCTACCTAAACATTGAAGACAGTTGAGTTAAAATCTTGCATACGTTTGGTGCGTTTGTGAGAAGCCACGAACCGTGAGATTATTTAAATACCAACTTTCACGTTCGTAACTTCGTATTGTAAGCTTCTATTCAGAGAACTTAGTTTTATTGCAATGAAAAACTTTTGCGGAAGCAGACGGCTGTAATTAGTTTTGACATGGCCTACGTAAAGTGAATTCTGCTAAACTTAGGGAAGTTATCAACCACAATGTGAAACATCAACATGACATACCTGAAATCTTAGTACACATACAATGAAATAACACTGAAATTTTAACTCTAGAAATTTTTCAATAGAATCATCCACAGCAATTACAGAAGTCAATTAATAGCTTTCTTCCAGTGAGAAAACTGTACATTTAACAGTTGATATTGTAGATTTTTATCAGTTTGCAGTGTAATCCTTGTCAGCTGACACATAATGCTCGATATTCGACATATTATGTTATTTCAGATCCTTAAATAAAACTGGTTCTGATTCATCGCTGTTGTATTTTAGTATTTTGATACTAATTTATGGTTCAACAGCTTCAGTACCCTTGATAACTTACCGGAGATCTTTGCTAGAACTAAATGAATCTTTTCTTCTTTGGGAAGGTATTTTGGGGTTGTTGTGCCAACGAATTTATTGGGCGAGTGTTAACGCTCGAGACTGGAATTCAGAAAGTAGCATGTTATCCCAATTTCAGGTTTCCATGGTTTTCCGAAATTACTCCAAGCGAATGCCGCGTGGTGTTTCTCGAATTCCCATGGTTGCGATCCTTGGCGTTCCTTTCCCCAGCTCTCTCCAGGCCCTAATTTCCTTGAAATCGCATAGTCATAAAGCCCTAACAAATAAAAACTTTGTTATGTCTTCAAAGTTTTGAACTCCATTCTGCTATAGTTGTGATGACAGCAAATTTGTTGCTATATATTAGATTGGTGAATTTCAATCAATAATTTCCTTTCACTACTGAGCATAATACAGGGGACAGTCAAGATCGCAGTAACAAACCATCATTAACTGATTTAAGCTATTTGACGGCAATTGTTGGTCTTTTTAGGATCAAGAAGTTTATCGGTTCTGACTATAACTTTACCTTTAACGTCACTTACGTAGGCCTATACAACGAATCAGTAGAACAATTTTTACGGTAGCATACCTGAATAGCATTTTGAATCAGTAACCGCTACGCAAACTAGTTTTATCATATCGAAACTTTGGCTTGTCTTTCTAAGTTAACAGTAAAGCCTTGGAAACTGTACGTCTTTTCATGAAATCGTTGATATTTTTACCATTTCTGTTGACACTGACATTTTGGATGTCTACTTTCAAGTATATTTGTCAGTAATATTGTGTATGTCATGGTCAACAAAATCCATGTTTTGGTTTTCAGAGGATTAACGAAATAATTTTAGGCTCACAGGGTACTAGTTCATACTTATATACCGTTGCCGAATTCCTTTCTAATCCTTGGTAAATAATGTTTTCCGTGACATTTCGAAAAATATAACATACTTTTAAAGACTGAATTGGTAAAAAATAAACCAAGAAAGCATTTGCCTTAGTTTATCCTCTCCATTCTTTTAGCTTCTCAATTGGTGCATAATGTGATTTTAGTGATTCACAGTACATTCAACACAAGAAGAACTCAACAGTTCATGAATATCACTTATGTGAGACGTTGGACTCAAACCATCTGCTCCGGGGTCTAACCGAGCGCTAGCCACCATACTTCCGGGTCGCCAACTGCGACGCCTACAGTGCCAGCGGCTGAGTCTTACCAAGACCGCAGCAGAGGGGGCAACAACTCTTATACACGTGTTGACCAGCATTACGTTTCCTGGTTCCCAGTTTCCTGTGTATTCCACCAAACTTTTTGTTTCATAAACAACAGTTACAAAATATGAAAACAATTGTTAATGAATAACGATGTGCATTAGTATAAGCTTGTACAATTTTCGTATTTCTAAATCTTCTTGTTGTACTCTGGCTTTCCAGATGTCACATTTTTACCCTTTAAATCAGTGCAAGTTGTTTACGGACCACTGTCGGAAGAGTTCGCCGTAGTATTAACATCAGTATGGAGTGAAAAGTTGGTCTATGATAATAATTTAAAGTAGGAAAAAGCGTATAAATCGCGAAATAAACCAATTCGTACTAGTCCGCTATCAAACGCAGAAGTTTGTTAATTACCCAATGTTTTAATTGCACGTCCTTAGACATTTAATAATTTTGGTAAGAACATCCAACCAACGTTTCACCTGTCGTTTGAGTTTTAACAGCAGCACCCACAGAATATTGCTATCACGAAAAAGCTTATTAGTTTTTTGTTCTTTGCCTGCTTCACTAACATCACTAAAAACCACAAAAGTGACAACACTATGTCAAATTGTGTCTTCAACAACTGAACCATCATCGTGTTTTGATTTTGTTTGTAAGGAATTTTCATTAAGCTTTTAGTACCTTTCTATATTAATGGTAGGTAAAAATAAATTTTTTGACGCTAAAATAATGTCAACTCAGACTGCGTTGATGACATCTCATATCACTGACAACTGTACTTTAGTTATAAGTTTTTTTTATGTTTGTAAAATAAGTTTCAATGTAGTAGTAAAAGAACGACATGCCTTAAGAGCACACTGCAAAATTAACTATCTTCAAAAATCTGCAGTTATTTGTGAACGCACTATTTTAAAATTATCTTTAGATTGCAAATTTTTATTGTGTCATTAATATATAGTTACTTTAAGTGCTAGATGATCCGTAAAACGTCATCCTTTCTTTTAACCCTAGGCGTTTGTTCAAAATTAACTTTTTGTTTGAAAACAGTAACTTTTTATGTTCAGTATGGGCAGATAATTTCTTTTAAAATTTTTAAAAAATAAAATGAAGTGCATTTAATGTCTGCACAAGTCTTTTACTAACGAAATACAATCCATATTTTCGTTTGTGTAACGAATATAATAAAATATATTACTTTTTGTGAGGTGGGTAAGTCTCAATTTTGTATATTAACGTGAATGTACCACCTACAGGGTATAGGACTGTGTAAGCAGACGTGTAGGAATGGTTGAATAAGTTTTGGGAGGAAAAATAATGATGACTTATGAGCGATTCGGATCGTTCGGATACGTTTGAGCATGGTAGTGCCTGTATCCTACGAGATGAAGATAGAGCCGTTTCCGAGATACCAAATACAAGAGTTGCTGTATTTATTTTGTAAAATCGTGTTACGAACTTGAAAACCAAAAAGTTATCTACGTATGGAATTTCATCTAAATCGCTACAGTCATTTCCGAGTTCGTTTGGTTTACCACCTCATAAATTTCTTTTAAAGAAAAAAGCTATTATTATGTTAAATAGAAATATTAATTCTAATCAGGGGTTGATTAATAATGAAAGAATACAGGTAATGCTCTTAAACGAGCACATCATTAGTGCGAAATTTATTTATTCCGATAAAACTATGCTCTTACACCTGACACCATCAACCGTGCCTTTCCAAATGATTAGAAGAAAATTCCCAAGCGAAGTAAAATTTGCTACAAACATTAATAAAGCACAAGGTCAGACGCTTCAAAAGGCAGGATTGTATTTATCAGAACCTGTTTTTCCGTTTGGACACATGTACGTGGCTTTTTAACGAGTCTGTAGATTTATTAATATTTATTTTTGTGTTAAGACACATACAGTCAAAAAGTCAACGATGATCACATTATAACAGCTAATATTGCTTTTCAAAGAAGTTTTGTTATGTAAAGAAGATTGAAAAGATGACTTATGACAAAACCAATATTTTTAAATCTTATATCTTTAAGCGAACAACTCTTGTATATAAATATATATACATTTTGGATCTCGGAAATAGCTCTAATTATTTGGATGATATTACATATTTAGATAATATTTTGCTGTCTAAGTTTATATAACTAGTTGTCTTCCCCGCAAAAACCCAGTTTTAGAATATACGAACAACTTTTGCTCCTGGTATCTCGAAAACAGCTGTAACGCCATCTCGTAGACGATTCAGGTACCAGGAAGTCTACTAACATTTTCTCTTTGGTTTCAAGGAACTCATATATTTAAACGAAGATATCTTGCATAGATTTCTTCGGAGGAATACTAGCACTACTAGTTTAATTGTAAAAAATTTAAAAAGTAGACATTTAAAAAACAGACACTGGCTTTGTCAAATGCTATTTTTTCAAACATTTTTTTTTAACGCCACGTTGTGTCTACTGTTTTATCTCTGGTTGTTTTAAACAACTGTTAGCTTCGTGAAACATTTAAAAAGAAGATATTTTAAAATTGACTTTGTCAAAAGTGCTCTTTTACTCTACAAAACTTCTTTGAAAATAATATTAGCAGTTATAATGTAATCATCGTTTACTTTTTGGCCGTATGTGTATTTAACACAAACATCAATTTCACTATGATTCATAAAAAAAATTGATTAATATTGCTGAATTGTAAAAAATGGTTGTAGGGTGTTGTGCAAAGTGCGCCCAGTAGAAAAAATTATCATTTCGGGATGAAATGTGATTAACGCACTCCTTAGGCATTAGTATTCAAGAAAAAGTGTACGCGAAGTAGACAAAACAGGTAAGACAAGAGTAATACAATGCAAAACCTTGGGTTACGTGCGGTGTTAGTAGGCCATCTTTACCGTGAAGGTGTTGATTTTCAAGGGGCTGTATTAGCGGAGGGTGTGGTTAGGTTTAAATGCAGCCTGGACCTGCATGAAGACTAATATATCATGGTGTATCATGGTTTTTGAGTGAATAAGGTAGCTTCAGTAACGAATTCTAACTATAATAACGTCAAAGGCGGCTCGAGACGTCTATTGCCGCTAAGTCAGCAATGTACCTAATTCTGTTGTGTTTAGGTTGAATGTCAACCTGGACCAGAATGACTACTAACATTCTATGATGCTTATTGGAACGTGTTTCTTGTTATGAGCAATTTATGTCCACTGAACCTAATCGTAATCAAGAAATTAGGTATCATTTTAAAGATTAAGGTCTCCGCTTTTGTCAAAGCATATTTTAAGAAAGAGACTTTTCGGAATTTGACCCTAAAAGGAAAAGGTAACGACTATGAACATAGCGCATATGAGACAGTTCAAAGCAAAGTCGGTAGATAGCAGCAGCACATATGACAGAGATATTAATAAACTGTTTCACTGGTGCCAACAAAGACTGAGTATGTTACCGATAGCAGCGCCACATACCACAAAGATACCAATAAACTTTGTGTTTTTTGTACAATAAGTAGCTTTTTGGATATTTTTTTCTGTTACGGAAACATTTCTGTTTTGCTATATAATTCCGATACAAACATTTATTAGTGAAATTTTCTCACGGGCTATATCACAGATGCAGTGTGTATTTTGCTTAGTTGTATTGCGTTAAGGCCAGTGGCAGTTTGTCATATATACGTCTTAGCGCCCAAACGTTTTTTCTTAATTGTTTCGTAATATGTTGTAAGTATTTTGTTACATACCTACCACACTGAACAAACAAACAACTGCTACAAATGAGGAGGTTTTTGTTTCTATCTATTAGAAACCTCAAACCTCTCAATTTATCCCATATTCCCTTCGTACCTAACTAATATCTAAAAACTAGGTATCGTTTTGAAGGTTAAGGTATCCACTTTGGTCGCATTATATTTTAGGATAGTAATTTTTCCAAATTCAACCTTTAAAGGGCAAAAACTGCTAATACTTCTAAAATCCGTTTTATTTTGTCAAGAGCCATTTTTCTCCCATGACACCTAAGCAAAATCGATAAATGAAGTATCATTTAAAGGTTAAGGTCTCTGCTTTGATGACATTATATATCAAAAAAAGATTTTTTCGAAATTCGGCCCTGTAGAGTAAAAGCGACGACAATGGCGGGGAGTATATTGTTTCAAAGGTGAATTGTGGACTGTATTTAGTTAGTATAATGGGCAGTTCAGCGGGAAGGACTGGCAGGTAGCAACCACACCTCGCCCCCCCCCCTCCGATTCCACAAAGGTGACGGGACGCCGCCGCCAGGGTGGCCACTCAAGTGTGAGCAGCGGACAGAACCACACAGAAGTTTTTGCAAGCACATGGTGCAGCGCGTAGGCTGTTGATTCTCGAGCACCAAGTCATTGATCCTTGTATTTTATAATATGTGAAAGTGCATTGCTATACACGGTTCAACGAGACGCAGCCTCCAACTCTGAAGGACTAAAGCCACTTCTGTGATGCAAGGAGTCACAACAACCGTTACAGCCGATCAACGCCAAGGTCTACTGCTCGCCACATGGTGAAATGAACATTTATCAATTATACAGTTGGTACCGCAGTTCAACACATCACGTCCAGAAACGGCCTAAGAGACTCAATAAAAAAAAAATAACAATACCACATTTTTATTTTTTTAACTGCTTAACGTCTCTTAACAGCGAGGTCTTTAGAGACGGAAAACCACAATTATAAGGACCCAAATTTGAATGCTTATGTACGAATAAGATGGACATTTATATAGTCATGTAATGTTAATGTACCATTTGTACAATTGATTTCCATTAAAACATAATTTTAACGATCAGTAAATAGAGGAAAGTAAATTTGAGTATGTGTTGTCTGTGTCAATTGTAATTCAAAGACAAAATAAATACTGTATAGGAAAATTCTCCTCCAGATTGTATTTAGGTGTGATGATTTTGCAGTCATGTCACAAATCAAATCAAAATTGAATTTTGTGAATTTTTTTTCTTTTTTTCACTGGCAACCAGAAAAAATACCTGACATCTACATCTATACTCTGCAAATCATGAATACTGTGGGTGGCAGAGGGTGCTTAGCACCAATCCTAATTTAGTGCATTCCAATCCCGAAAAGAACGAGGAAAGAAGGAATATATAAATGTATCAGCATCTTATTTCTCGAATCTTATCCCTCCTGTCATTGCGACCTAAATAGGTTGGCGGAAGAAGTATTTCGCTGCACTCTTAAATTAAAGATTTTCGCATATTCTCCAACAAATTCAAACGAAAGCGACGTCGTCTGTCCGCCAAACAATCCCAGCCCAACCCGCGTATCAACTTGAAGCATTCCGCATTTCGAATGCTTCATTTTGCAAGCAAATATTCCTGCAAAGGTGCTCCTGTCGGACGCACTGGCCCTTAACGGTGCCTCAGGTAGCGCGGCTCGGAATGTTTACTGAATGGGATTTAAAGCGACAGGTGTCGCGGCGGGAATTTTCCATTAGGCGAGAGAGAGGAACATGTTCCGTGAAAAGATGGACAAAAGTAGTGCCGAAGAGGGTGTGTGTGTGTGTGTGTGTGTGTGTGTGAGCCAATCACAGCCCCTGTGTGGTTTCACGCGGACTAATACGTTTTCTCTGCTTTCCATACAACGCGGGAGGCGAGGACTTGGCTCCGAGTAACCGTCGCGTGGAGTGCTTGTGTGAAGGAGGGAGCTTCTGAGCGGGTCGACGTAGGTTCGACACCCGCGGCGACTAAGACAGCCTGCCATAGCGACGGGCTGACTACCAGTGTGCGGCGTATGCAAATTTGTGCCGCTCTGCTTTGTGTGTAGCCGAGAGTGCATCAGTGAATCAGTGCGACCTCACACACACGTGAGTTACTAAGTGACGTGCCTGGTGGTAACTACCATCCGGTAATTCTTGAGTGTTGTGAAGATCTCTTGTGGTGGTCTCCTTCAAGCCTCCTTCGTCGCCAAGGAATACATCCACGGTAATATTTTCAAGTACCTGCTACCGCAAATCTTTGCTTGAAACTGTCGAGTCCCCAAAAACTGTGTTACAAAGCCCAGTAACGGCCTTCATCGAGATAAAGAGGTTCTCACTCTCTGAACTGAGCTAAATTATTATTGTAAATGGTCTGCTATCCCTCTGCTTCGTGTCCAACTTGTATTTAATTTCATTTTTTTTTGTTTTGCTTTGGTTCCAATTTCATTATCATTACAGTTTTGTGCATAAAGTGATTTTTCTTTTCACATAATAAATATAATGTCATTAATGGTAGATTGCCGCTTTCATTATTTGAAATCTCCCATTTCCAATGCTTAATGAATTATTAGCTACTTGCATTATTATTATTAAAATAATTATTGCAGGGAAAATATTTATTAATTTCATGTGGAAGTAATTCCTGGCGCCCAGCTCTCATCACGAATGCAAGTTTGAAGCGGACATTTACAGCTCTCACCAATAAATGGTCAAGGTGTAGTGTGATTAATATATGTACAGGGTACACTACATAAAATGGTTCTCCCAACGCGGGGCTTCGAGTAATTAATTTGTCAGTGTGCCAAATTATCGGTTTTGTCCAGTAGGCCCCAAACGTAAATGCACAAAATTTGCGGCTCGACAATATAAGATTTGTGGTGGGTTGCTAAAGATTTGTGGCTTTCCGCTGTGCGTGTTTTGTTTCAGCTGCAGAGGTTCGCTGAATGGACGCAGATTATATGTGTATATCACTTAGAATATTGTGTTAATTTTATTACAGGTGCAGACGTTAGGCGACGCGCATGTGATGATTTTTCTATGTTTCATTTTTGTTCTTGTTGAGTTCGTTGTCGGCATGTGGCTCGTCTAATGCAACGTTGTAAATGCAGCTTCGCTTTAATGGTGCAAAGCGAGTTTGCTATTGTTATGCTGCAAAATTTGCTTGTTGTTCTAAGCTACTTGTGCAATCTTATATCTCTAATTAAAGGTATAGTCAAAAAGAGTCATTTAACGGAGGACATCATATGAATTTGCGGTCCGGCAAAACTTTGATCAGTAAAGAATTTTGCAATAGCCATAAAAGTAAAGATAACGGCGAAATTATGGCAGCGTCTGAGCAAGGCAATACCACTGCAGTTGGTCTGTCCGTGCCAAATAGCGAACTTGCGTCACAGGCGAGTCATGATCAAATTTTCGTACCTGGTACAGTGGTTCCAGTGGATGCGAATGTACAGACGGGAGGTAATATGGACATAATGGATTTATTGAAGCAAATTTCGGCTCAAGTTAGTGTCACAAACAGGGAAAGCCGAAATGAAAGTTCTGTCTGACAGTCACAATTCTTTAAATGCAAAGTTAGACAATTCCATTTCCGAAGTGCGTCGAGAGATGGAAAATAAAATCTCAGACGTCCAAGGGAGTCTCAATGCTGAAATCAGCGTAATTAAGCAAACCGCAGAGCGAACGGTTACCGCGTGCGAGCAGATTCAAAGTGCGCAAGACGCGTTATGCGAAAAGATTAAGCTCAGAGATCAAGGTGGATAAACTGAATCACCAGACGTCAAATGAGCGAGAATTGTTAAAAAAAGGAATTGCAGCTGGTAGACGAACGCAATAGCAAAATGTTCGATTCAGTGGACAATAAATTAAAGGATACAGATATTCAGATCGGAGCAGTGGATAGGAAAATTTCTGAAGCGCGAGAGGCGCATAGTTCGTTTCAGGCGGACATGCTTGAAAAATGTGGTAGCATAGAAAAAAGGATTGTGGCAATCCAGGAACGTGTGGATGGGCAATTGAATCCCATGTCCCGTCATGTAGGCCCCATGGTCTTTAATGTGGAATTGCCGTTGCCCGAGTTTGGTTCAAAGATGGGTGTTAATCCTAAAGCATTCACGCAGGATGTAGAAACTTATTTCTATGTGAAACGCGTTCCCGAGGAGTTAAAGCTACTGGTTGTCCGGTCGATGCTGCACAATCAGGCTAAACATTGGTTTGATGTAGAATGTGGATCTGATACTACATACGAAAATTTCAAGAAAGTCTTCCTTAAGACGTATTGGTCCCCGGAAGAGCAGGCGCAAAATAAGCTTCGCGTTTATTGCGGTAGACACGAACAACGGGCAGGGCAATCACGCTATGATTATGCCGCCAAGTTGGTGAATATGGCGAAATACTTCGATCCGCCAATGAGCGAAGCCGAAATAATTTCCGGGATTGGAACTCACTTTCCACCGGAAGTACAGCACCAACTCAGCCCTGCTGTCGTTGGCACGATAAAACAGATGTTGGAAGTCTTACGAAGATTCGACCAAATTGACGCCCGCTCTAAGGGCACTAACAAAGACGATAATAAGTCACAGTCACCTTCGAATTTTGCAATCAAAGGCAATGGTCACGGGGCGGAACCTCAGCATAAATGGTGGAATGGTCAGAAAAATAGTGCAAAAGATCCTGGTCACCAACAAAATTGGAGAGAACGCCGGCCGGACAAGCCGCCAGAAGATAAAGCTTTCGTAATTGCATAGCAGAAGAATTGAGAAAAGTTAACGGAGGCGGAAATTCAGACCCGCCAGCCGAACAAGTTTTATTGAATTAAGTTGTTCTTGACTAACGTCATGCACGTATAAATTAGAGGAATAAATTTTATGATGTTTATTAGTAACGTGGTTAAATTTATAATTTGATAATTGTATTTGCATGTACCCTATTAGAATTAGTATGTTGTAATATGATGTATGTTGTATGCCTGAATGATGAATGCTTGAGGCGTTAATCGTTGCTGTTCCTGACAACGAGACTCTCATGTTGGGGGGACGCGAATCTTTTGGCGACCAAGCAAATCTAAAGTCAATTTAGGGATACGATTTTGGATTTTAATAAAAGCCAGTAATTTTATTAATGTATTTGCTCATGTGAGTTCATGTAGTCTGTAACCGCCATTTGTTTTAGTAAGCGGGCTAGCAGATCATATTTGATTATAAAAAAAAAAAAATATATATATTGTAAACAGAGAGGCTTGAGTTCAAGTATATTCTGTGAACATTAACTAGTGCGTGTCAAATCGTGACTTATAATTACGAAGTGAAGCTTCTACTTCGTAATTACAAACTGGGGGGATTATGAAGCATTCCGCATTTCGAATGCTTCATTTTGCAAGCAAATATTCCTGCAAAGGTGCTTCCTGTCGGACGCACTGGCCCTTAACGGTGCCTCAGGTAGCGCGGCTCGGAATGTTTACTGAATGGGATTTAAAGCGACAGGTGTCGCGGCGGGAATTTTCCATTAGGCGAGAGAGAGGAACATGTTCCGTGAAAAGATGGACAAAAGTAGTGCCGAAGAGGGTGTGTGTGTGTGTGTGTGAGCCAATCACAGCCCCTGTGTGGTTTCACGCGGACTAATACGTTTTTCTCTGCTTTCCATACAACGCGGGAGGCGAGGACTTGGCTCCGAGTCACCGTCGCGTGGAGTGCTTGTGCGAAGGAGGGAGCTTCTGAGCGGGTCGACGTAGGTTCGACACCCGCGGCGACTAAGACAGCCTTCCATAGCGACGGGCTGACTACCAGTGTGCGGCGTATGCAAATTTGTGCCGCTCTGCTTTGTGTGTAGCCGAGAGTGCATCAGTGAATCAGTGCGACCTCACACACACGTGAGTTACTAAGTGACGTGCCTGGTGGTAACTACCATCCGGTAATTCTTGAGTGTTGTGAAGATCTCTTGTGGTGGTCTCCTTCAAGCCTCCTTCGTCGCCAAGGAATACATCCACGGTAATATTTTCAAGTACCTGCTACCGCAAATCTTTGCTTGAAACTGTCGAGTCCCCAAAACTGTGTTACAAAGCCCAGTAACGGCCTTCATCGAGATAAAGAGGTTCTCACTCTCTGAACTGAGCTAAATTATTATTGTAAATGGTCTGCTATCCCTCTGCTTCGTGTCCAACTTGTATTTAATTTCATTTTTTTTTTGTTTTGCTTTGGTTCCAATTTCATTATCATTACAGTTTTGTGCATAAAGTGATTTTTCTTTTCACATAATAAATATAATGTCATTAATGGTAGATTGCCGCTTTCATTATTTGAAATCTCCCATTTCCAATGCTTAATGAATTATTAGCTACTTGCATTATTATTATTAAAATAATTATTGCAGGGAAAATATTTATTAATTTCATGTGGAAGTAATTCCTGGCGCCCAGCTCTCATCACGAATGAAGTTTGAAGCGGACGATTTACAGCTCTCACCAATAAATGGTGCAAGGTGTAGTGTGATAATATATGTACAGGGTACACTACAAACTCTGTTACACTTACGTAAGGACTGTAACTAGCGGTCACGAATCGAGCGGCTCTTCTCAGTACTTTCACTAACGTGTCAATCAATCCCTTGTGATACGGATACCAAATTCGACAACAGTATTCCAAATGCGGAAGCACTAGTGTTTTGTACGCTATTATCTTTGTGTGAGCATTACAACTTCTCAAAATACTACCTATAAATAGTAGTTTAGAATTAGCTTTGCCTACGACGGAAGTTATATGCAAGTCCCATTTCATGTTGCTTTGTACTGTTACGCCTAGATACTTCAGGGAATCTACCGTGCCAACAACTGAATTGTTAACTTTGTACTCGTGAGCAAACTGGGTCTTTTTATTACTTATTTGCATTGCCTTGCACTTTTTGCAGTTAAGTGTAAGCTGACATTTACGGCACCATTCAGAAATAACATCGAGATCACGCTGAATTTCTAAACAATCGTCAGAGCACCTCACTTCCCTATAGATAAGTGCAACATCAGCAAAAAATCCCATCCTGCAATTAACGTCGTCGTAGAGATCGTTTATAAAAATTAAGAAAAGAAATGGTCCTATTACACTTCCTTGAGGAACGCCAGAAGTAACATCTAGCTTAAGGCCACCACACACGAGCAGTCCATCTGGCGCCAGGCCATTTCGCACCGCCCTGGGGCTTGTTTGGTTTTATTTTAGGGTTTTTTTTTTTTTTTTTTTTTTTTTTTTTTGTCTTCGAAAATGTGTCCCAAAATTACTGGAAAGAAGCCAAATACAATATTTAGTACAATATAAACTGGAGCTGGCTAAATGATCGTACAGACTGAAGGCCTTTTTTTCGCTAGGTTATGGAAAGTTTTTTTTTTTTTTTTTTTTAAATCAGCAGTCATTTAAAACTATTTTTTTCGCTTTTAATTTTATTTTACAGGGAAAAAATTAAATGCTTCTTAAATGAATTCTTAAAAACAATTGTCATAAACGATGAAAATTAGTAAGAACGTATAAAATACAAAATGCGGTGGTGTAAGTCAATTTTCCTTGCTTTTTTAGAAATTAACATAATACAAAACATTCTGTAATAAATTTTGGAACATAGATGTTGTATTATATTCATTTTAGTGATGTCACCTGGAATCAAATTTAACAACAAGGATATAATTGAATAAAATCTTTAAAATGGTTACATTTTACTGCTGACAAAAATGACTGAAACTAGTGTTTATTAAAAAACCGAACGAACATACTACAGTGTATGACTTACACCGATGTATTTATAACCAAAACTGATATATAGTGAGATTGCGTAATGTATCTTGAATTGTAAGAAAGAAGATCTTGAATTGTTTCTTTAGAATCAATTATGTCTTTAGAAATCCTACTGGGAAGTGCGCTGTAAGTTAGCCTGTAGGATACACAGTGAGCACAAAGGATGCGTTTACAAAAACAATGATTTAAGTCTGATTTATACCACTTTTCTGATAAACAAAGCACGCATTTCGTTCATCAGTTGAATTTCCAGTTCCTCCTGTTGGAAGCTGAATGAAAATCTGAATTGCTTAATATTTTTTACTAAAAGATTGAGAGACTGATTTATCTACATATGGTTTCGGTGTCTTTTTTTTTATTGAAAATGTGACTGACCTACACCATTGTGACTTAAAGCCTTCCAAATCGAACCTATCTCCGTGAGATAAAAAGTTCGTAATATTTATTTGAAGCCGGGGCCAAAGCTCATATTTTCGATCTTCCAGAATTGTTTTTGGTGTTGCACTAATTCGCTATTAATACTGATTTTAAAAAAAATCTCTGTGTACAAGAATGAAAGGACTAGGGTGAAAACGACGAACAGATGAAATTCTATGAATTTATTAGCCGTTCTAATCTTACTATTGGGTTTAATCTATAGATATAATAAAACTATAAACGGTAAAGTATGCACATATGAGATATTTTTTAAAAAATAAGTTCGGGTAGTATTAACGCGCTACAGGAAAGAAATGAGCTGTATTTTTTTAATTTGTGTCTGTCTGAAAATTATGAACAGGATTAAGGAAAATAAATATTTGTCAGATTTTGACCGAGTTTCGCTTAATGTACAGTCCGTGGTCCCGCGAGTAAAATAAGGCAAGTTTCATTTTGATGTGAATTTGGAAAGCTGAGATATTTAAGACAAAAGTGACTACAAATTAGTGTCCACTTTTCTTTGCCCGGGTTATCCCACTCCAGTCGTGGTGGGGGTAGTCTACCAGACCCTCGGCTACCTGGCTCGGCGCGGTGGATTTTGGACTCGCCAAAAATCCAGCAGGGCCTGCCGAGCCACGCCAGTCCGTCCGCGCTGTCCCACACACGACGAGTTTTGGATCGGCGCGAGGACATTTGGCCTGTTGGCTCGTCCGTGTGTGGCGGCCTTTAGAAGAGGCTTCCCCGTCAACAACGACATACTGTGACCGTCCAGTTAGAAAATCGCATATCCATTCGCAAATCTGATCAGACCCTCGAATCTTCGCTAAAAGTCGGTTGTGTGGTACAGAATCAAAAGCTTTCTGAAAATCCAAGAAAATAGCATCAACTTGTGATCCTGCATCAATAACTTTCATTACGTCATGTGAAAATAGAGCCAGTTGCGTTTCACACGATCGGTTCTTCCGAAATCCCTGTAAGTAACTCGTTTTCATCTAGAAACTTCATAACGTTAGAGCATGCATTGAGATAAAACTATGTAACACCAATTATTTTCTAATAAGAAGTATTATAGTAGTCACTTTAACAATAGGTGGCACACCTCAGACCTCATAGGGAAAAAGAAATCAATATTTGTACAACCTTTTTTTTGTGATGAGCCTTTGACACCTAGCGGAAATCGAGAAATGAGGTATTATTTTAGAGATTAAAATCGCCACTGTAGTCACATCATATTTTGAATAGGAATTATTTGGATTCGACCCTTAAAGGGCAAAAGTATCATTATTTCACCAACGAGTTTTTTTGTCACGAACCATTTATCTGCATTGCATTCACAACTCTCTGGTTATACAAGCAATGAAATTTACGCCCCACAATAAATTTTAATCTTCGCGCTCAATGTGAAAATTCCTGAGTCCATAACTCAATACTACTAGCTTCAATTTTGGATAATGCACCACATCAGCAGAAAAAATACGAGAACCATTGAACACACATCAGGTTTTACACATACGGGATGAATAATACAACGTACATAAACACATTCTTTTGCAGCCTGAACTTTACGGTTCACTTGATCACATGTACAGTCGGAAAAAGAATTCGATTACGTTTCTGTCTAGACACGTCTATTTCATGGGACAGCATAACTGGTAGGTGGTACACTAAATTAAAGTTATAATTGACCTTCAATTCACAGGACTAAAAAACATATACCACGCGCAATAAACTCGCAGACGCACAGAGGCCAAGTTCAGAGTTCCACAGTTAAAATAATTACGAATACACCCTTTTTGGACATAATAATTACTAAAACAACGAAATCCGTTTATTTCTGAGAAATTACACAGCTTTACTCATAAAATTGATAACCGTCAAAGCATTGTAAACAGCGGACACTCGCTAGGAAAGCAGTTATATGACGCACGGAAAAAAAGATACGCAAAACTCATAAGAGAGTCTAAATGGACTGAATCACACTTTATAGTTCTGCAGCAGTATAGAACCGAGTATGACATATAAATTTAAATTTTAAGGGGAAGTAGAAAGGGTTTATACAAAAGAATGCTAATGGTGAGGTAAGCCGCGAAATATAAATTAAGGGGATTGAGATAAGTAACTCCTTAATTTTTTCCCCTACAATGACGGAATATACGAGAAGGAACGACTAGGAGGGAAGGGCGATACTTATATTCATGGTACCTACTACCATCCGTATACCCCGATTCAAGTCACCCGTTCAAGATAATAATATTAATAATAATAATATTATTAACAATATTAATTGGGATAAAAATATTTAAAAGTATTAAATCAATTGCCAATCTGAGTTAGCGTTTTAGCTTTTGTAATTCAAAGAATCTTTAGTTATAACGAATACTACTTTAAAGCATTACTTCTTGCCTACCATTTGTCAGAGGTAACGTTCAAGCCTGACATTCGGCAGGACGCACATGGAAACCCCATCGGCCATCCAAGTTCAGTTTTCCATTTTTTTTAAAATTTATTTATTTAATGGTCGGTGGCTTGCGCCAATTTGACCAGCTGTTATTTACATAGTTTCCCTTCAGTATCTTACATTTTACATTTTTGGGCAATGTTCTACTTTTGCAGATGTTTGGTATCTTGGTTACATATAACATCTTTTTTACATTTTACATGTCTTTCTTTTTGTATTATTTTATCTTAGGTAACAGATTGATAAATATTAATTATAATGCTATTTTCATTTTTTATCGACATGATGGAGAGTATAGCTAGCTTTACATAGATACAATTTATATCTGTAATAATCGATGTGGGTAAGTTAGTGATGGTTCGTCTTGTGAAACTGCAAGTTTATTATTTGATGCCTTATGAATTTTATTTAGTCCTCATTTTATAATAGTTAGGCTTAAAAACTTTAGGAGGAGCGAGTATATGTACACTTATACGACCTCTTTTTTTAGGGGGGAGGGAGATTTTGAAACTTGGATTGGGTGACTTGTTTATTGTTGACTGTTTTTTTCCCCCCTAGTATGACGTGCCTTTGATGAAGTGGTAGGGGATTTCGGGGTGGTTTACTTCCTTTTGATTTATTATTGATTTTTTTTTTTAAATTTATAAGCGTTCCGTTTTAGCTTTATCATGATTTGGTAGTGTGGATTTCTGTATATTTTGGACTGTTAAATTTTTATATTGGCTTGGTGTAGGAATCTGGCTAGCGCCTCGTATACCTCCTGTTTCTGTGTTCCCAAGAGAGAGATTACTGAAGTTGGAAGGGGTATTTTTAAATTAAGTAGGCTTTTATAAAGGTTGTCTTGGGAGGTCTTGTATTGGCTGCGTGCTAATATGACATGGTTTAAGTAGGCTATTTCTTCGTGTTCTTTTGGGCAATGGGGAGAGTTAAGTACTCCTATTCCGTGTAAGTGACTTGGAAAGATCCCATGACCCATTCTCATACATAATATGGATGTTTTTTGACTTCTACTAATTTTTTTGGGATTCATACCAGATTTTTATTGATAGGTCGGGTTGGATTAATGAGAAATGCCTTCCTCTAACAATTCCTCAAGTACTCTGTCTTGATGATAGGTAGGATGTCTGTTTGAGTCAGCTGAATATACTGTTTTCCTCCGTTCAATATGCTTTCTTTAGCTAATTTGTCGACGGTGTCATTATGTTACATTGACGCGTGACCCTTAATCCATATTAAGTGTACCTCTTTGCCTTCCATCGTGGCCGAATGCATTAAGTAGATTATGTCTTATAGGATCGAATTTAGGCTGTTTTGTAGGTTTTTCTGATTTTTGGATTACGCTTTTAGAGTCAGTTAGGATTAAGATTTTATTGTACCGCTTACACCCGTAAATTATAGCCGCTCTAATTGCGAGGGCTTCTGATGTATGTATCGAGGTTTCGGGGGGATGAGAGTAACTTGAGTTAGGACAGAAATAGGCGTATCCGACTCCTTCTGAAGATTTCGAGCCGTCGCGTCGGTGAAGATTTGGGCAAAATTTGGCCAAGTTAGCGTTAAGTATCTCTCCGCTATAACTTTTACCGAACAACTTGTGATAATCCAATCCGGCAGGTAATGTATGTTGGGTTTAAATTTTAGAACCTCATATTACATAGTAAATTGGGGTAAATTATCATCATTAATAACTAGGGGAATTATGTTTTTTTATTTTTAAGTAGCTTAGGGTCAGCAAGGGAGTTTTAGAACCGATGGGAATATTTCTTCTCTCCATCATTGTTGTATATTTTATGACCCTCTCTAACATGGGGTGACTTCTGATAGCTGCTCGCCTTGTTAGATACACCGAAGTTAATAGTTGGCGGCGTAAATCCCAAGACTTCTCTTTCGCTTCACCCAGCATGGCATTCGTTGGATTTTTTTTTAACTGCTTAACGTCTCCTATAACAACTAGGTCTTTAGAGACGGGAAAGGATGGGGGGCAAGGAATGGGAAGGAATTCGGCCATGGCCTTTTGAAGGAAGCATCCCGGCATTCACCTGGAGTGATTTGGGGAAACCATGGAAAACCCAAATCTGGATGCCCGGACGGGGATTCGAACCGCCATCCTCCCGAATGCGAGGCCAGAACGCTAGCCGTTACACCACCAAGCTCGGTGGCATTCGTTGGAGTAGTGGTCATTGTTCCTAAACATATTCTGATGGCCCTGTATTGCTGAGTGTCCAGTTTGCGGGGTAAGCACTTAAGGAGCATTTCCGTAACATTGACTTCCATTATCAAAGATTGGCCGGATGAGTGCTCTGTAAATTTTTAGCATGATGGCGGGTTCTGCTCCCCATCAGAAGTGGGATATTGATCTTAGCAAGTTCAGGCGGTGATCCGTTTTGGCTAGAATCTGATCGATATGTCTTTTCCATGTTCATTTGCTGTCTATCTGTAGACCCAGATGTTTAACTGATGTCTGTACCGAAAAAATGAACGGCCCTAACTGGATCTCCATCGCACGGAATGTTATTTGTTTTCGAGAGAAGATTACAATTGCTGATTTCGTTTGTGATATTGTTAGCCCCAGTTGGAAAGCCCATTCGTGTAACTTTAAGGCAACTTCTTTAAATCTCCAAAAGTTTAAACCCTGGGAGGAGGTTGAGGTGTAGATACAGATAGCGTCTGCGAATTTTAGTATCTTTATCATTGGGCTAAATATGTTTTCAACGTCGGCTATGTAAATGGCGGGGTGTAAGGGTTTGGGAGAGGATATACTAGCCTTTTCCAACCAAATTTCAACCTCTCCTTCACGTGGTGCACCCTGTTTGCACGGACGAGGCTCTGGCGCCTGAAAGATTCCCGGTATAAGGAATCACCCACTGATTGCCCGAAAGGGGAGTGGTACAGGGCACCCTCTTGCCCTTGGGGTTGGAAACGGCCCCTAAAGGCGGATGAATCAGAAATGATCAACCGCATGGGGATGCAGAAGGCAACGGGAAACCACTGCATTAAAGACCAAAAGGGTATCCCGAGGACATGTAATCCTCTCAAATTACATATATCATGATGGCGTCTTCCTGGGTAAAATATTCCGGAGGTATAATAGTCCCCCAATCGGATCTCCGGGTGGGGACTGCTCAGGGAGGAGTCATCAGAATCGATAGAAACATTCTACGAGTCGGAGCGTGGAATGTTAGAAGTCTGAATAGGGCAGGTAGGTTAGAAAACTTAAAAAGGCAGTTAGATATTGTTGGGATTAGTGAGATTAAATGGAAGGATGCACAGGATTTCTGGTCTGGAGAACACAGGATAATTAGCACACAGGCTGTCAATGGAGTCACTGGTGTAGGATTTGTAATGAACAAGAAAGTAGGGAAACGGGTGAGTTATTATGAACAGTTTAGTGACAGGATAATTTTGATGAGGTTAGAAACTAAGCCCGTCCCAACCACAATAGTACAAGTGTATATGCCAACATCACAGGAAGATGACGAAGAAATAGAAAAAATATATACCGAAATTGAAGAATTAATCCAATATGTGAAGGGGGAGGAAAATCTAATAATCAGGGGTGATTGAAATGCAATAGTGGGAGAAGGAAAAGAGGGGAATACTGTAGGAAGTTTTGGTCTAGGAGAAAGAAATGAGCGAGGAAGCAGGTTGCTAGAATTTTGTGCAAGATATAAGCTAGTAGTGGCAAACACACTGTTTAAGAACCATGCAAGAAGAATATACACCTGGAAACGTCCTGGGGACACAGGCAGATATCAGCTAGATTATATCATGATCAAACAGAGATTCAGGAATCAAGTTCTAGACTGTAAAGCGTACCCAGGAGCAGACATAGACTCTGACCATAATTTGATAATAATGGAGTGCAGGCTGAAATTTAAGCGAATAAGGAAGCAGTATAAGCAGAACAGAATTGAAGTGAATAAACTGAAACAATCAAGCACGAGAGAAAAATTTGCAGAAATGGTAGACTTGGGTCTAAGAAGTAACTCTGAAAGGAGCTCAACCGAGGACGAATGGAATGTATTTAAGACCGAAATAATGAAAGCTGGTAAAGAAACATTAGGCTTTAGGGAACAAGCTGCCCGAAAACCTTGGATAACAGAAGAAATTTTGGAGATGATAGATCAGAGGAGAAGGTACAAAAATGCTCAGGATGAAGCAGGAAGAGAGCAGTACAGGCAATTTAGAAATCAAATAAATAGGAAATGCAAAATAGCAAAAGAAAAATGGCTACAAGAAAAGTGTGAAGTAGAAAAGGAAATGGTCGTAGGTAAAGTAGATATTCCATATAGGAAGATCAAACAGAATTTTGGAGAAATGAAGAAAAGAGGTATGAACATTAAAGCTGCCGATGGGAAACCTCTTTTTAGCTCAGAAGATAGAGCTAACCGATGGAAAGAATACATTGAGAAACTGTATGTTGGGGACGACTTGAACAATAGTGTAATGGAAAAGGAAGGCGATGTCGACATAGGAGATCCTGTTGTGAGGACAGAATGTAATAAAGCTCTGAATGACTTGAAAGTAAATAAGGCAGATGGAATTGATGAGATCCCTGCAGAACTTCTTAAATCCCTAGGAGAGGAAGGAATCGAAAGTTTATTCAAGCTCATATCAAAAAGTTATGAAACAGGAGAAATTCCAACTGATTTTAATAAAAATATCATCTTCACACTTCCAAAGAAAGCACAAGCTGACAAATGTGAGAATTATCGCACCATTAGTCTAACATCACAAGCCTCAAAATTACTGACCAGAATAATATACAGAAGGTAGTAAAAGAGATAATAGGTGAAGATCAGTTTGGGTTTAGGAAAAATCGCGGTACAAATGAAGCAATTTTGTCTTTAAGATTAATACTTGAAGGGCGTATCAAGAAAAACAAAGATACTTTTATGGCATTTGTTGATTTAGAAAAAGCATTTGATAATGTTAGGTGGGACAAGAGGTTCAAAATTTTAAAGAGGTCAGTTCTAAAGTATCGAGATAGAAGAGTTCTCTATAAACTATATAAGAATCAAATGGCTATAATAAAAGTACAGAATCACGAGAGTCATGCATCAGTTTAAAAGGGTGTGAGACAAGGTTGTAGTCTATCCCCGTTAATATTCAACTTGTATGTAGAAGAAGCAATGAAGAAAGCCAAAGAAATATTTCGATGCGGTATAAGTTTTCAGGGAGAAAAAATCAGTATGCTACGATTTGCTGACGACATTGTCTTGTTAGCAGAGAGGGCTGAGGATATTGAGAAGTTATTGAATGAACAAAATACTGAAGGAAGATTTTGGACTGAATATAAATCAAAGCAAGACAAAAGTGCTGAAATGTAGCAGAAATGATACCAATACTAGTAGATTAAATATAAAAATAGGATCGGATGCAATAGGAGAAGTAAGTGAATTCTGTTACTTGGGAAGTAAAATTACAACCGATGGCCGAAGCAGAGTAGCACTAGCAAAAAGAGCCTTCATGAAAAAGAGAAATCTTTTAGTTTCAAATATTGATCTAGGAATTAGAAAGAACTTTTTAAAACTCTATGTGTGGAGCACAGCGCTTTATGGTAGCGAGACATGGACTTTAGGAATACCGGAAAGAAAGAAAATTGAAGCATTTGAAATGTGGTGCTACAGAAGAATGCTGAAAATTAAGTGGATAGTCAAAGTAAGAAATGAACGAGTTTTGGAAATGATGGGTGAGAAAAGAAGTTTGTGGAAGAAGCTGACAGAAAGAAGAGACAGGCTGGTAGGTCATATTTTGAGACATGTAGGATTGGTTAATTTGTTAGTGGAGGGAACAGTCGAAGGTAAGAACTGTAGAGGAAGACAGAGATTAGAATATATGAAACAGATAATTGAGGACGTGGGCTGTAAGGGGTATGTAGAATTGAAGAGGTTAGTACAGGATAGGAAAGGATGGAGGATTGCATCAAACCAGTCGAAAGATTGACGACAGCAAAAAAAAAAAAAAAATGTAAATGGCAAATAGTAGTGGACTTAGGATTGCTCCTTGCGGGATGCCTTATAAGTAGTTGTCCTGTTGGTGGTAATATACAGTCCTCAGAAGAAAAAATTATAAATACCAAGCACATATATCTCCGGGAGATGTAGCGTTCTGAGTTTATCAATTAATATTGGTATCCAGACATTGGCATATGCACACGTTATGTCCAAGAATAGAGCTGTTGTATATTTGTTCATGAAGGTTTTTTCTATGTCTAGTGAGAGTATGCTATGGTTATCGCTTGTGCTTTTCCCCTTTCTGCATCCGAATTTCGTACTAGATAACATATGGTGGTGCTCTAGCCACCATTCTAACCTCGTTTTAATAATATGTTCAAAAGTTTTGGCGATGCACGAGGATAGGGCGATGGGGCGATATGATTTGAGCACTGGTATGATGATTTAGGTAGTCAAATCTTTCGGACACTCACTTTTAAACCATATGTTCGAGAATATTTTTAGTACAATTTCCTTAGCCTAAAACGGGAGGTGCTGTAACATTGGATAAGTGATATTATCTACTCCTGGGGCGGTGTTTGTAGACGATTTAATGGCCGTTTCCAATTCTCTCATCTTGCTTTTACTAAAATATTGTGAATATTCCCTTCCTTGAGGATATTGGTTGGCTGGACTGTTGGAGGAGCAACATTGTTGGCAAATTCTTCTAACTAATTTGTTAGGGTTTTTGTTCCTACCGATTTTTTCCTGCATCTGTTGATCATATTCCATACTGAACTTAAAGAAACTTTGTTGTTTAGATTGTTACAGTATTCCTTCCAACTGTCTTTTTTCTTCTTTTTCAGTGGTATTTTGGTTTCGGTATCGCTCTTTTTGTACTTTACAAAATTTTCCCAAGTGGCTGATTGTTTCGAACTGGTTGCCATTGTTCTTAAGCAATCTTCGCCTCACCGTGGCACCATGGTTATTTTTGCCTTTTCAACGGGCTTACATCGAGGAAAGGATTTATCTGCTGCTTCGTTTATGATTTTTAGTAGTTCTTGGTACTGGTGGCTGACTGAGTTGTAGGTAACTACTCGTTCTATATTTGTCTCTATGAACTGTTCGTATGTACCCGAGTTTATGTTTTTTATGTTCCATTTTCTGGTGGGTTGGAATATTGCGGATTAATACTCTTTTTTGTAGGGTCCGAGCCCCAAGGTTGTTGCAAGTTATGCCATATAAAATCCGTCGCGAGGGAAGAAGGGCAGAGGGTTATGAAGATTTTCGGAAGCTCAGTTTTGGAATTAAGGTAGGCGAGCCGTCATTACGAACGAACATATAGAATACGTCTATAATTTCTAAAGTTTCTCCGAATCTATCGTTTAGTTCGCATCCCCAGCTTGTATGGTGAGCGTTAAAGTCTCCACATACAAGATATGGCTCCTCCATTTGTTGAGTTAGAGCTCGCCACTCCCCTATTCCGATTTTTTTTTTTGGGGGGGGGGGCAGTAGACTGATGCAATGGTTACTTTCCTGTTTTGGATTCTTACTCTGACAGCGATTGCTTGAAAAGATACAATGCGCGTGTGATCTATATTTATGGCTGTGAAGGCGATCCTAGTTTGTGTAAGGATGGCAACTTCGCCTTTTCCGTCATTTCTGTCATTTCATAATATATGGTAACCTTGTAAATGGAGGGAGATCTCGGGTTTGAGCCAAGTTTCTGCAATTATGGCAATAGCTATGTCGTTGCAGCTTCATTCCCGTTTGAAGGATTCTCGGTTTGCACGGATTGATCAAGCGTTCCATTGTAATATTTTAAATTCAGCCGTCTTGTTGGAGTATATTTATTAACCTTTCTTGTACTGTAGATGGATTGATCGAATTCTCTGTTGCGCACTTGGCTTCATTGATCACGAGCATTATGAGATTATATATTTTTTCTACTAAAATACCGTTGTTTGCGTGGGTGTGTGTGTGTGTGTGGGGGGGGGGGGGTGGCATCTCAATGGGAGGGTAAGGTGAATAAGGCTGTTGGGCTGTAAGGGGCTGTATGTTATTTACATTAACAGTATCTGCCCCTGGATAGTTTGTAGTTTGCGAGGTTCCCGACTGATTTGTTGGCGATGGGAGTACCCGAGGGATTGAGATGATTGGAGATGTGGGGCCATTACAGGTGTATAAAAGATTTCTTAAATTCGGTTCTGGGTTTCCTTTGGTGAATTTTGAGTTCTTGAAGGACTTGGAACCTATTGACCGGACGTATAGATTTGGAGAGAAGTTAGTTTGTTGGGTGTAGATGGATGAGTCAAGTTCAGTAGATTCTGCTGACTTTGTTTGGGAATTGTTGTTCTTTGGGGGATCAGCGGTGATTTGTGCTTAACTTTGGGCCAATTTTCCTGATTGATTGGGATAGGGGGAATATATTCTTTCTCTCTTGGTTAATTGCTGATGTAGACTGGACGAGAAGTAAACCTATGTTAACCGGAGCGCGTTACGTGTACTTGGCGAGGAAAACAGTGTTTACGAAGCTCACTGCGAACTGTACTATACTCTCTCTTGAGGAAAATCGATGTATTCAGTTTTCCATGGTTTCGGTAAGTCGCTTCATGTTTACGAAGTAAAAGTTCTTTCAGGAGGTCTTGGCAGAATTCTTTTCCATTCCAAGTTCCAAATACGGTCCGACCTCAAAGACCGTGGCTTTGAGGAAACAAAAAAATTGTTATCGATCGCATTCTGGATCAAAACATTCGTATAAAAGCAATAATTTTCATCTGCTAGCACGATTTCATTACAAGAAGTTTCTCAAAAGAAAATAATTACGTCTTGAAGGTGTGTTTTGGAACTTTCCAAGGTTGCGAAGGGCGATCATCGGGTCTATAATTCTGTTTTTCCTAATGGCTCGATGACACGAAGTCATTAGAGACGGGAAACGTCAGGGTGCATGGAAAGAAAAGGATATCCAATAGAGCTTTTGAAGAGAGCTTCTCGTTTCTCGCCAGTTTATTTCGATCAAACATTCGTAACCGAAATCTTGCTGAGCAAACAGAAATTTAAACATCCGGAATGCGAGGCTTGAGCGTTATCGCTCACCCACGAGGTACGGTCAATGTTTCGAGTCCAACAGAGGGCATGGGTATTTACATAAGTTTTCAGTGTCTCTTGTGTCTTTCACCTAACACGCTATAGCTTGCTAAAAGGCTATCGCGTCGAAGGCTACAAATAAATTTAAAAAGAAACCGTTAGTCAACACTTTTTTTCATAGCAATGTACAGAGCTTGGTGCTTCAGCGTTAACGTACTGGCCACGTCTTCTGGATGACGTAGTTTCAAATCCCCGTCGGATCAACTAGATTTCAATTTTCCGAAATCATTACCATAGAATACAGGGGTGATCGCTTCAAAAATAAAGTGGTCGAATTCCTTCCCGCTCAGCCCTTTTCGGTCAATAAATACCACGACTTCGACGAGACTTAAAGCCACAAGCAGAAAAAAAGAAACTGCTTAAAAAATTCAGTTGTCAAACTCATACACAATGGTTATTTGTATTAGTCCAAAACATAATTTCATTTTAACAATGTAAAGGAAGATACTGTTTGAATAAGAGTATCCAAATACGGTTATTATAACAAAAGTTGAAATTCCTAAATAATATAGGTGGAAACCTAACATTAGCAAACAAAGATTTGACATCTTGTGTAAGTATAATGCAACGTACTACAGTATATCCTTCAGACAGTAAACAACCTATTGAGAAACTGACACGCTTTATGCCGAAAATGACTTAAAAGTCTTCATATGAAATATTTTGCCGGGGAAGTTGATCTGTTTCGAGATTTAAATATATTGGTCTGGACTCTGGTGATAGAATGTGTAAAAGGGATTGCAATCACGACGGCTAACATAGATGTTAATTCTAAGCTGTATCAGACATTTCCGAGAGCGGTTTTCCTCTACCTAACATAATTGCGCTGCATTATCCCTGAACGTCGTATCAGACACAGCTGAACAGAGCAAGCAATTAGAAGACACACGTGACGAACTATTGTTTTGCCAGACATCGTAGCGTAGGGGCTAAAACACTAGCTCCGCGTGGTGATGGCCGCAGTTTCCAGTACAGCCGCGGGCATGAGTGTCTGTGAATGCCATATGTCTGTCCTGCGCTGTGTATAACTGGATGGAAAAAGTATAATGGGAGAAACTGAAAAGCACTGGATCACACATAATCACAGTTCAGTTCAGTTGAAAGTATGACCTCAGATGCAAAAGATAAAAAAAATAAAAATAAAATAAAAAATAAAAAAATATCGTTTTCTGATCTTAATATAACAATAATAGATAGTAACCCAGCCACAGTTGTTATCGAAGATACACTACAGATTTCAGATCTTAATCACGTCGGATGCTCCCGATAACAACCATAAAACACTCATTTCAACAAGAAGCAAGAAATTCTCTCAGTTTTCTGATTAATCTTCTATGAATCCACAAGATTCCGGTTTAAATAGAAATCATCCATTTCCGTCAATACGCACACATAAGGGTTCAGAAATTTTAGCTGCATGTGAAGTTCGCGAATGTTACTAATTATTTTGACAGTCCACATTTCAGTTTTCCAGTAACATGTATTCCAGGTACCAAACTGATTACATCAAATAGTATCGTTTCTCCCACACGTCTCTTCCATTCACTAACGTGTGTGCTAGGTACCAAACTGTTCACATCGAAAAAGTGGGGCAGAACTCTCCTGGCTCATGACTGCCCAAAAAATCATCAGACAGACGAGATTCAGAATGTGCAAAGGATGGCATGTCTTAATCATACATCTCATCGTTTTATCCTCGTATGGAGTGTTCATCACACCCAACTCATTACATATACCACACCCTACATCCAGAATGACAATTTATAGGATGTGCAAACGATGGCATGCCTTACCCATACACCACAGTGCTCATTACACCCAACTGATTACAAGAGCCAACTGGAAGTGAACACTTGTGCACTTTTTACTCTAAGTTATTTGCTAACATGGGCTTCTGGAAGACAAAATTTGTATCAACCTGACCAGGCGAGGCCCCTCCTCACGGAGGAAGCACGTATCGTTGTTTTAAAGTCGCTATACGGGAGCACATAGCGCGATATATGACCGGAATACGGCCGCAATGAAAATGTGGTAATCAGTCGCGAATTTAGGTCCGGAAAACGCCGTATTACGATAATTCTGTCCGCGGGGTGAGAGGGGGGGGGGAGGTGGGCAAGACGCCTCACCTGGTCAGACTAACACAAATTTGTCTTTCAGAAGCTCATATTAACAAATAACTTTGACCAAACAGTGCACTAGAGTTAGTTCTAGTGGTCATTTATGTTGATGGCTGTGTAATTCAGTTGAGTGTGATGAGCACTGAGGTGTATGGTGAAGGCATATCCCATAACTCGTCATTCTGGATGTAGGGTGTGCAGTCCCTTTCCTCCAGTTACAGTATGTGTGAGGTGATGTATGGAACTTTTGTGTATAGCATAGACATGTGAGTGTGTGTGTATAAATATGGTGATAGTATGTCACCATCAATGGCCAACTGTGTATTGATGGTATATATAATGAGTTGGTTGTGATGAACACTCCGTATGAGGATAAAACACTGAGTTGTATGGTGGAGACATGCCAATTCACTGTACCTCCTCAGTCTGATGATTTTTTTGTTCAATCAGGACCCAGGAGAGTTCTCGATATTTCTGTCCATGGTGGGGAAGGGGCCCCTCTACACCACTCCACCTGGTGGATGTAGAATGTGCAGTTTCTTTCCTCCAGTTATGTTTGTGTATTTGGTGGATGTATGGATTTGTGGGTGAGACCTTGAATGAATATGCGAATTATGATATCTGTCTGATGACCAAGTGTCTATTGCAACTCATGCTACCTGGGGAGACACATATTACTGAATGGCAGAAAGGGTAATGGTGTGGGATAGGGAGAGACGTGGCGGTGATGATGTGAACAGTTTAGTACCTAGGACACACGTTAGTGAGTGGCAGAGAGAATGGTGTGAGAGAAACGAAATTATTTTAATGTGAACAGTTTGGTACCTAGAATACATGATACTGATTAGGAGAGAGGACTGTGCCGTAGGAGAGACGAGATGAGGCTAGTGTAAATAGTTAGGTATCTGGATCTGGGGCACATGTTACTGAAGAGAGAGGGCTCTCTAGCTTTCCCTGCGAGTCGGCATTGCAGTGCTGCGAAATAGTCAACAAGAGGTCATCAGAGCTAGAAGAGGATTGGGAGCAATAAACAGTACGGAATATCGAAAGGAGTGATTTCGTGAAAGTATGAATAAGCGAAAACTAAATGGTTGCACCGGAGTCCGAACCTAGGTCTCCCTAATGCCGAGCATTAAACAGTCATCCACCATGCTCACTGTACCAGAAAGTAAGAATATCAAGATTGTATGTGTATGGAGCCTAAGTTGACCATGATCACAAGTTAGCACTTGATTTTAGGTATACATGGGCGATTAGGCCTAGGTTGATAAATTATGATATCAACTACTTTTATATACGAGTGACCTAACAATTTACGCCAGTCCAATTCTGGACGTTGTCTTTGCCGTAATCGAACTAGTGTCCGCACCTGTGATGACATTTTGGATGCTTGGTGGTGTGTTGGGATTTCTAAGAAAATGTTAGTTTTGATGTCTGTTTGATGACCATGAAGCTAAGGGCGGTATTATAACTTTATCATGTGCGCTGGTTAATTGAACGAAGCATGCAGTTACCAACAAATGTCATAATTGATCCTGAATCCGAAGTTTGGCGTCAGATGGGGCGTTTCAATGCAATGGATAGCTCTCCTGGTTCCTGATTGGCTTAAAAAGTGGAGCGGAATCGTCATAATACTGCAAGAAACTCACACACAGAAGGTCAAGCAGCTGCTGTCTGGAGTGAAATTATATTGATATTAAATGGAAATAGCGCTACACCTTGCAAAATATGGCATTGCAAGCCTGTGTTAAGAAAGGTACTTGAATCTACGCATGTCTTTGTGATACTTGTGCCACATGTTACTGAATGGCAGAGAGGGTTCTGATGTGAGAGAGAGATGAGATGATGCTGATGTGAATAGTTCGGTACCTGGGACACATGCTACTAAATGGCAAAGAGGGTTGAGGTGTGAGAGGCGAGACGGTGCTGATGTGAACAGTTTGGTACCTGGGTCACCTGTAACTAATTAGGAGAGAGGTAGGAGATGTAAATAGGCTGATGTTACCAGTTGGATACTTGAGACACATGTTACTGAACTGTAGAGAATAGACGAGGCTGATGTGAACAGTAGGGTACCTGGGACTCATGTTACTGAATGAAAGAAGCGAATTGGGTTAGAATCTTTGGGTAGACTATTGGTTGCATATGATGCTATCGTTTCTGTCACCCAATTTAGGTATCAAAAACAGGAGTTGTAAGGCGTTCAAACTAGGCAAACTAGATTTGTTTGTGAATCCCATCAGTAACTGATGTAAAAAAGGATTTGGACTTGGAATCATTGGAAAACAGATTGTTTGAGAAAGTGCTGGTAGGAATACACGGCAGTATGTTGGCGAATGAGGCTAAGGATGGATCTTGGTCAAAGAATTAGGAGTAGTGCTTGGAAGAGAAACGATGAGCATCAGAACGAGCTGGCACTTGATTTCATGTATAAGGGAGTGGGAAAATTTCCTATATCTGCCACCTTGACAACAGGCGATGGTTTCAAGTATCCTGTGACGAGTCAGCATGTTCTGTGAGAGGTCTTGGCGTAACTCGAGATTAATCACACTGGATGGGCGATCTCTGCGGCAGACCCTTTCCTGAAGGGTGAAATTAGTAAGAATAACAGACGGTGTTTTATTCTTGGAACATATGAAGTGCTAAAGCTGTGCTGTGGAATAGAGTTAAAAGGAAGGTAAAAGGTGTATTAATATATGCCACTGCGTATATCGCTATGTTTCTAGTGAATCACTGACGAAAACTTTATACTTTCGAAGGATGACCGGTTTAATGGCTTTTAGGACTCTTTGTTGTCTCCGGTAACGTTAGGAATCCTCCACCATATTATTTGGGAATGAAAGCATGACTGCGGTGTTGAATATCAAACCATCAACAACATAGTTAAAAAAATCAGTTTTTTTTTTTCCTCCCAGAAATTTGTGACGTGAATGCGTATCAATCTCTCCATTGAAGTGCCCAATGATCGGTCTGAAATTTATACACTTCTTCTTTGTGGCCCGATACTACTATTGCATTAAATCTGGATCTGAACACATCTTTCCATTGCCGTAAGTCCTACTCGATAAGGATTTTTACCAAAAGTAGTGTAAAGTGTGTTCATAAATTTGTAATAATGCTGTGTCTGTCTTCCCATTTGCACGGGTAACACGCAAAAGCTACGGAACCAATTTCCATGAGATATCCATACTTTGAAAGCTTATGGTCTACCTTAAAATTCAAGGTATATCTTTTCCCGTTAAATGAAGGGACAATGTAGCAGTAAATGATAATTAAAATTATCTTCGACAGGTGTTGTGTGCCATCTTTGTGAACAGTGTGACTTCAATAGGATACGAGGTTGCAGGATAAACTTCAGCAACATATGTTTGTAGAGTAATTATGTTTTCAGAAGAAGTTTCCACAGAAACAATAAAAGTCGGAAAATTGGGTCGGCGGCTTGACTTTGTACAGAGATTAGTTTTAATCCTCCAAGTTTTATATGGAAAACGTAACCAGGGCAGGATGTCTCACAGGTAGGATCTGACGACACAGAAGAAATAACTACCGGAAAAAAAAAAAAAAAAAAATACCTGCCGAGATCACTGATAGTGTTGCAAGTGGTGAAACATGCATCCTTTCCTAAATTGACATATAGCCTTTACCCCTGTTTAGTGTTGTAAAAAAAACGTTTTTTTGTGGCTTGAAAAAACACATAAAAAAAACTTTGTTTTTTTTTCTGGGACACTTTTTTTCATAATTACTAAATCTCAAATTTGTAAGGCATTTATTGTTTAATATGACTGTTTTAGAGTTTATTCTAAGTACTTTTCTTAATTTTTAAATCTAATATATTTTTCTGGTTCAGTAGAAACAAAATTACAAAAATATTAGCAACTTTGACTGAAATTTTACTTTATGAACGGGGACTTCCCGAAGAGGATAGGTTGCGCGAGAAGGAATCCCCGTTCCCCGTTGATTGGATTTACACTCGTTATTTGAACTAGTGCTGATAGCCTTACGAATTTATCTGTAGACCTATGGATCTTTTCAAGAAATTATGAATTTAAAATTTATCTACAGTTTTTTTGCCTGTTTTTATTACTTATTGTGCTTTCCTTGTATTCGTATACTTGTTAAACTCTCAGCGTATATTGATACTGAGTCATTAAACTGTCAGTAATTATGAATCGTTTCCTTGCAACTGTTGGCATAAACCAACGATTGAAAAGAAATAAAGCTCCTACTTTGTATGATAATAGATTTAAATTCAAACTTAAAAGACCGTAATACAGAGCTATCGGCGCAGTCTTTAAGCACAGTGTGTACTTTGCTCACAATTTAAAATTGCAATACAAGAACAACCAGAAAAAGAAAATGTAACTACTTCTGAAGTTATGGATATAGAGGAGACAGAAGAAGAAACAGAAAATTCCGACACAGACTGAACAAGTGTTGGTAGTGCTGATACTAGTGAATGTGGTATTGACAGAGGATGAATAAAATGATGTTACCTATATAGATACATTTATGAATCATTATATATAACATTATATGATTCAGTAACATTTAAAACACATTTGTAAAATGTAAGTTCTGTATATGAAACTATAATTTATCAAATATATTGTTTTCTGAAAGAAAAAAAAAACAAATTTAGAAAAAAAACAAGGGAGCTAAGTTTTGTTTCATGTTTTTTTTTTTCACAAATCTGAAAAAAAAACATTGTTTTTTTTCCAATTTGCAACACTACCTCTGTTAGTTGTACGTGTACGTCATTACGCTCGCCTTTACAGTAATGTATGAGAGAATATTTGCCCTCCATATATAAACGTTTCCTATCTCATAACCATTAGCAACGTTTAAAGGTATACATGCTGTGCATGGAATTTCAAAAAGTGCAAGGCGATAACTGGTAATGACTGAAGAATTATGGACAGCATATGAAGGCAAGAGAGGCCTACAAACAAAGGAGACAGGATACAAAACTCACCTTCTGGATTACAGTCGTGCTGTATCAGCAAGGGATTGATTGACGTTTTAGACAATGTACAGATAAGAGCCTTCAATTTTTTGATTGGTTGTCACAGTTCTTACGAAAGCATAACAGAATTGATTCATAGACTGGGCTGGGCAGACCAGACCAAACGACGTCGGTTTGAACTTATTGGCACAAATTGCGAGTGCGATGATATATTTGATACCAATGACAGAAGACATAAGATTAGAGAAATTAAGTGTCGTACTGATGCTTATACGTATTCTTTCTTCCCTTGTGCCATTCGAGTTTGAGAAATTTATAATAAGCTTAAAACTGCTTCTTTACCTTTGATGAGTTTTGCTCATCGTTGCCATAGTCAAACTGGAAGCTTTGATTTTACAGCCTTGGAGCTGGTGCGGGTATGGCTTTGTCAATCACATTACAAATAATTTTCACGTGGTTTCTTGTGCATCTGAGGGTTGGAAAAAAGGTTAGAAAAAATTACAGGTCGATTGGTTTTATATCAGTGGAAGGTAAATTGGTGGTGAGATTGACATATAATCACGTTAGAAATTTCTGTAAGGAACGAAACTGGTTTTCAAATAGCAGCTTTGCTTTAGGCAATGATATTCATGTGAATCTCAATTAGTGGGCGTATTTCAAATGAAACGGTCAAGGGAGTTCAAGTTAATGCCTTAGCACTAGGATTGAAATGCACAGAGTATAGCTAATTTTCGTTGGTAGGGACTAATTGCTTACCTTAAGGTTAGGAACTCTTAATTCATCGCGGTTACACACTTATACATCAGAAAATCACTTCAATGCCTCTTTAAGTTAAAAAAGAAGAGTTCTCGCTGTGTCGCGGTAGCTGATTTTTGTATAGATTTTAGTATAGAGTTTAGTAATGATGAAGGCGGAGTGCTTCCAAGCCAGCACAGTAGCATGAAGGTTACACCGCTCATACACGACACCGGCGCCAAGGCCGCTGGTCTTGCAGTTCTTACTGTGGGAACACGGTATATCACGGCCAGTACACACTATGAACACGTGAATCTCACGCATGTCCGTCGTGACAAACATCCAATGAGAGGAAGGCTTTCCCCACATTCCAGAATCGAGGGCGCCTTTTGCGTGCACGATTCGCCCCAGTCCGCGATGTGAATTTTGGTAGTGAGGAATTGTTACCATCCAATCAGACCATTTTAGGCATTTTTTCCAATCATCCTCCCTCTGCTGGCTTGTAAAGCATTCTGTCTTAACATCGGATCCTATGGTCCACTATTCCAATATCAGGAAACACCGACTTCATGTACCAATAACTTGTAACTGTACCACACAGCAGCTTTCACAATAAATTAAATAACCGCAACACTTCACATTATTCAAGGAGCACCTACATCCTGATTTTACGCAAATAGAGTCTCTGTGCATGTGTTTTTATCCCAGCTAGGAACTTACAGATGCCGGGTGGAAACCGGAAGTTCCTCAGCTGGCAGTAAGTAGAAGCTGGAACGGACCCACAGTGGGTAAGTTCGCTACTCGCTCGGTCAACACGCGACATACCCACATAAAATTGGTGTGCAAGATGTGGGGTATTAATTACAGCATACTAATTTGGAACAAAGTTCCACTTAGCATAGCAGAGGAAGCAATTATTTCTCTCGCTATACCTGACACAGAGACTAGTTAATCACAGAGGGAGTGATAGGCAAGAGAAGGATCAAGAAAGAAGAAGACGTTCCGGAATCATTTGGTGAGAGACGCAGATTCGCCATTGCGGGCGGCAGAGCGACCTGGACGCAGCAGAAAAGATCACGACTCGAGAAGGGATGGCGGCACCCGCCAGAGGCGCTGACCGGCCGGCGCGCATCGCAGAGCAGCCACGGCGCGCATCGCAGAGCAGCTACGGCAATTGCGGCAAAACAGTGAGTAAAGTGAAAAACAGTGCCTAACAAGTGTTCAAAATGCCCGCCGACAAACCACCGAGTGCGGAAAGTGTGCGCGAATCAAGTAATGTAAAAATTTCAGTCACAAATGCACTAAAATTAATTCCCAACAATTTTAGCGGAGATAAATCAGAACTGAGATCCTTTATTGATAATGTATCGACAGCTTTCTCTTTAGTAGCTGTAGAGGAGCATGATGTATTGTTACAGTTTGTCAAAAGCAAAATAGTTTCGACCGCAAGGTCAAAAATTCTTGTCAGAGACCAGACAAGAGATTGGCCTTCGATCAAAGCTATTTTGATAGAAAATTACGGGGAGCAGAGATCCCTTGGATTATTATGCATATCAATTATTCTTGGCTAGGCAGAAAAGTAACGAAACAATAGCAGAATGGGCTTCTCGTGTTGATGCATTGGAACATGATTTCCGGTAAGCCACTGTAAATTAAATGAAGGCCGCGGATGTTGAGGGAAGTCTTGCATTAATAGCAAAAATTGACTAGGCGACTTTCGTCCAGGGTTTGAAAGACGAAAGAATACAGACAATTGTCAGAGCACAGGGTAAAAAGGCAACCCTACCAAAAGTCGTTGGCTTAGCCCTTACGGAAGAATCAGCAATTCTATCGCAACGCGAAAAATATTCACATAACAAAACAGACGCTAAAACGACACAGTTCAGACACAATAGTGGTACATTCGTGACTTGCAATTCCTGTGGAAGAATCGGACACCTAAGTAGGGAATGTCGAAGTGTCATAACTTGTCAAATTTGCAATCGTACTGGCCACAGTGCCAAAGATTGTAGAAGCAATACAACATTCAAAAGAGTCCAGTACATTACGTGCAGCTACTGTCGAAATTCCGGCCACAATGTAGCTGATTGTCGAACCAAAAGAAACAAATGCGCAAGGTGCAATGAGATCGGTCATTTCCCATCTAAATGTAAAGCAAATCTGGGTGGAAAAACACACTCAAACAGACAGGGAAATGGTGCCCGGGTGCAGGAGTAGACAACCATCTTAGCACTCGGAATTACGGATCTGTATATGCCGTAGGTTGTCAGTATGCTAGTGATTATATCAAAATGCCTTGCCCTAGCATACTCGATCAAAATATTCCATATTTACTTGACAGTGGGGCAAAATTAAGTCTTATAAATCAATCAGCTTTGAAGCCAAATACTCCTATAAACAGGCAACAGAAAATCCAAATCAAGGGGATCTCACCTCAACTGGTTAGAACTCAAGGAACAGTTATGCTGAGATTGTATTTTACTTCCAACCATTATCTAACTCATAAGCTTCATGTTGTATCTGGAAAGGTTGATATTAGCGAGCAAGGGTTACTAGGGAAAGATTTTATGCTCCAGCATGGAATAGTAATTAATTATAAGAAGAGAACAGTGTACGTTAAAGGTCAGAACATTCCCATGTTGTCAAGAAAGGAAAAACGTTTCACAGACCAGAAGCCAGGGTAGTAAATACGAATGTTTTCCCAAAGCACAAGTGTAAGCAGAACTATCATGCTAGAAATTCACAAAACCATTTCGGTCAAAACACGACCAAATACTCGGCATTCACACAAGGCAATTCGAAACAACAGAAAGCAAAAAACACTCATGTTTCCGCAGAAAACAATGCAGTGCCTAATCGAAGAGTCACTGACAGCGGGAGCGAAAATCAAAACAAACATCATTTTCATCCAGGGCAACCTAACAAATCGAAACAAACCACTGCAGATGAAGAGGAACAATTGATCAAAGTAGGTCCGAGAGAGGAGACGATTTTGCGAATAAGAGTACAAGGTAAAAGGAACACAGAGGCTATAATAAGTAAACAAGAGCTAATTTCCGGTGGGGATGTACCCGAATCAATTGTTAAAGTAAAAAACGGTGAGTGTGTTATTCCTGTTTTGAATACTAGAGAGGAGGAAGTAGAATTTTACTATACAGCTTTAGAAACACAACAATACACGGAGTCGTCAGCTGATGCTGAAACGCTCAGCCCACCGCGCATACGACATGTTGATAAGCCGCCGGATCATATGGCGCAGCGGCCAGCCAAAACAAAACCACGTGCTAGCTTGCTTAAAGAGAATCTGAGACTTGAACATCTTAACCCAGAGGAAAGACAGTCCATTATGGAATTATGCTTAACATACAATGATCTCTTTTTCCTTCCAGGTGATAAGCTTACACATACTGACACTGTGAGACATGAAATTAAACTTAAACCTGAAGTAGCAGGAACTGTTATTAACTGTAGATCGTACCGAACACCTGAAGCCTTAAAGCCCATATTAGATGAAGATATTAATAACATGTTAGAACAGGGAATCATTACAGAATCAACCAACGGTTGGAATTTCCCCATACTTTTAATTCCTAAGAAAGCAGATGCCAGTGGAAAGCAGAAATATCGGGTAGTAGTAGATTTTAGGAAGCTCAATGAAATTACCGTGGGATCAACATTCCCAATACCCCTAATCTCAGAGATTTTAGACTCCTTAGGTAAAGCTAAATACTTTTCTACACTCGATTTCGCGAGAGGCTATCACCAGGTGCTAATTCACGAGAAAGATAGAGAGATGACCGCTTTCAGTACCAGTAAGGGAAAATACCATTTCACAAAGATGCCGATGGGGTTATCCACATCGGGTAGTACGTTTCAGTATCTAATGAATCAGGTTATTTTGGGTATCAATGGCGATAAAGCCCTAGTGTACCTCGATGACCTTTTAATTTACGGCAGTAGTTTGGTCGAATATCAGGAAAGGTTAGCAGAAGTCATTTCCAGGCTCCGAAAACACAACTTAAAATTGGAGCCAGCCAAATGTGAGTTCCTTCGTAAGGAGATTATCTATTTAGGCCATAAGATAACGAGTTCAGGAGTTTATCCTGATCCTGCGAAAACCGAAAAGGTTAAAAATTACCCTCAGACAGAAACCACAAAACAACTCAAAACATTTCTAGGCCTCACCGGTTATTATCGAAGAAATGTCATAGCTGTCAACAAAATAAATTAACAACGTGCAACACACAGATGTCGCTTGTACTAACCCAAACACCAGAACAGGTCTTTGAAAGATGTGCCATCGATATTGTAAGGCCATTCCCCATTTCCCACCAAGGTAACAAATACTTACTCACATTCCAAGACAGTCTATCGAAGTTTATGGCAGCGGTTGCGGTTCTCTCACAAGACTCGCGCACTGTCTCTTGTCGAGGAAATCATACTACGCTACGGAATTCCTTCAGAAATTTTGTCTGACCGGGGTGGTTGTTTCCTTAGTGACACCCTAAAACAAGTATGCCAACTTCTGAAAATAGAAAGGATTCAAACTACCGCATACTCGCCCGCCACCAACGGCAGTTTGGAACGATAGCATCGCACTATCGCAGAATACCTTACACACTACGTAGATAACGATCAGCTAGACTGGGATTCCTGGGTCCCATTTGCCATCTTTGTAATAAATACTAATATTCATTCAGCTACAGGTTTCTCACCTTTTGAACTATTCTTTGGGCGTGTGCCTAATATCCCAGGCGTACTACAAAGAGACCCTACTGAAGTTGTTTACTCATATGAAGATTATGCTACAGAGCTGAAGGCTAGGCTACAAAGCTTGCACAAGTGAGCCAGAGAAATTAACAAAGAGGTCATGGAGAAAAATAAGGAATACTATGATAGAACCCAAAACGCCGTTGAATTTAAGGTTGGGGATAGAGTTCTTCTCATGGACGAATCTATCCGCAGAGGACGAAGCCAAAAACTAGGAACCCTTTTTGCTGGCCAATATAAAATATTGGAGCTTGGCTTGCCAAACGTGATCATTCAGCGAGGTCGCTATAAACGAGAAAAGGTACACGCTAATCATTTGAAACCATATAAGTAATCATTTTAGTCGTTGAACCCACAAGCATAACCTAATAGCAGTGTCCAAGCCATGCAAATAACGGAAAATGGGGCTCCGATACGATTAATAGGACAGAAGTTATTAGTAAACACAGCCACGTGGTCTGTATGTCAACAAACGCACGTGCTCGAGGGGCTTGACAGCACACGTCACAGATAACAGGCTCAATCCAAGATGGCTGCGGGGCTCACGTTGCTTCCCGCAAGCGATAAGCAAGGCCGCCTCTGATATCACTGGCTGAGCTAGACTCTGATAAGGCTCCGCGCGTTCGCCCCGGGCGGCGGAGATATCACGAAACCTTTCGTTCCGAACTAACACGCAGAACATACATTGCCAACACATCGCTGTACTATGCCAGTATAGTGCACTTAGTAATAACAATAGTAATAATAAAATAAATAAGTAAATAAATAATAATTAAATGCCAAACAGTCTACAGTTTATCCTTAACGGCGGATGCAGTAGTAGAATTTAAGATTAACAATATTAAGATTTACGGTTCGCCAGATCATAAGCTCAATGCGAACGCTTCATTCATATAACATCCTCGCATACTAGGAGAACATACACACTGTTTATAAATAGAACCAAAAATAATAATACAAATATTTTCTCTAACAAGCCAGTTCAAGTAATTTGCATACTGATATCCACATAGAAGTGGGATGCACAATTAGGATAAACAAAGACTATCTCACACGTTATATATCACACTGAAGAAGCCTGTACAAGTAAAGGACCGGAGGAATTCAGAATTTATTTTGTGCAGAAGGAACCTCACTCTTAAAGCCGATCATCCACTGTCTTCCTTACGAGAGACAAATTCATTTCGTGATAATTGAGAATCAGTTAGAAACCTCTAAACTTCAAGGTACACTTCAAATTCATAAAGGTTACGCTTAATTTGTCTAAGAGTATCTTACAAAAACAAAAAGAAAATGAATTATTAATCCTAGGGGAAGCACAGAATTTCTTTTACTGCAGAGCGGATGAATAATGCCTGAAATCTTGTTCAATGCTCGCGAGCAGCATGTTGTATTCAATAACTTGCCATTCAAGCTAAATTTAAAGTAGCAAAAGAGAAACTCACCTTTCTTTGAAAGAAGGATGTATAAAATAGCTAAGGATATCTGATACGCTCCTCCCTATTTAGTGTCAAACTGACTTTCTCATATGTATATCCATATTCATCTTTGTATGTAAATGTAGCAGTTAAAAATTTTATCTCATAATTAGATCAGTGAAGTCGTTTCCGTTCTTGCAATGACAAGAAGTGTTGTTAAATGACAAACTGTAAAAGCAGCGACTGCAATGACAACACCGCAATCTGATGTCAACAAATTTAAGTAATTGTATACCAACTTTTGATTTGAAAGCTATGTATAACAACAGTGTGTAAAGTGTCACTTATCTAGTATGTTAACTGTGTTAAATGGATCTTTAGTCGAATCGTTATTCAATTACAAATGGAGCAAAGACTTTACTAGTTTTTAAGTGAAAACAATGACCAATTGAACTGAGAGCCTATCAGCACAGCTTTAGTAGCTGTAAACAGACATTTAAAGGGCCCCATTTTATCAAAGTTGTACTTAATGTTTATAAATGTACACAAAGCAACTCGAAATCTAGAACTTAGTTGGAACATTACTCCAGTTGCTACCAACTTAATACTGTAAAGCCACAAAATTTACAAATCCATTAATCTAACCAAAGCAAGAGCAATTGAGAATTATGTGTAAATTTTATGTCATTCATTATGCCAGTATAATCATTGAAGTTAATTAGTATTTCCTATAACAATGAAAATCCAAAGGCAATCAGCCTGACTAAAGTAGCAACATATTTGGTAGATTATAAAGTTGCATGATTTTTGAATTGACAATCGCGAAGATTTTTCGTCTGTAAAGACAACGAAAAATCTTTTCCACGCGGCGGAGCTGTCGCGGTAGCTGATTTTTGTATAGATTTTAGTATAGAGTTTAGTAATGATGAAGGCAAAGTGCTTCCAAGCCAGCACAGTAGCATGAAGGTTACACCGCTCATACACGACACCGGCGCCAAGGCCGCTGGTCTTGCAGTTCTTACTGTAGGAACACGGTATAGCACGGCCAGTACACACTATGAACACGTGAATCTCACGCATGTCCGTCGTGACAAACAGCCAATGAGAAGAAGGCTTTCCCCACCTTCCAGAATCGAGGGCGCCTTTTTGCGTGCAAGATTCGCCCCAGTCTGCGATGTGAATTTTGGTAGTGAGGAATTGTTACCATCCAATCAGGCCATTTTAGGCATTTTTTTCCATCATCCTCCCTCTGCTGGCTTGTAATGCATTCTGTCTTAACATCGGATCCTATGGTCCACTATTCCAATATCAGGAAACACCGATTTCATGTACCAATAACTTGTAACTGTACCACACAGCAGCTTTCACAATAAATCAAATAACCGCAACCTTTTACATTATTCAAGGAGCACCTACGTCCTGATTTTACGCAAATAGAGTCTCTGTGCATGTGTTTTTATCCCAGCTAGGAACTTACAGATGCCGGCTGGAAACCGGAAGTACCTCAGATGTCAGTAAGTAGACTCTGGAACGGACCCACAGTGGGTAAGTTCGCTACTCGCTATGTCAACACGCGACAGCTGTACGTCTTTTTTTTCTTTTCAGCATCAGAAACATCAGTGCACCTAATTTAATACACCCTGTATTTGAAATGTAGCTGATACTCTTGAACTGTCATTAATGCTGTTAACAATTAATTATGTTGGTTCATAATGAATCCATCTCTAATTCAACATGATTTGGAAAAAAACGTTTCCATATCTTCGTCGAAGAATGAATTTTTAATGTCCGTCTATTTCGATGAACGGAATTCACGCACAAACTACTGGTTTGATGATTTCCACTTACGCCCCCTTTGCGCATTTTAAAAGAAAACGTTATGCATTAGAATCTTCTCTACGATCTCAGATTTTATTCAGTCAGACTGTCTCAAACTTTATTTTTTAATTTCTAGGCGTGGTAATAAAAATTTTGATTCCCGTTTTGAAAATACATAATATTGACGTGTTATTTGACTTCCTGATGTGTTTCTTAGTCCTGCATACACAAATACACATATGTAATAACTATATTCACCTCAAAATAACTTCTCCTACTTCTGTTTTTTGTTATCTTTCAGCGGAGGTTGTGATGCGTTCAGAACTTAAGATAAAGACCCTATGGAACAGAAACTCACTTAATTTCTGAGTATTTTAGGAACACATTGATAAACGGAAATCTAAAATTATACAGTATCATTCCTCTTCTTGAACCAAAGATAATATTTTACTGTACTTGGTTGAGGGCTGAAATATTTCTATGCACCTGCGGTAACATGGAAAACTGAAATTGGAAGGCCGACGGGTTTGAATGTGCATCCTGCCGAATCCAGGCTCGGGCATGGTAGGTAAGAATATATCAATATCTTTAAAGTAGTACACATTATAACTAAAGATTTAAAAGATTTCATACTTCTATTCTTTGAGTTTCAAAACCTAAAACGGTAACTCAACTATTTTTTTCACAATTAACATTGTTATTAATATTATCATCTTGAACAGGTGATTTGAATAAAGGATAAAGATAGCGCTATGTACCATCAATATAAATATCGTCCTTTCCTCCTAGTCGTTTCTGCTCGTATATTCAGCAGAATATATTCAGTTTGGGTTTAGGAAAAAACGCGCTACAAGAGAAGCGATTCTGGCTTTAAGATTAATACTGGAAATGCGGATCAAGAAAAACAAAAATACTTTTATGGAATTTATTGATTTAGAAAAAAACTTTTAATTAAGTTAAATGGGACAAAATTTTCATTTTAAATAAGGCAGGTCTAAAATATCGAGATAGAAGGTTACTTTATTAGCGGAGTTCCCGGCGTTGCCCGGTATAGCTGGCGTAGATTTACCCGTACCTTATTATTATTATCGCAAAACGTTTGTACAAAGTTTCATAAAACTTGCGCCAACTTTTTTGGAATTAAAGCAAACCTAGATTCACCTGCCCCCTACCAGGAAACGGGTGGGTTGAAGTTTATTTGCACGTACACTATTTTTATTCGCCCGATATAGTCTAGTATCAAATGGCGTAGAGGTAACTTCCATGTTCAGTGAACGAAGCTAGTCGACGTCAACTGCGAGTTTTTTTACGCTGTGTCGGAGTGATTATGGTGAAGAAAAGTGAACTGAATGGAACGCTTGTTCTCTTTTCGTTTGTGAATTGAAAGAAGATGGCATTAGTTACCAGAAAGAATACCCTGAAGTTTGCCTTCGATCTGATATTCGTTAGACCAACAGCATTTGAAATACAAGAAAGGCTTTAACTGAAACTCAGTGATGAACAGATTTTAGGGATACAGTTAGACTCCTTCCAAAATAGTGTTTTCGTAAAAATGATAAACGAGAAATATTGTGAAAAAGTTATTGCGGAAAATGATGGGTATCTGAAATTACACCACTCTGATGGAAATGTTAGCTAAGTCATACTGTCAAACGATGGAATGGGTACAAAGTACATAGGAATATTAAACCTTCCTTTCGAGATAACAAACAAAAACTCCACGCTGCTAAACCATTTAAGACGGTCATAGAGATAACAGATGATAAGTAGGGCGGGAATATTAGTTTTAAAAAAGCAAATGGAGTACGCATAGTGAAGATGGCAAGACACATTTCGTCATACATTAATGTGTGTGGGTTTCGTGGCTTGGCGATTTACGAAGGACAGCTTCGAACTTGCTCGTTGTGTCACTCCAAGGAGCATGTCCGAGCCAACTGCCCCCGTAAAGAACTGGTTGTGCTGCCACTACCGTAAGCCAGGCGTTCAGTGGCGCATACACACCAGGTAGAAGACCAGACTGAACTTCTGCAGCAGTTTCCCTCACTGCAAAAAACGGAACGATTAACTACGTCCGATAACAGAAGCGATGCAGCAGGAAACCGACAATACACAGCACAGTGAAACAACTCTTTCCCAACAACGCAATAAAACACAAAGCAATAAGATGAACAGGTTTCACCTCATAGATCATGATTATTCAGCAACCCCACATATCACAATTGTCGATGATCCACTAGATATTATGAATGAAGAAATATTAGTTAACTTAACTACAAATGCGAACTGTGAAGAATGCGAAAATCGGAAAGTCGGACTGATGTCCACAACAGATGAGATGATGACGCAGCGCCCGGCATCAGTTAAGAGCCACAAAAAACGTCAAGGGAGGAAGCGACCTGAGGCAAATGTAAAACAAACAAGAGACAGTTCAACCGAAACGGAAATATTGAAAGCGAGAACTAGGGGTAAGAAATTCGAGAAGCAATTAAGTGATACGGGCCCGGTACCTTCTGCGCTAATATCATTTCCAGATCAATATAAACAAACGGACGAATATACAGAGGAAGTAACTAATAATTTTAAATGGGCAGAAGACCAACTGCAAGAAACCTAGATGGAGGAAATGCATATAGAATGAGATAGCAAGTTAATGCGAGATAATTGTGAGGTTTAAACAGTCTGCTTGATAAAACTACCACCAAGGAAACAAGGAGTTGTGCGTTGATAGCGCGATGCAAACGTATGCAGTGCCAATACTAATAGTCGGGGTCATAAAAAGGGGGTCTCACAAACATTAAATCACGTAGAAGATTATTTTTTCTTATCTTGTATATATTGGTGAGAGTATGCAGAAACCAAATTTTCGACCTCCAACACCCTCGGCACAATTTTCTGTGGCCATAAAACATCAAAATTTTGATACTTTTTCAGTTTTTCATCTATAACTCTTTCCTGATAAGTCCTAGCAAGAAACACTCTATTTCCAATACGAAAGAGGATAAAATTTCCTACAACTTTCATAGTACAAACTTTTTTCTAAACTCAAAAATAAGTGAGCTACAGTTCTTCGAAAATCATCCAAATTTCCCACTTTTCCTTAAAGTTGGGTTTTTACCTACTTTTCGCTCAAAATGACCAGCAACCCCTATATATATTACTGATATATATGTATTTCTGTATGACATAATATATATACGTACTATACTTTGATTACTGATTCAATAATCATTTAGCATTGTTGGCCGAGAGATACAGAAGGATTGTTCGGCCGCGAGGTGATAGTGTTTTCGATACGCCGCGCAATGCGCTCCTTTGTGGCTATCTAACCTGACCAAGTAGTAGAACCGGATGCAGGGAACCTGCAGCTTAAGGTGAAATCCAAACCACAGAATCATTCTGGCTTACTTCATATTACACAGAAAGCTGTTGCAGAGGTGAAGGTCGGGTAAATGACCTTTGAAAATTACTGCAGAAACCGGTATTTCGATCTTCAGTCAGATACATTAACCATTGAGCTACAAGTACGTTTTAGTATCTGATGGTATTTGTTCCAGTTTGAAAAACGGATTTGCAATATTGAAAACATAATATTATGGAACAAAGTTTATTTACGTAGTTAAAATTAAGACATAATAATATAAAAATTAGTCATAAATCCATTTCTTTTCCGTTTGTAATGGATTGAAACAATGTTTTCCATTTGAATTTGTTCCGTACTTCAAGGGAACAAAACTGTCTCTATATGAAGCATTTAAATCTCTTCAACATAAAAACTTTTGTTATGGACTGATGATGCCTCCCGCATAAGGTTATGTGGCATCGTAGTGAAGACCTTGGCTGCTTCTGTGGAAAATATGAATATTTGACAACGAACTGTAGATCCAACATCACAGTTATATTTATACCGATGTGGTTGTGCGCAGAGAGGAATAAAGTCATCTGAAATATTTTGTAGTTTGAAAACATCAGATACTTCATTAGACATCATTTTCATTGAGGAAACAAGTGCTGCAGTGATGTAGCAAATGAGAGTAGCAAGAACCGTGTATTGTTGATACTAATGCAAAAACTGAAAAAGGAGGCTTCCAAGATCAACAAGCAAAACAAGATGCAGCTGTATTGATCGTTGACGCAGCTATTTCCGAAGCAGCAACATCCGACTGTGTGATCATTCTAAGTGAGTATATTGGCTTTCTCATTTTGCTAATGGGCCTTAGTAACACTTGTGAGTTTGAACCCATACGCATCCTCTTCATCCATGCATTTGCAGGATGTGATACAATATCAGCATATTTCGGCTATGGGAAAGAAAAATTCTGCTCCCTCATTCAATACCAACCATATCTGGAAGTAACATGCATGTTAACTTCTCAGAACTCCTAGCCTCCAGAGACTAGCATCTGGAGAACACGCAGGGGAACAGCTCGTCTTAGAACGGTACGGAAAAATTGCTTGTGGAACATTGGAAGACTCAGATACGAAATGTTTAAGAAATCTGTCCAAAAAATGCATTAAAGCACAGTTGCCACCCAAATCAGATGCGCCAACGTTTCACTCAAAATACGCGTACCAGCAAGTAAAGGATGGTTGAGTAGAGAAACGCACCCATTGCCATGGAGATGAAGGAAAGGCACGTCCAGTCTTATTCCAGTTGCAACAATAAACGCATTCAGGAGGACGCCGGTTCGAATACCCGTCCAGGCATCCAGATTAGGGTTTTCCACGGTTTCCCGAAATCACTTCAGCCGAATGCCGGGATACTGCCTTCAAAAGGCCATGGCCGAAATCGTTCCGTTGCTTGTTCCCAGTCCCATAGTGCCCTCTAATGACCTCGACGCCAACGAGGCGTAAAGCATAAGAAAAA